>OZ035834.1:11309198-11909198 GCA_964034765.1 Knipowitschia caucasica
TGTGGGCTGTTGGCTGGAGCAGTGGAGGAGGGGGCTCTGACTGTGTGACCCACTTTTCTCGGTCCTCACGTCATCTCAGGCTGAGGCTCGTCTGCAGCTGCTTTCTGCATCCATGTGCTGCTGATGGAGGAAGATTTTATTTACATGAACGAAACAATCACTTTTATCGTCATACAGATGCAGTCGCAGAATTGAAGGAAGATTATAGCCAATATTTATGTTTAGGAAATGGAGAAAGAGAATACAATTACAACAGGTCTCTGCACTGGCTTCCTGTGGCTCAGAGAACAGACTTTAAAGCAGCTCTGCTCCTGTGCAAGTCTCTCCATGGCCTCATACCAAAGTGCAGCGGTGATGTTAGTTGCATATGAACCAATTCAAACTCTGTGGATCACAGGGACTGGCCTCCTGCTGGTTCCCAGAGTCAGAACTAAACATGGAGATGTAGCATTTAAGATTTATGCAAAATCTGGAACAGTCTTCTTGAAAATGTGACACACAGTATACTTGCTTCTTTTTATGCCAAAGGAGATTTTATACTTCTTTATCAAACTAAAGTCAGAGTTTGTGTACTCATTATGCTAAAGATAAAGATTTTATATTTGTTTCTACTTTGTGCTAGCGATAGAGATTTTAATATAATTTGATTTAGTATAGAGTTATTGTTCATTTATCTAGTGTTGTATGCTCCTCATTTATACTTTTCTGTAACCGGGGATGTAACGCTGACATTTCCCCACTGTGGGACAAATAAAGGATGGAAGCGTGTGTATTGTGTATGCTGTGGCCATGTTACCCAGCATTTTCAGAATATGCTAAAATTGTGGAGATACTGTATTTCCTCTCCTCTACAGACTACCATCCATCTATTTTCTTCCCCTTAATCCATTTCTGAGCTGCACCCAATTCACATAGCAGCCCCTCTCTGATCCTCCTGCACATGGTGACCCCACAGGAGCCCATCTTTCAGAGGGGGCTTCAGGCAAAGTGGGGTTAAGTGTCTCGCCCAACGACGCAAACAACAGCACACATCAGTGGGAGTTTTGAAGTCTCCAGACGTCATAACCAAAATAATTACAACTAAACAGAGTATTATTATTTAAAATGTCCTAATGGTGGACTGTCCTCAAGCAGAACTGGGTCACACTTCCTCCCCGTGATTCATCAGGAAAACATGTCAAACCCCACTCAGAAAGAGAGATCTCCTAACATATTGTGAGACAAGTACGGACGTCTTATATTATCCCATATTTTCCCTAGATTCTGGATTGTTGTGGGTAGGTTGCTAGGATACAGTACCAGATACTAAAGTCAAGTGTAATGGAAAAGCAACCAGATGGAGTAGAGTGGAGTAGAGTAGGGCCAGTTATGGGTGGAGGAATGGCGAGATTCTGTCAGAAGTTCTTGATATTGTGGATGGATCTAAAAAACTTTTCAGATCTGTTTGTTTTTTTTTGTGGTTTTTTTTCAACACCATGTGATAACAATTCCTAAACATGAATTATTACAACACAGTAGTGCAGAATACGTTGGTGGAGGAGGGAAAAATGTCCTTTAGACATTTTTATAATGTGTGTGACATCATAAAATTTGCTATTTTTGCTGCGATTAACTGTCAATCTCCTCCATCTCCTCTCACGTGACAAAGAAATATGCCCCTAATCTACTCCAAATCTGTCCCAGAATGAGATTAGCCATAATCTGCAGTCCTTCAGACAAAACAACATTTACAGGTCTGGTTATTGGAGACTGTTTGAGTCACAGCTTCTGAGTCAATCCAGCAGAGAATGTGTTATTACAGTGTTCAAGGCATTTTTTTTAAGTATAAATAAGTGAAGAGGCTAAAGGTTAACTGCTCTGGGCCCATAATCTTGTGATTTAACACAACAACGCCTGCTCTGTGGAGACCTACACTGCCTTTGTCACACAGAGCTGCTTGTATTCACTGCTCCTCAGTTATAGAACTTATATAAACTGCTTTAATCCCTGCTGCTAGAAAAGCTATTGGGAACAGTTTGGACCTTTTTTTTTTTTGTTTTTTTGTTTTTTTTTTTATTTAGGCATACAGGAAAATACATAGTTACAGTACAATAAACAACAAAGGTACTAGTGGGGTTAGGGTAGGGTAAGTATGTGTGTGTGTGTGTGTGTGTGTGTGTGTGCACTTGTTTTCAACTCCTGGTGGGTTCCATAACCTGAGATTCCACTCACGTCATGGGGACTGGTTTTACGTGGTGGGGCCCGAACACCGGACCCCACTGGTCCAAGCTTAATAATCAATGGGTAATGCTTTTCTAACGGTCCTTATGCAGTCTCTGTAAAAATATGGAAAGGACCCCTGGAGGTTTACTTTCCTGAAAAAAGTGTGTTATGTGTCGGAACCCTGGTGGTGGGTTGCGGGATATCAGGGAGGGGCACCCCAGGGCAATTTCAGTCCAGCAGGCTGGAGCCAATCATGGAGCAGCACAACAGAGGAAATCAGGTGTCAGGCTAGAAAAAGGTGCAAGTGTGTGGTTCATTAGGCTGCAAGAAATCATGGAGGAGCACACTGAAGCGCACGCTTACAAACCACTGGTAAGTGCTGACTACAAGTCATGACTTCAAATTGTTATATAGAATGATTACAAATTATTTGTTGTTTGTGCAGCTTAGTCAAGAGTCCCTAATTGATGAAGTCGACTCAGATTCTGACGATTTAACTGTCAAGAAGAAACCTGTAAAAAAGTATGGAAAAAGAAAAATCAAAAACACTTTTCTTCAAGACTCGGAAAGTGACGAACCAAAGGCAAATAAGATTGTTATCATGCAGCTGCAAAAGAAGAAAAATGGGGGGCGAGTTTACAGCAAGAGACACTTCTGCCTCTACTGTTCAATGTCCTGCCACAAAATGTCCCGTCATTTGACTAGAAAACATGGAAATGAAAGTGACGTAGCCAGAGCATTGGCTCTACCTGTGAAATCTAAAGCACGTAAACTTCAGTTTGATTTGATCAGGAATAGTGGAAACCGTGAGCACAATTTTGAGGTTTTAAAGGCCGGCATTGGGAACTTTAGTCCCAGCTAAACAGCCAAATTCCCCAGTTAAATCCAGTGAGTTTTTGCACTGTATAGACTGTGGGGCATTGCTTAAGCGAAAGTCGCTGTGGAGGCATGTGGCCAGGTGCCGGCTTTCACAAAAAGATGCCCAGGCTAAACCAGGTAGAAGTAGGGTCCAGTCCCTCTGCTCCCTAGCCCAGCCTGTACCGGAGGGCATCAGCAAAAAGCTGTGGTCTTTAATTTCGGCAATGCATCAGGATGAGGTCACGGGTGTTGTCAAAGCAGAAAAGGGGATTCTGAGACTCGGAGAGCACCTGTACTTAAAACACGGGCATGATAAGACTAAGCATGATTACATTAGGCAGAAAATGAGAGAAGTCGGTAGGTTAATTAACGAAGCAAAAACCGCAGGGAAACTGAAAACAATTAAGGATTTCTTTATTCCTTCCAACTTTAACCATGTGATTGATGCAGTCAGGTCTGTGGCTGGATATGATGAGGAAACAAATCAATACAAGACTCCATCCTTGGCCCTCAAACTCGGCCATAGCCTCAGAAAGCTAGCAGATATTCTTGAATGTGACTCAAAAATGGAGCATTGTGTTGATGAACTATTTATTAAAAACCTCCAACGAAGCCGGCTGCTTTTTGAGAAGAGGTGGGACGTCTGTGTTTCTTCTGCTGCCCTACAGACCCTCCGGCAAGCCAAGTGGAACACTCCGGACCTGCTCCCTCTGACTGAGGACGTTAGAGCCATGCATGCACATATTGAGGTATGTCGACCTGAATATGTGCAAACCCTAATAAGTGAGCCAACGTCTAAGCATTGGTCTAAACTGGCAGTTTTGACTCTTTGTGAGGTCATCATTTTCAATCGAAGAAGGGAAGGTGAGGTTTCAAAGATGCCACTGACAGCCTTTACCTTAAGAAGTAAGACTGGGATCCATTCTGACATTGCTCTGGGACTGTCCCAACTTGAGAAAAAGCTGTGTCAGCATTTTCAACGCATTGAAATTAAAGGGAAAAGAAGTCGGAAAGTGCCGGTTCTTTTGACTCCTGAAATGATTGCTTCGATGGAGGTGCTGGTGGAGAACAGAAGGGCCTGTTCCATCTCTGACCATAACCCATACTTCTTTTCCCGCCCGGGCGCAGACACCCACATCAGGGGATCAGACTCCCTACGCCAGGTAGCCAAAGAATGTGGTGCGGTGCATCCAGAGATGCTATCCTCAACCAAACTTAGAAAGCACATAGCTACTATGTCTACAGTTCTCAATATGAAAGAGAATGAGATGGACATACTTGCCAACTTCCTCGGCCATGACATTCGCATCCACAGGCAATATTACAGACTACCAGAGGGGACACTGGAGCTGGCCAAAATCAGCAAAGTGTTGATGGCCATGGAGCAGGGAAGAGTGACGGAATTCGAAGGAAAGAGCCTCGACCAGATACAAATTGAGCCTGAAGGTAATTCTTGATATTATTAAAATATGTATGATTTTTTTCCCCTAAAGGCCACTTGTATTTTTATTTTCTGTGCGACAGGGAGAGCAGTAGAGATCCTCTCACAAACGGACGGGCTAAAAGAAACTTCAAGCGGAGAACCTTCAACCATTCATCCAGATGCACCCCATGGTAGTGGCAGTGCCCCTTCTGGTAAGTGTACCAGGTGGGGGATTACAGCCAGGCTGCTTGGTCCTAACCCTGGGAGTGTATATTGCTAATATATTTTTATTTCTCTCCCTAGAACGTGTAAGAAAGCCATAGCACTTACTGTTAATTAAAAGCGACTTAAGCAGCACAAGTTAAGAATATTAAGACTGGACTAGTATCACAAGACCTGAGGTTCGCTCAAGGAGGTTGAGTAGTAATAGACAAACACAGTTGTAGTTTGAATATATGCGTTTGTATTTTTTTTTTTTGGGCCTTGAAGTGCACTGTGAGATTATTTACAAAGTATATACATATATACAGTTGTACAAAAAAATAGTCATGACTGGTAACCAAAAAGAAAAGAAAAGAAATAAATGCGCATATTTCACAACAGCAAAAGGCGTACAACTTTGCCCAAGCCACAAGATCCCTCCCAAAGTTCCCAGAGTTCCAAAAGTGTTCTCAATAGAAGGAGCAAATGTTCATGTTCATACTGGATTGATGAAGATGTCCAGTCAAACCAAGGCCTCCAACATAGAGAATGGAGCAGCGCGGAGTGAGAACAGGGGGCAAAGGCTCAGAGTGTGTATCTCCTACCGCACAGGTGGAGTAGTGGGCTCAGATGCTGTGATGCTCAGGTTCCTGGGTCAAGCTCGCCATCGATTTGGTTCAGGATACCAGAAAAGACCTGGCCGATACACAGTGCAATTTAAACACGTCACTCTGTTCAGCGCGTTTCAAACAGCTCGTCACGTCCACACATCTCTTGCAGCCTGTCAAAATGCGTCCCCCTTGCCTCCCGGCAGCCTGAGCCGCCATGATTAAAACTACTTGGTCACATGACTCACGTGCATCACGCGACCAACAGAGCTGGCGTGATTGGCTGACCTAAGGAGCGCAACTTGTACATATAATAACAATAAAATAATAATAAATTTTTAATATTTAATAATCTTTAATAGGGGTTACAGGGTCCCCCCTCTGAATCCATGCACGTCCCGCTGCATGAGAACTGTTAGACGACATGAACACTAGAGGCTAAAGAATTAGGTACTGCAGAGGTCAGACTAATAACTTCTGTGTACGCATCAGCCAAACCTTGAAATAGAGTTTGCACTACAGAGACTACCGGATTGCCGAATCTCGAATACTGTAACCGACTAGGCTGCTTACGATCACGATTCGAGCGTCTTAATGTGATATTGGGCTCGATATCATCATCGTGAGTCCGGTCATGGTCAGGTGAGTCAACAGAACTGGGTGACAGAGTCTCTGGATTGTGGAATGATTGCTCATTTACAATTATCTCTTCTTCATCTAGAATTGGCTCAGATTCTTCTTCTGGAATAGGTTCCAATATTATTCCTTCTCCCTCAGATTGAATTACTTGATCTTCAGGCACATTCTCGTCAGGTAAGTTCTCGTCAGGTAAGTTCTCGTCAGGTAAGTTCTCGTCAGGTAAGTTCTCACTTAGGGTTTGTTGTGGACTGAACGTCTTTGAAACTGTAAACTTTGCAGGTAACAGGTAAGATTCTTCTATCACAGCAAGGTTTGTATCATCGTCTACATTCTCCACAACATCAGCATCCAAAGCTCTTTGACTGGGTTGACCAGAACTTGGCTTGCGAGTGGACACAGGCCTGGATCCACTTGGAGACTCGGTAGAAAGAAAATCACAGGGCAATAAAAGATCCCGATGGAGTGTTCGCAGCGGTCCATCCTTATGCTCAGGTGTCACGGTGTAAACAGGGAGTTCTTTGGCTTTATTCACCACGACATAGATTGTGTCCTCCCATTTGTCTGAGAGCTTGTGTTTGCCCCTCAAGCGAACATTCCGGACAAGGACACGATCCCCTGGTTCCAACACTGATGGTATGATACGTTTGTCGAACCGAACTTTGTTTCGCTCACCTCTTTTGGCAGCATTGCGAGATGCAACTTCATAGCTTTCCTTGAGCCGAGATTTTAAATTTGCGACATATTCCGAATGTGATTGGTGCTTTGGCTCTTTTATCGGTAGCCCGAATGCAAGGTCAATAGGTAATCGCGGAGAACGTCCAAACATAAGTTCGTACGGCGTGAAACCAGTTACGTCGTTCCGCGTACAGTTATACGCATGCACCAACGGTTTAACATGTTCCTTCCATTTGGATTTTTGTTTTGTTTCCAGTGTCCCAAGCATGCTTAAGAGTGTTCGGTTGAACCGTTCCACCGGGTTCCCCCGTGGGTGGTACGGCGTGGTATGACTCTTCTTGATCCCCGTCACTTCGCATAGCTCTTTTATTAACTTCGACTCAAAGTCGGGACCTTGATCGGTGTGTATTCTTTCAGGGAAACCATAATGGATGATGAAATTTTCCCATAAGCACTTAGCGACTGTTCGGGCTTTCTGATTACTGGTTGGAAACGCCATTGAAAACTTTGTGAAATGGTCCGTTAACACCAAAATGTCCTTAACGTTAGTGGAATCAGGCTCTAAGCTCAAGAAATCCATACAAATGAGCTCTAAGGGCCGGGTCGTTTGTATGTTAACCATCGGAGCAGCATTTTCAAGTGGCCTTTTTCTTCTGACACAACGTGGACAGGTTTTGATTTTGGTCTCTACGTCATTCGCCATTCTTGGCCAGAAAAATCTTGAGCGGACGAGATCCAAAGTTCGATCAATGCCAAGATACCCCATGTCATTATGGAGACTGTGCAGAACTTGGTCTCGTAGTTCCTCCGGAAGTATTAATTGATATGAAACAGTTGCATCACCTTGCCTCCGCCTGTAGAGAATTCCATCAATGAGTTCAAGCTTGTTTGATTCTCTCAGCAAAAGAGGAAGTTCAGGGAGCTCTTTGCGAAGGGATGGAGGTGGTGCATCTCCAGTTTCAAGTCCGTGAATAACTTCTCCAATGCTTGGATCGGTTCTTTGCTTTGCTTGCAATTCAGATGTTGTCAGGGACGAAATTACTGGCAACCCATGGTCTACCTCACCACTGAAAACTGCAGGTACAGCATCTGCCGAGATGGCAAAAGATTCCACAAGAGTGAGGTTTGCTTGACTTTGAAAATCACAAGTTGCTCGGACTAAAGCCCCTTGGCAAATTGCTTCGACGACATCAGGTGGAATGCAAGTGTCACTTTGATCGGAGATGTGATGTTTTTCAAAGTTGTGTATCAGATCCATTTCCTTCTGGGAATGTGGATTTTCCGGAGTGTGACCATGGGGTCTTTGGGACAATGCATCAACATCTGTGTTTTGTTTGCCAGTTCGATATTGGAGTTTAAATGAGTAGGTGGACAAAGCAGCGAGCCATCGGTGGCTGGTGGCGTCGAGCTTTGCAGATGTTAGAATGTACGTCAAGGGATTGCTATCAGTGATTACTGTAAAGTTTGCCCTGTACAGGTAATCGTGGAATTTTTCTGTTACACTCCATTTTAGTGCAAGAAACTCCAACTTGTGGGCGGCATACCGGGATTCACTGTGCGATAAACCCCGACTGGCATATGCAATGACCCGAAGTTTTCCCTCCTGCTCCTGATATAGAGCTGCCCCAAGGCCCGTAGTACTTGCATCCGTATGGAGGATGTAGGGATCCTTGGGGTTTGCAAAGCCCAGCACGGGTGCAGAAGTAAGTTTTTCAATCAGATCCTCAAAAGCAAGTTGACATTCAGGTGTCCAGCGTTCACCAAAGGTTTGTTTGGGATCATGATACTGTTCCTTGCCAGTTTTCTTTCCATGTGTTGGAGCATATCCACGAGTAAGGTTGTTTAGGGGTTTTACGAGAATGGCGTAATCTTTGATGAATCGGCGATAATAGCCCGAGAATCCAAGAAATGATTTAAGTTCTTTCAGTGTTTTGGGTATCGGCCAAGTCTTTAAGGCGCTTATTTTCTCTGGGTCTGTCTCGACTCCACGTTCAGAAACAATGTGTCCCAAATATCGGACGGATGATTGGAAGAACTTGCATTTTTCTGGAGATAGCTTAAGTCCATACTCCTTCAACCGGTGCAACACATGTAGCAAGCGACGTTCATGTTCCTCAATGGTGTCTGAAAATATTATCAAGTCAACCAGAAATACCAGAACTTCTCTCAAATTCAGGTCTCCCATGCATCGTTCCATCAATCTTTGGAATGTGCTAGGTGCATTCGTTACACCTTGCGGCATTCGATTGAACTCCCAAAAAACCGAGGGGTGTCACAAATGCTGTCTTGGGCTTGTCCTCTTCGTGCATCTCGATTTGATAGTATCCTGACTTTAGGTCAAGAACCGAAAACCACTTAGACCCAGTTAATGCAGAGAACGTTTCCTCAAGATTGGGAAGAGCATATGCATCTTTGATGGTATGTTGATTGAGTTTACGATAATCAATGCATAGACGTATGTCACCATTCTTCTTCCGAACGACTACTATGGGGGATGAAAATGGTGATTCAGACTCTCTGATGACTCCTGTCGCCAGCAGTTCCTGAAGATGTCTCCTAACGGCGTCAACATCGTTAGGGTGGATTGGTCTGGCACGGTGTTTAAACGGGGTGTCATCATGAAGTCTGATGTGATGTTTTACTTTTTCTGTGCAGCCAAAGTCAAGGTCATAATGCGCAAAAACTTCTGGTAGTTCACTGAGTTTTTTGGCTATGCGTTCTTTCCATTCAGTAGGAAGATGGGAATCGCCAAAATTGAAATGCAAATCAGGATTTGCCTCAGGTGATGTGGTGGAGTTAACAGTGTGTCTTGAAATAATGGCTTGGCAAGCACCTAATTCTGCAATAGCAGTAAGTGGTGGGATAAAGATGTCCTGGTCAGTCTCATTGGTTAACATCACTGGCACTTTGTGAGGTGACTGCTGGGTGAGTGTAATTAGACAGGTTTTGACAAATAACCCACCGGGTAACGCAGACTGGGGGGGTTCCACAAGAGCCCAATTGCCAGATGAGGGACAAGCAATCCTGGCTGACCCTTTAAGAAGTACAGTCCGGCCTGCTGGAATAAGGAGTGGTGCTTTGCTCGATGAGTGAACAAGGCCAATACTCCCTGCCTCATTCTTTTGATGTTGTAGTTCCAGCATTTTTAAAACAGCTTTGTAACCATGAGACTGTGGTTCGAAAGTTGAACGACCGCCACTGAGGAACTTGTCATATAGAACTTCTAGCGTGTTCATCCCAATTAGAATACCTGACTGACCAGATGGTTGGTCGGGAACAACCAGAGCAACCGTTGGAATTTCCATTTCTTCTCCAAGAAAATCTGATAGAAACTGGACCATTAGTTCTACGTATCCAAGGTATGGAACGGGCTGGCCAGCTGCACCTTCAACTTGTAATAGATTATCTAGAGACTTGACTGGCTGGTCTGACAGGTATTTGTTGTAAAATGATACAGGTATTGTCGTAACCTGCGAACCAGTGTCTAATAAACAATTGCATTCTTCGCCAGAAATAATTACGGAAGTGGTGCATTTGGATCCGACCAGTCCTTTCGGAAGTACGACTGTGATCCCCACGGACTGAGTCAACTGGCTCCCCTTTATCTTTCTGGTGGGACATTGTTTGTCCTGCCCTGTTTCGGTCCGTCCCTTGACCGAAACGGGTCCTAGTTTTCCGACTCCCTGCCATTTGAAGGACTTCTCTTTTGCCATTTCTGCAATTTTTCATTGAACGTTTTCCTCTTTTCTGAAACTAGAGTTGGATTTGGGGGGTTTGGACATTGGGGTCGTGTGTGGCCCTCCTCCCCACACCGAAAACAGTAACCTGGCTTAGATGAGGAAGAAGGGGTTACGTTAGTTGCTTTTGCGAATTTGGTCTGTCTTTGCATCTGGCTTTTACCCCTGGACTGACTGGTGAGAGCGGCAAGTTGCCTCTGCATATCGGCCACTTGTTTAGCCAATTGCTGAGTCAGTGAAGTCAAAGCGACTACTGGATCTGCTTCGTCGCCGGCGTCAGTTACATGCAGATTCACAGCCGCCTTTGTTTTAGCTCCTCCAAAAGTTGTTTCATCCTAACAGCTTTCGCCGCTTTGCGATCCTCTTCCGTGCGGAGGAGTAACAGCAGTTCAGCAAAGGTAGGAGGCATCACTTTCCTCTGTGTTAACTGCAACTCTGAGATCACCGTGTTGTCCCAACACCCTCGGCAGAACTGACTCAACAATTGTTTATTAAAGTCTGTTTCGGGTACTCCACCTCTTCGAACAGCCTGATTTAGAGAGACTTGTAACCGCTGCAAGTATGCTGATGACAGTTCTCCAGAATTTTGAAATGTGTCCATGAACTTTGCAAATAATTCATCTCCATCCTGTACAGTGCCATATCCAGAATCCAGTTGTTGCAGATAAACGTCCGGCAATGTGTCCGGCCGTAGATGTTTGACCATATCCGCAGCAGGAGGCAGAAGACTTTCCAGAATCCTCCGTGAACGTTGCAAGTCTGACACAGCTGGATCCTTCATTATCAATTCCACACTCGAACGCCATGTGTCATAATCAGCCTCGTGGCCGGGTCTGGGCACTTTTCCTGAGAAGACACGTAACTTTTGAGAAGACATTAGATGAGTTGCATGGTCGTCACTTTTAACAATATGTTCTACGACATATCTTTGAACATCTGGTGGATTCAGATCAGAAGTGGAGATACTCGGGAGTGTGGGTCTCGTTTGAGTCTGAGAGGCAGAAGCAGGTATTGCGTTGTGACTGGTAGTGCTGGGTTCTGCTTGAGTCACAGGAAGTGTTTCAGGAGAGTCTTTAATACCAGCTTCGGTTGGCTGCAGCTCATTAATTTTGCCTCCAATTTGAGCCATCATCTCTTGCAAGACTTGTGCAAAATCTTGACCGGTGGCTTTAGCTAGTTGCTTCAGTTCTGAGAGGTAAGTCTGAGTCTTAGTTGTGCCTACTTCTCCAACATAAACGTCAGAGAGCGCAGTGATATCATACGCAACGTCAATACTTTTTGCATTAAACTTATAAGGCAACGACAGCGCAGTGACCGAAACTGGTGATTCAAACTCAACAACCAAATGTTGATGAAAAGCTGAACTAGCGTCATCAATGGTTATTGTTTGACTAACCGATCCGTACCGTTTCAAGAACACAAGTAACTCTTCGTCAGCCTTGGTGCCAGTAACACTATTTACGAGGACGGAATGCGAAAATTCAACTCCCAGTTTATCGAATTCTTCCATAGTGGAATTGTTATTGTCTATTACTATGCCACAACCTCCTGGCTAGCTCGCCACAATTATGCCACACATCTGAGGTGAAGGCTGTGGAGAAGACCATGACACCTTTCATACAGACTGGAAAGGTCCCTGGGAAGTCTCACTGCCTGGCCTGCATTAATGCCTCACCAGATGACCTTAGACATCGGACATGGAGTGGCATTAAATTCTATGTCAAAAATAGAATCACTGCAATTCGAAAACAAAATCTAAAATAAAATTCCTTTAAAATAGTTGTTTGGTTTCTATTGACTGTTTTGTATTACTTAAAGTCTTGGTAAAAAAAGATTATGTCTATGGGTCCCATTCTGAACGGCCCTGTCAAAGGGACCCACCAGGTAACAAAAACGTGTGTGTGTGTGTGCGTGCATGTGTAAGTGTTTGAGCTTGTGGGAGATATAAAGCTGAGAAATATATACAAACATGTACACCTACATATACTCTTTCACATATATAGACCAGGATGCAATATCAAACGGCAACTAACAATAAAGAAACAACGTACAAAAAGAATAAATAAGTAGATATTTGAAAACAATGACAATAACAATACTTATGTTGTGTTTTCCCCTGTGCTAGTGTTGCGTTAAAAAAAATGTGAGGGGCCTAACAACTCCAGGTTGTTCACCCTCATTGAAAGGCCCCTCTCCACTTGCCCTGTGCTATTTGTGTTCGCTATTATTATTACCCTTACTATTATTATTATTATCATTATCATTATCATTATCCTTCGTATTGTTATTATTATTATTTGGACCTTTTTTAAAACGAAGGGGTTTGGGGGATCTCCTGAAAATGTTGCACAAACCAAACTGTAATGTCTGTAATAATACAATCTTGTGACAACTCTCATTAAATTGGGTTATTGTTGCGGTTTGCAGAAAGTACCCCAAAGCAGAGGCAGGAGACTGAAGACGTTTCTGCCCCTAAAGCTTTGTAAAGTCCTCTAGGATAACCATTGTTGTGATTTAGTACTATACAAAAATGCATTAAATTGAATGGACAAGTTTGTGTGCAATACTAGCAGGATGTTGACAAGCAGTGGAGGCAGGGAGGAGGCAGGCTTAGCTGGAGCGTAGTCAGGAGAGCTATAATGACTGGGGATTCAAGGACTCTCTCTACACTAGCCATTCCTACCTCTACGCTATAGGCCTTGTTTAGATGGAGACGCTGCGGAGACGCTGCAAAGCAATTAGCAAAAATGACCAGGCTCCTTATTTAAAAGTGCACAGCATTTAAACGAGGACAGAAAACAATGTAGTTCTAGCACCTGGCCAGTAGTGGGCAGTGGAACTTTACAGCATGACACACGCGACCCCCTGTAGTATAATCACTTCCTCAACAACATCCTCCTCAGGCCAGTGCAAAGACGTGAAAGAACCAACATCATTCTACATTTACAGTAACAGCAGCAGCAAAAAATGGAAACTGAAAATACAGCTTTGAGTGGTTTCGTTTGTACGGACGAAAGAGTAGAATTCTACTTTGTGTAGCCGCCATTGTTGTTTACGTTTGTTCTCAGCCACTGCTTATGTCCAAATGTACGTGCGATGAAGTGGGGAGCCATAGAAACACACCTTTTTCTTCACACAGATGTGACACAGCCCCCTCGACGAGCAGTGTATCTGTTTTGTTCCACTCTGGAGGCTGTTTCTCACCTCCTTGAAACACCGTCTTCATGTAAACAAAAGGCCAATCCGATTCCCAACTCTACTTTGCCTGTTGCAGCATCCTCGTGTAAACAGCACCATAGCTTGACCCACAAGTAGAGCGTCTGACTGGTGTCGTGCCACCAGTCCCAGTGTCTCCTCAGCCCCTGCCACCCCATCTGTGCTCTCCCCAACAGCTTTACCCCCCTCTCCCGCCCCCGTCCCGCCCCTCAGGACCTGCATGGAGCGTCTGCAGGGTACAGATAAGGCTCCGCTTGTACAGTTCAAAGAATGGATAGAAACACTCTTTGTTTTGTTACATGTTTGCAATGCTGTGAATTAGAGCTTGATTTAGCCAACAAAATCTACTGTTTAGAATGAATTGACACATGTGAGTTCTTCAATAGGCAGTGATAGGCATTGTCTGTTTCGCGGCGTGATGATGAGACCCTTGAATCCGACCCCTTTTATCTGCACCTGTGGACCGTCTTCTGGCCGCAATCCGCTGTCCCGGCTGCTCCCCGTTCCCTGCCTGGGAGCCTCCACAGTCCTGCACCACACAGCCTCAGTCCTCGTTCTAGAGTCCTGGATCTACAGTCTGTCTGTCCATGGAAATAGATCCATCTTTCAATGTTGGCCTCCCTGAGGTTTTACACTTTTTTCTCACTGGTTCTTTCTTGCTGATGCTGGAGGGTCTAAGGACAGCGATGATCTGGGAAATTTAAGGACATTTATGGAAATGTATTAACATTTATAGAACTTGATAGCGTTTCCTTTGGACCAATGGTTCCTATGTATTTGTTATTATTGCATTTTCTATGTTTGATTCTCTGATTTGTTGTTGGTGAATCGACAGCTTTGTAAAGATTTTGGGCTATACAAAAATACATGGAATTGAATTGAGGCATATTTTGAAGATAAAACATCTTCAAAGCCATTGCTGCTCAGAAACTCCGAGTATATGAAAGGTCAAGGTTTTGCCCAGACCTTTTTTTAGGCTGCATTTTGGTGAGATTTCATCAGAATACATCATAATAGATTCATCAGAATACATCCACTCAGAGCAGAGAGGGGTGGAGCCTGCAGCTGATACCCCTCCCCCGAGCTGTGGCCGTGACAGAACCGAGCAAAGGCAGGGCGGTCCCGGCTTTTATCTGCACACATCCTCCACATGTAAACACGAGCAGCCCCTGCGTGTGACAGCGAGGACCAGTCCGCCGTCAACCTGCATCTGTCCCCGGGACCAGAGGGACACTACATGGGACACAACATCCAGGACAGGGCATACGAGTTTGGAGCTGCATTTATTCGCCTTTACCACAGTGAGGCTTTGTTTAATTCAAGCGGAGAGGTTGGACTTTTTTTGACATAAAAGACAAAAATGGCTTTGGTAAGGGTGCCATGACGTGGATGGGGAGATCCTGGTGCGGGCGGTAAACAGACGGGAACTATGGAGGACGGGTTCTCCAGCTACAGCAGTCTCTACGACACCTCATCGCTGCTCCAGTTCTGCAACGGTAAGAAGTGCATGATGGAGCTGCCACAACGTCATCTTTAATAAGTGAAAGAATCGTATTGAAATAATAGCGAGCTCCTTTCGTGATTTTTTTTGTGACCATATAATAGCCCCGTTTCCACCAGCCCTGCTTGACCATCTAGTCTACTGTAACCCTCTTTGACTATTACCAGGTAATTTTTTTAGTACCTGCTTGGCGCTGATTATATCCAGGCAAAGCTGGCACTGAAGTGTTCCAGCTGACAGAGATTGGTCACTGCTGCAAGCCATGGCTACCTAGGAATTTCTTCCGGATATTGGTTTGTTTTGGGTAGGTTGCTAGGATACGGTACCGGATGCCCTAGTGTCATGAAAACCTGACCAGCCCAACCATGACTGCAGTTGACAGAGGTGTCTAAAAATGTTTTAATGTTGTAAAAAGTATTGTTACTTTATACTTTACTTTATATTTTAAGCGTATTTGCTCCACCCTCTTTTTAGTCGACTATTCGATAGACAAGGCTTCTGTTTTGTCGACAAAGTATTTCTGTGGTCCAAAAATTTTATTGTGGTCCTGGAATTTCTTTGGTCCAAGAAATTCTTTGGTCGACTACTGCGCCAGTGATATCAAATCTTAAGATTGTGGCATGAATCTATGTAAAATATACATTTCTGAAGAGTCTGAATATTTATTCTGAACTACTATATTTTGTGCGAGTACCATAGGGTTGCCATAAGAAGGCAATGACATAAGAATTACACATCATATGGCTGTGAATGAGTCATAGATGATTAGATTATTTTAGCCAGTATAGTTCAAATGTTGATAAATTACATAATGTGCACATGATGTACAAGCTGCAACCAAAGCATTTTCTCCCAGCTTTGCAAAGAACGACCTGATTTGTTTTTTTTTAATTGAAAAAGACCTGTTTTTATGTGTGGTAGCTATTATCCATTGGTTTCATAATGTCAAAAAACGCCCTAGTGATGGAAAATTGAAAACAAAATAAAAATATATCTTTGAATGAGAGAAAGGACCTCAGCTTGCACGAAACAGGAAGCTGAAACCCTTGCCTATGGCTTTTGTTTATACCATTATTGTACGATTATGTCTTCAGATTGACTATGCTACGTGGCTACAAAGTTAAAGAAAATTCTTTAACTTGTTTAAAAACAAAGAACAGAAAAAATCCTAACTAAACTGCCACCTAAACGCATTCTTTCAGGATCACAACACATGCATGGTGTTGTTGAGAGAATGACTAAGGGGGACTTTTGGTTGCTGTGGACTCGGGCCTGAAGTGTTGGCGCTGTGTGTGCAGGATTTTAGTTGAAACTCAAAACAGTTGTGAGGATGGGCTCGCTGGGCTGACGGGACTTCACGCCCTTCTCTGCGTCTGTTCAATCGCCTTTCCTTCCCCGCTTTTCTTCCCCTCTGGTTGTTTATGGGACAGTGCTGTTGGCGCTCCCCCACACAAAAGGGATTATCCGCCACAAAACCAGTCTGAGGCCGGTCTGTGCTTCATCTTTAGTCTTTGCTATATACGATTGAGAAACTTAGGGGATTTCTTTGGGCTGGGCTAGGCTCTCTTAAGTGCTTTTGTTCAGTGGGAAATGAAAAAATCAATAATCTTCACTTATGGGAAACCGGGAACTGATTATACCACGTTCAAGAGATTCCTACAAGAGCATTTGCTATACAGCCTGCCTCAACCAACATAAATAAAACATGACCCCTTTCTTTATTTGGGGCAGACATGTGGTGATTTGACAGATTTCTACCGGATGTCCTTCTGTCGGCACCAGCCACGCATATGTCACACAACCTGGCCTTTTTTTTTCATAATGTAATGACCTGAATATTGCAGCTTTATAATGCATCTCTTCCGCGTGTTTATGTCTGATGTCATGCATGTAGCTGAACTGGACAAACAGGCTGATACAGCAGACTGCTCAGGAGACGCGTCCTTGTGCAGGTGCTACTGGTGACTAAGCATGCTGCTTTTACATAACATGCTAAATAGACTTTCTGCACCATTTTATACTTATTTTTTCATTGGCAATATTGTTTTAAAGGGGTTGTCCTCAACTTCAATTGTATTTAATAAAGAAATAATTCATATTTTGACAATCTATTTATTATTGCCTGGACGCCTCCCAGGGGAGGTGTTCCGGGCACGTCCCGCCGGGAGGAGGCCCCGCGGAAGACCTAGGACACGCTGGAGAGACTATGGCCCAATCCCAATACCCACACTGCACCCTACACACCTCTACGAAGTGTGCATTTGTTCGAAGTGCACACCAGGGTTGGAGTGCGCAGGTTACAAGTGTGCAAAAAAGGTGGAATTGGGACAGTGCACACTGAGTGCAGATTACGTCATCGACTCGTCAAGAGATGGTAATTTTCAGACCTAACGGGAACGCGCAAATGAGGGGCGCGAGGGTGGAAGTGCGAGTATTGGGACTGGGCCTATGTCTCTCAGCTGGCCTGGGAACGCCTTGGGGTGTGTGTGTGTGGATAGGGAAGTCTGGGCGTCTCTGCTTTGACTGCTGCCCCCGCGAACCGGCAACGGATAAAGCGGAAGAAAATGGATGGATGGATGGATATTTATTAAAGCATTTTTCACAATAGTTTTAAAACAGTGCCTCCCCTTGAAATAAGCATCACCAGTAGGATTTGCTGGAGGAGGACAGTTAGACCAAAGGGGAGGGGCCTCAGGTGTCTATTACGGATTTGAAAATTAATTGTGTCCAATCAGGAAGCTGTGGGGGGGCAGGTCTAATTGGAAATTTAGTTTGTGTGTGAACGTCTCTCTATCTTATAAAAAAATATCTTCAGTAACACTTTAAGAGCGATTCATGCATGTTAAATGTTGTTTATTTTATGTTCTTGCCACTGCGACACATCCACTTTCAATTCTATTCCATGTTCTTCCGCTTTATCCGTTGTGGGGTTGCCGAGATGGCCAGACTTACTTACTTTCTTATCCACACACTTCCTCCAGCTCATCCGGGGGAATCCTGAGGCATTCCCAGGCCAGCTGACAGACATAGTCTCTCTAATATGTCCTGGTCCTTCCTTGGGGTCTCCTTCCCAGAACACCTCCCCAGGGGTGCACCCAGGAGGCACCTGAAGAAGGCTTCTGGCTCCTGTCAACGTGGAGAAGCAGTGGCTCTACTCTAAGCTTCTCCTGTGTGACTGAACTCCTGACCCTATCTCTAAGGGAACGTTAAGCCACTCCTACTTACGGAGGAAACTCGTATTTGCCGCTTGTATCCACGGTCTCGTCTTTTCAGTCGCTGCCTAAAGCTCACGATCAGGCTGAGAACATAGCTTGACCATTAAAATGAGAACTTTGATCCCAGGTGCAGCTCCCTCTTCACCACAAGAGTTTGATACAGCGATAGCATCACTGAACTCTGCATTTTGATATTTACCATAGTTACCAGTGCAAATTTTTCAGCGTCTCTCCACCACAATATGAAACTAAAAGTTTGTTGGAATTTTACGATTGTGGCATCAACACAACCTATTGCAGACAAAAGCAAGTTATATTTTCTTGAAAAGTTGTTGCACTCATCCCTCAGCCTGGTGGTGCTGTGCCAGAGCAGCTAAAGGCCTCATGTCAATCCTATTTACGCCCAAGAGATGGTTTCCTCATTCAGTTATCCCACTCACAGATCCTGATAATCACATTTATTTCGCAGCCATGACCTCACCCAATTGGATCTGCTTTCGACCATTTGTCCAAAGCTCCTCTGGTTCATGTTCCCCTGTGATTGTAGGGGAGTGGTGGTGTTATGTTAGGTTCAAAAGTTGGCCTTCCCTTGACCTGTATGTCTTTATGTTGGCACGTGTGAAAGGATTAAGTGTCATGCTCACGTTTGCTCACTGCGGCCAAGAAAGGGATGAGAAAGCTTAGAATTTTGCAATCGGCTAAACCCTTGTTTCTTCAGCTGAGACGCTCTTCTGTCTGAGACTTATATTATTCAAAATTGATGTCCACGTCATTTTGGTCGACTGACTGATGGACAAAATTATATGTATACAGATGGACAATGCTCTAACTTAATGAAGCCATTAGAGAAGTGCTCATGGTTGAAGAGATCTCTCTCTAGCGCCCAATGCTCAGTTTATGTGGAAAAAGCAGAAATGCTAAAACACAGCAGTTCAAACATGGATTGTAAATTGTATATATTGTTGGATGCACACTCGCTCCTGAAGCCAACATCCCACGTTTAGGAACTGCAGTGTTTTTAGGATCATGTTTTTCACTGCTCTCATTTTCACTCTGAGCTCTTGTTCAGCCATGTGTTTTTGTGCATATATTTTATTCATATTGCGCTCTTCAAGGCACTCCGCTATAGTTGTGTGTTTGGGGGAGGTTTTGCAGCATTACAGAAGTGTGTGGATGTTCCAGGTCACTTCAGCTGCAGGAGAAAGACCAGACCTCTATGTTCATTAGAGCTGCACCATTAATCACAACCAAATCAAAATCACCATTTTTGTAGACTCTTTGGAAACAGAAAATTGACTAAAGGAGAGCAAAATAATCCCTTGAATTTGGGAAAATGTCTCTTGTTATGAGTATCCACTTATTATGTTATTGGAACAAGTGTCTTCTGTCTTGTTAACAACACAGAAGCATCATTTTCCTATGTCATCTCATCTTTTTCATGATTTATTCAAGCTGAAACTGTAAAAATGTGTTGACTATAAGATTTTTGTGAGCAAAGAAAAGTTTAGGAAATTAGAGAGAAACCAAATCCAAGGCTCACACATCAAAACTAGATACTCATTTTAGGAAGTTCCCATTTACTTCATTTTGTATATATTTCAGAACTACTATAATATTTTGGTATAATAAAATGTATTATAATGTCTTTTTATATGTTATGTTAACAATCACAGCTTATTGTCCAAAAGTAAAGATGTAAAATTGTTATGGCTCATGAAAGGGCTGGATAGCTCTCATAGCTTTCATGGCATTCATCGCTCACCAATACGATACATATCTCAAAGCGCTTGGCACAATGCGATACTTAAAGGTTCAGGAGACTTTGGATGCAATACAATATTTTTTTCCAAACGATTCTGTGCGATTTGGTTGAAAATAATGGCTTTTGGTCTCTTATCTATTGCTCTTCTGCATTTAATCAAAAATACAATGCATTTACTTTTCATTAATTGAGGAATTATTGTTATTACAGTAAAAAGCTTTAACAAATACTAATATTGCAAATACTAATATTCACCTAAAGACATTTTTAAAACGCTACTGATCATTGAGACATCAAAATTAGTATAAACAGGTGAAACTCTGAAAATGTGAATATTGTTCAAATGTTAATTTATTTCTGTAATTTCACTTGAAATGTGAAACTCGGATATGAGAAAAGTGAGGCTTGTTATAATGTTGATAATTGTGACTTACAGTCCATTTCCAAAAGTTTTTTGAGATGTTTAATTTTAGTGTTTTTGGACAAGTAGTGAGCCAATTATCAACATTTAAACAGGCTTGATACATGAAATATAAGATGAGTGACAACACTTGAATCTATTTCATGTGTCATATAATGTAAAGTAAAGTACAGTTTCTTGTTCTGTTGTGCCTGTTTAATCAACACAAAATATGACACAAAGATGGAATTAATTTGACTGTAGTCTTTTCTTTCATGTTTAAATCTGTAGAAGAATAAGTGCTTGTACAGAAGTGTGGAGACTGTGAACAAGGCACCGAGCTTCATCAGTGAGGAGGGAGGACTCGTCTGCAGACACACTTCCCCCAGCCCTCCTGACCCACTAAAACACTCAACCATGTTAAACAGCACACTAAATATGTGCTATAACTAGGGCTGTCACCATAGTTACTGTCAAGTTACAAAAGGAAAAGAAACCCCAAAAGCAGGACTGGTAAATGTAGGTGCTCTCCAGAGAAGACGTGTCTAGTTTTGAAACCGTATTAGCTACAGACGGAACCGGCTCTGTAAATGTATCTGTCCACACAAAGCTGAAGATGAATGCAATTCACCTGAGAGCAGTGTAAAGTACGTGCCAGGCCTGATGGTGGCGCTGTGAGGCTGCAACAGGAAACACCAAATCAGACAAAGGAAAGGGTCAACCAATCCCTCTGTGGCTGCCGGATTCGTCCCGGAAACCGGATTCGTCCGGAAGTTCAGTTTGCGCATGTCAAAAAGTGTAAACAAACATGTAAACAATTTGTCTTGTTATATACAGATTATAATATATATTTGTGCTCATATGTATCAAGGTTTATTACGAAAATGAGGGAAAAAGAGCTCAGAGAAAAAAAATACTTTTAGTAGCCGTGCCCAGATGCGTTGAAAGGCACACGGAAATGTGGGAAGCACAGACAGTTTAATTCTTGATTAGATTCACTGTTTCGTACATTCATACATACATATATAGTCAAGTCTCGTTGAACACATTTATTTATTGTTAAACAAGTAAAGGATAGTGAATATAATCAAGAATTAAACTGTCTATGTGTTTCCCACATTTTCGTGTGCCTTAGAACACATCTGGGCACGACTACTAACAGTAATTTTTTCTCTGAGCTCTTTTTCAGCCATTTCTCGTAATAAACCAGAGTTGAGTGTTGATGTCAATGTGTAGAAAAAGTTTTGTATTCGACATAAAACAACATCAAAACATCAAAGTTTAAAACATATGGATAGATGCCGTTAGCTTCGTGCTAACAGGGACAGATGTGTTGCTAACATGGTTGCTAAGGAAAGCTGGAGTTTCCCCTGTGAATGAAGCCCTCTAATTGGTCAAATCCTTGAGGATCTGTATTTACAAAACAATATCAGGTGTGAGTGTGACAAAACCATTACTGAGCTGAGGAGTTCACTTCAATTTAAGTCAATAGGAGCCAGAGCGCGCTGTATTAGTCCACACAATTAATTTCTGAAAAAAATGTCAGAAGAAGATTGCTTAATTGTGACAGGACTAGTACTAGCCTCTATGTACATGCGTGTATGTGTATGTGTGTTTGTGTGTGTGTGTGTGTGTGTGTGTGTGGGTACATGTGTAAGTGTGTTTGTGTGTGGGTACATGTGTAAGTGTGTTTGTGTGTGGGTACATGTGTAAGTGTGTGTGTGTGTGTGGGTACATGTGTAAGTGTGTGTGAATGTGCGTGTGCGTGCGCGTTTGTGTGTATACATGTGAGGGGGAGGGGGTCAAGGCCAGAGCAGAAGGCGCAGTCATCAGAGTCCTCAAACTGGAGTAAAAATATCCTGGAATGACCCCAAACACAGATCCCCTATGGAACAGGATACATCACTCCTGTCCCGTGTTCAGTGATGTCATCACTGTGGGGAGGGGGCGACTTAATTTACTCAGTGACAGGTTTTTAATGGTTTTTTCATCTGACCTCCAATCAAATGGAAATGGCAATTTTAGTGGTCAGAAAAGCATTTAATAATCATAATTGAGCGTAACATTTTTCATTCTCTTCTCTAATGTGTTTGTTCCGGAAGCAGGTCACACTCTAAAAGCTTTATGTGAAAAACATTTCCTATAAGGCAAAAAAGTCTCAGTAATCGATTAGTTGGCCATTTATTCTTTCAATTACTGGTTTGAATCTATTTAAATCATATTTTGTTATTAATTTAGATAAGATAAGATGGACTTTACTGATTTCACACTGGAGAAATGTACATTTGGCACAGATAGAATCACTCCGATTGTGCAAAAGACAGAAGTGTGCAAACGTGTTAATGGTTAAAAATAAATAAAATCTATACAGGATATAATTGTGTACATTTTTTAAAAAGTGGCCAATTAGACCAAAATGAAGCTAAATTTATGGCAGAGCAGCCACAATGTAACATAATTGTTTTTTGGATTAGAAATACTGTATTTGAACAATTTCATGTAATTCTGTAGACATTCTAGCTCTATTGGAGTTATAAAACCTCTTCTCAGCCCGTTTTGGTTCAGGTTTTGGTCAAAAATGATTAACCAATTACTTAGTTATTGTATTTAAGCAATTTCAGCAATAGATAAGTTGTGTTTTAACGTGTAATACTTGATAAACGCAATGAAATACATTTACAAAATCACAATTGCATTATGCCTAAATCCTTTCAGCCGTACCAATACAACCTGTGCTTGTAATTACCCAGCTGACAGTTGAGATAAATGGAACATGCATTTACATATGGACCTGACTTATTCTAATAACCTTCTATGTAATGCTAACATGTTTATGCTAATGCAGGCCTGTTCCTTGCTCTTCACCTCTGCCTCCTGGTTTCTCCTTAATTGTGACGTTGGTCACATTAACCGGTCCATGGCCTGGGGGGAAACCCACTCGGAGCATTATAATTGGCTGCTACTGCTGTGGATGAGAGAATCCACCAGACGCTTATTAAAAAAAGATCCATCATGGCCCCAGCTGCAGAGGCGAGGATCCTGCTCCTGTCAGGGGCCGGAGCTGCGTCACTATTGATCTGTCAGTGAGAAAGGTGTTGGTGTCAAAGAGAAAGTACACAGATCTACACCTCTGAGCTGATGGGAAACTGATGTGACATTTTATTACCAGTTATTATGAGTGCGTGGAGTTGACCTTTGGAACATATTAACAGAAGGCTCGAAAACATGTTCACACCCGAGACAATTTAAAAGAAACTACTCAAACAAGAATCACTGAAGAGGTGAGGAGGAGAGAGTGATGCCCTCAGCTCAGACTGGTGACGGATGGGTGACAGAGTCTGCTTCATCCAACCCCTTCGCACATTTTTGTATGTGTGTTGTTTTCGCTGTATCATGAGTTTTAGTGGTGAATTAATAGATTAGGCATAAACCAAATATAAATGTAAAAGAGGATCTTTACAAACAGTCTGTAGACAAAAGGATCCATACATACACACAACGAGGAGGGGAAGGCCAGCCCTGGGGCCTGCTCTGCTCTAGTATCAGCGACAGGGAGGACACAGAGTTCATATAGCAACTGTGATGTCACACAACACTCCAAGTCCCCAGTCAGTTGACTGGTAAATTCAGTGGATCAATGGATGAGAGGAAATCCAAGAAAAATGCATTCCAGCATATATTTTAGTTCTGCCTTATTAGTTTTGAGATGGTCTCAATGGTTAAAATGAAACACTTATATATTCGTACATGATGATTCCCCGTGAGCACAGCCCTGTGTGCGGCACACGCGTCTCATTCTTTCCAAAGGGAAGCGAGGCTCCATAACAGCAGTGCTTCTTCCTCAGGATCATGGTTCTTTTGTCCCTTTGTTTGTCTCAGGACAGTGGTCCACTGTGCTCCCTGCAGGAGATGGAACCTTCTTATTACAGCGACAGAAGACATTATTGCATTCTCTCAGCCTGATTAATTGTTTAATTGAGTTATTGTGGCCTTAAAAACAAACATGACTTGAGATGTGATTTGTGCATGAACGGGGGATGCAATTGCAATTTTATGTGGTATTGGGACATAAACATTAGAGCTGAAAGTTACAGTTTTCCAATATCTACAGTATTTAAACATGTTTTATTTGATATGACCACAACATTTACATTGGACAGACCAGATGCACTGCCTTTGATGTTCGACCATTCTAATTTTCAACACTTGTCCATATAAGAGGCTGATTGAAATTAAATATCAGTGACAGAAAGCCATCTCCATTATTAGTAATGTATATGTATATATGTGGCGTTGATGAATGTTGACGTGAAGAGACCGTTGTGGTGAGCGGCTCCAGAGGAGGCTGATGCAAAGATGAAGCACATTATATCATTACAAGTTTGGGTGTGGTTCATTGGGAACTTTCCAGTCAGGAGGATGTCCACAGTGATTACATTTCAGCTTATGGGTACTTATGACTTTGTAGAAAATGTGAATTATGAAGGGATGCCTAAACAATGAGAGTTTGATTCAATGACGTAAACATGACAGTGCAATAAAACCGTCTTTCTTGGCAGCTCTGGCTTAGACAAACAGGTTAAATGTTGTGACAGGCTGTTTCCGTCTGCCTCCCCACTGAGATGAACTCACTTTAGAGTTCTGGACTGAGGGCAAAAACAACATCATTCATTGGCTGTTCTCACTGACAGTATTTAGCCAGGAAAACCAGATAAAGGACTTTTTAGTTGTATGATTTTAATGCTTTCTCTTTTCTCTAAACTTCGTTAAGTTCCCTGTGTATGATATGTGCCTTGCCTTGCTCTGCCAATATTCCAATGTAACTTCATGATAAGAATAACTGGTCGAGGCTCTCATTTTTAAATTAACAGAACAGTAGGAATGAGGAGCACATAGCACAAGATAAACCAACAATAATTTATTATAATAATTCTTTAACTCGGACACACAAAAAGCTCCATATACCACAAAATCAAAAACAGAGACAAACAAGACACATTAACTAAAACAAAATCAAATATATGCTTTAGCAAAACAAAGAAGCACGTATGAAATCTATAACTTTGCGTAATAAAGAAGCAAGTATAAAATCTATAACGTTAGCAAAATAAATAATATCGGCCTATACTAACATTTTCATTGCATGCCAGATACTATGACATTTTTCTAATTTTTTCCTCAAGGTTCTTATCTATCAAGAGACAACATGACATAGAAATAATCAGTCTGGGACATTGCAGAGATTAGATTCAAGGCAATCTCGGCACACAAAGACAAGAAGTATTTCCAATCGTTCATAAAGTCATTTACACACAAAAAGGAAAGTACAAACTCGACATTTAATATTTGGATGGACCCGTCTCGCCACTGTCTCTGGATCAATAATGCAAGAGGGATTGTGAGAGTAATGTTCGAGTGAAATCAGGCCAAAAAAGCTCATTAAAGTTTTAAGACACTCTTTGATAGACAGGTGGAACTGCTGCACACAAGCTCGAGTAATTGGCAGTAAAGAGTCAGTATTTGGGGTTGGGGGTCTTTCAGAGCCTACACTGTATTTATCAACTAAATATTTATGAACAATGTGATTCAATTGTCTTGATACATATAGAATACACAATAAATACGGTATATAATCCACAGTATATTTATCCCCAAAAAAAAGTGATACACTACAGTAAACAATAAATGCTTTTGGCCCCTTATGTTACCGCTTTGTCCTATTTAAACAAAAATAAATTATTTATTTCTACATTTTTTACTAAACCAAAAATCATTCATTTTTACTTTTCTTTAGGTCAAAATTTGGAAAAATGTAAATGATGTGTGAATGATGATTGATAAATGCTGTTATTTTGAAATTACATACAATATAGATTTTTTGATTTAGTAATTACAAAATCCCTCCCCATTTTTGTTTTTAGTCTATCAGTTTATTTATTTTAGCTTTGATATTTTACTTCAATATTCCTCAGTAAATTAAAATGGAATGCATCAATGTTTGCGGAGCAGTGAATACAGGGCTAGGCAGTCACTCACCAAAGTCCTCTTAGATACCTACTGTATACTGCTGTGGTTTAGGGTGAAGTGAATTGAAAATGGGATAATGTTAGAAGGTCTTTCCGGACAGTGGGGCAGTGGGGCGTGGTGGCTCTCGCTGTAGCTGGTCCAGTGCATACTCGCAGTCTTTGTGGCGAGCAGCTGATAGAATTGTGCTGTGTTTGTTGCCGGAGCAGACCGACAGCAGATGATCCCGGGATAATAACACTAAAGGCTTTCTGTGAGAATGGACACAGGCAGGCTCTGTCTCTCTCCTGTCTCATCAGGTGAGCAGCAACAAGGCTTTCTCACAGCAAACATGTAAACTCATAGTCCTGCCTTGAACTAAAGCGTTGGGTGTATCTGATTGATACGACTGCTCCTGGAATATGTGAATAATGCTGCTAACCGCATATATGGAATTTTACACATTTTCTATCATTATTGCTACAAAGTGAGGCATAAAACCCTTTCTTTTTTAGCAGGCCTATTAGGGATTTTTTGAGCTTTTAACTTCTTCATGTTTATTGATATTTTATGTACTTTTTGTGTTTTGGTCTTTTTTCTGTTTTTTGTTTTGTATTTTAAATCTGTTTCTTTGACGTAAATGTAAGGTGCAATATAAATAAAATGTATTATTATTATGTTTGTTTGATGCTAACACTCTCTACTAACTGAGTGGCCGTGTTTGACGAAGGATAACTTTGGTGAATTAATCTTAACGATGACTGAATTCATTTTAAACTTCTATTCAAATCACAGAGACAATAATGATAAAAAAATACAAGTTATTCTGCTCTCAGTCTATTGTTCCAGACGCGCAATATCTCACAAGATTTTTAGATTTTGATTATTTATTTCAAATATGCACAACACATCTTCACTTTTTTTCAGACAAATGACAAATACCATCTCTCTCATTCTTAGATTCAGCATAACCATGTTAATGAGGTTATAGTGCAGCTTAAACTTTGCACTTTAAAGAACGCTTAAGGCATCTCTTTTTTTCAATTTTGTTTAACGTGATCTTGAGAATATTTTCTTTGGCATTTCATCTTTAAGAATTCGGAAAATGGAAGCATTGGTAACTCCGAAATGTGAATCTGCCGTATGTGGCACCTGTTTTGTGGGTGAATGCCTGAGATTGTTGTGAAGCGCTTTGTGTGGCCTTGGTCTGTCATTTGCGCTATATAGATAAATATGACTTGCTTCTTACTTACTGTATCCCTTGGGTGGTTGCAGATGACAGTGCGTCGGCCTGCAGCAGCATGGAGGTGACGGACCGCCTCGCCTCCCTGGAGCAGAGGGTCCAGATGCAGGAGGATGAGATCCAGCTGCTGAAGTCGGCTCTGGCTGATGTGGTGCGAAGGCTCAACATGTCCGAGGAGCAGCAGGCCCTGGGCTCACGCAGGGGCCCCACCAAAGGTACCACTCTGCCCCAGACACACTCCTCTGCTCAACACTCAGATGACAGCGTAGAGTAGGCTTATTGACAGACAACCACTGGGTTAGATGGAATTACCCTGTTAACATGTTTCCCTTGACACATGACAGGTCCATGAAGGATCAAGCCACCAACAGAGTGACAGCTCTGACTATGGCTCCTCACTCTACACTCAATAATATTGTAGACAGTGTATTCATTTTTTGTAAATAAAGTCAAAAAGTAAAATTCCTATTAATACAGCATCTTAACATGTATCTGAACACAAAGAACTAGAGCAGTAAAAAGTTAAAGCAGGCAAAATTCTTAAATTAGGTTTTATTACGCATGTCACTTGATTATAGTTCAGGTCAATATACAGGTATATAAAACATATAACATACTGTATTTGACAAAACATGAGGAAAACTATCCGTCGTGTTTAAAGTTTTCTTCAGTTTAAAATGTTATTTCCTGGTTGGACTCGAGCTGCAGATATGACATGAGTCCATACCAACCACAAATAAAACTCTTCTATTTTACACAATAGTTTTGCAGTGCAGTCATATGAGAAGACTGTATTATTGTTTTTTTGTCACCTTGAGTCACCTACTGATTCCTACGAGCAGTCAACTGTCAACATTTCCTAGAGGCTCTGTCCCGCTGTGAATCAATCCTTGTGTGAATGTAACCTGTCACACACACTTTGTTCTCTCCCTGTCGTTTCTTCATCTTTGATTGTGCTGTAAATGCGACTGGTGTTCAGCAGCTGCAGGGATGAGAAAGTCCCCGTCCGCAGACAGCAGTGTGGGTAGGACAGGTAGGACTCGTGGCCGACGCTTGTCACTTTTTCACAAAGTCACTCATGGTCCTCGTGCTGCACCGTGTGTCCTCAGCTGGTTCCTGACTGACGTGTGTGTGTTTTTACTGAAGGAAATCTCGAAGTGGATGCTTCCATAGCTTCAAGGCCTTCATCTGCATATTTCAACTCTGGGTAGAACATTCTGTCATCATTTCTGCAGTCACCTTCAAATCCAATTTTTTCTACAGTTTGTGTGTTTAAAATCTTTTCAGAGCTCGCGTTCTTGTGTGCATTGAGTGTGTTTACAATTATTTTTGTAGAATTATATATATTATACCTTTTTTTTACTCTTATAACTTGCACCATGAGCCAAAGCAAATTCGTTCGTTGTGACTTCCTGTTACCTACAATGGCAATAAAAACAATTCTGATTCTGAAAGTGAAAAATCTTCCACCTGTTCCATTCGATTGATAAAGACGTATGTAAACAGGTGCACGCCAAATGAAGTGTGCAAACCCAGTTATACTCTACTGTGGGTCAGCGCGCATTTAATCATGAAAAATAGGAAAAACAGGCTGTGATGCATTTATGATCACAGGGAAAAGCAACGTTTATATTAGAAATGTGTGTGATTGGACCGGTATAGAAGACTCACTCATTTACTTTGGGATCAATACACAGTTTCTTGCTGCACAGGTTTTGTTGCTTTGTGTTGTTATGCAAAGCAAAAGCGAAACTTAACAGGAATGGTGCTTTTAAGAGCGTCATGAAAATTCTAAGATTGATGCTGCAGCAGGTAAAAATGTGTGAAAATCAAATACCCAAAGTAAACATTAAATTGTGTGATTACGTTTGCCAACTGTTCAAAGTTACAAAGTTTGAGCATTAAGTGAAAGCGTCCTAAGGGACACGGAGACGAGATCAAAACTCGTCAGCCCTGTTTGATAATCCCAGCGAATGGACTGCGTTTTTTTATGAATTGTTATTCTGCTTTGTAAACGCACTCAATGTTGCCTCCTCCTCACAAAGACATTTCCGTTTTGTCATATATTGCCGTTTACATTTGACTTTTAATCTTGCATTTTTTTCATGTTGGGAGATATGTGATAGTGCATTGTGCGTATACAATCTTCCTTTTGATGAATTGTTCCTGATAGGGTCACATAATTCACTATCCACTGTTTGTTTAGGCAGCCTTGTGACACTCACTCAGCTCTGACGACAATAATACATCTCTCATTCCTTTAAAGAAGAAATATTATGCAGTATTTTTGGCCCTTTAATTGTAATGAGAGTACTACTGAAACAATATCTTCAGTAGAAAAACTCTTCATATCTCCCGTATGACCCCACCAGAGTTTTTTGTTTTTCATTCCAAATTTGTAAATTATTAATTGTACAGATCATAGTTATACAGATTATAGTATACTTATTAATTAAACAAATCTACTGAGGGAAATACTTTTCTTTTGAGTGTGATGTCATAGTGGTATAATGACATGATACTATTAAAGGACTGAGACGGGAGCTTTTAAAACAGAAGGGGCAGAGTTCCAGCAAAATTGTTAGTGGGCCGGTTTGCATAATATATCTCCATTAAAAAAGCAGTTGTCATGAATTGCCAAAAACATGCATGTCTTGGATGATGTGGGAAGACTCATTACTAATCTAATATCACGCCTGTCTGTTGTGGGAGCAGGCAACTTCCCGCTCCACTGTTCTTGTTCCAAAATGTTGTTCTTCTTCCTCTCCAGTGATGTAAATACTCCTACATCTTCTGTTCTCAGCTCGACCAATGATTGCCACTCTTCCAGTGCGGCCTATGGTCAACAATGGGACAGTCCTACCAAAGAAAGGCAGCGGTCTCCCGTCCCCGTCTGGGTCCGGGAGCAGGAAAGACTCTGGTCCTGCATCTAATAAGAGGTGAGGGTATTTCTGATGTATCAAGACTGTGACAAAAGCCAGAGTTTTGTCCTCATCTTCCCAAACTTTAAAGGGGCTGTATGTAATATGCACTCTTACTGGTCTAATAAAGTCAATTTTCTATTTACAATCATGGCACAGTGGCTGATGGGACAGAACTAACTTTCAGCAAGAAGGTTTGAATCACTTTCAGAACGGGGCCTTTCTGAGCGGAGTTTGCATGTTCTCCCCATGTCTCCGTAAGTTTCCTCCGGGTGCTCTAACTAAAAACATGTAAAATAGGTCCGGCATGGGCCTCCTGTATGGCAACCTCGCTCCCATCTCTGTGTGGAGTGACAGACAAATGCTCACAATTGTAAAGTTCTTTGTGACTGGTCTGTGAACGGCGCTATATAAATAAAGATTTCTTACTTATATTCTATAAACTTTTGTAGCTAGAATCTTACACCTTACACATGCACTGAGGTTTAGCTTGAAACAATACAAACTCTCACAACATCTGATTTAATTCAAACACATTCACTTTTAGATTTTGTTTAACTCATTGACTGCCATTTATGTATTTGTCTGAGACTCGTGATTTCTGTCAAACTTCCCTCTATTCCACTGGGGATTTCAGGAGAACAAAACTAGCTAAAAACAAACTCTGATGAAATTAGACAATCCAATCTTTCAGAATCTGGTTTCATATTGCACATTGTCATAGCACATAATAATCTGTGGGTCTTGAGAATCAGTGAAATCAACGGTTGGCAGTCCATGTGTTAAAAAAAGAGCCAAGTCAAACTGGAAACTCATTTGAGAGCCTCATGATTGGATAATCTGTTTGAAAATCATCAACATACAGTAAATAATAAAGACATCATGGCCTCTGTATTTTTAATTAAGAATAAATGACTCCACTTTAAATTAGTATTCAGAAAAGGTTTAATTTGTACAAGTTCACCTACTACATGGGGACACATACATATCTACATTTAGTTAAAAAATAACACATTACATACAGTAAATGATCACCCTTTGGGGGGCAGTGCCAATGGAGTGGCAGACCGGGGTGGTGGTCCCTCTCTACAAGAAGGGGGACCGGAGGGTGTGTTCCAATTATCGTGGGATCACACTCCTCAGCCTCCCCAGTAAGGTCTACTCCAGGGTACTGGAGAGGAGGCTACGGCCGATGGTCGAATCTCGGATCCAGGAGGAGCAGTGTGGTTTTCGTCCCGGTCGCGGAACACTGGACCAGCTCTATACTCTCCATCGGATACTCGAGGGTTCATGGGAGTTCTCCCAACCTGTCCACATGTGCTTTGTGGATTTGGGGAAGGCGTTCGACTGTGTTCCCCGGGGTGTCCTTTGGGGGGTTCTCCGGGAGTACGGGGTCGGGGGTCCTCTGCTGAGGGCCATCCGATCCCTGTATGACCGGAGCCAGAGCTGTGTTCGCATTGCCGGCAGTAAGTCAGACCTGTTCCCGGTGAATGTTGGCCTCCGACAGGGCTGCCCTTTGTCACCGGTTCTGTTCACTGTATTTATGGACAGAATATCTAGGCGCAGCCAGGGGTCGGAGGGGGTCCGGTTCGGAGACCACAGGATTTCATCTCTGCTGTTTGCGGACGATGTTGTCCTGTTGGCTCCAACGAACCAGGACCTGCAGCATGCACTGGGGCGGTTTGCAGCAGAGTGTGAAGCGGCTGGGATGAGAATCAGCACCTCCAAATCTGAGGCCATGGTGCTCGACCGGAAAAAGGTGCCTTGCCCTCTGCAGGTGGGTGGAGAGGTCCTTCCTCAAGTGGAGGAGTTCAAGTATCTCGGGGTCTTGTTCACGAGTGAGGGAAGGATGGAGCGTGAGATTGACAGGCGGATCGGTGCAGCGTGCGCAGTGTTGCGGTCGCTGTATCGGACCGTTGTGGTGAAGAGGGAGCTGAGCCGAAAGGCAAAGCTCTCGATTTACCGGTCAATCTTCGTTCCCTCCCTCACCTATGGTCATGAGCTTTGGGTAATGACCGAAAGAACAAGATCGCGGATACAAGCGGTCGAAATGAGCTTCCTCCGCAGAGTGGCTGGGCGCTCCCTTAGAGATAGGGTGAGGAGCTCAGTCACACGGGAGGAGCTCGGAGTAGAGCCGCTGCTTCTCCACGTCGAGAGGAACCAGTTGAGGTGGCTCGGGCATCTGTTCCGGATGCCTCCTGGATGCCTGTATACTGTATTTGTATACTGTATGTATGTTTAGTTCATGTTTAGAATCAATGCTTGTGATGTCCACTCACCCTTGTGTGTCTGTCAGTGTGTCCCGTCTGTCTTCTCTGTACCACTCTAGAATCCTGGGGCTGTCCCTCAGGTGAGAGCACAGCCACTGGTCAATCTGCTCATCATCGCCTTCTAATTCTTCTGCTCAACTTCAGTCATTTCTCATCGCATAAAATACCAACAATAAAACTGCCTTCATCTAAAAACATAACATCAGAACATTTTAAAACCTTGTGACCTTGTTGGGAATTTTCAGTGTTGCACCACAAGTTACAGAACAGTAAGAATGAGGAGCACACAGCACAAGATCAGAATCAGAATCAGAATCAGAATCATTTTTATTGCCACGTAAGTAACAGGAGGTCACAGACTAGGAAATTGCTTTGGCTCAGTGCAACAGTCAAAAAGAGATAATAAAAATAATAATAAAAAACACTTCTAAAGAATAAATTTAAATTTAAAATAGAGTTACAGTTACTATTTACAATATACAAGTGCACATGGTGCACACAATGTAAGGTGACAGCAGTACAGTGAAGTGAAGTGACGTATGATGGGCAGTAAAGTGACTTTATAAAGGGCGGGGGGACAGGTTAAGAAGTGATCAAGAGTCCAACAGCAGAGGGGAAGAAACTGTTCTTGTGGCGGGAGGTTCTAGTCCTGATGGACCGCAGCCTCCTGCCTGAGGGGAGTGGTTGGAATAGTCCATGTGCAGGGTGAGAGGGGTCGGCTGTGATACAACCAGCCCGGCCTCGAGCTCGGGCGACGTACAGGTCCTGCAGCGATGGAAGGCTGCGGCCGATCACTTCCTCTGCAGAGCGCACAATGCGCTGTAGTCTCTGTTTGTCCCTGACTGTGGCTCCAGCGAACCACACGGTGACGGAGGAGGTGAGGATGGACTCGATGATGGCCGTGTAGAACTGCACCAACATCTGTGCAGGCAGCTTGGCTTTCCTGAGCTGCCGCAGGAAGTACATCCTCTGCTAAGATAAATGAATAATAACTATAACTAATTGCATAAAAAGAAGCAGCAACATCTCTAGCTTCAGGATAATGAGGAAAGAAGTCTTATAATCTTCAACTTTAGCATAATAAGGAGCAAGTATAAAATGCAGTATATTCTAGTGCAAGTGATATATAGTTGTGTGTTTACATCTGTGCATGTTAGCAGCAGGAGGGTCTGGGACAAAGGTACTCAGTAAAGTGACAGTAACACACGTGGTTCTATATTGGACATTCTGACATTTTTAAAGTTATTATTGCACAGATGTGTAAAGTGACACAACATAGTTCAAAAGATATGTTAAAAAATACACTTTTCTTTCATTTTGGGTGTTTTTCTTAAGAATGTTGATGATTTAAAAAAGGCGTCTTTACTGTGAGCGAGCTTGCATCTCTACAAACCTGACACGTATCTGGACGGGGGCCTGTTTTTCCATTAGGTTAAATGCCTGAAAAATTAAAAAAGCCATTTGTATTGATTCTTTATGGAGCATCTTCTTCATAAAGAATACAAAAACAAATCTTTTGTGTTAACTCTCCAGGTGCAACCTCCCAAACGTTGTATCATGTTGCATTGAGAATAAAATAATGTCCTATCTTTATAATTTTTCATTAACAGATCATCTTGACATTTTTTCCTCTTATTTTTGTGCGCCTTTAACCCCTCAGTCCTTTAACTGTCGGCACCTTTACTTACTTTCTTTGGAGAATTTATTTTCGGCATCTGTTTTAAGGATCCACCCACCTCACAAGGTCATTATTGCTGGCAAGTAAAAAATATCATGGCAACTTTGTCTGCAAAGCAAAATCGTTCCACTACTTCTTTCAGTTTTTGATGCAAGTTAACAGTGTGTTGCTATGGTAACTAGCGCTCTCTCCAAGCTGAGATTGCTCTGAACCAGTCCAGGACCAGTATATGAGCCGTAAACGTAAGAATGACCCACGGGAGTCATAGATGATCATATTGTAAAGAACAGTCCACTTTAACATCACTTCTCTCCCACCATGGACGTTCAGAGCATTACATCAAACTTCCCCAGTGTTCCCATCATGCTCCACTGTCAGCTCTTGTGAAAGGCCCTGTGGAGCTGCAGTGTGGCTCGGTGAAAGGCTCTGGATTACAGCGGGCGGACTGCTGATAGGGCCTTTTCATTGTGCTCACACTGTCGGCCGCTCGACTCGGGCAGACTGCTCTTGACATCAAATAAGCAGCTTTTACAAAATCATTAAACATAAAACTGGACCTAAGCTTTAGAATATATTATATTAGAGGCTTATTGTACAGCACAAACAGAATTACACACAAGGATCAATGATTTTCTCATGTCTCAAAAATCACATATCAATAAAATATTATAACTTGATGTGAGATTGGGGTATAATAAATAGTGCTACAGTTTTGTATATTTTTTTATTTTTATTGTAGCTTAAATCATCATGGTATCAACACTTCAAAAAAATATTAAGTAATAAATGCTTGAATCAAGTGTTTTTATCTTTGAGTTTTTTTAAAACAAGGTTTGCCAACTGAACAAGCCGTTTAGTCTTATTTCTAGTGCTATTGCAGTTTATTTCTCATTCAAAGGAAGATATTTCTTGAATTGTCTTATATCTGTTCAAAACAATATATTGTTGTTTGTCACATTGACAAATCTGACAAATCTCTCACATTAAGATAAAAACACTTGATTCAAGCAATTATGACCTTATATTGATAATTTTTTTGCTGTGAAAGTTGGTCGTATCTTTTTATTAGTTTGAAAATCAGATAGTATCAGTATCTATTCATCTGACCTTTTATTTATTTATCCATCAGAAGAAGAAACAGAAGGAGGAAGACAATTTTATTATATTTCCCTTCAAACAAAACCAACCTCCACTTCAGGAATGCCGTTCTATATTTAAATATATCACCTGCAGCCTGACGCTTTGATGACTATAGTGTGGTTTCTTCCTGCAGCACTGTGAGGAGAGCCAACTCCAACGAACACATGAGCTCTCTGACCCGGAAGGACTCTGCAGACAGCAAGAGAACACGAGCCGGATCCACGGGCAGCAACTCCAGCGGCAGGAGGAGCGACAGGTGACATCTGCACACCACACGACCTTTACAAAGCACATGAAGAAGAAGTACCGTATTGTCTGGATTATAACGCACACCTGTTTATAAACCGCACCAGTAATAGTTGAAGAGAAAGTGCATTTTGTTCACATTTCAGGGCCAATTTCAGCCTTCTGTGTCATTTTATGTGGCCCTCTGCTTTGCTAACCTAAAGCAGTCTATGGGCGCATAAACACAAATTCACATTGTCATCCAGCCAACTTCAGCTCTACCAATAATGGCATGTTGTACCTTGTGAAGCTCAGAACCTCTATAATGTTATCTGTTGTTACTGACAATTGTTTTGTGTTGTTACTAAGAAACATAGCAGCTACTTATATTGTATATATTTTGTGTGCTCTTACTACTGTTACTACCGCCAAAACATGTCAGGTAATTAAGCAGTACTAGCTTCTTTACACTTTCGTCTTAAATGAAGAACTTTCTAAGCCTTGGCTTTCTGTTGTTCACATAAACAGACCAGATTTCACCTCAATCGTAGCACACAAGTTTACATGATTCGTGAATGAAATTAGGGCTCCAGTTTTCGTTGGTGCTTTGTTAACATTCTCATGTGTTTCTCTTACAGCAAACCCAGGGAGCCCGTCTTTAACCCAGGTAAGTCCTGCCGCCTGTGTCACAAGGATACTCTGGTTCTTTGTCCTCATACATTATACTTGACCTATTATTCATACATCAGACATGACCTAAGAATAAATTGAATGGAATTGAAGTACCCCTCTCTGTCACAAAAATAAACTATGTAGGAGTGGTCAATGCTAACATGCTAGCTCTGCGGTTTTACACCCGATATGTTTGTTTATATTTTGATTATTGCTTTGGAAGATATGACTCTAGACTACCGGTAATGACCAATTAGGAGTCTTCTGTCCCTGAAGTCAGCTTTGGCTAGAAAATTGCACGAACAGGAACAGGCCCGCTGATTAGCTCTTCTTAGAATTTAGCTCCAGATTCCTGCCCGTGAAGCCTTTTCAAGTTAGCTCTAATTATCTTCTTGTGGGAAAAGCCAAAGCACACAGTACGTCCACTCTTTTCTACAGTTCATGGTCATGTCTTTTCTAATGTTTCTGTCGTCAGTTAATTTTGTCAAGTTGTGTAGTTGTAGTGTTATTAGTAGTATCAGAATCATGAATTTCCGTACACAATTGTCTGGACATCTCATTGGACAGCCGCACCAGCAGGAATCAGTGTTAGTGTTAGCACCAATAGCAAGTGTCCTCACCAGTCTCTCTCTGACCTTTACAAAGGAAATCGCCGTGTGACCCATTGCAAAGGTAGGACCCAGCTCTTGGCCCACCCTCTGAGGCCACTGCAGCCCAGGCAGGAAAAGGGGGGGGGGACTGTGTGCACTTTTCACGAGTGTTTCACTGTAGTGTCACCAAACTAAACCCGATGCAATACTAATGATCACTCTGCATACTTGACCACCACATTTGATACAACTATTTTTTTTTTTTTTTGACAATGAGCTCTAATTTTTGTTGTCAAATCGGGCCAAATAGTACCCAATATCTCAACAGTAGTGGTCTCCAAGGTTTTCACAGAATTTTTGATTTACCAACAGCCGATTAGAAAATATTTTACTATAAAACAAATTATTTACAAAGTTTTAAAGAATGATAAAGTTAGAAACATTATACATTTTCTTACTAAGCTTGCATTTATATTTAGATTCCTTATATTGGTTCTCCCTCCAACTTTCATATGAGTTTTCCAAATCGATGAATATTAGATTTTTTGTAGTTTTCTCAACCTTCCTCCACTCACTCAATGCACAATGCTCTATCACCACGGCAACAGTTTAAACTTTCCACTGGCTCTGCTGCAGTACACACACACACACACGGCTCCTCGCTCTCTTTTCACCAGAAGCTCACATTTTTCCTGCTTTTCACTTGAGTTTTGCTTTTAGATTAACTTGGAATAATGTAATCTATGTTTTTGTCAGTCATCAAATGTACAGTGGTTTGCAAAAGAACTACGACGTTTGCATATTTCAACATGTTTAGGACTCCAAACATAAAGATGGAATTTTGTTTCAGTCTAAAATGTACGAATTTATTGGGTGAGTGAGTTAAGTGTAATAATTCAACCTGCAGCTTATGCTCGAGTGCGGCCTATAGGTGGAAAATATTGATTTTCTTTTCAAATGTAGCTGTTGCGGTGTGCAAGAGTGAGTGAAAAGGAAGAGTGAAAGGAGAAAGGTTGAAGTGCTTATGGTCCATGTGCTGGAATTATTAGAATTAATCCACTGAAATACGTATGAAACTATTATTCTGCAGGTTGATATATGCTCACATGGGAGCTTTGGCCAAGATAATCACATACGTTTGGATTTGAATAGAACTGGGCTTTTAGGAGGGAGACATTTTCACTGCTTTAAATCACTTTTGAACACTGGATCAGTATTCTCAAACCAGCCGTCCCAGCAGGCTCTGTGCTCTCCACAGAGGGCCTAAAACAACTTTTTTCTAAGTTGAGAGGACTGGGAAGCTCTTATGGAGTTCTGTCAAAAGAGTGAAGTGAGGAATGTGTTTCATTTGGTTGAAACTATAGGTTGTTAAAGCCCTAGTATGAAGCTCATTATCAAACTAGTTCCTCACTCTCAAAACAGTTTGGTTCTATCACTAGTTTTGTCTGTAAGTTTGGTCCGTTGTCTCATCTGTAGATAGGCTTTTTAAGACAGAATAGTGAAAAAGAGAGGACCACCCTCACTCACCCCGAAGTGTCAAATAGTGACAGTCACAGGGCTCTGTGTTACAAATTCACAAAACCTAACACAATTAGATTTGTTAACTTTTACAAACAGCAGGTGATGTTGCAGCTTGTTATTGTTGTGACTTTGAATCTGGAATGGAACTTTGCTCATAGCATGTGTGTGTGCTCTGCTGAAGTCTGAATACAGTATGAATAAAGTGTGTGTTGTAAGTTCTCTCCCACATGCTTTTGACCCCTCCCCTCCCTGATTGCGGCCCGTCACCATGGAGATGTCCTGACTGTGTGTGCTTCTTCCAGAGGAAGGCTATGTCAAGCTGTTTTTGAAGGGCCGACCCGTCACTATGCACATGCCCAAAGAGAGGGTGGACAACTTCAGCCTGGAGGCCCGGGGAGAACTGCCCGCCTCCCGCCTCAAGCTCCACTGGGTGTATCCTTTACTCTGATGGTCTAAAGAACTCGTTTGAGCTGTTTAAGTAAAAGGTAGATTTGAATTGAAGGTATTTGAATCAAAATATAAAGCATTAATTGTATTTTAATGGACTGACGGAGTGCTGACGTCACCACAGTCTTAGCTCAGCTGAATGTGGAAGAGGCAGATTTGAGGCAGCATTAGCTTTGTGCCATAAGAGGGGCAGATGTGTTGCTAGCATCTGATTATCTTATCTGATAATCTTTTTATGGCTTATATCTGGATTAACAAAGAAAATAGCAAATTAAAGCTGCAAGCGACATCTAAAGGCCCTTGCTGTATCTTGCAAAAGAGTGGACGCTGATGCGGCCTCTTCACTGCTGTCATGGAGGAAATCCTGATTTTGTAAAATTGTATTGAATATGATCGATGAGTGAGTTCCAATGTTCACCACAGAAATTACAGAAAAAAGTTGAGTCTGCCGTGAATATACCATTTAACTGATCAAAAATCTACAACTAACTGTGTAGTCCTATGTTCTGTGGTTTGGTTTGGTTTTGTGTGGTGTGGTTTGGTTAGAGCCTTGACCACTAGAGTGCAGCTATGGTTATAGGGGTCGAGACTGCCGCTCAAACCTGTTTCTGCTGCCCACTGGAGAGACCGTGTACTTCATGGCCTCAGTGGTGGTCTTGTACAACGTGGACGAACAGCTGCAGCGACACTACACCGGTCACACGGACGATATCAAATGGTAATGTGTCTGACTGCTATGTTGTTTTAACAAGATACCGTTACATCTGATACACAATATATTGCGTCCATGTTCTAAAATTGCAATTCTGTGTTTTGTGACAAGATGAGACTAAAACGTGTATTCGTCAAATATGTTAAAATATTATAGATTTTGATGTTTCATTTTATATTATTCTATTACTCACAATAATGCAGTCCTCTTGTACCCTGCAAAAAAGTCTAAAATAAAATAATAAATGAATAGGTGCTTAGAAGTAAAATATATACTTACAAGTCTAGATAAATGATCACTCTTCATTTTCCCCTCATCAATCTTATTTAATACATTTTTTGTCTCATCTCAGCCTTGCCGTCCATCCAGACAAAATAACCATAGCAACAGGCCAGGTGGCAGGGACCTCGTCTGATGGAAAGGTCTGTATATTGTCCATGGTCACAAAAGCCTGTTTCATACATTTATCTACAATTTCTGCACATTCTACAACATTTTTCTACACATTTTGGAAATTATGATTGACAACATCACAATGGCGCATTGGTTAGTGCTTGGGCTTCACAACGATAAGGTCCTGGGTTTGATTCCACATCCAGACAGGACTTCTCTGAGTGGAGTTTGCATGTTCTCCCCGTGTCTGCATAGGTTTCCTCCAGATGCTCAGGTTTCCCCTAACACTAAAAACATGTACAACTGAGTTGTTGACCGTACATCGCCCCAGCAGAGCTCTCCGGTCTGCCAATCAAATGGTTCTAGATGTGCCCAGGTCCCACTACAAACAGTGGGGCGAACGTTCCTTCAGGGTTGCAGCGCCTAAACTGTGGAACAGCTTGCCACTCAGTCTGCGTGTTCTCACGGACCTGTCCCTTTTTAAGTCCAGATTAAAGACTCATCTTTTTAAACTTGCTTTTAATACTTAGGGCACACTGAATTGTGTCTTGGTTGTTTTCATTTTGTGTTTTAATTTGTTTTAATCTCTCTGTGAAGCACTTTGGTCCTCCTGGTGTTGTTGTAAAGTGCTATACAAATAAACTTTGATTGATAAACTTTGATGTACAATTGGGTGAATGAGTGTGTGTTTGTGACTAGCAGCATGCATTAAAACACACTGACTGATATAGATACATGAATAATGTGTTTATTTGACAATATTGGCAACACAAAAAGTATTTGTATTAACATTCAACATTTTCAAATTACTGTGTTGCCAAAACACTGAACTCAATGTGTGTCTGTCTGTCCGTGTGTGTGTGTGTGTGTGTGTGTGTGTTTGTGTTTGTCTGTACAGCAACTTCCCCATGTGCGGGTGTGGGACTCCGTCAGTCTCAACACTCTCCACGTTCTGGGGATGGGCTTCTTCGACCGCGGCCTGGTCTGCCTGGCTTTCTCCAAGTCGGTAAGAATAAACATTCATTCATTATTAAAAATTTTGATAATTCTTGATGCAGAAAAAAATAAGTGAAGCTGGAGGGTATTCTAATAGATAAGTACAACATTGTATTAAAATGTAAGATATATTTATGCATTTGCTGTTTTATGGGTTTTTCTATTACTTCACAGCACTTGCAGGTGTCTGTAAATAGAGAAAATGTAAAGGCCAAATCTACAGGGCCTAGTGTAGTGTTTAAACCATTTGTTTTTTTCAGTCATTTTGAGATTTTTTCATTTCAATTCTATATATTTTTGAACATTTATTTATATTTTCACAACAGTACTTATCTCGGAAGACTTTACAAAGTTGTTGATTTTCCACCACAGATCAGAGAATCCAACAGTTCAAACACAGGATATGCAACGACAAAAAACACATTAGTCATTAGTCCATGAAAGGCAGATGATCAATGTCCATAAATATTAATAGATTATCATTAATATCGTTACATCCTCCTGATTCGGCAAGGAACAACTGACTGTTTGTGTGCCACAGAATGGAGGGAATTCACTTTGCACTGTTGATGACTCCAACGACCATGTGCTGTCAGTGTGGGAGTGGCAGAGAGAGACCCGACTGGCCGAGGTCAAGGTAAGCCTCAAACGGAAGGAAACCATACGTGTCACGTTTATGTCTTCATGAGGACCCTTCTGTCTGTGACCCCAGTGCTCCAACGAGTCTGTGTTCGCTGCGGACTTCCACCCCACGGACAGCAACGTGGTGGTGACATGCGGCAAGTCCCATCTGTACTTCTGGAACATGGAGAAAGGGACGCTGAGCAAGAAGCAGGGGCTGTTTGAGGTAACACACTTGTATTGTGCATATAAATATATAGACTTTTTCTTCAGTGGAAAATGTATGGTTAGATAAGTACCAAGGGTGAAACATGCTTTCTGCCTGTAACTCTCTATGCTACCACCAGAGGGAGGAGCTGAATTTTTTATTTTTCCCAGATTTGATTTTTAGGCCCGAGCCCCGAACGGGGAAAGGGCCTATTGTTTTTGCTCGAGATATGTCAAATTCTGCACTTTGAGCCTTAATTTCACCCCCTGAACATGCATGAAAAGTTGTAAAATTTTGCCCAAACATCAGACCTGGTGAAAAATTTGATATTTGGGTATTTATTTTTATGGGACTCAAAAAATGCCAGAACAGCGCCTCCTACAACAGCCAATGGGAGTTTCAGAGATCAAGTTTGTCATAGAGCCATGAAATTCGGTACACATGTTCCTCAAGTCAAGATACGACCAAAATGTTATAATGGCTCCGCCCTCTGACAAACAGGAAGCCCATAAATTTCACTGCAAAATGGAAAAATTATCCGCAATCATTTTCATACATGTCGGTTGGAAAGCGACTCCTCCTCTGCCGTTTCACTGATTCGCCTCAAAATTGCTCCACATCATCTCCACATCATCTCAACACTATCTTCAAAATGACCTCAGGGATTTATGATCAGTGAAACATTGTTTGAGCAGCAGAGCGGCAAAATGTGAGTGTTTTTTGGCCGTTTTGGACAACATTCTATTTTCTCCCGTTTTTACAAACAAAGTCTGATTTGCACAAAACTTGAACCCAATGTTCAACTCCAGGGTTTAGGTCAGGTGAAAGTGAAATATTTGAAATTGGCCCATTAGCGCCCCCTACAGATTTAGGCAAAGTTTTACAAGGGGTGCCAAACAGCTCTAATCATCATATTCGTTACAATTTGACAAACGTTCTTCTATGGCTACAGCAACAAATCATCACACGGCGGCCCCACCTCCTTTGCGCGGTGCTGCGTGGTACGGTGTGGTGCGGCGTAGTGCGGGGCGGCATGGTGCAGATCCGCTTGGTGCGGGGCGGCTTAATGCAAGATGTACGGTAAATGGGCTGATGATGAGGTGAAGACATTGATTCAGATGGGGTTTGAGGCATCGCAGGGAAATGAAAAGATATATTAAGTCAGGGAACCTCGAAGCACTGGCGATTCATCACACCCTAAAACAATGCCATGAAAAGTTTTTTTTAAAACTGAAGCAAGTGTATAAAAAACTCAATGACCACAACAACCGGAGCGGTTCTGACCGTAAAATGAATAGATTGGTTTGGTGTAATGAGTTTCACTTATCCAGCAATCGAAAGCCATGACGTTGCAGAGAGGTCCTCCTCCGCAGTGGAGACGCGGCCACTGAGAGGACTGAGGGACTTCTACGGGGTTCCTGTAGAAGTTCCACCTCCCTCCTTTTCCCAGGAACTCCTGCTGTGGAATTGTGGCTCATGTATGTTTTGGCCTCTGTGACATGTGATTTTGTTCTGACAGAAACAAGAGAAGCCCAAGTTTGTTCTGTGTGTGACATTTACGGAGAACGGAGACACCATCACCGGCGACTCCAGTGGAAACATCCTGGTCTGGGCCAAAGGTAAAACTCCACACTGACCATGGATGTCAGTTTTTTTTTTTTAGACCAAGTATGGCCTCATAAACAAAAGTGCACCAGTGTGCTTATCTCCTGGTGGACAAAGAAGGCCATGTACATGTGTAAAATGTGTTGAAAAGTGTCTTCCCCCTCTGCTGTTGGACCACCAGGCACTAACCGCATCAGCCAGGTCATCTCCGGGGCACACGAGGGCAGTATCTTTACCCTGTGCATGCTACGGAACGGGACCCTGGTGTCTGGGGGGAAGGACCGCAGACTGGTGTCCTGGGACAGCAGTCTGCAGCAGATACAGGCTGTGGAGGTAAGCATCAGTCTTCACTTTGTACAGAGGGTTATGCACCACACACTCTCAAACCACACTAAAAGGAACAGTTTTCATATATTTTCTGGCCTGTCTCCTCTTTAGATCATCTTTTTTAGATGGAAAAGTGATAGAGAGTGGACCACCCTCAGCCAATCATCTCCAGTGCAAAGTGTCAATTAGTGACTCAAAGGGCTTTTTTGTGATAAATCTGGCATTAAAAAAATGGGTGCAGCTCTGACTGCCACCCCCTGACCCAGAAATGGATTAAGAGGAAGAAGATGGATCTGGATGGATGGATAAATCTGGCATATTATGCAGCTCCTGTTGGACAATATTCACTGTTTGATAGATAAGATAGATTTAAATTATTTATTAAACAAAACAAATAGATGCTCCAACTTTTATTACACTAAGAATTACAAAGACCAGTCATCAGTTTGTTTTCAGTGTGCATTTTATTGCAGTTTCATTTATTAATTCATCACAACAACAAGTTAAAAGTTACTGGCCACTCAAAAAGTCATGTGATCATTTCCTGGGCTGGTTTCTCCGCAGGTCCCGGAGGTGTTTGGCCCCATCAGGACCATTGCTGAAGGTCGAGGGGACACAGTCTTGATCGGGACCACGAAGAACCTGATCCTCCAGGGCAGTCTGGATGGGGAGTTTGTGCCCATCACTCAGGTTGGTGTCATTGCAGACTCTGGTGTGTTCAAAATATCTAATTGCGTTATGTCAGAAATATTCCTAATTTGAAGTTAGTCTTGTCTTTAGTCATGTTTTTGTTTGAAAAGCGCATACACAATTGCAGTCTTTTGGATTTTGATTGTGTCCCTTTGCCGTGTCTTTTGTGTTGAGAGCCCCTTCTCCTGCTGTTCCAGGGTCATGTGGATGAACTGTGGGGCCTGGCTGCTCACCCCTCCAGACCTCACTTCCTCACGTGTGGATATGACCGTCAAGTGTGTCTGTGGGACTCCAGCTCACATCAGCTCATCTGGATCAAGAGCCTGGAGGTGGGTCTCTGCTGCCCTCTGGCTTCACGCACCGGCACAACAATGACATGGCTTATTTTTCTTCTCCTCATGGTTACATTTCTTACTTTTTCACCATAAACATAAATTTGACCCGGAATTGTTTTGACACAAATTTCAAATCAATTCAGTTTTTCTTGTGTAGCCCTAAATCACAACCGTGGTTATCTCGGAGGACATTACACAACGTGGTATTTTCCAACACAGATCAGAGAATCAAAAACATTTTATATAACTAATGATTTAAAATCATTTAAATCATTCGGGGCGACAGTAGCTCAGTTGGTAGAGCATTGGCCTTTGGGTCGTGAGTTCGATTCCCACCATGGGACCTACTCCAACTGCGCCCACTGATGTCTACTGTCGTTGTGTCCTTGGGCAAGACACTTAACCCCACATTGCCTGAAGCCCCCCGCTGAAAGATCAAGGCAGTTTCTCAACTGATGGAGCAGCCATCTTCCTGTGGACTCACCCCCTGCAGAAGATCAGCGAGGGACTGGTGCTATGAGCATTGGGTGGCAGCTCTCATTGCCACCCCCCCGACCCAGAAATGGACAAATAAAGGGGTTGAAAATGAAATGAAAATGAAATGAAATGAAATGAAATGAAATGATTTAAAATGTGAAAGAGTGTTCATTTAAAATAATACAATTCTTGAGATGGAAAATAGTCAAAAGCTTTAGTTCAGTTCTATCAGATTTTTAAAGCAAATGATCCTGAGATCTTGTGTTCAGAGGGCTGAAAAATTATGTAACTTTTTTAATAAGTCCTTGATAAATATATATAATACAGTGTTTCTTGAATATCTTAACAGACCGCTAAGGCCAACGTCTGTTTTCATAAAGTTAGGAATTTGTGATAAGAAATGCAGGATACAGAAAGTGAATATTATGTTCCCAAAGCAAAAGGATTGTTATTTGTTGAAATTCTTCCATGAATGTTTGTAAACTGCAACATTCCAAATCTTTCATTCTTGTGTGTCTGTTTTCTTTATGGCAGGACACCGCCCAGTCCGCAGGATTCCACCCCTCTGGAGATGTGGTTGCCATAGGAACCCACACTGGCAGGTACAGCGTCATAAGCTTGAAAAAACAAAAACAGAAACATATTGTTGACAGTTTTTAGCATGTAGGCCAAAGTGTGTAAAGAGAGAGAGGTGAATGGTCGGAGAGTGTTTGAATCTGTGTCTTGTCTGTATGAGTGAGTGTGCGTGTGATTACTGCTTGTGTGTGCGTGTGTGATTACTGCTTGTGTGTGTGTGTTTGATTACTGCTTGTGTGTGTGCGTGTTTGATTACTGCTCGTGTGTGCGCGTGTTTGATGACTGTGTGCATGTGAGTCTGTGCGCACCTGAGTCTACATACATGTGCCTGTTTGACTACTTGTGTGTGTGTGCGTACAAGTTTGACTACTGCTTGTGTGTGTGTGTGTGTGTGTGTGTGTGTGTGTGTGTGTGTGTGTGACCACTGCCCGTGTGTTTGGTGCAGGTGGCTGGTGCTGGACACTGACTCCAAAGACTTAGTAGCGGTTCACACAGACGGGAACGAGCAGCTCTCCACAGTGAAATATGGACCAGGTAGGACTCGGAGGCTGCTACAATGTTGACGCTAACACTAAACACACAGATCTAAAGAAAAGCTCCATCTCTGTGTCATGTTCGGATGTAGACGGAAACTTCTTGGCCATCGGATCACACGACAATTACATCTACATCTACGCCGTGGGGGAAAGAGGGCGCAAGTACAGCAGAGTGGGCAAGTGTTCGGTGAGCCACAATTTTATCATCTATGTATTTGTTCTTAAAACTGGAGTACCTGACTTTTTGTTCGCTTAAATATGTGTTTTTGAGTCTTCAGACCACAACACACTGTCTCTATCTTATTTGAAAGCATATTATCTTGAAAAAGCTGATCTAAATATACTATTTATGACGCAGGGCCACTCCAGCTTCATCACTCACCTGGACTGGTCTGTGGATTCCCAATACCTGGTCTCAAACTCAGGAGACTATGAAATTTTGTTCTGTGAGTATAATCTTATTTTCTGCCCCGTCATGATTTTTTGTTTCTGTGTTCAATCTACTTCCATAGTTTTGATTGATTGATGAATGTAAAAAGTCAAAGAAAATCATGGAAGGCTGATGTATGTGTGCAGGGATCCCGTCTGTGTGCAAGCAGGTGGTGAGTGTGGAGACCACCAGGGACATCGAGTGGGCCACCAACACATGCACTCTGGGCTTCAATGTTTTTGGTAATTATTTTGACCTTAACATGGAGCGTCTTAAACTACACAAACACTTATTATGGTGTCTCTTAACGGCTGCATTTCTCAGGCGTGTGGCCCGACGGTTCGGACGGGACCGACATCAACGCTGTGTGTACGTCCAGAGACAAGAGGCTCCTGGCGACCGGAGATGATTTTGGGAAAGTCCATCTGTTCTCTTTCCCCTGCTCACAATTCAGGGTGAGGCTCGTTAGAACATTTGGCTTGATATGAAGACGTGTGTTCAGACTGGAATTGATTATGTTTCATTTTGGGCTGTTTTAACACTAGAACTGCCAAGGCAGTCAATTTGACGGCTCGGCTGGTTCAGGACTGGTTCTGGACTAGTTGGTTTTTCAACCAAAAAAGTTGCTAGTTACCATAGCAACACACTGTTTACTTGCAGCAGTTAGCAGTTCACCACCAAAATATATAGAATAAAAAACATGTACTGTAAATTGTCAATCTCAGATCTATTTGGTTTATTCACTATAAAAAAGTATTGCACGGAGGTGCTTCCGGGGCACGTATGAAAGTGGCTGCGTAAAACTACCTGCTCTCGGCAAATTTTCAAAAAAAACCCTTAAAACTCGAAAAACAACGGGAAACTTGGTGAATACGTTCGTTGTAAGAAGGGGTGAAGATGAAAGGAAATAAAAAGACCAAAACGAGGAGACTGACGGTAAAGGAGGTCGAAGAAAATGAAGCTAGCGCTAGCGGAGATGACACGTCGAGCAATGCTAATGATGACACCGTGACTGAAGCTAACTGTGAAGAAGTCATGGCAGAGGAAGATATTAATCTAAAGATGATATTTAAGGAAATCAAGGATTTCAGGAAAGACAATGCGCAACAACTTAAAGAAGTGAAAGAAGAGATACAGACGATTAACGCTAGACTGGAGGAGGTGGAGGATCGGGTTTCGGGCTCGGAGCAGCGGATCCAAACAATGGAGGACGTGATGGGAGAGTTATTAAAACTACAGGCAAAACTGGAATCCCAACTCATTGACCAAGAAGGACGTTCGCGGCGGAACAATGTTCGGATATACGGTGTAATTGAAGGCGAAGAAAATAATTCCCCATCTATGATTGACTTTGTTGAAAAACTTTTGAAAGAAAATCTACAGCTTCCCCCGACACTGAACCTGCATGTGGAACGAGCACACCGGGCCTTGGCAGCCGTGCCTCCAGATGGTGCACCACCGCGATCAATAATTGCTCGCTTTTTGAATTACAAGGTAAAAGATGAAGTTCTCAGAAAAGCTTGGCAATCAAAGGGATTCCTCTGGAAGGGTAAGCAGATCAGCTTTGACAATGATTATGCACCAGAGGTACTCAAACAGAGGCAGTCCTATATGGAGGCGAAGAAGATGTTAAAACAGCGAGGGATACGGTTCCAGACCCCGTTCCCTGCAAAACTTAGAGTCTTTTACCAAGACGGAGTAAAGCTTTATAACTCAGCTGAGGATGCAACTAAAGACATGAGAGAAAGAGGCTTCCCGGTTACAGTCTATAAACCACCCGAGACTTTGCTGTCGCGGATCAAAAAGCTAACTTGGGACACCGTCGAGAGGAAAAGAGGGACACCGCTGCACCCCGAGACCACGAGACAAGCGGCACCTTCATCTGTCAAGGAAAGACTGCAACAATACCGATGGGAGCAAGCTTAAAGGCAGGACGCCTGATTCAGGTCTGAAAGTTAAAATAAGTAACATGTGGACACTAGATTATATAATAAGTTGACTCTCTTCAATATATCCGTCATGTAAATGTTACACAATGTTTATTTCCAATATTTTTATTTTTATTGTTTTCAATATGCCGGGAGGACAGAGGCTAACATGTACATAGCAGTGCTTAAGGACACTCCACCAGAGAGCCCGCTCCTCACTGGGGGGACAACTCTCCAAAAGACTGAACAACATCAAGTCTTACAGGGTTTATTACCTACAACCCCACTAAAGGAGGTTTTTCTTACCTCATTTTTATGTTTATTTGTTTTGTTTTCCGCTGTGGTTCAGTACAGCGTTGTTCAGGCAAGGTGTTTGGGTGTGAAAAGAGAATTTTCTTACCATAAAAATGCCACATATTAATCCTAACTTAAATATCCTCTCCTTTAATGTAAATGGAATTGTGAATCCACAAAAAAGGTCAAAAATATTATCTAAACTTAAAAAGGAAAACATTCATATTGCCCTCCTGCAAGAAACCCACCTGTCGGACCTGGAGCATAAAAACCTAGAAAAAGGTCTTTATAAATATGTATATGCATCATCATACAAATCAGGCCATCGGAGAGGGGTCGTTATTTTGATTACACGCCAGATTTGCTTTGAATATAGTTCAGTCAAAAGGGATAAAGAGGGGCGTTATATAATGGTGAAAGGGAAAATAGACGGCTTTCCTGTAACAATCTTCAATATTTATGCACCACCAGGAAGTGATTATTCTTTCTATAAGAACATTATTGAATTTATGGTCTCCGAAACAGAAGGAATGCTAATATGCGGTGGGGATATGAATGTGAGATTATCCAAACTAGACAGTTCAAAGGTCAACACAATACAAACAAAATCATTGACAAAGAAGTTGAAAGGTGTTATGGAGGAAACTGGTATTATTGACATATGGAGGGACTTTTACCCATCAGGACGGGACTATACACATTTCTCTGCTCCCCACTCAACTTATTCGAGAATTGATTATATGTTCACCTTTAAGAAAGACCGACATAGAGTTAAAACGTGTGATATAGGTACAATCGATTTATCAGACCACGCCCCAATATACTTATCGATTCATCTTAACGAAGTATACAAATTAACAAATTGGAGACTCAATTCCAACATTTTAAATTACCCTGAAATTCGAGATCAATTTAAGGAGGAAATTAGGTTGTATTTTCAAGAAAATGACAATGAAGAAGTGACACCAGCTGTGCTATGGGATGCCTACAAGGCTGTTATTCGGGGGAAACTGATCCAATGCACTTCAAGGCTTAAGAGACAAAGAATTGAGAGATTAAATAATCTTCAAGTTAAGCTAAAGAACATGCAAAGACAACATAAAAATACGATTGACAAAGACAAAACATTGGAAATAAAAAGAATACAGAATGAAATTGAGGCTTTATACTCAGAAGAAATAAAGAAAAAATTATTATTTACAAAACAAAGCTTCTACGAAACCAGTGGTAAGTCAACTAAATGGCTAGCTTTCAGATTAAAAAAACAGCAAGCAGACTGTACAGTTTATAAAATAAAACACCCAAAAACGAACGCTCTTCATAGCGACACTCTGGAAATACAAAAAAGTTTTGAGACTTACTATCAAGACTTATACTCCCAACCTAAATTAAATAATGACCATCAAATTGATGCATTTCTGCATTCACTGAACCTCCCTAGGGTCTCAAAACCGGAAAATGACACACTGATAAAAGAAATTACTGATAACGAAATTAAGGCTGCCATTTCTAGATTAAAACCACGTAAAAGCCCAGGTTCAGATGGTTTTACATGTGAATGGTATAAAACCTATAGAGAGGAATTAACTCCGAGACTGACGAAGGTGTGTAACTGGGTACTCGGGGGTGGTGAAGTTCCTCCCTCTTGGAGGGAGGCAGTAATCTCAGTCATTCCAAAAGAAGGGAAAGACAAATACAATTGCAGCCAATATCGTCCAATATCGGTCTTAAATCTGGATTACAAAATATTCACATCCATTATAACTAAACGATTGGATAAAATCATGCCTAAACTTATAAATTTGGACCAAACAGGTTTCATCAGTCAAAGACAGACTCAAGATAGTATAAGATGGACGCTCCATGTCATGAACCATATTAAAAATAATAACACCGAGGCTATGTTGATGGGGTTAGACGCTGAAAAAGCGTTCGACTCTGTCAGATGGACATACCTATATAAAGTGATGGAGAAATTCGGATTTCACAACACTATTATCAAGACAATACAATCATTATACAACAAACCAACAGCAAGGATCAAAATCAATGGAAATTTATCAAATTCATTTACACTAGAACGCTCCTGTCGCCAGGGTTGTGCTCTTTCACCGAGCCTATTTGCTTTGTTTATGGAACCTCTTAGCCAGAGCATCCGGCAAAGCAATCTTATCAAAGGTATCAACATGAAAGCTGGAGTGCAAAAATTGTCTCTTTTTGCTGACGATGTCCTGATATATTTGGGAAAGCCCAGCACATCTCTACCTGCCCTGATGACAAAATTAAGGCAAGGCAAGGCAAGGCAAGGCAAGGCAAGTTTATTTATATAGCACAATTCATACACAAGGCAATTCAAAGTGCTGAACAGAACAAGAAAGCATTCAAATCATAAATAATCACAGTACATTAAAAAAAGATAAAAATATAAAATCCCTCAGTTGTATGCACAGCTAAACAGAACTGTTTTCAACCTTGTCTTAAACATTGTCAGAGAGGAGGCCTGTCTCACATCTTCAGGAAGACTGTTCCAGATTTTAGCAGCATGAATCTGAAAAGCAGCCTCCCCATGTTTAGTTCTGACTCTGGGCACTAACAGGAGTCCAGTCCCTGTGCTCCTCAGAGTCCGGGCTGGTTCATATGGGACTAACATGTCACTAATATAGTTTGGTGCGAGGCCATGGAGAGATTTGTACACAAGCAGAGCTGTTTTAAAGTCTATTCTCTGAGCCACAGGAAGCCAGTGCAGGGACCTGAGGACCGGACTAATGTGGTCGTACTTCCTGGTTCTAGTCAGGACTCAAGCTGCTGCATTTTGAATGTACTGCAGCTGTTTTACAGCCTGTTTGGACAGACCTGTGAGCAGGCCATTGCAGTAGTCTAACCTACTGGAGACAAATGCATGGATAAGAATCTCCAAGTCTGCTTTAGACACTATGTTTTTGATCCTGGCAATGTTTTTTAGATGGTAAAAAGCTGCTGATGTTACTGATTTGATGTGGCTATTAAAATTTAAGTCTGAGTCCAGTATTACCCCTAGATTTCTGACCTTGTTTGAAGGTTTTAGGGAGAGAGACTGTAGGTGACAGATGACGCTCTCTCTTTGTTTCTGGGGACCAAAGACAATCATTTCAGTTTTGTCTGCGTTTAGCTGAAGGAAGTTGTTTTGCATCCACTCACTGATCTGTTGGATACAGTGAAGTGAAATTAGAAGAATTTGGAGCCCTGTCAGGTTATAAACTAAATGTTCAGAAAACTCAGATTATGACGTTCAACTTTGATCCCTCAAAAGAACTTAGAACTAAGTACAACTTCAAGTGGAACCAGGACTCCATGAAGTATCTGGGTGTTGTTATAAGTAGAGATCTTGAAAAACTCTTTGAAAAGAATTACAACCCAACCATTTCAAAAATAAAACTAGACATATCAAGATGGAGTCTCATACCAACTCTTGGTCTGATGAACAGGATAGAATCTATTAAGATCAGTATCCTTCCACGTTTACTTTACCTCTTCCAAACACTCCCCATCCCCATCTCAAAACAACAGTTTGCAGAACTTGATAAATTAATCTCTCGTTACATATGGTTGGGGAAAAAACCCAGGATAAGATATAGTACACTCCAAATGGGGAAAGAAAAAGGGGGACTATCCCTGCCATGTCTGAAGAACTACTACTATGCGGCACAATTGAGACCACTAATTTGCTTATGTAATCCAGCTTTCAAAGCAAAATGGAAAGAGATTGAAGAGGGACTGAGTGATGGTCCTCCAGTGCAAGCCATGATAGCAGACCAGACACTGCAGTCTCACCTGGAGGAACCAATAAATCCTTGGGTAAAATTTACTCTAAATATCTGGAAGGAAGTTTGTAAGGAGAACAAGTTAAACAGAGCAGATCAGATTTTAAGATGGTGTGCTTATGACACAAACTTCCTACCTAATCGTAATGACAAACGATATAGAATATGGGTAAATGCAGGTCTTACCTCATATCTAACCTTGTTACATAAGGGGCAGCTATCTGATTTCCAAACTCTGAAGCTGAAATATGGACTTGGAAATGAAGATTTCTTTCGGTATCTACAAATGAGGAATCGGTTCACTGAGATTATCTGTGCCAATAAGGACAAAAATGATAGCAAGTTATTAACAGTATTTAATTTAGCATACAACACTAATATGATTACAAAAGTTATTTCAAGGATATACCAGGGGCTTCAGGAAAATGCAGATAATAATACTTTATATGTCAAACAAAAGTGGGAGATGGAGATGGGCTTAGTTGTGGCTGATGAGGACTGGGATTTAATTTGCAAAATACAATGGAAAACAACATTTTCCATGACTTTGAGAGAATTCGGATGGAAAAATATGATACGTTTTTTTTATGACCCCAGCCCAAAAAAGGCACCTAAATGTAGGAACGGGATGTTGGAGACTGTGTGGCAGCCAGGTGGCCAATCATCATCATCTATTCTGGGCATGCCCAAAAGTGATGCCCTTTTGGCAACAGATTCATACATGTGTGACTGAAATTTTTAAATTCAATTTTCCATTTGAGTTCCTATATCTATATTTAGGGAAAGACACCCCAAATCTTAAAACAGCAGACAAATATCTACTGAGAATAATATTATTATCTGCCAAGAAAACTATTACAAGGAAATGGCTCCAAGTAGAAGTACCAGAAATGGATGATCTGTATGATACAATTCACCAGATATTTGTGATGGAGAGACTTACAATGTCTCTGCGACTTCAGAAGGAAAAATGTGACATGTTCTGGAGGGGGTGGTTACAGTACATAAAGGACAGGAGACCAGACTTTGTCTGAAACAAGAGAGGGGGTAGGGGATACTTTACCAAAGTAAATAATGATATGAACACACTTGTCAATGTTATGTTTTTTTTTGTTTTCTTTCTTTGTATTTTTAGTATGTCTTGCTTTTACATGTCGAATTTTTATTTCTACACCCATGTTTTGGGGAGGAAAAAAAAAAAAAAAAAAAAAATTGTTATAGCTCATTATGACAGACTTTTCATTGTCTCATTGTTATCCCAACTGTTTGTACTCCGTCTGTCACCAAACTAGATGAGAACCTTGTTTTTTCTATTTTTATTTTTGTACTGAAAGTAAAAAAAAAAAAAAATTATAAAAAAAAAAAAAAAAGTATTGCACATAATTTTTTTTGTCAATTTCTCTGCTGATAAGAAGTTCCCTACAATATCTGTGTTTGCAGATGGTAATTCTGGCACTCAGCTCCTCCCTCAGGTGGCAGCAGAGTTTCAGACAGAAAGCATTAGTTACCCTCCACCTTGTTTTCTACTGAAAATATTATTTCTTACTTTACGTAGTTTCATAGATAAATCTGCTGTTTGTTTCACAAAGCATCTCTAAAAAACATCTTTGCATGTTCATTAAATGTAAGATGGTAACTTCTATGAGATCATGAATGCTGTTCTCTACATGAAATCTCATCACTATCTCGTGTGTCATGTTGCAGGCGCCCAGTCACGTTTATGGCGGCCACAGCAGTCATGTGACCAATGCCAGCTTCCTTTTGGATGACAGCTGCCTCGTCACCACCGGAGGAAAGGACATGAGCATCCTGCAGTGGAGGATCGTCTGAGTCTGAGAAACACACCTGCAGAGGAGGATCCAGCACAGACCTGACCAAACACACAAGGAGAGAAGAGAAGGAACTAAAGAAGTGTACATCTGTGCTTTAATCTCACATTCTGGTTACTCCCTGACTGATACTGTAGCCTATAGTCACCAGGACTAACCTCATATCTGCCACCAAAGGCCCCAGAATGATGTCACACAGTGCTGTTTGGAAGATTGCTGTGGCCTTGAGAACCACTCACAATCAAAGTATTGGAGACAGACTGTGCATGGAAAGATATTTTTATGTAATTTTCTAATATGTTTGCATTTTTATTTATTAACTCAGGAAAGCACTAGAACAAAGACCTGTGCGAGTGGGGATGACAGGTTTCCATACGGAGCGTTGCACTGAAGTCGGATCACGATCATCACAGTGTTGAAAAGTCTAAAATGTCCAAAATGAAATACCAATACGTATAATGAACTTTCTATGAACCACTAATCAATTTGAGTGACTGACTGATCACTTGTTTATTTCAGCAGAAACATTGTGTCCCCATGTAATAGACATATTACATATCCACTGTATGACATTAAATATGTTAAAATGGCTAACATACATCATGAAACTGAAATACAATTGTTTTACTCCATAATGTCCACATATTGTGTATTTTTGATGAACTCCAATGTTTGGTGTCATTACCCCTGGTTTTAGAGCAGGGGTCTCCAACCTCTGGCTCGGGAGCTTGGATATTTAGGATTTACATGCCCATTACTCTAGGAAATTGAAACTGAAAATGTAATAAATAATGACTGTTGATAGTACCCCATCCATTCAATACTCTCCCTAAAGGAGTAGCTCTGTCTCATTCAAATCCTGAGAAAGGAGTTCTACAGGTGTAAAAGGTTGGAGACCCCTGTTTTAGAGCATTCTAATGTGCATGAAGGCAGCATTTTGGTGTCTTTAACACCACTTCATTGTGAATGAACCTGACTTAAACTCATAGAGTGAAAAAAGACAAAACAAAGAACTGCTGACACAGAATTTGGGTATTGTGTGGAACACACACAGGCAAGGCAGAAATCACAGAAGGCTGGTAATAAAATAAATAATCACAGTATTTCAAAAAGAGTGAAGATAAAATCCTTCTGATGTATGCACAGCTAAACAGAACTGTTCTAACCCTGACTTGAACATCGTCAGACTAAAATCCTGCCTCACATTTTCAGGAAGACTGTTCCAATTTTTTCTGCATCCATCTGAACCACTGCCTCTTGACTCTGGACTCCAGACCCTGTGCTCCTCATTGTCCGGGTTGGTTCATATGGCGCTAACATGTCCCGGATGTTTATAATAATAATTTTCTAAGCGAACCTCCTCCATTATAACTCATGAGCGCTCTATACAAAGTCTGGTTAGAACACATGAGCTCCTCCTGGTTATCGAGTAGACCGTCTATGCTCCAGACCGTAAACTCCAGGCTCACCTCTGGTCCACATGGGGGCGCCATTATCCCAGACCGCCACACTTCTTCCTCTGCGCCCCTATTAGCTTTGCCCCTAAATCTGTCCAGCTCGGAGCTCACCACAACAGCGTGAATGGGAGCAGCCTGCGGGAGACGGCGGCTTCTCTCCCGCTCTGTTGACCGTGTTTGACCGCGGAGATGGGAGCTGGGACCCGGAGCCCCTGGAGCAGTGTGAAGCAGACACCGAGGAGCACAAAGCACACGGCTCCTCTCCAGGCTTAGCGACCCCCGCCACACGGACCGCTGTGTGCAAGTGCACGGCATCAAAGACTTGTATTCTGTGCAGCTGGACACACGAAGAGAGAGTTATCTGTGAGAGAAAAGCACCAGGAGACCATGAGGTAAGACCATAGACCGTAAATATGAAGACACGCTGTTTGACCTATGACAGACGCGCTCCGAGCTCAGCCTCCGCTCCCTCCCTCCATCTCTCACCGCACATTTCACACACTATTATCACAGTATTATCACAGTATTATCACAGTATTATCACAGTATTATCATGGTATTATCCCGTTAGTCACACACCACTTCAAAGCCTGGTCTGTTTTGCTGTTACGTTCTGCTTTACGGTGGTCACGTAGAGCCATGACCGTGCTGTCGGCCCACCCAGGCCCGGGGGGGACATATACATTGTTCTTTACACTGAGCGTTACACTAACAGCCAATCAAGAGCAGTGGGGTGAAACAAATCCTCCGTTCCCCCGGTGCCCCCTCCGTCCTCCATTGTCCCCGACTGGACCCGCCCTGGGCACGGACGCCAAGCGGGGCCGGGTCGCCATGGAGACGGCAGCATCACGGTAAAGGTGTTGTGACGGAGTGGAGCTGTCACCGGGGGCTCTGGGGGCTCGTGTCCGCGTAACGAGCCGCTTTGACGGTTGCCAGGCAGGTTAGCAGACCCCCCCTCACCCCCTCCACACCCCCACACCGGGAGCCCATGTAACAGATCCACTGGTGTCTATATCTGAGCGGTATTTTGAGCCATTCTTCATCATGTGCGGTGGAATCATGCTCTGACGCGGAGCCTGGGCCCTTTTTGTCTGCCACAGTTCTATTTGTGGTGGAGCTTTGATCCCTGTGGTCTGTAGTGCGACTCCAGCCTTGAATCTGGACAATCCACATTAACAGTGAAGGCAAGAAACCACTTGTTTTAGTGAAACCAGGCCTTTGAGAAATGTTAGAGATAATTTAGAGATTTATTTTTGTCATATGACCCAGCCTCAGCCTTACATGGATGTTCTCCTAAGTCATTTAACTCCACTGTTTTTTTTGAAGATCAAGTTGACGCTATCTTTCCTGATAAAGATGGCTGAGCTCATAGCTAAGCCACATGTAGGTGGTGCTGATACTGATCCCTGTCAACATACACTATCATTGTGTGACCCAGTCACATGGAGCCTTTGTGGGCTTTAAAGTGTCAGAAGTTAAGACCTGCTGACAACATTTACTTGTGGCTACTGTACAGTTTATTGTATTGGTATCTGCACACGTAATGGCAAGTATAATCTGATGATACCACACTGTAAGTCTGAATTATATGAAAAGTCTTGATTTGATATACAGCTCTGAGGTTAATTTTTAAATGAAGTGCATTTTTTAATGCAGCTATAAAAACACAACATATGGTGTCAGGCTGGTGTAAGTATCAGCAACACACATGCGGTCAAGCCAAGTATTGAATCCCAAATCCTTAAGTTTGACAAAGTTGACGAACATTTGACCCATCCTTCTCCCTGTGTGTCCTTTCAGACCCAATATTGAAATATGATGACATACTTGATCCTCAGCCTGAGGCATGTTTTCAGATTTCAGACTCTTGCAGACTGCACTCTGTTTCATGTGGCAGCAGCCTCAGTCCCGCGGCCTGCAGGCCAGTGGCAGCTCTACTTTGACCAAAAGTCCTTCTTTTAGTGTTCACACAAAGGCGATGTGGGATGGGATGGGAAGTGGAGGGATTCAGAAGTCTGTTTGTTCAGCATCACTGGCTCTTTGCAGCGCTTGTGGAGGCGTGCATGTGCTTTTGTCTCTGCACAGTGTATATGCACATGGTGATTTATAGTCCCAAGTCATAGAAGCTTTCGCTGTACACTCTGGGCAGGGCAAGCCTCTGTGCTTGGGTATATTTTGGGTTTTTTGAGGCACCAGGATGTGAAAGAGTGGGCCTGTAACTCTGAGTCATCGAAATTAAAGTGACATAAGACTCTGCAGGAGTCTGCAGAACGCAACTGCAGCTGATCCTAAAACACTCCAACACATACAAGCTTAAGGAACAGACAAACACTATTCTCTTTGCAAACACATTACATGTCAAGATAAGTGGTGTTGTTCCTGTTAATCGTTGTGTATTCGTTGAAGCATACAGCCAATATTGCAAGCCTTCTGGAGAAACCTGGCAGGAGCAGTGGGGGGCTGCAACACAAGAATGCCTGGTTTAGAGCTGCGGTGTACCTTCAAAAAGCTGCAAAATATAAATAGAGCCACATAAAACGAAAGAGGAGAAGAGTTTAGGGCCCAGTCAGCTGAGGGTCAGCTGATTCTGGCTCTGTAGATCACTGCTCTGTTTCTCTCATAAACCTGCCATCTATATGATTGTGAAGTAGAATAGAATAAATTGATGACGTTTTTTGTTCATCGTTTTGCAAATCAGTAGTTGCCGCTCTGTTCTGATAATGTAGTTCTACATTTCACTGCCTGAATAAGCTGTTCCAAAGTCGTTCAAATGCCTCAGAAAGCCTGAAAACACTCCCGATGTGTGAAGCAGCCTGTTCGAGCCAGACCTGACCAGCTATTATTGACCAATCATTTTAGCTGTTGAAGGGTCCAAAATGACAAAGTGATGCATTACTTTCATCGTACACCTATTTTAAAGATTTCTATCATTTTGGGAAAGGAAATAATACTGGGATCATCCTGCTGAATTACTTTCATCAGTGGGATAAGCAATATTATTGTTTATCACAATAATTTACAGGAGCAATGTATCCTGTGTCAAAAATAGTTAATATGACTGGCCTAGTGGGAGCTAAGAGCCTTTCTCCTCTTGCTTTTTGGATTCTGATTACTTGCCTACAGTGGAATTCGGAAGTTTACATGTACACTGCGCTTCCCATTTCCTTTGACATGTCACTTCTTTGATGCTCGGCCCTTGTGTGCCGAGTTAGCCTCCGTACACAGTAATATGGTGTATGGGGCTGACATCATTTGTGCCGGTGCTCGAGGCCCGGCTGTCGAAATATTCCATACATCGTACAAAGCCTTTGCTCTCATGGTGCAGTAAGACCTCGGGCTGTGCAGGGTCATGTGGTGCCGTCAGATGACCACTTTAAAGAAAAAGCTCATCAGATGTGCCGGTAAAGATGCTTTCACTCTTCAGATCAGACCTGGACAAAGTATGGCCTTGGTTCCACATCCGGCCCGATTCACATTCATATGCGTTGCTTATTTAAGTGAATGCTTATATACTTAAATAAATACTCAATGAATGCTTGTAATTACGTACTACCATGGCATGTTAGATTCAGATTAATTGTACTTGTCATGTGCAATAGTCCCCAGTGTGCACACAACAAGTACATGAACAAAACAAGCTTAAAAATACAGAAACATTTGTCACTACTTTTTAAACAAGTACTTTGTTTTAACCGATAACAGCTTGTGGAAAGAAGCAGTAGGCGAATCATGATGTCCTGCATTTGGTATACATCTACTCTGTTCTATCTAATGAACCTAGGATGTTATTTGTACTAATTTGCTCAAAACAAGATGTCCACAAATGCACATAAAACACTGCATATCTTAATGTATGTTAATTAAACAAATAATTGATTAAAATAGATAAATTAACCACATGAAAACAGGTCTGGTCCTCCTCAAAAGGGCGATTAAATGGGGCTCCATGAAGAAGATAATTTCCCATCCCTTTTATAGAGGTTGCCTAAGGGCCGGGGATTTCAACTTAGCCTGAGGGGCGGAGTTTTCTTGGACATCTATTTAGGGTCAGACAAAATATCCCAAACACTTGTGTCATTACATTTTGTAAAAACTAAAATAGAATGCTTCAGGCCTCACCTTCTGTATCAGGATTAAACCAGTAATAGTGCGGCCTGTGTATAGTTTTTGTCTTTTTAAATGTAGTTGGTGCGACTAGTATTCAGTGACAATAGTCTGAATGTTATGGTGCTTCTTAAAAATTATCATTAAATTCCATAATCCATAATCCATTCTCAATCCGTATATCAGTTTTGCCTGTTAGAGAATATTGTGTTTTGGCAAGTCTAGTTTTAAAATAGCTGAGTAAAGAGAACAATGAGAACGTTGTTACAAACCAGGGCTGCATCCAAATGTATGACAAAATTATCCTTGTCCTCATCCTTCCTCTTTTTTTACTGACCCTTGTGATATGACATTGTCTGTACCATAGAATACTTTAAAAACATATTTACATGTGTTGCATTTCGCTTCACAAAAAGTCAAGTGAAATATGATGTTTATTCCTCATGCATTTTAAAGAATAAGGAAGAAGATATCTTTCTGGATCCGGATGCCACCCTGAACCACAGTCAATTTTAATCATACTGCTAGGTCACGAGAACACTTTTTATTTGTGGAGATGTGAAACCACCAAACAAGTGTGCCCTGATCCGGTACTTGAATTAGTTCTCTTCTTTTGAAACGGTTAAGGACTTTAGCATTTGCTTGACCCGAGTCCATGTGCCCGCGCATCTCTACCACTTGAAGAAAACCTCGTCTTTTATGTGTCTTAAACTTGCACAAGTGAAAAGCCCAGCTCTCGTTAATGGCTGGCCCTTTGTTTGTGTGCTCCCCACGTAAAGAGGCTTAATAGTATACATTTGCCAGAGCAGATGGAGCAGCACTGAGGGAGAGTTCTAATGAGGGGTGTCGGGGAACCACAGAAGAACCAGGCCTTTGTGTCGGACTCTCCTCCCTCTGTGCTCCTGCTCCGATCTGCTCCAGATGTCCAGCTGCACCACGGCCCAGGGATGAGTCTGTTCGCCAATATTTGCGGAGAACGGATGTCAGTGTGTCACAATATCCACTGTATAGTATGAGATCATGAAAACCTTATAATCAAATCAACATGTATGGATGCACCCCGTTTACTTAATTCTTGCTTCTGTGGTCCTCATTCCTGCTGTTCTGTAATCGATGGTGCCATTTCTTAATCTTAATCACTTGATAATACCAGTGTCAGTCTCGTACTCGTACTGGCTCCTGGTATCGGGAGCATATCTCACAGCAGAGGAGTGGATCTGGCAGAGGGCGCAAAACTGTCAGACATGTGTGATCACCTCATTCAGATGTAACAGGTCTAATGTGTACTTTGTTGGCACGCTATCGTTGCTAGCTTAATTTACCACAGTGTTACTACAAGCAGTTTGGTATCAGTATTCTGTAGCAGTTTGGTGATGAGTCCCCTTTGATAGCACCGGAGCTATTTCTTTGTACCATTTATATGAGTGGAATATGACAGTGGCTATTATTGTTGACTGTTAAAACAATTGCTTAAATGTTTAATTGTTAAAGCATGTTCTTATTGCTGAAATTAGGAATAAAACATTTAAAATTTCAGTTGTATTAGCTTTATGAATTCCCATGGGATAACACAATGCAGTTTAATGTGTGCAGTACTCGTATCGGTATCGGGAAGTGTCAAATGAAGGTACTCGTATTTTTCCGGTTTTGAAAAAAGTGGTATCGGTGCATCCCTAGTATAAACTGACGATTGTTTTTGACTATGTCCCAAAATGTCATTATGGCGCTAATGTAGCTATGTTGAGACAGTAAACGCTAGTAAACTGTCAAATGTGAATCTATGTGGACTTAACATACCTCATTTTAAAGCTCAGAACAACCCTATCCAGTCAAAGCTGTTTTACTATCTGGGTTTGCGACCTCTGGTGAACTAATTAAATAGTTTGAACACCCTTGTAGAACTTGGATCATTTTGAGGTACATATACATCTTCTATTCTTGCTTGTCATGTGACTGTGACTCATCTGTGACCTTTATCACAATGTGCTTGTTGCTGGACTAAAGATGACTGATGTACAAGTCAGCAGGACCGTAGAGATCCTCCATGTCCACCTTCCCTCCGCACAAGACGTCAGTGGCGCCCTCTCTAGAACTATTATGGAAGGCAAGTCTAGTTTTAAAATAGTTGACTAAAGAGAACAAAAAGAAAGTTGTTATAAACCAGGGCTGCATCCAAATTCCTTCCTTTCTTCTGTTTTATCAAGCTTTGTGATATGCCATTAGAATACTTATATTAATATTAAAACATATTAACATGTGTTGCATTTCTCTTGACAAAAGGTCAAGTTAAATGGGACGTTTATCCTTCATACATTTTATAGAATAAGGAAGAAGTTATCTTTCTGAATCCGGATGCCGCCCAAGACTAGAATCTCGCAGTTGGTCCCAAGTGATCCAGAATCCACTGTAATTGGAAAAATTCTTGTGCTCTAGAAAACACTTTATTTTTTGAGCTGTGAAACCACCTAACAAGAGATGGATAGATAAACACTTTATTGATCCCGAAGGAAATTGTGCCCCGATTCATTACTTACAGTGTATCTCTTCTTTTGAAACAGTTCAGGGCTTTTTTGCATTTGCTTCTGAAGTGTACAGAGTCCACTTGACCATAGAGATCCTCGGCATCCACCTTCCCTCCTCACAAGACGTCAGTGGCGCCCTCTCTGCGCTCTTGAATGAATGTAAAGCTGTGTTTTTGTTGCGGCTCAGTCACAGTAGCCGCGCTGCGATTGGTAGGGACGGACCACATGACCCACGCTCCCTGCTTCTCTGTCCTGATCTTCCGCTCTCACTGCTCCCCTCCGCTGCCGTGTGAGGAGGATGTGACCAGAATGTGGCTGGCTGAGCTACTGCTGCTGCCGTAATCCTTCTCAGACCTTCTCCCAACAAACCAGGAGCCATGTATTCGCTGGACGACTTTGGGTAAAGCTGGAATGTGCTTTTTATGATGCTGTTTCTTCCATTTTTCCCCCTTCTCGGATTCCAAACCATTAGTTTCTTGGCTCTTCCTTCATCTTGTTGAATAATGCAACTGTTTTGCGCTGTTGAGAGGGAAAATCTGGGTCCTCTCGGCCTCTGCTTCTACTACATACAGCTGTTGCCGTGTGTTTACTGTACTGGATGGTTTCGGAGGATTTATTTTTCTTTTTTCTTGGAGCGCATGTGTCAGTGAGGCAGGAGAGGGTCAGTGTGCTGTGGTTGCCAGTATCACCAGCAGATGACACGAGGATTGATGCAGGATTAGGCCATGGCAGCAGGAAAAGCGAGGTGTCATGCCATTTGTGAGGTTTTCAGATTATAATCCAGAAAAGCGGAGGGTGTAGCAGACTGTTTGTTAGTGCGACCACATAGCTGCTACAAGCTGCTTACCCAGGCCAACTTTAAGCCTAATGAATCAGCAGTGGAACCAATGCCGTGAACTTAGAAGTAGTTTTGGTGGCACTTGAATTGCACAGGTTCAATAGGCTGTCACTTGGATCTGCTTTTCAAGTTGTAAACAATTTTTAATAATGGTTTTAACATTATGAATCAGACAATATCTTGGCATACATGCTGTGGTGATGCACTGGTGAATGTGTATGTTTTGGTTCTTTCAATATATCTTTCCTCTCAGTCAAATTTAACAGCTTATATTATCAATTGTGTTTTGTTTTATGGTAAGATTGGGTGAGCAAAGATTGCCTTAAAAAAATATTTGGAATTTTGTTTTGGCTGCCATACAACTGAAGCATTCATAACCGCTGGGCTATCACACCATATTAGTCTACTTTTGCCTTGAACCAAACGTCTTTATGTTAGGAATCAATGCTTCTCTCATCTCTCCAGTGTGTGATTAATATGTATCTAGGTCATTTTTAATTATAATTGTCTCTGACATCATCAAATTCAGTTCTTTCACCTTCTTCTAATCCTTTGTTTTAAGATTTTCTGTAATTAGGTTATGATACACTACACACACTGCCGGCTTTTTTTTCCAGTGGAACAGAGCGGGATGCGGTGCCATGTGATGTGAGCTGAAAGGGGTTTTAAAATGCTGCTCCCACTCAATCACAAATATATTTTTCTTTGTATGTGGAAAGATTAAAAAAAAAGCAGTTGCTCTTTTTGCTTCTCCGTATTTCTGTTTCCGCTCAGCACGATCTCGAGCAAAGCAGTGTTCCTTTAAGGATGAGGATTAGCGGGCGAGCTGGAGGCGCTGGGGGAGGGGTGCACTCCAGATTGTACTTATGGCAGTGGGAATGACAGTTTTCCTGAAGGCCTGTTGGCTTCCGCACATGGATCATGAATAAGTGAGGTTATTGTGGAGGTCAGCTGATTCCGCTTCTCCCCGCTGCGTCAGAGCTGCCTCTGATCTGCACTCCGCATTAACGCTACGACTCCCACAGCAGGCAATTCCAAGGCTTTTAGTTGAATGTTGTCTCTCTGTGTCAATCTCTATATGCATTTTTTTTTCTATGTTATTATTTTTTGTATGAAATAATCTTTTATTTCATGCTAATGTAATGAGCTAATGTCTGGGGCGACATTAGCTCAGTTGGTAGAGCATTGGCCTTAAGGCCAGAAGGTCGTTCAATTCCCACCTCTACACCTTCTCCACCGACTCCCACTGATGACTGCTGTCGTTGTGTCCTTGGGCAAGACACTTAACCCCACTTTGCCCAAAGCCCCCACTGAAAGATCAAGGCTATGCTCACACTCAGAGAGCAGCCGTCCTCCTGTGGACTCACCACCTGCAGAGGGTCAGTGAGGGGCTGGTGCTATGAGACTTGGGTGTAGCTCTGACTGCCACCCCCCTGACCCAGAAATGGATTAAAGGGTAGAAAATGGATGGATGGATGAATAATCTTTTATTTTTGATTTTCAAATGTTCCTTTCTTTATTTGGTGGACAAATTTCAAGGTGCTGGTTTTGGACAGGTTCTGATTCAGCTGGTTACCATAGCAACACACTATTTACTGTCAGTAGTTAGCATTTAGTCTTTAGCATTAGCCTTTCAACAAACTGTTTTTGCTGTATTTGAAGTTATAATAACAAGTTTGAGCCATTATTAAAATGAGTAAAGGTAAAAACCTTATAAAATGCATACTTTTCATTTGAATATTAATTTACATTTTTGGAGGGATTTTTTTTTTTATTCCATTGGTTCCAGGTGTTCTACGTTCCATACAATCTTAACTATAGACATGTTTTTATCTCGTGTGGCGTCTGAGGTGAGCCACTCTCCGCAGGGCAGGGGGCACTTACCACGTGTGTGATCCTGTTCCCCACGTCTTTTTACAGAGATTTTAGCTTAAATATAGCACTTTATAAGAAGCCAGAATTCTGGAACCACTCAAAACAGTCCAATGCACAGCTGCGCTTGAAAGTTCGCTCATTCACCCAGATGTTGTTGGTGGTTGGATTTTGAAGAATATGAGTAATTAAACAATACATTTTTCTAAAGTAGGGTTGCAAATGTGAATCGGTTGATTAAAGTAGTTAAATTTGGTAACTATTTATTTGATTTAGTAGTGGATCTGTTTTTGAACCATACACATGACTTAAACATTCTGATAATAGGTTTTTATGACTAATGATTATTTGTTTCCAACCTCCAGAACATGCATATATCTTCACATACAGTGCATCCGGAGCCTTATTCCAAAAATTGATTCAGTTCATTTTTTTCCTCAAAATTCTACACACAACACCCCATAATAACGATATGAAAAAAGTTTTTTTGAGATTCTTGCAAATTTATTAGAAAAAAAAAACGAAGAAATCACACGTACATAAGTGTTCACAGCCTTTGCATGAAGCTCAAAATTGAGCTCAGGTGCATCCTGTTTCCACGGATCATCCTTGAGATGCTTCTACTGCTTAATTGGTGTCCACCTGTGGTAAATTCACTTGTTTTGGAAAGGCACTCACCTGTATATATAAGGTCCCACAGTTGACAGTGCATGTCAGAGCACAAACCAAGCATGAAGTCAAAGGAATTGTCTGACCTCCGAAACAGGATTGTCTCGAGGCACAAGTCTGGGGAAGGGTACAGATAAATGTCTGCTGCTTTGAAGGTCCCAATGAGCACAGTGGCCTCCATCATCCGTAAATGGAAGAAGTTTGGAACCACCAGGACTCTTCCTAGAGCTGGCCGGCCATCTAAACTGAGCGATCAGAAGGGCCTTAGTCAGGGAGGTGACTAAGAACATGATGGTCACTTTGTCAGAGCTCCAGCGTTCCTCTGTGGAGAGAGGAGAACCTTCCAGAAGGACAACCATCTCTGCAGCAATCCACAAATCAGGCCTGTATGGTAGAGTGGCCAGACGGAAGCCGCTCCTTAGTTTGGAGATTTTCCCAAAAGGCACCTGAAGGACTCTCAGACCATGAGTAAAAAAAATCTCTGGTCTGATGAGACAAACATTGAGCTCTTTGGTGTGAATGCCAGGCGTCATGTTTGGAGGAAACCAGGCACTGCTCATCACCAAGCCAATACCATCCCTATTCCCTACAGTGAAGCATGGGGGTGGTAGCATCATGCTGTGGGGATGTTATTCAACGGCAGGAACTGGGAGACTACAAGATAGAGGGAAAGATGAATGCAGCAATGTACAGAGACATCCTGGATGAAAACCTGCTCCAGAGCGCATCATAGTAAAAAAGACTTGAGGCTGTAATTGCTGCCAAAGGTGCATTAACAAAGTATTAAGCAAAGGCTGTGAATACTTATTTACATGTGGTTTCTTAGTTTATTTATTTTTTTCATAAATTTACAAGAATCTCAAAAAAGCTTTTTTCATGTTGTCATTATGGGGTGTTGTGTGTAGAATTGTGAATACATTTTGGAATAAGGCTGTAACAAGAGGTGGAAAAAGTGAAGCGCTGTGAATACTTTCCGGATGCACTGTACATCAATGTAACATACAAATAACAAGAACATTGTTCGAATAGGGTTTGATGAAGTAAATGCTTTTTTGATTCCAACCCTTGTCACACATGCCACAAAATTCACTGCTACAATAATATCATAGAACAGATTATCTTATTAGCTGCAGAATATGAAAATGTGTTTACAAACTATTCATAATCAAACGGTCCAATCACTATGAAGACAAGAAATCCCAAGTACCCCATAATTTCAGAAATAAGAACAAAAATATATTTAATAATCGGCCTGTGTGTAAACGTTTGACACTGACGAGGCCTTTTTGACTTTTGACAGAAATTACCACTCTTCACATTTTGAATTGATCTCTCTGTCTTCAACAGACAACATTGTGAGAGGTCCTTCTTTTCTGCGGAGTCGGTTCCAATTGTTAGCTGCGTAGTTGGTGTAAAATGTGATGTATATCTTTATAGCAGGAGCAGATCAGAGGAGATGAAAACATTGTGAGGCCGTGAAGCGTAATGCTTAGAGAATCCTACGCATTTTGGCTGTCGTGTGCTTGTCAAGGCAAAAGTGTTATTTGGTATTTGTCTCTCAGATGGGAATCCCTGAACAAGAGCCAGTTTGAGACTTGTATCTGGAGGTTTGTCCATTTGTTTTGAGAATAATTGTGGTGGAGTTAAAATGGTGTTTTTTTTACTGTCACGATCAATCAATCCATCCATATCCCTCCACTTTGTGTTGCCGGGTCGCGGAGGCAGCAGACTAAGCAGAGACAGAAAAGTTCTCAAGTATAGATTAAAAAAACATAATTAAAACGTTTAATAATTCGTTTTGGAAGTGTATCCATTTCTATTAAGTTGTTTCAAAAAACAATGTAGGACCATTTTCTCATGCATTGAAATCTAAATCCTATGTAAATGTTCTTCCAAATTGATTATTTAGAAATGTATCAAGTCTTTTGACAAAATCGGTCATTTCTAAGTCTTTATATCTTTAACTTTGTGCATAAAATCTTTCTTGAAATGAAACTCAAAATTTACTAAATCACTATTTCAATAATTGATTTCTAAAGTTTTTTAACCTTACATAGACGTAATGCTGAGAAGAGGTTTTATGACTTAATAATTCTATAATGATTGCAGAATGAAATGAAAATGTGTTTACAAAGTATTTTGAATCAAACTCAAGTGTAACAAGTCCTCCCCATGAAGATGTTCTCCAGATGTATCTCTGTGTTTTGGCCAAATATATTCATATGTGATTTTTCATTAATATATATTAACTTTCAAGGGATTATCAAAATCATCATTAATTACTGCCCGAGTCCCAACACTAAGGAAAGCTGTAAATGAGGCATTACAACATTGTAAACAATGGTTCAACTCCGGGATAAACAATCCTGGAGTTGTTTTTAGATCCAACTTCTGGCCCAAACCTGTAACTTCGCCCTTCCTGTCTAAAAGCTCCTGTCTTTGGTAAAAGATACATTCTTTGCCCTCACATGTAGCTGTAAATGCTTCTTAACTTTAGCTTTAGCAAACAATAGTAGTAGTAGTATAAACCAATAACACAATCTATAATGACCAATACAAATATGGAAGCTATGTCCATTAGCAGATTTAGGTCTGTTAGTAGTCTATTGGACGACAGTAGCTCAGTTGGTAGAGCATTGGCCTGTGAGCCAGAGGGTCGTGGGTTCGAGCCAGACTTTCACCATCGACTTCTGCTGTCGTTGTGTCCTTGGCAAGACACTTAACCTCTGGGAACACCAGCCACAGTGGGGTGGCTGCGGTTGTAAAGTGCCAAACTGCTGTTGTGTCCTTAAGCAACACTTTACCCCCATTGCCTAGAATAAGTCTGGTGTGTTGGTGGTGGTCGGAGGGACCGATGGCACTTGCCTCGCTTCTGTCAGTGTTCCCCAGGGCAGCTGTGGCTTGCAGCCAGTAATTTTCAAATTTAGAAAAATAAAAATGATTCAAATTCTGCCACTCTCTCTTGTGGCATCATGGGGCTTGGGGCAGTTGATAGCATTACCCTCTATTACTCTTGATACATGTTTCACAATATATTTTCTACTTAAGACATTATTTAAAATTCTAAAACCTGATTTGTCCTCTCTCCATTATGCATTTGTTTTGGCCATTCAAAATGATATTATTTCTTCTTTCAAACAAAGACCCCCGCTCTCTCTGCTCTGCCCTGTGCCCTCACCTCTGCGCCGCTCTCTGGGCTCATGCTGGTGGATGAGGCGGGGGCAGACGGATGTGAGGTAATCTCCCCCGGGTGCCCTCAGTACATCATATTCATCTAGCTCAGAGTCCATCCCAGTCTGTCTCTCTTTGTTCCAACGTGAGGACCACGTCGATGATGCTCCTGGCTTTTTAAACGATTTTTCTCGCCTCCTTTTACACTTCTTCAATGAGGATTTAACATGGATTTGCTCCCGTTTTTAATATTAGAAATTGTGACTCTCTGTTAGTTAGAGGTGTCACTTCTATTATGGCGGGGCCTCGGGTTCAAGTCCTCCGCTACTGCTTACCTCAGAGCATCAGCGACTCTGGACTCTTCTACAACCACATCAGCTGCAGGTCTGTAGCCTCTCCTCCGTCAGCTCCATGCGTGGGGGCCATATCTCATTGACCTACAGATCTGGGACTGGTTTGAAATGCCAACGGACGAGGGCGCGGGCCAGATACCATGAAATTTAGAACGCGTCTATTGTTAAATAAATGTTATCAGCGGTAGACAGGGCTTCCTCTGTTGTTTTTGTTTAGTATTTTTGGTGGAGATTTAAAAATAATCTGTCTTCTTAATCTGGCCCGAACAAACGGTCATTTACCGCAGGCACACAGGCTGTTTTGGATTAAGAGCTCAGTTTTTTGTATAGCGTGAAATTGTGAAAGTTGCATGGATGTATTGGAACTGTTTTTGTGTGTCTTTTAATTACCAAACCTTGAGCGACACTTTTTGGTACTGGTTATATCTCGAGTTTCCTAATCTAGATCCATTGGACGTTGTTGTGATTTCATCGTTTGTAAGGCTGAACTGTCACTTAAATCTCTACAATTGTCTATATTTTCACTGCCAGTTTTTGGTGCCAAGTAAAAAAAAAGTACTAGTACTCAGGCCTGCGTTTTAGGGAAAAACAGTCAAATAATCCATTACTAGCCCTTCTTCTCAGATTGCTTATCAAATTAGGGGATGTGTTATACTGGAAATTGTTTTAAAGAATGTAACAGTGTTTCAATAACTGTGACCAGAAGCACAGTGATCCTGTTTACCAAAATGAAGGAAATGGTGCAAAAATTCAGTTACTCACTTGAAAAATCAGTCATTTCACTCTAGTTCCATTCATTGGCACCACAAAACACTTATTTGTATAGCACAATTAAAAGTGCTTCATAATATAAACAAAAACACTTAAGACTTTATCATAGGTTTCATTGCAAATTAATACATCTGGGTCTTGAATGCAGTGGCACCAATTTGTGAGATTTCTTAATCATGTCCCACAATAAAACTCACAGGTTAAAGAAAAAGTAGATGTAGATTGGACAACATTTGAGCACCACTGTTGTTGCTCAAAAAAAAAAAATTATAGTGAAATTTTTCTTTGTCTAATGTATGTTTAAATACAAGTGCATCTAGTCTAGAAAGTTCTGTAATAAATAACTAAATTAGTTGAAAACTATTTCAACAATGGTTATAGTTACAAATAAAAAGATTACTTACTTTTCTACCAGCATTCCTCTTGTGAGTGACAGCACTGAAGTTTGAACTCTCAGGAGCAGAAAAAGGCTTGAGTTACAACTTAATGGAAAACCAGAATGAATTATGTTTCAGAATGAATGTTGTATATGTTTTCCGTTTTGCTCATAGGCTGCATGAAGGAATGGGTTCTCTCCTGCTCTACTGCACAGAGATTTTAGAAAAGAGCAGAATGAATCCAAACCAACCAAGTTTCCTACTCTGAATAGATCTGCAGTATATAACAGGATTAGCATAAATGGATTGAAAGAGCTCATACTATTTCATCCTGGCATGATGGCATGACCAAATATAGCTTTTTTGTGAAGTATGCGACGGCGGCTTTTTCCACAAACCTAAAGAAGCACAAGAGCTCGGTTACTGTAGTCAGAAAACCCATCCTTAAGGTATTCTCAGTCAAGACGTTTATTTCAAAACCTGTGCAATGTTTTACAGAACAAAAGTGACAGAAGAACAGAAAGGGAGCTTCACTGATGTTGATGAGTCAGGAGAAAAGACATCATATTCATGTTTTTGGAAACTCTGAGAAATCTATGTAATTCAATACAATTTATTCTTGTACAGGCCTAAATCACAACAGTAGTAATCTTAGGGGACTTAACAAAACCGTTGAAATCGCCAACACAGATCAGAGAATCAACAGTTAAGACCCAAAAATATAGAACACACGTATTGGCGTAGGGAGAGACCAATGTCCATGAATGTTGATAAATGTCCAACTGTAATATTCCAGCTTTACAAAATCAGAGCGTTTATGAGGCCCTGGTGACACACACACACATACACACATACATGCATGTGTGTGTATGTGCAGCAGCGACAATAACAATACAAACGTGTTGAAAAGTAACCAATTCTGTTTCTCGTTCATGACAAAGGCTCAGAAACCTGCACTGTTGTGATATAAGAAATGCAGGAGCCAATACATTGTTCCCCACAGTAAAAAGTGCTCATACAAACACACATCTTAGATATTTCTGCCAAGCTTTTTGCAGTAAGTGAAACCATGTGTGATGTACAAACACATCACTCTCAGTTTGTCTCTAGTTGTTCAATCAAAATCTGACACGTGTCACAGTGACGCAAAGTTGAGTTCAGAGATCGCATGAGAGCGGCATTACACCTTCACCATATGTCAGAGCCTTTCATTGTAATTGGCTTACACATTATGTTTGACAATAAAAATCATCATCACGGAACAAGTTGTGTTCATTAGGTGCAGAGAGTTCCAAATGCCCTGAACCTTATTTGAGTAGTTTTAAAGTTAATCAAGTCCTGCAGTTTAAGTTATTTGAATTCTATGAACAGTGGGTTGGAATCTCTATCATAGACATGGCCTTTATTGGAATTGGAAGAAAAAGGTGTGCGTGTATGTGTGATAGTGTGATTTTGTCTCGGTTTTTTTGGTATTTTTTTAAATTTTGTTTTAAATCATATTGTCTGAGTTAAGTTGGTCAGGCGTTTATTTGCGTCTGCTTCTACTTACACTTTTTTCAAAACATGTATGTACACAAGTATGTTATTTTGCTCAGTGGATTTGTGTTGTTCTGAGTTATCCCTTGTGGTATTCTTGGGTCGAACTGGGATGAAAAAATACCCCAGATAATTTTATTTTTTGGCGTAATTCTGATAATTTTTCCTAACTTGACCAGCCCTGGGACATTTAGATCTAATGTCGGATATTATTCTTCTACTTTTAATCATCTGTGGCGGGTGATTTTGCACAAGGGTAAGTATAATAATATGGAGTGAGACTAATATCCATAGTCAAACGAGTTTTTAATTGCAGGCCTAAGTGATATAGTGACCAGTAATCCTCTAGTGCAGGCTTCCACTTCCTGTTTGGGAGGAGAGTGTGTGAGACTGTGATGCTGGTTTGTCTCTTGAAAGGTGACTGAGCAGCACCAGTGTTCATCCCTGAATAGCACCGCTCTGTAAAGCCTCCATACATTTTTAATGCACTCGTGGCTCCTGGCGAAAGCTGCATCCAGGCCACTGCACTCGCCCAGCCACGGTTTGTCTGAGCGCCGGGTTCTCAAGGCTCGGAGGGAGAGAGGGCTTCATTATTGCAGCCTTCAAAAGGACATATCCACAGGCAGCACCATTCGCATCTGCCCTGCTACTCTAGACCACACTGACGATCAATACTGCGTCTCTATAGCTGCGCCACTTCGGAAGATTTTTCAGACTAACATTGGATATTTGAGAAAACAGCAAGAAACTACCCCAGCTTAAAAAATTTGAATAAATTACTTCAGAATGGAAAAGGCAAATGTATTTATAAAGCACTATTCATGCAGAAGAACAGGCACAGAAAGAATATTGGAAAACAATAAATACTGAATATATTTGCCCTTTCAAAATGTCATCGTGGCCATTTACTTTGTCTTTCATGTTTTAGAATGTGAAGTAGGAAATGTGTTAAAACAAGTGTGAAGGCTGAAAAAAAAAATGCTTTCTGCCTGTAACTCCCAAGGCTACCACAGAAGTGAGAATGTTTCCAAAATTCCAACACCGCGGTAATTGTATAGGGTATAATTTTACTTGAAAAATTGTCTAAACTAATTTAAATGCAGTACTTCTGTTTTAAAAGACAAAAAAACTGTTGAGTGTGATGTCATAGTGGTACAATGACATCATACTATTACAGGACTGGGACAGGAGCTTTGAGGAAAAAGGGGCGGAGTTACATGATTTGTTCTCCCTGATATTTGTGTGGATGAATCTAAAAACAATGCCAGGTCGATTCAACCTAAAATGTCTCCTTTATTATTACTAGTTATCCTCACTTGTGGTGGCAGTAGAAAATAAATGCAAAATCCCACTGCTGTTTGAACCACTTGCTGTTCCTATTCCTGACTCGTGGGCGTGGAGGCTCTTTGGCGGGAACCTGTAATTATCTGTACGTGCAGCCCGGGACCTATGGATGCTTTCTCCATGTGCTCTTTGAGTCGCTATCCTACAGATGCCCACAAATATGTAGGTCATAGGCAAATCTGAAAGCGGACACATTATGGGATTAGCCGCTCTCTGTCTATGAGTGAGACCATAAGAACGCTAATGCAGTTTATACAGTTTCAATGCCCTAGCTGTCTTTGTGTGACATAGTTACTGAGCTCTGCGTCCCGGACACTCTTTCAATCCGTGCATATCGTATCTCCAGATTATTGTCAACAGTCACTCTGTTTATATATAACTGTGCATTAGTAAAGAGGATATGCGGATCCGACCTCCAGATTTAACCTTAGCTTTGGGGTCACCTCCAACTTGCTCCTCGGGTTGTAAACAAGTTTATTGATCTAATCACAAGTAATAGATGTTTAAAGCTGCACTAACTAACTTTGTGACATTTTCGAATGTGAATGCTGGCCTCGCTCTTTTTGCTTCCTCTCCCCGCACTCACTGAGCTCTCGCCTCTTACTACCCCCCTCCCACTCAGCCTGTTCTCATGTGCTAATTGTTTACGAAGGTAGCATCGCACATTTGAACGTCGATGGCGCGACCATAGAATGATAGAACCGGGAAGCAGTAACCGGTAACAAAGACACGGGAAGTTTCAGGTTAGCCTCCGCTGCTTGTTTACCTCCGCTGTCTGTGCTAACCACAGACCTGTAGATTTTCTCATGAAAGTGGGGTCCAGTGGTCCGCTGTGATTGGTCACAATCTGGACCCGAAACAAATGTTCTTCCTTGTTGCACAAAAACTCGATCTAAAATAAAATGACACGCCAGCACAAACCAGCGCTACTTATTCTTCAAAAGGACGTATATCCCAATGCACTGCATGATATGGATTGAATTTTCCAAACGAATACAAAAATAAATTGAGGTAATGCAGCTTTTAAGTAGATAACAAAGTAAGTAATTGATTCATCTTTTTTTTTTGTACCTCAAATGGACAATTGAGAGAGAAAAAAACTTACATTAAAAGTAATTTTAATCACACAAAAATACTTTTCTGTTTGAAAAATCTGTACATGCATGCATACAAAACTTGTGAAAAAACCAGAATGTGCTGAGTGTGATGAACTAGTTTTGGTATGAAAGTTGGGTACCTTAGCTTTAAGGAAAAGGGTTGTTTTAACCTGTGATAGTAGGATAGTATCTTAAAATGGTTGTATAATTGCACTTAATATTAGAAGTTATTTTATTGGCATGATTGATTAGTATAACCGGCTTTGTGTTTGGGACTGTGTTTTGAATTATAATATGCGTATCCTTATCTATAAAGGGTGCAATAATATTCTTTATTTGGATCCTCATTAGCCTGCATAAGGTAACATGTAGTTTATCATCTCCTGTGCATTTGACCTATATGCCTCTTGCAGTGGGTTAGGGTTTCACTTTGGATTGTTCTTGTTAGGTCTGAAGTGCCAAACATTTCTGTGTTTACCCCAAGAATGTGAACATGTGGTAAAAAGTGAGGTGAGAGCTGATTGGCCATCTGAAGGTGGTCAGTCAGAGCAGCAATGTTCCAAAAGATGTGTGTGAGCACTGCTGACCGTGCTTCTCTGAAAAGAAAGTATGTGTCATAAATGTGGAACAAATCATCATTAACTTCTGTATTCAAACACAGAATAAAAAACTCATAAACAACAACACTCACCGTACACATGTTTGGGTTAAAGGCTTTCAAATGAGAAGCATTCAGGGTTTAAGTGCAGAGCCAGTACAGTTTCACTTCCTGATTCCTGACGACACTGTGTGACCTGCTCTGGTGTAATGAATGCCTTTATAAACGCTCATGAGCCTGCCTTCCTGATAGTGCCTTGTGTCCTGAATGAGCATATTTGACTGTTTTATGGGTAATAGTGTGCTCATGCTGTTTTTGTCTCTGCGGGCTTCCTTACTTTCCCTGTGCTGAAGATTAGAGGTCTTGTGCCAGATTTAAAGTCTGGTTAATTTAGATTTAAGAGTGCACTGAGCTAATGATCTGCCGCTGTCTGTAATCCTGCTTCTCCATCGGCTGCTGGGTTCTTCACCCATGGTGTCTTCAATTTGACGATTTAAGACCCACTGTGTCTTCACCACAATCTGAGACTGACACGCCCCCTCCCCACTGACAGGACAGGTGAGACTATTTTCACCTCACAGATTCTGGGTTCAGGCGTTGGCTCTGTCTCGGGTCTCTCTGATGACGTGGTCATTAAGAATGCCCTTTACTGCAGTTCGTGGTGTGTTACATGAGAGTATGTGGTGAGCCATAGTGTGGAGCTGTGCTCAGCAGAACAGCGGGGCTGTTATTTCGGGACGTGTGTCCAATATTATAGTCCAGTGTGGGTGTGTAATTGCAATGTCTATCTCAACAGTTAGAGATGCAGCCCCTCATGATTTTTGGCCTATAGTATCTAAAAACGATGTGTAATAGTTAGATTCTTAGAGATGTCTTTAATATAACTGTGTTCTGACATTAGTGAGTATTATTCACGCATCATCTTGAATGTCAGTGGACGTGTGATGTGATGGGAGTGTTTGGTGACATTTCCTTTGAAACAGAAGTGAGGCTCACTTGGTCATGTCATGCTCTTGACCTCTGTCCCCTGATAACTGTACGGCTTTTCATAATTAATAACCTTAATTATTAATTACCTTCATAATAAAACAGGAAAAACTAAGATAATACAAATATATTCCTCCATTTCAGTAGTTTTCTGAACCATATTTGTACATATGTTGGTCACACTCCATTCCCACTCGTACCTGTGGTCATGACTTATGATCTTTGGGTAACATATACGCGGTCAAAATTGTATTTCTCTGCAAAGTGGCTGGGGCGGAGTCGAGCCGCTGCTCCTCCACATGTGTCCTTCACATGAAGAGGAGCAGGCAGAGGTGTAGTGGCTGTTTTCAATGCTTTGTTGCTGGATGTTCTGGGACGACCCAGGGCCAGGCTGGGAGAGTGGCTCTCAGCTAGTGGACTAATAAAAAAAAGGAACTGCAAGAATTAAAATAGTTTTGTGTTTTATTTAGATTTTCCCTCAAATCCAATTCCCTTCATCTGATCAAAAACCCGCCATTATTCTCCCATAATTCCTACATCCAACAACTGCTATTGCTTTTCCTGAGCATTATTGCTTTTCTTGCAGTTTGTGTTGGACGCCCTGGAGCCTGGTGTGGGTCTGTGATGGTCCATGCAGCGTGTCATTAGAGTTGTGCCCCTCCCTCTGTGATGTGGGATCTGTCCACATCACACTCTGGCTCTGAGGCTGTGTCTTCAGTGGGCCACTCTCACGTGTTAGTGTGTGCGTGTGTGTGTGTGTGTGTGTGTGTTCAACTGTGGAAAGTCATGACAGTTTTTCTTAGGTTTCATGAATACAATAATTCTTGACTGATTAGGGCTGAAACCAGAGATTGTATACGAGGAGTGGACGGGCCGAATGCTGACGTCCGTACATTGTTTGCAGAAAGCGGGAGAAACCATTTTGAACCTAAACATAATTTCCTTATATGGTCATTTGTTACGACGGCGTTAGCTTTGTGCCGCAACAGGGACAGACGTGTTGCTAAGATGATTGCTGATTCAAGAGTTTTCCCCACAAAATGAAGGTATCTGATTGGTCAATCATTACACAATGTTGTCTATGAGCACTTCACTCTTAATTGAGCTAGAGAGTTAGCCTTCTCCATGTCTAGGGCAGAAACATCAAAATAGTCATTTAAAAATAATTATTGGTGTTTAGTCATGTCTGCGAACACTCTAGGCTACTGTATACTTCCATGTAGTTTTGTTCTAAAAACTCGTATCATTTATCTCATGGGTTTTATAATGTTTGTAAATGTGTATGATTTCATGTCATTGTGAAGCACTTTGGGATGCACCACATGAATGGTGCTTTATTTAAAAACTAGATTGATTTATTGGTCAATTATGGTGTACTTAAAGGTATAGGAGGATGTTCCACTTCAGGGTGGATCATAAAGACTTTTGGTCGTCCCAATTGTCAATCATACTGGTGACAAATAAGAACTGACAGTTTTCTTCAAAAAGTGTAGAGGGCGGTTCTTTCAGAAAGTTTGTGGAAATGTGTCCTCTGTGCTGGACCCTTCCTTCAATGCCTCTAGGGCCTCTGTCAGGAGCAGTCCCACTGATATTTCAGAGCATACTGTTTTTTGCTCTATCCAAAACAAGTACACATGATAATAATTCAATATAAGACTGATACTTTTCTTACTACTTAATTACTAAGTGTGTTTTTAGCATTCTATTATACATTATTTGTATTTTATATTGTTGTAATTCTAGACACAAAAATTAAAATGGATAAAAGAGTTCTCAGTTTGTAAGAATATCATGCCATATCTTGTTCTTCCACTAGAGGTCAGGCTGACTCAAGCTAATATCAACCTGTGTGCAGCAGCCACATATTTTCATTCAGTTTGCACCACAAGTACATTTGAACATGTACTTTACACTGTTTTTAAAATATTATAATTGTTGGTATCAAACCCATGATCTAACACTTAAACTTTGGGACCGTATGTGATATTTTCATTTTTCCATTACATCTAAAAATGTATGTGTGACTGGTCATACGTACAAATCATATTTGAGTTATTTATTACTAGAAATACAATTTATTAGATGTTAATATTATCTATTTTTGATACAATTTTCGTCCTGGATATCCAATCAGGGAGAAGAATGAGGTCCTCATTTGGGTGAAATGTAGCTGGTTTTGGCTTTCTTATTTTTTTCTAAATTCACAAACAAAAGCTAGCACCACACATATTCATATGCAATACTAGCTGAAGATTCTGGCAACAAAAGTCTGATTGTAATTGTGATGATTCAGTATTAGTAATAGTATTAGAAACGGCCCCTTTAACATGTTGTTACTGTGTTAATCTTGAGTTTGATTTTAACTGATCAACAATAGACATTTGATGTTTTACAGTAAATAATAATTTTATGTTAGATATTCTATGTGTTTTTCTCTAAGCAAGTAAGTTGAACTTGTATTGATTTTTCCATGCCATACTAGTAAAGTTGATTATTGAATACACCCTGCATAAATACACATCAGTCCCTTCCCATCAGTTTTGTCCCTTCTTATCCTAAATGTGTGGTGTTTGTGGTGTTTGTTGCAGTGAGCAGAGCATTTGCCAGGCCCGGGCCTCTGTCATGGTCTACGATGACGCCAGCAAGAAGTGGGTCCCCATCAAACCAGGACAGCAGGGCTTCAGCCGCATCAACATCTACCACAACACTGCCAACAACACCTTCAGGGTGGTGGGAGTCAAGCTGCAGGACCAGCAGGTACACCAGGACTGGACCAGGACCGGACCAGGACTGAGACCAGGATTAGAACAGGGCTAAAACCAGGATGAGAACAGGCCAGAGACTAGAATTAGAACAGGACTAGAACAGGGCTGGACCAGGACTAGAACAGGGCTGAGACCAGGACTGGACCAGGACTAGACCAGGACTCGACCATGACTCGAATAGGACTGGACCAGGACTGTGGTTTGGCTCAAGCTGCAGGTAAACTAGACCAGAACTAGACCAGGACAATAACAGGACTAAACCAGAACTGAACCTTCAAGCTGCAGGACCAACATGTGTGCGCAAAGAGATCTGTCTTTAAGCTTCGTTTACAACATAATTCTTTGTGGCATTGTTTCAAAAAGCTTCTGCAATATCAATAAATATATTTCCATTCAGTGTTGCATCCACTTTTGGGATCACTGCACTTCTCAAAGATTCTTAAGAACAAGGACAAGATCGACATAATTGACCAAGGCGTCTATTAAAATTAGTTTTTATCAACAATAAACTATATATAGCTGGATCCAGAAGTTTTGTGCCAGAAACAAATTGATGTGAGTTTGTTTGAGTATAATACAGTTTAATCTCCCAATAACGCTTATCAATAATCAGAACCTCAGACACACATTCGCAGTCCAACACAGAAAAGACACATGACCAAGCACTCACTGCGGCTCGTCCTGCTTCCTTCCGTGAGGGTTATCCGCATCTCATCATTTTGCGTTCCTGGTTCTGTCTTTTGTAGGGCAGTTCTGGGCCTGTTCTGTTTTGCTCGCCCCTCTCACAGATCGGACCAGTAGGTAAACAGCGTGTGAGGTCACTGCTCTTACGTCCTGTCTGTTGTGTGGCACTGCAGGTGGTGATAAACTACTCGATCGTGAAGGGGCTGAAGTACAACCAGGCCACGCCCACCTTCCACCAGTGGAGAGATGCGCGGCAGGTCTACGGTCTCAACTTTGCCAGCAAGGAGGAGGCCACCACCTTCTCCAACGCCATGCTCTTCGCCCTCAACGTGCTCAGCTCCCCGGACAGTGGAGGTCTGCACACGCACGCACAAACAGGAAGTCACAGTGGGGGATCTGGGTGGGGTGCCGTTACTCAACTATAGTGTTCTTAAGTAGGCTTATGAGCACTTTTACATGGACTCCCTGGAGTTTGCATGTTCTCCCCGTGTCTGCGTAGGTTTCCTCCAGGTACTCCGGTTTTCCCTACCACTAAAAAAACATGTGCAATAGTTCAGGGTGAATGAGTGTGTGTTTGTGAGTGCAAATGTGGGACAATGGATGCAAATTAACCCATGGCTACAATCCGGAGTGATGTGTTCATTAAGTACTGTCCCAACCAAATAAACAATAAAATAAAATAAACTTTAAATTAGAATCTTTAATACAGCTTTAACCAAGGTCTGGACATTTTTTAGACACAAATCTATTTATTTTGTCTGGTGAGTCTGCCCTTTGAGGACCGGTTTGCCCACCCCTGCTCTAGCCTTTGGTTACATTTCAATCAGGTCCCTCATGTCAGACAAAGCTGGTTTATTGAGGCCTATCTCATCTAAAAATGTTCGATATACCCTTACCGTGCATTAGACCTCCATCTGCGGCCCGGTATCGTACCTTGCAGTTGCATTGGGGGATTAAATAGTTGGATTCTTGGCAACACAGCCTTCACTCCATCATCACAATTCAGTATATTTTCGTCATATATTAAATGTTCCCAGCAAAAGCTCCCGTCTCCTGCTCTGCTTGCACCCAGCTCAGGTTACAGGACACTCGAGGGCCGTATACGAGGGGAGAGGAGGTGTCATCTGCCTCCGTGTGAGAGCGCACCTCATCATTCGCTGGGTTAAAATATCCGCTCGTAGCCGACGCCGTTCTGCTCTGAGCTTACATGGCACCTCACATTATTTATTTTGGGAGCGGTGGGCTGCCTCCACTGCCTCAGACCACGGCAAATGCTGCGGCGGACCCCCTTAGAGAACCGTGCAGAGACCTGCCGTGGATTGTTTACTGCGGGTGCTTAACACGATGCTCACTCCAGAAGGGTCTCCCGGTTTCCTGCGGCGCGTGTCGTCAGCCCGCATTATTCTCAGTGAGTGTGAAACTGCCGGGATGCATGTCTCTCTGGGTAAAGATAGAACATGTCAAATAGGAAGGCACCGATCCAGCTTCTTCATGTCCAATACGGGTCTACGTGTTTTGGCTTTCGATTTCTGCTGCTCATTCCAATGAAAATACCGAAAACAGCACTATATTCCCCTCAGATCTCTGCTGAAACTGTCTACTTGTGTTTTTACTGGATTATATACTGCAGCAACTTAAGCAATATCAAAAATGGTCCTAATTCTTGTACAGGTTGCATTCATGTTGTTGAATTCCATATCAGTTTTTCGGCCAGGTGCCAATACAACTCTATAGAAAAGAAATAGAAAATGTCCCTGATCATTTTTGTCCCCGAGTGTGTGAGAGTGTGTGCCATTTTTGTGTGTGAGATTCACTAAAAAAGTATTGAATAAAGTATTGCAAATGGCGAGATTGATTGGGATTGAATTGTACAGTATACTAATTTCTTCTAATTTCACAAAAATACTTTGATGAATTGTTGATACAGTCGAAATATGTAAACCATATATATTTGTTTGTAATGTTTATTTTAGAAATTGAAAGAAAATTTAGAATTTTTTTGGGGGGAAATTATGCATATAATTAATAAATAATTTATACTGTATCTAGTTTTCAAAATATCATAATTTACCCCTAGTCAATACTGCAATTGCACTTACACTCATCATCACGTAAAAATCTTTTTGATAAACAGTGCCCTCAAGAGATAAATTTCAATATTCCATAGCATCATTAACTACGTCAGTGCTTCCTTAGTTTTGCTCATCCTTTGTTTTTAAGTCTTTGATTCACTGTTGTGGAAGATTTAGGTGTGATGTTTTTTTGTGGGTGCTTTAGCTCTAACTAACTTATGTGGAAATGTTTTTGCGGTGTCTCAGGTGACTTGTGTTCAAATGCTCTGTTGTGGCTGTGGGAAAATTTGCTTAATTAATCTCCTGTTTGCACCGTCACCATAGCGACAAGCATAGTCACATAGTATATGCCCTGACCCTTGTCAACATATGGTGACGGCATGCCATGTAGCCTGGTATATTATTAGTCGTTTAAAGTTTGTGTAATGTATTGTTGAAGAGAAAAGACTTCTGAATCAACACAAAACTTCTGAGCAAAGATTGGGTTTTTTGTATTGCCTAAAACATGTCGACCTGCGATAACATCATCGGGAAAATGCTGAAGTCTGAGATTTTGTACTTAATTCTTGCTTCTTCGTTATGCCAAAGTTTGAGATGTTAGATTTGCTTCCTTATTATGCTGAAGCTAGAGATATTATACATGCTTAATTTATGTTGAAGTTGGAGATTTTAGATTATTTTTGTTCATTTATCTTGTGCTGTGTGCTCCTCATTCCTACTGTTCTGAAACTGGTGATGCAACACTGCATCAATTTCCCCACTGTGGGACAGATGGAAAAATAATACACCTAGGTACATTCTAGTACCTAAGTACCTAGTACTGCACCATAATTGTCTAGTTTAGAGTTTAGTTTTGTGCAGTTATTGCACAAAAGTTTTCACATGTTTTTGTGATGGATCATTTTGATGGGTCAGTTACGAATACACAGTAATTCCAGCCGAGTGGATTTCACTGATTTGTTTTGTCTGAATTTGTTTAGTCCTTAAGATGCAGTTGTCTGTGATAATTGAGCCACATCTCTGACCCTTGTTACTCAGGTCCAGTTGTCCAGCGACAGAATGGGCCGTCTTCAGAGGAGAGCGAGGCCCAGAGGAGGTAACATAAGATCTTATGCCTGTCCGATGTGTGTGTGCTTTCTCCACTACATAACGGATACTTGTGGTTAATAGGATGATGGAGCAGCACCAAATGCAGCAGGCTCATAAGGAGAGGGAGAGACGCACGTCAGGATCGGGTGAGAACCCACAGGGGCCCATCTTTAGGACAAGCTTCAGCACAGTAGGTGAACCCACTAGAGCCCAGGTTTAGACCTCCTTCAGCTCTAGGATGGACCTCAGCTCTAGGACGGGCCTCAGCTCTAGGACGGACCTCAGCTCTGTAGGAAAAGCACTTTCTTCAACAGTAAGGTTAGGTCACATTCCAGGTGCTGATGCAGAAGCAGCTCTGTGTGGGTGTGTATGGTGTACTGTCTCCTCAGAACCCTGTCCCACTGTGTGTGTATGCTTTACCCATGCACACATGCCCCAGCCCCCTGAAGCACATGCCCCTGTCCTGTGAGGACCTCGTCCTGCAACATGTTCGATGCCATCACTGTCCAGCGCCGGCCGCCATAAGCTCAGCCCATGGCTCAGTCATGTTGCATTTTGCTGCTTGTTCTTTTTGATTATGATGATTATGAGTTGATTCTTTCTTATTTGCTGTAAGCGTCAGTTTTTGATTGCTATTGTTTTTCTCATCTTTAATTACTTGGTTGCTTTTCATCTGCTCACGTTTTCTCTTTTCTGTTTTCCTTTGTCTGTTGCCCTCCTCTCGTGGTCCACACCTCTGTCTGTCTCTATCTCTGTGGCTCTGTCTGTCAGTCGTTTCCACCCTCCAATACAAAGTGTCCAATCCCCCTGTCCACCCCGACACCCCTCCCGAGTACAGACAGTTCCGCGCTAGCACACTGCCGCCATCCTACGCCCGGGTGGCCTCCGACTCACCCCCTTCTCCCGCTCAGGACAAGGCTCAGCTCCAGGCTCAGCTCCAGGCACAGCTGTCCACCTCCCTAGCTTCTGCCTTCTCCCCGGTGCAGGCCGGGGTGAACACCCAGGGCCGGCAGGTCCGTCAGATCCCCCTGTCCCCGCCCACAGCTGCTCGGCACTTGCACCAGCAGCAGGAGATGGTCCTCCCCCCGAAACACGGCACGTGGTCTGCGTCTCACCTGCAGCAGATGCAGATGTATGGGCAGATGCAGATGCCCGCCTCTAACTCCCCCCCTGTCATGATGGCTGTCCCTGTGAAGCAGGGTCTTCCCCCACAACCTCTCCCTGTCGCCCACCCCCTGCCCCCAGTGAGAATGAAGCCCCCTCCTCCAGAGCCTAACCCTACCTACGCACCCCCGCCTCAGCAGCACTACCAGCCCCCCCCACACCCCCAGCAGCACACAAACGGTCAACCCGAGGAGCCTGCCCCGTACTGTGACCCCAATCCTTACGCCCCGCCTCAGTATCCCACCTTTCACCCCCAGCAGCAGCCATCACCTCAGCAACTGCAGTCATCTCCACAGCAACCACTGGTGTACCAGCATCAGCAGCAGCCCCCTGCCCCATCGCCCCCCTCTTACTCTGCCTCTGACGGGGGCTCGCCCAAGGAGACCCCCTCCCCTGTTCCCCTGCAGCCCCCCATGGCCAGCAGCAGTAAGTACGAGGAGCCCATGCGGAGGTGGCTATCTGTACAAGTGTGTATCAGTCACAGCTCCAAAGGTTTAGAACTCTGCACATGAGCCACATTTTAAAGGGAAGACATCTTGTTTCAATTCTGTTCACGTTTTCACGTTACTTCAATCAATATTAAAAACTTACCATTAAAAAGTGTTTTATTGTTAACAAAAGACCCCAACACATTTTGAGAGGAAGACATAATTACCTCATAACAGGTTCATGGTACTGTATGAGCATTAAACCGATCCTTTTCTCTCTCATATGATTTGACTCCAGTGGCTCTTTAAAAAAAGTTTTGAGTGAATTTAAAATGTAATATTTACAAAAAAAATATTTTTACCTTGTGTTGGTCGCTGAAAAGAAGTGAAACACCATAGAGGACTGAAACAACTCTGAGAGAGTGGCTCTGTGGAAACCACAGAAGCAGCACAAAAAATTCAATTTATTTATGTATAGCCCTGATTCACAACAGCAGTCGTCTAGGAGGACTTCATATAGTTGTTGTGTCACTAATACAGATCAGAAAAACAAACAGTTCAAACACAGTAAACACATAGGAGCCAAATTGGTGAAGAAGATAAAAACCAGCAGAGGGGCTTGGTGTTGTCACAATAGAAGTATCTCAAACATGTGTAAAAACAGTGTTGTGTGAATGACAAGGGAAAACTATAACATGTCTAAAATCTGAGAAAAGTTAATTCTTAGGTTAGGTCTCTGGCATGAGAGAATCTGTTTGTTCACAGACCTGAGTGTAATGTATCCAGTGAAAGGTCTGCCTCCTGCTGGTCTCCAGGGAGATGCTCAAACTTGGTCGTGAACATTCCACAAACTGGCGTAAATAATCTCTCCATCTCTGAGTCACACAGACTGCGTGCACTGCTGATTTCGATAATGAGTGTGTCCTCAGCCAAAACACAAAACTCATGCCTTTATTGGTTTATCCTGTTGTCGAGGGAGATGTCTTTGACCTTTTTAAAATCGTGTGTCATTGCCTTTTTCTAAACTGTGTTGGTCGTTGTGTGTTTGTGAATGTGAGAATGAGTCAGAAGGTTAGAGGCTCTCAGCTCTCCTGAACGCACCCCACTTATTGCGCAATAACACCACGTGTCATGCACTTTATATATCGTACGACTCGACCAGTAAGGCAAGGCAGGTTTATTTGTATAGTACAATTCATACACAAGAGAATGTGCTCTTAAAACAAGAGATGAAACTTTAAACTCATAAACCCGCTGAAGTGTATGTAACCACAGTGTGGGCATTCATTTAAAAGAATACTCTGTAAAATCGTCCAGTTGTGTGCACAGCTAAACAGAACTGTTTAAAGAGTAGAACCCTGTCTCACATTTTCAGGAAGGTCAGTGACACAGCCAAAGGTCTCGTCCCAGTGAGTCCTATGCCTCTGCTGTGTCTGTGCTGGAACAGCCCATAAGGCCTGCGTTCTGCACATGATTCATTCAGTCTGTTGTCAGATATTGAAGATAAAATCATGGTGTCCTGATATTCCAAAGAGGTGACATGATTGGCCTCAAAGATTACATGACTGTTACTGTCAGATAAATAAAGGTAAATACTTTAGTTTAGACGGTGCTCGAGGTGCGGCTCAGGGAGCTGGGAGCTGTAGTACACACTCGGGGCTCTTCTTAGATTGTGTCCTTCCCTGTCGCTCCTCAGGCCCCCCTGTGTCTGCCGGTCACCCCGCCATGCTCTCTGTGGCTCCTCCCACAGCAGTGCCATCTCCAGCTCCACCACCGCCTCCAGGCCCACCGCCTCCAGGCCCACCGCCCCCCATGGCTGTGCCCCCCCCTATGCCTCCACCTCTGCCCACAGGCGGGGGCCCTCCTGGGGGGCCGGCTGGGCCTCCTCAGCCCTCAGGCCTAGCTGCAGCGCTGGCAGGAGCCAAACTACGCAGAGTCCAAAGGGTGAGTGTAGAATAACGAGGACACACGGTATTGACACAACACACTGATGATGGCACTGATCACAGTAACGCTGCCAGGATTCTGCCCCAGTGTGACTCTCACTCTGTCCGTCCACTTTAATGGTTGAGTTTTTATTATCTGAAGAATGAACATTAAAACCCAAAGGAGCACACTTGCAACTCTTGTAGAAGGATGAGTGTGTTGATGTCTCAGTGTGTTGTGTGGCAGGATGAGAGCAGCCCGCCCGGCTCGGGGAAAGCCGACTCCAACCGCTCCAGTGGCGGCAGCGGCAGCGGAGGAGAGGGCCTCATGCAGGAGATGAACGCCTTACTCGCACGCAGGTACGAGCCCAATACTTCATTTAAACAAAAAGTCACTGTGGTGATCTGAGATACACAGGGTTAAGGTTCCCTGTGTATGGTATAAAAAGCAATGAATTGGTAAATTTGGAAATTATGCTTAAAAATCTTGTGTGCAGTCCTAAATCGTGAGCAGTATGTAACTTCTCTGTCGCGCATTCTCCAAGTTCAAGAAGTTACCTGAGCTACTTGAAGGGGGTTCTTTCTGCTCCAGCGATGTTAAATATATTTTGGTGGGGGAAAAAACTTATTTTAGATGATACAACGGGGTCACATGGTCAAAAATATGTAGTTTTAAAAAGATATATATATATTTGAAGGTCGGAAAAAGACTTGCGTTTGACTTGAATAAACCTGCAGGACCCATCCATTCTCAGACCGAAATGTCATTGGTAATAATTGTGTCCTGTTGCTATGGTCAATTATGGAGGTAATGTCTGTGGTCATATACTTTTACTGTGGTTAATGAGTGACTCTCACTTTTCCTTTATGTGTCTGGCTGTTTGCCCGATGTGCTGCTCAGGAGGAAAGCCTCGGAGAAACCTGATGAGGTTAGTTTGTTTGTTCTCCTCTTCATGACCTGATATAACCTGTGTGCGATTGTGATTGTGGTTGTTGTGTTGAGCAGGACGACTCCAGCGGTCGGGGGCAGAACTCGACAGGTAAACTCTCAGGACTCTAAGAATACATTTGGATGAGACCAGAGTTCCCCAAGCAGCTGAAACTGAACATAAGAAACTCTCCATCCTTTATTACCAATGCAAAGTCACTCTCAGTGTGGTGAATATGAAAATAATTCAAATCAATATATTTGACACAGCCCAAATTCACATCCGCAGATGCCTCGGAGATCTTTACAAAATTGTCGACCCTTCAATAAAAAAATCAGAATCACAGTTCAAACTTAGGAAATGCAATAACACAAAGCACACACAAGCAATTTTTCTATAGGGAACAGGAGGAACGATGACCATTTATGTTCCGGATCATCACCATCAGTGAGTTGTTCTTTGACCGTCCAAAGGCAAGGACAACTCAAAAAACAATAGAGGAACCCACTCCAATGGACGTAGAGGCTGTAGATCCAGGACTGAGGCTTATTGGCTCACAGTAAATTAAAATTCTCAGAAAATTAGAACAATATTGTTGTTTGATGAAACTACTGTACTCTTGGACATACATGGAGGAATACATTTTAAAAAGCCCAATTGGATAATATTGATAACTTTCAAAACGACACAAAAAAGTCTCGAGGCACAGTGGTTAAAACACTGACCAGAGTGAACCAAAGACTTCCAGCTGAACAGACATTATTTGGCATAGATAGCATCACTCGGAGTGCAAAAAGACAGGAATGATGATAATAACAATAGTTATAACCACCTGGACCTTTTCCTGTAATGATTATACTTGTGGATGTGTAGATGCTGTGAAAAAGCCTTGGGAAAGATCCAACTCCGCTGAGAAGTCTTCGCTTGTATCCAGGTGCGTAGACATCATTGTTATTATTATTAGGTGCTTTTAGTGGAATATTAATTGTATATTTGTGTTGTTTGTGTTCCAGGGTCAGACCCGTCGGTAGCACAAGTGAGTCCGACTCTGAGTTTGACCGCATGAAGCAGGTAAAGCCGTCTCCAGGTCCAGTCGACGTCACAGTTTTTAAATAAAAACTAAAAGACTGATGCGTTGCAGGAAATTTTGGATGAAGTTGTTCGAGAGTTGCATAAAGTGAAAGACGAGATCATCCATGGTACGTCCATTCATGCACCTTTTCTATCTCACCTTTTATCAATCAATCCACTTTTACTTACACAAGGCTACACAACGCCTCCTAGGCTACACAACGCCTCCTAGGCTACACAACGCCTCCTACCTAAAGATGAAAAAATACAATTAAATTCCCATGGGGCATTGAAAATAAACATTAAGATCACTAGAAATATTATAAACATAACAAAATCACACAAGAAATTAAAAACCTTAAAACTTTGAAATCACACATGGCATTTAAATCATAAATAGCCACAGCGCATTAACAATAGTAAGTCAATCAATCAAAATGTATTTATAAAGCGCTTTTCATACAGAAGATGCAACACAAAGTGCTTTACAGTTTGGTTAAAAACAATCCCGCCGGCCCATGACCCCCACCCAACAGACCCCCCCCAAACCATATACGCAGACAAACACACACAGACGAACTCACGCCTTCTCACACACACCCACATACTCTCTTGCACACTCACACACACACACATGCTCTCTTCCACACTCACACACACCCACATACTCTCTTGCACACTCACACACACACACATGCTCTCATGCACACTCACACACACACGCACCAGTAAAACAGTAAAACCATGATAAGAGACTTGGCAGGGTTCAGATGCAACCAGCTGAAAAAAGCGTCATCCAAGGAGCCGTCAGCACCAGGAGCAGAGAGCCGCCTGTAGCCGACGACACAGGACCCGGAGGAGACCCAGAGGAAATCATTTAGTCGGTTGCACAGCTAGAACCAAATCATTAGGAAATATCATTTAAAAAAAACTAAAATAGCTGTAAAAAGTCATCCTTAGAGAGCGAGTGCTGACGTTACCACAGTGTTTTGCAAATGTGTGAGAAGTCGGTTTGAACCAGTGGAGGGCGGGTCCCAGCTCAAAAGTGGCCAAAATGACGTGCGCTGACATGCTTGCAATACCACCCCGGGCCGATGGGGGTGGACCCGGAATAAGAATTAGCCAATGCTAACATATAGCATCTTCTTACCTCTCAAAAACGTCTTTACAAGATGGTCCAAAAGTTGGCTCTTGGCCCAAAGCTCCGTTCCACATGTGTGTCAATGCTGAGGGGGGTGAATTTTTTTAGACCAGTCTAGTTTTGTCGCTGTAAATTTTTGAAGGCACTCGTTTAAATTAATGGAGCTCGTGCCGACTGACGCATGCGCAGATGCGTTTTTTCACATTTTCCAGCCCCCGCGGCCATTTTGAATCACTCCATGAGAGCCCAACTTTTGGCCCATTAGTTAGAACGGCAGAGATAGGCGTGACTACGTCCGTTAATATACACAGTCTATGGTTTGAACAGAAGATAGCTTGAGCCAACTTCCTTATAAGGGCATTTGCTCTGACAGCGTTTAGCTTTGCACCGGGGCAAATGTGACGCAAAGATGGTTGCTAAGTTGGTTGTAAAATGGAGTATGCCCCGCGAGTGAAGGCATTTGATTGGTCAATCCTTACATGGCTCATACAGTATCTGGATTTACAAAAAAAGCTTTTTTTTGCTTCTGGAGCTTTAGCATCTTGGGCTGGAGAGACGGGTCCACAGAGCTTGCTTATGTTACTTCTCGACATTGCTTTAGCTTTAGCCTCGTTTGGATCAATTGTTTCAAAACTTTTCTTATTTTCTTATCGGGCGGCACGGTGGCTGAGTGGATAGCACTCTCGCCTCTCAGCAAGAAGGTCCTGGGTTCGAATCCCGGTCGGACCAGGGCCTTTCTGAGTGGAGTTTGCATGTTCTCCCCGTGTCTGCGTAGGTTTCCTCCGGGTACTCCGGTTTCCCCTACCACTAAAAATATGTCCAATAGTTCTAGCATGCGCCTCCTGTACTGGCCCCTCCCATCTCTGTGTGGAGTGAGAGACAAATGCCCAAAATAAAATAATAACAATTGTAAACCGCTTTGAGACTCAGATCTGCAGTGAAAAGGCGGTATATAAATAAAGATCACTATTTGGCAAATATAAACTAAAGCGTCAATGATCACAGCCTTAGTTTCTTCTAAGTGGAAGGTTCACGGCTCAACATTCTTCTCTATTCACTGCTTCCATTATTTCACATCGTAAAGCATAATTTCAAAATCAAGTTTAAAGGCTAACGTGTGTGTGTGTGTGTGTGTGTGTGTGTGTTTGCAGCCATCAGACAGGAAATGGGCAGAATCAGCACGTCCTAATGGAGCGGCAGAGGAGGGGGCAGGACTCACAGACCTCACGAGGACCAAACCATGTTCTCTCAATGTTCCTGTGACCTCTGGCCCTTCACGTCGCAGAGATGTTGAGCTAACATTAGTCTGCTGGACACAGACTGGACTCACGCAGAAGGCCAAAGGGGGGAGAGACCACCAGAAGACCACCGGGAGAGTCTTCAAACTCTTTATCTTCTATCCAGTCCCACAAAGGAATGATTTTTTTGTTTTTACCGTTTTATTATTTAAAAAAACTCTGGTGTTTATTATGATACTGTTTCATGGCAATGTGTATTTTATGGATGAAGTTAAAAAGGCAAAAGGAATCTTGCACACCTTTTTGTCAGTCTTTTGTTTTTTATTTTGACTTTTTTTTTGAGTTGTGGAGGCCATATTTCACAAAGACAAGCACAAAGGAGACGCAACATGGAGCAGGAGTCTCGATGAACCCGCTTTACCTCAAAATGAACTGAAAATGAAACATCCCAAGTCTGTTTTCATACTGAACTATGAACATGGTCAGTGGTGGAAGAAGCTGCTGGCCCCTGAGATGATTTTGAATATGATTAACTTCCAGCATTTATAATAATGGGTCCCTGTGTTTAGCATGGCGTCTAATAGCAGTCAAAAGTAAAACATCAAATGTTCTCAAAACAACCACACACTTTTATTAGATTGAGATTGTAACCCTAAATTCTAGTTCAAAGGGACAATAACATAAAAGTATATAGTTTAAAATTACAAGCCTTCTCTACCATACATCTGTTTTCTTACGCTTTATCCGTTGCCGGGTTGCGCAAGTAGCAGTCTAACCAGAAGTGTACAGACATCCCTATCCTCACACTCCTCCTCCAGCTCATCTGGAGGAATCCTGGAGCGTTCCCAGGCCAGCTTAAAGACAGTCCTTCCAGCTTGTCTTAGGTCTTCCCCTGGGTCTCAACTGGTTCCGGAGAAGCAGCGGCTCTACTCCAACCCCCCCCCCCCCCTGTGACTGAGCTCCTCATCCTATCTCTAGGGAGCATCCAGCCATGAAGGAAGCTCATGTGGTCCTTTTGGTCATAACTAACGAAAAGTAAATAATTATATGAGTTTTGGCCCGGTAGAATACATGGTTGCTCGGTAACATTTCCACTGTGATATCATCAACTACACCCAGGAAGTAAAATAATAGCGTTTTTTTTAAATGGCCAAATTGGGTTAAAGATTTGTCAATCTTACAAAATATAATGTAAAGTATAACCACCTCATGTACTTTCCTGTCGTTTGCTAAAAACATACAAGAGTGAAAAAACTTGGCTTTTTATGATTATTTAATCTGATTTATGTAAAAGGGGCACAGACTTTTTCTGAGTTTTATCTCTGTTGTTAAAGCTCAGTTGTTGCTCAGGAGACCAAAAAGTACTCAATTGTGACTTTTTAAACCTGGGGTACATAACTTTATTTTTTAATTAACAATCAATGCTGTGTGTCTTGAGGTGTTCAGACCGCAACATTTTATTAGAGCCCTGCCAGTCACTATTTGTCACTTTGAGCTGGATTCTGATTGGCTGAGAGAAGGTGGTCCTCTATTTTTCACTTTTCTGACTGGAAAAAGCTGATCTAAAGACGTGACCGAGGCCAAACAAAACCATGGAAAGCAGTGAAACGGTTTTGAAAGCTAGGAGCCAAGATGGATTTTACTACAGTATTTGTTTGTATGATTTTTGAAAGTTGCGTATCCTAGCTTTAATTCTGAGTAAACATTACAACAACACACATGAATTGCATTACTTTTGGATCTCGGTCACATGATTCTACCACTGACCATGATTGACTTTGAATGCCACACAATCAAATACTGAGAAAGGAGTGAGACTTCATTTGAATGTTCTGGACTCGGGGAGAAGTTGCCAAAACAAAAAGCCGTAACCGTGCCACCTCTGTCCACAACACAACTCTATTTCTGTCTTTGTAATCCCTCACGTATGCATGAAAACCCTGGTTCTCAATACCTTTTTGTTTTTTACCATGAGACAAGACTGAATCGTTTTTAAAAAGTCGGTGGTACGTTTTTTGGGAGGGTTCTGTGCTCCGGATGCTCGCAGGTCAGATCTGTCAGAATGTGCTGGTTTCATGTGAGAGAAGAAGAAAAGAGGACTTGGACTTTTGGTTTTGAAAGAAAAAGAAACTCCACTCTTCGTCTATCAACTATTTTTGGAATTCAAACCTGGGAGCTCAAAAATAACAAACATTCAATACATGTGTCAAAGCACTTTTTGTGTCTGTCTCGCCTCCATTTGATTGAGATTAAGAGATGCTTTTATTCGCCGCACAGTGGGGAAATTTCAGTGTTGCATCATCAGAACAGTAGGACGCACACAGCATAAGATAAGTGAACAATAACTCTATACTAACATCAAATCAAATCCAAATTAGCATAATAAAGAAGCAAGAATTAAGTATAAAATCTGGACGTCAACGTTAGCATGGACGGTTAAGGGTTAGCATAATATAGAAGCAAGAATTAAGCATAATATTTCTTGACTTTCGCTTAAGAAATAAAGTATAAAATCTCTAACTTCAGCAATTTAGCATGATGAAAATATATTCGCAGCTGGAAGTCATATGTTAAAAATTATAGATCCATGGTTAAAAGTTAATTTCCCTTTCAAATAATCCATTTTTCCTGAATAGTTAAAGACAACTTCCTTGTTCTAAAGGTTGGTTCTCTCCCCATTGATGTCACTCGCTTTACTCTTTCCTGCATTTTTTCTTTATTTTTTGCTGAGGGGAGGGGAATATGAAAGGTTTGAGTTAGACAAAGAGCATGTTGTTAATAGAAGTTTAACAAATGACAAACAAAATATATTTAAGGGTACTTCACACTTATACACTTTAATCATTAGGATCATTGGTGATTAGCTTTTACCAGTTTTCATCCACACACGCACACACAATAAGCACTTCTGTTATAAAGAAACTGAATATATTGAACAATAAGTTAACAAAACAGAAGCTGGAGGGAAAAGCTCCTCTTACAAAAAGGTAAGTGTCACTGCTTGTCGCCGCACAAAACACGAACAAAAGATATGCATCTTTACATTCACTGCAAAATGTGACACAAAAAAGTCAAACAACCGAATTAGGTAAGAATTATCTGTAATTTAATGCATTTCGACCGCCTTAAAATAGTGGTGTTGACTCGGCCGTCATTGAGGGTCAATTTGGCTATACAGGTTTTCACTCCAACCAAGCAGGAGCACACCAGACTCTATCAGTTTCCGTAAGTGAGTCCAGTCTTAACCTGGGGACTGGAGGAAATGAGCGGAGTCTTGTGTGCTCCTGCTTGGTTGGAATGAAAACCTGCACCCAGACTGGCCCAACAATCGGTTTGTCTTAAAGCAACAAGACAAGCAAACATGTCTGGGTTTAAAATGGCAAGAAAACGTCCATTGGAATGAGAGTAAAGTAAACAAGACTAAACTGCTTGTCCAATTGGCAAGACTTTCAGTTTTAAGACAGAAAATCTACAGTTGAAACTCAAAGTCAATTTATTTACTGTAAATGCATGTAAAGTATCATATATTAGTTTCACATTTCAAGATGAATTACAGAAATAAATTAACCGTATACTCTTAAGATAAAAACCACATCAAGCATATACATTATTATAATTAATTTTTTTTCAGTGTTGAAGAAGCAGATTGCCTTGAGAATAATGTGCTTCCAAGAGTAACCAAAACAAAGACAGTCAAAGCTAGTTCTGAGTGTGTTGAAAGGATCAGATCTAGTTTGGGGGTGAGGAGTGAGTGGGACCAGCCCCAGTTCAGTCCCTGTTCTTGTCCTTCATCTTGAGGCTGTATTCTCTCTTGATGCGAGCGTACGGACCGATGCTGTCGTCAAACACAAAGTCCCAGAGAACCCGGGTCCAGGACGTGTGCTGCGGGAGGTTGTCGTAGTACTCTGAGGCGATCTGCTTCACCTGCGCACGACACAAGGGAGATTATTCATTATTTTTTTAGTATTTTTTTATTGTATTTTTTGTATTCTTGGTTGTAATTTTTTGGGGGGTTTTTAGGGTGTTTATTTATTTTTATTTTTATGAAGATTTTTTTATGTAATCTTAATTATAATGCGTTTTTTTAAATCTTATTTAATTATTTCTATTTTTTTATTTATTTTCTATTTATTTATTATTCTTTGTAAATCGCTCAAAACTGCATCAGTTGCCATCACAGAACCTCCAGTGCAGTGGAGCAGAAAGGCAGAAGTCCTGGGTTTGGGTCCCGTCATCGTTCTCATCGTTGTGTGAAGGATGAAACACAAAGAGGTGAAACTAAAACTGAACTAAAAATGTAAATCATTATTGTTCAAAAGGTTCAAATTACAATGTGAAATGAATATATGACTGATACATGACAGACAGGTGAGGTATGCCAAGCCTTTTTTGTTATACTGAAAATGAGACTATTTTGAAAATGTTAACAACATTTTTTTGCATATTAACAAACAAAGGCTTATGTCTCTTTGTGTGGAGTCTGTGTCATATGTTTCAAATTGAAAAAAAATTAATTTAGAAAAAAAATGAACTTTAGAACAATTGTATTCATTTGCTTCAATAGTAGTAACTTTTAGGATCTACAAGTCCAATAAGTTCAATGATCCAATATCCACAAATACTAAATAATGTACATGTAGATCCTAAAAGTTACTACTATTAAAAGCAAATTAATGCAATTGTCATTTTAAAAACAACCTTTTTTGTTAACTGTATTCTAACTAACCTTGTGCTACCCTTGGGTCAAATTGACCCGCCACAGAGGATTAAAAGTAGAGGGGAAAAACATTAAAAATTATGGTCTAAAGGGGTCTAAATGATCCAGGTCTGGTCAAGTTGTGAAAACTCAAAGTTCAGCTTGAAAAAAGATTGTGTTTATGGTATTTTTTATCACTGTGGATTTTTTCACAAGGTTTTTTTTCGAACGTGTGAATTAAGCTGTACGTTAAAGCATTTTTCAGGCCAAAGATCCAAAGATGAAAGGACAAAATTAATTAGCTTTTATCACTGCACGGCCACGCCTTTGTGTACGAGGGTAAAACATTGATGGATCCTGTACACAATCTGTTCTCTGATCCTCATTTGAGTGAATGTTCAACCCTCTGATAAAGCACGTCTCACCTGAGGGAGTTTACTGCCGGGAACACTGGGGAAGTCGTGGTGCTCCATGTGGTACCCCACGTTGAAAGTGATCAGATTCAGAGGTCCATAGTAAGAATAGGTTTCATGTCCTTTGAGGAACATATAATGCTCTGCTATAAAGTGTCCAGAGATGGGGTGTATGCCCATGGACAGGATGGAGCCTGCGATGAGGTAGACAATGGGCTTTATGCCCCAGAAATAGAAAATAATCAAGTCTGCTGTGAGCTGGAAGACTGCGTTCTGGATCTCCAGCTGACCCACGGGTTTGGGGTTCACCAGCAAAGGGCGCAGAGCATAGAAGAGCGGCTGCAGGAAGAGCCAGACCAGCTTCCGGGCCGGAGTGCAGAAGAACCAGCCCTCCAGGTCCGTGGGGATGTCCACGTCCAGCTGGTCTCCTCCCAGGTAGCGGTGGTGGTCCACATGGTACTTCTTGAAGGAGGCGGAGTAGGGCACTCCGATGGGGAGGTTGGCCCACATGGCAAACCAGCGGTTCCATTTGGCCAGTTTGTTTCCAAAAGCCACATTGTGAGAGATGTCGTGAATGGCCAGAGTCAGTGAGTGGTTAATGCAGCCTCCGAACGCGTAGGCCCAGAAGAAGATCCACTTCCAGGGAAGATCCTGCACCAGGTAACAAGCAAAGATCTGCGTCAGGACCATCCCAGAGACCACCCACTTCAGCTGGGGGTCCGGGCCCATCAGAGACTTGATCTGGGGGTATTTGGCTGTGGAAACAATACAACGTAGCATAAGAAAAGTGAGAAGGAACATAGTTAGGGGATAAAGCAAACAAAAGAACAATGGGCTTTTGTGTTTGGACAGTTACATAGAGGTGAACAATAGCTGTGGATCAGACGGTATGTGTCAGGTGCTGCCTGTAGGGAGGCCCTTTAATTAGCAAAGGTGTTGTTGTTCAGAGGGACAAGAAACAGGAGTGTTCAAAAACAAGCTAGATTTATCTTCAGAGGATACAGAACAAACACTAGAGCGATGGTCTGTGGTCTGGCCATTTAAATACATTCAAATACAGAAGGTTGTTGTGCAAACTGCGTCTCTGCATCCAACGTAGAGATTGCAGCAGACGGACGCATTATTTTTCTTGTGTGTGGCTTTGTGCAAACAGGCTTCGCCTTAGTAACAAGGTGAGAGACAAAGGACTGAGGGAAGTGGCAACAGGACTATTCTGTGACCAAGCCCAGGTCGGTTCAACTTTAGCATGAAGCAGATTCATGACCCGAATACTCCATATTGTTGAAGTAGTATGGAAATAAGTAACATAGTGCTACAGAGGAAAACACAAGGTACTTAACAAATCAAGATAGAACTTATGGACATTGGCCCCCCGCCCCTTATGGACCAATGGCTCTATGTGTTTTTGTTTTATAGCATTTCTGTGTTTGAACGGTTTGATTCTCTGATCTGTGTTGGCGAATGGACAATTTGTTAAGTCCTCCGAGACGTCTGCTGTTATAATATAGCTTTACAAAAATGAATTGAAATGTTTTGATGAAATGTTTTGAATAAACAATCCCAGAAAGTCACTGGAATCATAGAAAACACCTGTACATTAGAAAGAGTGACGATACAGTCCTTCAGTTTTTTGCAGAGATGAACAAAACCTGGATTTGAACTGTTAGTCTCTGTCTGCTAAATCCTGACAGAACATTGTCAGACATTTTCAGGAAGACTTTTCCAGGTGTTATAATCCTGACTCTGGGCACCAGCAGAAGGCCAGTCCCTACAGTACTCTGTCTTGTGACTTGTGCAATAAACTTTGCTCAAACAATGACTTACCAACTAAATCAAAGTGACAGCTCTTAAATACCACATGATAATAAAAACGCACACATTGAAAATTTATTAGAGACTTTAAACATGTGACTGAGTGCAGAGTTTGAGGATATGGTAATTTAAATAAAAAAAGATTCTGTTTTCCGGAGTTTTTCCAGTATGTAATAGAAAATAACCAGTAAAAGCAGTTTATCAACCAATCCCCCAGATGTTTATTTTAAAACCTGTACATGTAAATAAGTCATAATTACTTAGCGCCTTTGACAGACAGAGAAGCCTTGACAAATATTGTGCATACTTGCTATTAAGATTAATATTAAGAGATTCTAAAACATGTATAGTAGCTCCGTCCAGGCACGGACCTTTACATGTTTTTAGTGGTAGTGGAAACCGGAGCACCTGGAGAAAACCAACGCAGACACAGGAGAACATGTAATCTCCACACAGGCCTGGGGGTGGAATTGAACCCAGAACCTTCTGTCTGTGATGCACAAGTGCTAACCACTGTGCCACCTTCGCTGGTGACAGAGTTAGAAAGGGGTTGGATGCAGCACAAGTTTAGCTTTACTGGCAATTATTTTATTTTTTTGGCAATTATGTCAACATTGATGATGAATTAGGGGCATTTAAATATGACTTGACAAGAAAATCTTACATACTGCTACTTTAAATCAACAATACAATACCAGTTATTCTTGCATAGCCCTAGATCACAACAGTAGTCATCTCAGAGGAACAACAAAACCATTGAAATCACCACAAAAAAACAATACAGAACACATGTTGATAAATGTGTCCTGGATCATCACCACAGTCCTTTTTGTCAGACACCAACTGTCCATCAGCAAGGAGAAACTCACAAAAACCCAATGGAAAAAAAGTGAGAAACCTCGGGGAGATCCACACGGAGAGGGATCCGCTCCACACCAACAACAAAACTTACAATATATTAAGGATGACATTATATCTGGTTCCACCCTAATAGTTCTGTTTGAAAATAAAGTTAGATAGACAGATTTTTTCAGTTAAACCGTGCGGGTCTGGGCAGTCGAGATGTGGCTCAAGTTGGCGTTGCTTGTCTTTCAAACATTAAATATTAACATTGGGGCAAAAGTGATGAGCACAGGTGTGACGCTCAGAGCCTTTGTTGCAGAGACCCTGGATCTGCATCAGGAGAGAAACACAACAGCTCGTTCTAATCCCGCACACGCTCCCATCACCTCCTGCAAACTGGGGCGACTGGAGAGACTGGACAGACTGGGGCGTGGTACAATGTGCTGATGCTGGAAGATGGAGCGTGTAAAACTATATCGCACCCAAACTCTGCACACCACATGTTGGGAGGGGGCTGCCTGCGGTCGGCCTGTGAGCTGGGGTCACGTATTAAAACTAAAATCATCAATTATTCAAGGCTCACCGGTGTCAAACGATCCATCACCTTTCTGGAGACTTCCTTTATACCGGCGCTTGTGTGCGATGACAATTAAACACAATTCAATTATATTTACAAAGTCATGCAAGTCATATGTGTTCTAATTTCTAAAGTTTGTAGGTGTTTGGTAAAACGGAAATCCCAGGGAAGCTCACAGACGGAACCCCAAAAACCATTCATGTCAATAAATGTCATCTTTATTCCATTCTAAACCAAATTCTAAACATTTTCCATTTCTAAAAGGTCCATTGTATCTATAGAACAGGGTCCACTTTTTTTCTCAGATCCAGCTAAATGTGGTGGTTTTGACTGGAATGTTTCACAGTATGGCATTATTCAATTGTCAATGCGCATTATTTAGAGGCCAAAGTAAAGGGCTTCATTAGGCCAAGTCACAGGTCATATATGGGGCGAGGGGAGCCCAAACAATGTAAGAATTCAGGTTTTTGAGCCGTAAAAACAATAAATCATACTAAGCGTCGGTCAATCATTGAGATACTTTCCTAAAGCTGAAGTACCTTTTTAAAAATACTTCTTTGGGAAAAAACAGAATCAGACACAACCACAACATGTGGTATTCATCTAATATTTTATCATTTGCAGAAAGAGCCTTGTTAGTCACAGTTTGACACTTTGGGCTGAGAGCTGATTGGTTGAGTGAGGCTGGTCCCCTCTTTTTCACTTTTCTTGTTGTTGACAAGAAATGACTTGTGAAAACTAGTGACATAGTAGATGGATTGTAATGATATAGTTCCAGTTTTTGTGGTTAGAAAGTTAGACAGATTTATTTCAACTAGACTTTAGTTATAAATAAGGACAAATCTACAGTAAGCTTTTATCCTCACAATTACTGTGAATTAAAAGTTAATTTAGACAAGTCCAGAATCTTTTTGCACAATGCTGTAGTATTGGCTGATTCCAGTTACACAACAGGCAGAATCATATATTTCATCCGTCTTCAGGAGTAGGAATTAGAGTAGAGGAAAAAGCAAGGACGTTTTCTTTGGTTGTAATGCGTGATACAAGATTAACCACAATTTAAATCAGTGGCTACATCCAATAAAGACTTTATAATAGTCCTGAACATAGTTTACGTGACAGTCGATGTGGTTAGTTGGATTAGTGATTGTGGACTCATCTCTGTGTGCTTGCCTTCTCTCCTCATCCATGGTATTGTGTGTGCATTGTGTGTGTGTGTGTGTGTGTGTGTGTGTGTGTGTGTGTGTGTGTGTGTGTGTGTGTGTGTGTGTGTGTGTGTGTGTGTGTGTGTGTGTGTGTGTGTGTGTGTGTGTGTGTGTGTGTGTGTGTGTGTGTGTGTGTGTGTGTGTGTGTGTGTGTGTCTTGTTGGAGCCCAGGGGCACTGTAGTGGCCGCACCTGTTATCAGCAGGTTCCTATTGTCATATGGCCAGATAGGTTTAGGTTTACAGAAACGACATAGGTCAAATCATGGCAGCTTTGCTTGCCCCCCGGCCATAACCCCCTTTTGAGAAACCCACACTGACTGATAGAGCTCATCTCTTCAACACGTTCACACCAGAGGGATGGGATGTGCTGAGCTGTAAATGAATGTGATGCTGTTGTTAAGTAAAAGTTTTCAATAGTGTTTGTGGATGTCATTTCATTTGAACACATCATTTATCATTGCTTGTTTGTTACCAGTATACATGTCCAGTTTAAATGATAGTCTACTCAGTTACTAAAGACTTAGTCTTTAGTGTGTGGTCAGCATGACTCGTGCCATGTTCCTTGATCCTCCCTGGACTTGTTCAACAAGCACCAGTAAACAGGTTTAACCGGAATTTATTTTATAACAGGTGCTACAATGTGGAACATGTGTTTCGAGCATGAGGAGTGCAGAATCCACTTACCCAGGATTTCTTTCCTCCGTGAAGTGTGTGGTTGGTCCGTGTAGACCCATTCAAAGTCGCCTCTTCCACCCTCTGTCTTCCCCATAGCTGCGCGCTCTGCTCCCAGCTTCAGGACTGTGGCATGTCTTGTGTCATCAGACTCCGTGTTGGACACACCCACAGCAGTTTAAGAGCTTCAGGTGGATGCAGGTAAAGGTTTGGTCCAAGCTCAAAGCCCCTCCTCCCCTCCTCCCTCCTCCCTCCTCCCTCCTTCCCTCCCTCCCACACACGGCGCTCAGGGGCCCGCGGCCGCCAGAGGGCCCCAAGTGCGCTGCTCGTCCACTGGGCTCCAGTGCGCACCGGAGCCTCTGTCTGCGCTCTCCAGAGGGTTGAACCCGCACAGGACGCAAAGGGAGCAGGTCCACGTGAATGACAGTATTATGTTAACAGACAAGAAGCATTGTCCAAACATCGTGATGTTGATGTAATTATTTTAAATTTAAGACCACATACCCTCTAGCACGCGATATGGCACATGGGAATGCCCATGCTGCTCGAATCCTTTCAAACTGCACATAATGCATAGTGATATTTAGTCTGGTCTTGGCTAGGCTAGACCATAAACTATATTCAAGACATAGGCATGTGTGCAATGTAATTGAACATATTCAACAGCAGTTATTGAACAAACAAGTCAGTCTGATTAAAAAAATGATGTCTTGAATCTAGAGACAGATGAGAGCAGCTCTTCAGCAAAGAGATTAAATCCACCCCGCAGTGGCCAAATGTTAACACACACTCACAGAAGTCAGTATTATTTGTCCATCTTGCCTCGGGAATCAAGCAGATACAGTATATGTTAAAGTCAAATACATCAGAGATCCGGACTGGTTCAATGTTTATTAAAACACATTAAAATGATTGTATATAACCTTTTGAACCAAGACATAACACAGTGCACCGTATTTTATTTAATAATTAAATGAATAATCAAATATTTTGGTATGGCTCTGTCAGTAATTTCAAACGAAACATTTTTCAACAGCTAGGTTTGACAAAAACAAACTTCCTTCAAGGAGAAAACTAGTCCTGAACATTAAATGAATGATCCAACTTTTTTTTTATGGCTCTGTGCGGCCGGTTCCTACACTAATCAAATATCATTCCGGGGGCCGGGTTATTTCATTTGTGGACCAGATCTGTCCCCAGGGCCTTGACTTTGACACCCATGGTCTATAGTCTGGTAAACCATCATATGTGTTTTTTTAGGTCACAAGAAACAAGGTCAAAAAGTATTTACACTTGAAGAAATAGCCTATAATAAATATTTCTGAAACCCCAGTATTCCGTTCAGCTCACACACTCTGTAACACCCATTTTGAGAGCACAGGGCGAGTTTGCAGCTGCTGAGCAAATGCAAAGTCAAAAAAAAGCATTCAGTATGTGGTTTTGCATTAGGATTTTTCCAAACTATTCAACAGCCTTATTTGTTTCTATTAGCACGCAGCTTAATTTGGATCGCTTTATTTGCATTTACAAATGCATCCATCCAAATGTGTTGGATGGATGGATGTCAATGTCAGTGTTGCAAGAGCAGTGGGAAGAGCTCAATGCTAAAGAAAAAAAGGCATTCTAACAATAGACACACAACAAATCTAACACACCAGTAAGTACAAACCATGGAATGTAAAGTACAAACATGAATCATTTGCATCCATTAAAAATATTCCTCCTTCCGTATATTTTTATTGACCTTTGTGGCATAAAATTTGACTAGTGGTATTTAAATCATTCCACCAAGCTACAATCTGGAGCTACACTGTCTCATTTCAAAGCACAAGGAAAGGAGGTATTTTCTATCAGTGATTTTGATTGCTTTCTGCCTGAAAGACAGAAATATTTTTTTATTTTTTATTTGTAAGAACCTTAAAATCAAAATGAAAGATGAGGTAACAAAAGGTCAAACAACAGAAAGTGATGTATTCTGTCATATATTTAGATCAGGTTTCTTAGGTACCACCCTCGCTCAGCCAATCAGCTCAAAGACTGGCTTCGCAAAGAGTCAAATAGTGACTCGTGGTGCTTTATCTTGCTCTAGTTTACAATTTTGATCTATTCACAATTTGAATGGTGATATATGCTATACATTTTGGTAATAAGATGAACGCCTCTTGTTGTAGGCTGATTTTTTTGCAATATTTTGCTTTAAACTTATGTGTCTTTCTGTTTTGTGTATTCTTTATGGGGTAATAAATAACAATGTGGCATCTAATGATAATATATGATGTGGCAACCATTCAAATGTTTCTATTTATATAAGCCTATACATAACTTTATCACCCTGCACATGAACTATTCAAACCACTTCCCTCAGGCAGGAGGCTTCGGTCTATGAAACGGTCTCTTTATCTGCACTGTTAAACGGCTTTGTTGTTTGTACTTTTTAAGGTACTGTGATTATTTACTTTAATGCTATGTGTGAGTGGTTCTATCTTATCTTATTTGTTCAGCACTTTGAATTGCCTTGTGTATGACTGTGCAATGCAAATAAACTTCCCTTGCCTACTTAGTGCACACTTTAATATGGAAGAAATATGAAGGAAATAATTGTATGTATTTCCTTATGCATGCCTTATATCTTTTATACTTATATCTTGTTTACACCATGAGCCAAAGCAAATTACTAGTTCGTGACTTCCTGTTTCTTAAAATTGCAACAACATAATTCTTGATTTTGTTTCTGATTCTTTTGTATGCACAGACAAACAGTAAACTAAAAGATCTTCATCTCGCGAGACTTGATAACTGGAGCATAGCGGCGGACGAGACTTGCGTGTGTGCTGTGGACTAGTATTCGGAGAGGGAGGAGGACAGCTGAGGGAACAGGAAGGCGAGCGGAGCGGAGAAGAAAACACACTTTTGGAAACAGCCAAAACAAAACAAAAGTACCGGACTCATGATGGCCTCCGGGGACACGCTGTACATAGAGACGGACGGGTCGGAAATGCCCGCGGAGATAGTGGAGCTCCATGAGATCGAAGTGGAGACCATAGACACGGACGAGCACCAGCCCATGATTGCGTTACAGCCCCTGGACGACCCGCACTCCATGCACCAGCACCAAGAAGTGATTTTAGTGCAAACCAGGGAAGAAGTCGTGGGAGAAGACGACTCAGAGCTGCACACGGACGATGGCTATGAAGAGCAAATCCTCATCCCGGTGCCTGCAGACGAAGACTATATCGAACACACACTGGTCACTATTCCCGGAAAAAGCTCCTCGTCTGGCCGTAGCAAAAGGGCAGGAGGGGGCAAGAAGTCGGGCAAAAAGAGCTACTTCAGTTCTGGAGATATGGGAAGGAAATGGGAGCAAAAACAAGTCCAAATCAAGACTTTGGAAGGGGAGTTCTCCGTAACTATGTGGGCATCTGGTGAGTTGAGTTGTGTATTAGCTGAGTTAGCATGTCGCTTTGTTCTTAGCATGTGAACCTTGTGACCAGGCCCTCGCCGAGGCCTGCTTCACCGCTAAAACTATTGGCATTTTCTTCACTTTGGGCCACTTCGACCTGACTTGAAATGTTTTTGTTTTTATGGGAAGCCATGTTTTATGTGTCAATGGGCGCCGCCATATTTTCCCGGTCCAGAAAGTATGGCGGACCGAAAAAATGGCGTTTATTTGTCCCGACGAAGATGGCGCCGAGTGTGGGGAGCTCCGCGAGGCCTCTGTGGCGCAGTTCTGAGCGGGGGGGCGGGGCCAGAGTCAGGCGGGCTGTGCTGTGCTGTGCGGTGCTTCTCACCCCAGGCTGCACGGAAACGACACTATTCACGCAAAGTTAGATTATTTTGCATTTCATGGGTTTACACGAAAATATTACTCAATACAATATTTGGATTAATCTGCATTTGTTTCCCGTAAGATTAAATATTGATCTCACAATGAAGCAATTTACATGTCACATTTGGCATGGATTACCATTTAGATTCTGGAAAAAGACATGAATTGTGCATGTTAAAGTTAGAATTATAGTCTGTGCATGATATATTACGTACAATTAAAGGTAGCCATAGCAGTGCTGCGTATTTCATTCTTTATTATGTTAAAGACATGCGAGTTTATTTTATTTAAGAGCTAGACTTTTTATTTCATTTTAGTCTAGTTATTGTTATTGTTCATTCATCTTGAGCTATGTGCTCCTCATTCCTACTGTTCTCTAACCGGTGGTGCAACACGGAAATTTTCTTGCTTAATCTTCATTTTCGACATTTACCAGGTCCGTAGATTTTCTGGGAATGTGTTAAAACTGTATAAAACTTGATTACATTAGTTTGCATCATGAACGTAGATAAGAACTTTCAGTGTAATTTGATAAATATATGAACATTTTACAATTTGTCTTTCATCGAGTGGTCAAGCTGGATATACTGTAGTGCCACATAAAGTTTCAAAACATGTACAATAGTTAAAATCCTCCAGCTCCTGTAATGACCGTCTTGACCAAGCCGAACATCAACAATTGGTGTTTATTAGTTAAGTGGTTAGCCATGCTTCTAACTTTTCATATAACCATTGAAATTAAGTTGTATGTTTTGTCATTCCATGCCAGTTAGAAACATTTCCGCAACAGTATAATGCTGTTTCAAAGGCATCGTTTAAGTCTTGAGTGAACTAAAAGCGTTTACTTTTGCATAGATTGTCATATTACTATGTTTACAAAACAATTAAAAGGTCATTATAATATACTAGTAGTGTACTTTAACTAAACTGTACTTTTAACCAAGTGAGGTAATGCCAGTGTTGTGATACACATTGCAGAACAAGGTAATAATAATATAAAGATGATTTCTATAAACAGCTGGTAACATTAGAGAGGTCTAGTCTTTATCCTTAAAAGTTGTAAGTAAAGTATTTATAACAGCAGGTGTTCCAGATTGATAAATACAGTGATGACGGTGACATAGTTGATGAAGCGACTCAGTGAATTGTCAGTATGTACTTTCTATTCTTTACACATATTTCACATTCTTAAAATTACTACAGTATAGAGAGATGGAACTGGCTTTTTGTCAGCACCAGAACAAAAACACAAGTTTACATAAGTGGAGGCATGCCGTGTTGATTTCCTCATCTCTAACACCAGATGGAGTCAATAGTGGTGTGTAGCAGGTACAGCTGATCAATTGTTTGTTTACATTGATCAGCTGTCCGACTGAACCAGGAAATGTAATTCCCGGATCAAACTCCTGTAGTGAATTTTGCTGTGTTTTAACCTGTTAGAAAACAGAAAAGTGTTCTGAAATGTTAAACTCTTGGACTTTTTTGTGTTGTGTATTTTGGGTGCCGATTAATTTGCATAAAATTCTTGAACCTAACCTTAGTAATAATAATACATTTTATTTCTTAGGCACATTTCTAGATACTCAAGATCGACTTGCATCAGAAGTAAAAAGTACATTTAAGACTGTTAAAATACTAAATAAAAAATATCACGAACACAGGATGGTTTTTGTGAGTATACTTGTCTAAACACATTAAAGGTGGATTTGAAATGTGTGAGTCGGTGCTACGGAGGTGGAAGAGTGTTCCAGAGCGACCCATAGTGACGAGGAGTGGGAGTGGGCAGGTGTGGAGATTGCGGGGAAGTACAAGGAGGAACAAGGTTGTGGATGGCGTTGAATGTGAGGAGCAGGATTTTATATTGGATGCAGTGAGTGATGGGAGCCAGGTGGAGCTGTAGGAAGAGGACCATGGCATGTTAACACGAGTCTAATCCTAATCCCGCTTCATGTTGCAGACAAAAAAGACATCGACCATGAGGAGCAGATCTCAGGTGAAAACTCTCCTCCGGATTATTCTGAATACATGACAGGGAAGAAGCTGCCCCCTGGAGGCATACCAGGCATCGACCTGTCCGACCCCAAACAGCTCGCTGAGTTTGCACGGTGAGTGTTGCACCTTTTTCAGATACATTTTACCCCTTCACATGAAAATTTTCATTCAATGTTGTCTTTAGAATGAAGCCCAGAAAAGTAAAAGAAGACGACTCTCCCCGGACAATAGCGTGTCCACACAAAGTGAGTAGAAGTGTATAATTATACGACGATAACACTGTCATTCATACATGTTAAAACAATAATGATAATAATCCATTGTGTTTGGCAGGGATGTTCTAAAATGTTCAGGGACAACTCTGCCATGAGGAAGCACTTGCACACCCACGGGCCCCGAGTGCATGTGTGTGCAGAGTGTGGAAAAGCCTTTGTGGAGAGCTCCAAGCTGAAGAGGCACCAGCTGGTACATACAGGAGAGAAACCTTTCCAGGTAAGTGTGTCCTCGTCACTCAGATCTGCTTCAAACGGTTTGAACTCACCCGTCACGTCTCCTGTTTGCAGTGCACGTTCGAAGGCTGTGGCAAGAGATTCTCGCTGGACTTTAATTTGCGCACTCACGTCCGCATTCACACTGGAGACCGGCCGTACGTGTGCCCCTTTGACGGCTGCAACAAGAAGTTTGCACAGTCGACGAATCTGAAGTCTCACATCCTGACACACGCCAAAGCCAAGAACAACCAGTGACCGCCGCACGCTCAGGCTGAGGGGGCACAGAGCAGCCCCCCCCCCTCAGGCTGTACTGACTGAGAGATAATCTTTTCCTCAGACACTTTTATGTACATTCAGTTCGGGCTGTGAGCCTCACCCTCAGGTCTGTGTTTGGCACTACCTGAGTTTAAAAAGAAAAGGTTTCTGCTGAAACTTCAAGGATCTGCACCTATACTTATTTATACTGTTCCACATTTTGTAAGTCAAGTTGCATTGATCCTCAGTCAACAATGAGATTTTCACTTTTGTACTTTTCCAGTGGGCATATTGTACACTGACTGTGCTTATGTAGGTATCCGAGTAGTTCCTCTTTGAGGAGGTTTCAGATTTCTTGTGTTTCTGCTGAACAGGGTGGTCAGAGTTTTGTACAATGCTGTATCTAAATCATGTTAATAATCGCCATGTGATTTTTTCCCCATAGTAATAAAAATATTTTCCCCTTACAAACAAGATCAATTGCTGTTTTTATTAAAAAATGTGACTTGATTTGGATATTCAATGAGTACAAGCAAATGTAACAAGCAAATAGTACCATGAGAAAGACTAACTTAAATGCAAACTACAGATATCTACATCTTCAACGTACATTTTATTGCCATCAGTGCATTTTATTTTCATAAAACCATTAAACATTCAAGCATAGATAACTCATCAACTTCCCCAGTTTCATGTTAAAATCTAAACAGTCCATTTAAAGGGCAGTTGTTGCATAATAAAAGCCTTCTATTGTCCCACGGTCTCAACAGAAGGTCATTCTGGCTTCCTCACGTTGTAGAAGTGAGGGGTCACTGTAAGAGCGCTGTCAGTAGTTCAGGGTAGTTGGGTGTCCCCCACCCTGTCACAGGGTCCCAGGAGGGGGCTGCACAGAAGCCCTTCCCCTGGACCTCCTCATCCAAGCAGCTCAAGTGACAGCCGTCAGTCACCTGCAGGAAGACGGTATTTCATCATGTTACACAACTGTAGCCGAGTAATCACCAGAACAATACAACAAGACTGTTAAAGCGTTACTTTAAGTAAGTCTTTCTGAAGATGTTCTTCAGGAGCATCACTTGAGCTTTGATTTGGTCAAATGTTGCCAAAACAAATACAGTCATATTCACTGATTAATTAGTTGTTTAGATCCTAAAGCTCAAACAACTACTCCATAACATAATTCTAAATTACGTTGCTACCTGTGAATAAATAAGGTTGACAACACCTGAATTGATTCATCAAGATCAAAATCAATAGATCCATATTTAATAAAATATGATTTGACACAGAAATGTTTATATATTCTACTTACATCAAAGAGGCCGATTCCTTGGAGTTTATAGAGACGAGGATTGAGGAAACCCAAAACGGGAAGATCTTTTTGAAGTCTTTGATCATTAATGAGCGCCAGCATACCTCCCACGACTGGAGTAGAGGCCTGCGGGAAAGACCAGAAAGACCATTTCAGCCTCTGCTGCACTCACTTATTCAACAACATTTATGGACATGGGGTCATCTGCCACTTATGAACCAACAACAATTCTTTATTTTTGTTATTTATTTGGCGGAAACAATGTAGTCATACATAATTACAGCAGGAAAGATGCAACTGAAGCGACACATACAGAGTGTGTGGCTAATTTTCAACTCCTGTCCCTGGTTAGCTGACACATTATACGCAATGAATAAAATTGATAGCCCTAAATTACACATTTGCAACAGGGATCTAACATTGAGACATTCCCCCCACCAATGTTAAAGTTCACAGTCACACACACACACTATCATTTCTGTAATTACATTTCTTGTGTTTGAACTGTTTAATTCTCTGATCTGTGTTGGCGAATTCAACAATTTAATAAAATCCTATGGGATAACTACTGTTGGGATTTAGGGCTGTACAAGAAATTGAAATAGAGTTGAACTTACCGAGGTCCCAGAAACCCAGGGGATCGGAATCTTGTTGGTGACCACCCAGTAGTTATCAGACAGAGCCGATATGTCCGGATACGCTCTGCCAGTGGGGCTGTAGTACGACTGAGGGGGGAGTACGGAGCCTGCTGCTTTCAGGTAGGAGTCCACCGCACTGACCTAAGCACCACACCATCTGGTTAAAACACACTCAAAGCAAAGAAACTGTCCACAGACCCCTGAGCAGTCACCTGGTAGTCTGGCATCTTGAAAACATTACTAAAGCCTCCACCGCTGATGTAGTCTGTGACCTCGTAGGACATTTTGAAAGGATTTTTAAAAGATGTTCCTCCGACTGTGGTTACGTAGGGGCTGACAGGGAAAAATAATGTGTTGGCGATGATTAGAATAATTGGAGATATGTTACAAAACTTACCTTGATGCAGGAAAACTGGGTCTGAATGAGTTTTCTTTCCCCATGTGACGACAGCCGGCCCCACTGTCGCCTAAACAGGATAAAAACAACTTATAATTCTCTAACCATGATATGCAAATATACACAGAATATAATATTTTCAACTGAGACCAAATCTAATACAAACTAATCTCTAGTGCAATTTCCAGAGTAGAAAGGCAATGAATGTAAAATACACATTTGAGCCAAAGTCTTGGGGGACTTTACAAAGTTGTTGATTCCTCATCAGCATAAATACAGCTGCGTTCAATAGACCAAGAATCATGGTATTTGTATGATGGAAACTTCTTGATGTGACAAAACTACAGGGTAATATAAAATAAGAATATATATCTTTATTTATATTGTGCATTTCACAGACAAAACCGTTATGTGGCCTTGGTCCTCGTTCTGTAGTTTAGGTCTTGGATCTACAACCCGTCCGTCCATGTGGATCAGATCCCTCTCTCAATGTGAATCTCTGCAAGGTTTCTTACTTTTCTCCCAATGGTTTTTTTTGAGTTTTTCCTTGCCGATGCAGGAGGGTCTGTTAGACTGTTAGTGAGTCAAACAAGAAGGACTGCGATGATCCAGGACACTCTACATTCTACAAAATTCATGGCCATCGGTCTCTCCATATGGATATTTTCCATATTTTTAACTATATACTTAACTGTTGATTCTTGTGTTGGCGATTTCAACGGTTTTTTCTTAAGTCCTTTGAGATGACTACTGTTGTGATTTAGGGCTAAAAAAGAATGTCATAATGTCATTTTCTACCCCTTTATTAATCAATTTCTGGGTCGGGGGGTGGCAATCAAAGCTGCCACCCAAGTCTCTCATAGCCTTAGTCCCTTGCTGATCCTCCTCCAGGTGGTGGGTCCACGGAAAGATGGCTTCTCCGTCATCGATGAGATAGCCTTGGTCTTTCAGCGGGGGCTTCGGACAATGTGGGGTTAAGTGTCTTGCCAAGGGACACAACGACAGCAGACATCAGTGGGAACATGTGGCTATGGTCATGGTGGGCTCAAACCCACGACCAAAGAACAGTGTTCTACCAACTGAGCTACTGAATAAATTGAGCAAAAAGTCACACTAAGTTTTGAGAACCAGTCATTTCCACTCACTCGGTAAATTCAGACCCATTATAAATCTTTTTAATCACCTGGAGGAAACCAACGCAGACACACAACATACAAACTCCACGCAGAAACCCATGATGAAGCAGACTGACCAGAAGCGAAGAGCAGAGAGATGCCGCGGACTCCTGCCTTCATGAACTCAGTGTTGATGCGGCTCATGTAGGCGGAGGAAAGACTGTCCTCGTCGTCTCCGTAACTGACCGTGTGGACCCAGGGCAGCGCCGACATGTTACTGAGCAGAAGCATCCACTGCAGGAACGGCTCCTGAGACTCGTGACGCCCTGCACCACAACACCACAACCAGGATACAGTCAAGCTGGAGTATAGCATGGCAAGTTTATTTGTATAGCATAGTGAAATACGCTATACACAGGAAACTCAAAGTGCTTAACAAAACAAGATAAAAGCAATCACACATTATGTAAAAAATAAAATAAAAATCAAACAATCTCATTATGCATGCCTTATATCCATGTTTACAGTCCTACACTTTATGCACAGGTTAGCAGATCTGTTTTTGAACATTGTCAAAGCAGAAGCGTGTCTCACATTTTCAGGAAGTGAACAGTTTTCAGGAACAGTTCAGGACTTCCAAATTGTAGCTTCCAAAATTAAGCGTGAGGTTCCTCTGCTCTGCTCTGCTGCGTTTCCATCATGCTTCATTATCTGGTACTGAACCCTAGAAACCTACCCACAACAAACTAGAGTCTTCTTGGATATTCCTTGGTAACCGGCACGGGGCGGCACGGTGGCTGAGTGGATAGCACTCTCGCCTCTCAGCAAGAAGGTCCTGGGTTCAAATCCCGGTCAGACCAGGGCCTTTCTGAGTGGAGTTTGCATGTTCTCCCCGTGTCTGCGTAGGTTTCCTCCGGGTACTCCGGTTTCCCCTACCACTAAAAATATGTTCAATAGTTCTAGCATGTGCCTCCTGTACTGGCCCCTCCCATCTCTGTGTGGAGTGAGAGACAAGTGCCCAAAATTAACAATTGTAAACCGCTTTGAGACTCAGATCTGCAGTGAAAAGGCGGTATATAAATAAAAACTTACTAACTTACTTACTAACCATGGCTTCCAGCAGCACCCAATCACTGTCAGTTGGACCACTTTAGTACCAGCTCGGCCTGGATAGAACCAGGGCCAAGAGGGACTAAAGATGGACCTGGTACCGGTTAAACAGGACAAGAAGGACTGGTGGAAACAGGGCATAACTAGCTCCTCACTCTCAAAACAGTTCTGTGCTTTTGTACCTTCTGTCACACCTCTGCTTTCAGCTTTTACAGACGGAAAAGTGAGAGAGGACCAGCACGCAGCCTAAAGTGTGAAATAGTGACTCACGAGGCTGTTTTAGAATTTAGTTAAAGATTACATGTTTATCTTTAGCTACAAGATAAAGTCAGCATGTTCTAGTCTGAATTGTGCACAAACATTTAAATTTTACTTTCTGTTGGGACCAAATGAGAAAATCTTTAAAAAGTCCCTTAATGAAGAAAAAAGAAAACAAAAGATAACACTGTAAAAAATAAAACATCTCAGAAAATGTGAATATTTTGTTGAGATTGTTAAACCGGGCCTAACTGTCTGTTCTGGTTCTGCTTCTGTGTAATTCTTGTTGTGCTGTTATTGTGTGTTCTGAATACTGAATTTCACTGCATGTAATGTGTATGTGACAACAAATAAACTAAATTATTTACAGATATAAATTAACTTTTGGACAATATTCTAATTTTCAGAGAAATACAAAATCACAACTGTCCATCAAAGTGAAAGCCCATTGTGTTGCTGCAGACCTGCGTTGGTGAAGACCCACGTGGAGATGTTGGCCCCTGTGCTCATGATGTATTCCACGTCCAGACTGGCCTCCAGCCCGGCCTTCCCTCCGCCCTGCGTCCCCACCACACGCTCCACAGACGACTGGTGCGGGAAACTTCCACCAAATATGCTCATGAACTCCGACAGGTCAGAAGGGTGGTAGTACTGCTCCAGGAACTGAGGAAAGAAAGTATTTGTGGACGCTCTGTGTTATGGTTCCATCAGAAAAAGTAAATGACAAAATGCTTGAGTAGGTTGCGTTTGTGTAGAATTGTGTTTCAGGTAGAGATGAGGTGCTCCGAAAGAAATAGAAAGTGTCCAAATGTTTCCCAGATTATTATTTGATAGTGATTCGATGTTTTTGGATATTGTCACCACTTCTAGAACTTTTATGAGAGAATAATTAAACCATAGTTAATATGTAATGCCAAACAAGATGTTGAACTTTGAGACAATAATGTGGATTTGTCTGGAAATGGCAGCGAAATGAGCTCTAAACTAAAATTTAAATCTGGCTCTCGATAGATACCACCAGCAAAGAGTTACAGCAACAGAGTTAAACTATAGGATCTTATGATGTCATAAGAACACAACAATTAGTCTTAAAATGAATCTTATTTAAAAACAACAAATGAGTCATGCAGATTCCTTCCTGGAAAGAAACAAATATGCAAAATTCCATAACAGTATTGGCTGTGCGTGCATAAATATGTGGCTGCATCCAAATTCAGACAAATTACAGTGGCTTTCCTCTTCCTTCCTTGTCAGTAAAATGTAGCCTTTAAGCAAAATGTAATGTAGTGTAATGAATCACGTAATCAATTATTTCAAGCATATATATATATCTAACAAAATCAATAAACAAGAGCCAACACAGCAATACAATTTGATTTAAAAAGGGGTTGGACAAACCAATTTCAACCATAAAGTGTATACAGATGGACAATGCAAACCTATCTGTGTCTGGATTTACAAAGACAATATCAAAATACACACCATAAACACCATAAACACCATAAACACCATAAACACCAGGATCATAAAGAGTGCCAAACCACTTTTTAAGCTCAAATGGTGAGTGTGACACAAACTGTTACATTTAGAAGTGAACTCCTCTGGTTTAGTAAGTTGATAGGAGCCAGTGCCAATTGGAGCAAAATTAACCCATGAGCGCTTCCCCATTGGGCTTGATTAAGCTTGATTAAGCTAGCAGGTTAGCACTATCCATACACAGTACACACTACCGCACACAGATCGGCCCCGGGTTTCACCTGTGCCACCGCCTGGCTGTTGTTGGAGGCCCCGCCCACATCGGAGGAGGACAGGTTGTAGCGCTGGCGGAGGATGGAGGGGGTGACTCCCAGGTGCACCCCGACCTCAGAGGGCTTGGGCTGGGGAGGGCTGAGAGGGAGGTCCTGCTCCTTTGGGGGAAATCGATGCACTCCTCCAACTATATGTGAAAATATATAAATAATTTGTCACGTAATATGTGTCAGAGAGGTTTTTATTCTCACAAGAAAAGGGAAGTTATTGCTCGTTTTCAGCTTTTCTAAAGTAAAACATGGTGTGTGTTCTAGCAGAAAGTCAATATGTGACCCTTTAGGCTGACTACGCAAAGCATGAACATAGTGCATGTAAAAACCAAAACATCTTTTATTTACAATTTTTGTATGCCTTGAATTCATAGTAAAGCATATTCCATTCCATTCCATATTGTGTCATTTGGGGCGACAGTAGCTCAGTTGGTAGAGCAGTGGCCTTTGAGCCTGGAGGTCGTGAGTTCGATTCCCACCATGGGACCTACTCCAACTGCTCCCACTGATGTCTACTGTCGTTGTGTCCTTGGGCAAGACACTTAACCCCACGTTGCCTGAAGCCCCCGCTGAAAGACCAAGGCTGTTTCACCGCTGACAGAGCAGCCATCTTCCTGTGGACTCACCACCTGCAGAGGATCAGAGGGACTGGTGCTATGAGCATTGGGTGGCAGCTCTCATTGCCACCCCCCTGACCCAGAAATGGACAATAAAGGGCTTGAAAATGAATGAATGTCATTTAAAGCTGGGATAACTGACTTTTTCAAAAATAACATAACATAACTTGAAAAACGTAGTGAACAATTTAGACCACAGCATGGGGTGAATTGTTTAGCTAGGAGCTGATTGGCTGAGTGAGGGTGGTCCTCTCTTTATCACATACTGTATCTGTCTCTAAAAGTTAGGAGAGAGGAAAATTACACATTCAAACTTGATAGAGTCAAAGTAATAAGTCCATAAAGCTTTGACAACAACCTGCCTTTACCATTTTAAAAACACATACTGCTTACTTTAACGGGCACAGGGTTAATTTTTTTTGAAAAAGTTGCGGTTTATAGTCTTGCAATTACAGTGATTGGTGTAAGTCGAACAGTGGCGGACGTTCACAATCAAAAGTGTGATTACCAAAGTCCAGGTGTGGGTGAACCTCATCAGGAACAGAATACGGAGCAGAGGATCTCACGACAGAATGGTTTTTCCTGACGTATCTGTGGAACCTGGTCCCTGGAAGCAGCCTCTGTGCCTGTCTGAGGAAAATAATACAATTCAATACGTCAGCGTGAAAACTCGACTTCTGCTTTGACTCTTGTCCTGTATGTGCGCTGCAACAGACATTTCCCCCACTGTGGGACAATCAATGGTTCTTCTTCCATCTTCTCCAGGAAATGCACTTCCTTATTTGCTTTTTCAGAATGTTGAAATGTTAACGTTATTTACCATTCCAAAACATAAAATGATAAAGTAAATAGTGTCATACAAATTTTTATTGGCTTCCAAATAATTCCTAATATTTTTTTAAAACATGAATTCAGAGTCTATTTATCTTTTTGTTCAAGTCTATTTATCATTCTTGAACTTGTATGTACTGTACATTAAACAAGCTTTGACCCTTTTTACGTTGCGGCCGCTCCAGCGCTCCCAAACAAAAATCTGACATCACGTATTTTTCAAAACTAAGGTAAGTTTTAGTCAAATCGTAAGTATAAATCCATCTTATTTATGTGGTAGCAAAGTCTAGAGTTAAAGATGCAGTCAGTGATTTTTTCCAGACGCATTTTTTTGAATATTGTGGAAAAACGTCCCTAAACCCTAAAAGTAGTTAAGTTATCATGTGTTTTCAAATAGTAATGGAATTGACCAGATGCCTACAGTCTCCAAATTTAATACAACATATTTTGGAGCGGACCGATAAAAAAAATGGGATTCGTTCATCCCCAACAAACCAATGGGATGTGTTTACCCCCTTCACCCTCTTCCTGTTTCTCGCGAGTGCGCGCACCTGAGTTATCTTATTATTTTCTAAAACCTAAAAGGGCTGAACAGAAAAGGCCAGTTTCGGGTTTGCCACCACTCTCCCTGTTGTGACAAAGAAAAGAAAATACTGGATGTTTGGTTTGGTGGAGAGGCGAGGGGAGGGGGAGTGGTTTCAAGTTGGTGCTAACAAAATTGCTTTAAGTCAAGAGTAGCCGAATAGAATGGACGAAACTGCACTTCACAATTTTTACATTTTCATGTTCAAATACTGACAAAAATGTGTTCAAAACTCGATCTGCTCGGTGGTTTCAGGAGATGGAAGCTGCTTACTCTGCACTCATGGAGCACTGGAGAAAGTCCTGCGTGTGGACAGAGTGACAGCCTCTGATGCCGTGGGTCTGGAGCCAGCTCAGAACCACTTTCTGAGTCTCTGTGGACGGACGCACCAGGCTGCTCACCTCCTCCAAGCTCAAGTGTTTGCCTGTGGACGACAAAGCCATTCGCGTTTTTTTAAATAGTGGTGAAATATCTATTCTAAGTATATAAAATATATCTACAATGGTGCATTAAACTCCTCAATGCAGTAATGTCATCGTTTTGGCCACATTTTTGAGATTATGAATAACAACATGGTCACGTATAGTTAGTGGTTGCCGTTTTATATTTTTTCAACATTAACATCATTAAGCGACTCTGGGGAGATCTCATATGTGTAGTTCATGCAAGACGGCCCAGGAATTTACAAGAACTGGAAGCTTTTTGCCAAGAAGAATGGGCAGCTTTACTATCAGAGGCATTTCCTTCCTGCTGCTGTCAGACGGTACAACGAGAACTGTACATGTCATTCCTCGGCAATATAGAGTAGCAATACAGTACCATAAGTGTCCTCTGCTACATCACACACATAAACATATGAATACGTGATTTACAGGCCTATACTTGCAGACTACGCTCATATTTTTCCACATACCGTATCTAAGCTTGTTATTCAAAATTGCGGAAGTGAAAAACTGATTACAGAATGAGAATTTCTGCATCACAAGATCACTTTTGTTCTGGTGACTTAGCGAAGCATAAATCGAGGATGCAACAGGAAACAGGTCACAAAGTTCGACATACTCTGCAGAAATGGACTTAGAGCTGGAGTATCTAACTTTGGAACCACAAGTAAAACTACATAATAAACAGTTTTGTTCTGTCACAAGTTTTCACAGGCATATATGTAGGTTTCTGTCACTTTTTTACATCTGCTTTTTCAGTGAATAAGTGAGTACCAGGCACGCATCAGCTCTCAGTATGTGAAAGTCTTTCTGTTGGGACATGCAACATAGACAGCAACAAAAGCACTGCATCTTTAAGAAACAGAGGTGTGTACCGTAGAGAGCAGAGTCTGGGTCTGAAAGCTTCATGAGCATGGTCTCCAGGAGAGGCACATTCTGCTGCTTTAGGGCAAACGTCAGCAAGAGCTCCTCCTCAGGCCGAACCCAGCCCGCGTCCCTCCAGTCATGTGGCACCCTAACACACACAAACACACACAAAAACACACACACATTTCTTTAGTATACTTTTCATCTCACACATTGTCCTTATACACCGACCTGTTTTTATGTAAATATAGTATATCTGGGCTGGTCAGGACAACAGTATGTACAGTAGACATCATTGCCACTTGATGTTACGGTTATTTTAATGCATTGGATGGGTTTTTTGTATTTACGTTTATTACATTGATATGCTTTTAACTGGAACTGAGAGCCCTTAATCAAAACGGCAAATCAATTCATTCTTTGCACGTTAAGATAGAATCGCAACAGCAGTCGTCTCGTAGGCATTAACAATATTATGCGACAAAAGTCAAGACAAATGAGAAGGATAAGGAAGGATGTAATATTGCTGAGTTCAAAAGAAAGGTGGGTTTCGTGAAAAGAATAAAAATAAAAGAGTGAAAAATGATGTAGATTCTCCATTTAAAACTACAAATTAAAAAAATTTGTGTGATTGAGAGCAAACATTGAAAAAAAAATGAAGACTTGTAAAGATTACTTTTTTTGTGCTTTTTTCCCCAAATTAATTCTAATGCACATGTCAACGATAAAAAGAAGATTTCTCACTTTTTTCTCACTGGGAGAATGACAGTGATGATCCCGGTTATTTAAGAACATTTATGAACATTGATCATCCCACTCCTTATGGACCAATGGCTTCTACAAGTCAAACTGTGATCGAACTGTTTGATTTTCTGATTGTTGTTGGTGAATCAAGCCTGTTGTGATTCCCCGCTATTCGAAAATAAATGTAATTGTAGTTGTTATTAAAATCGAGCGAAGTTGGAATCGGTCAAGAGGTTTCGGTTTGACGATATTTTGTTTGATACATTCTGCAAACGGACACAAATGTCATGTTTAGATTATAATACTCACAAAACATTCTGGTCATGTTCTAGGAAGCCTCCGCAGACCAAGCCGAGCCAGAGACAGCAGAGGAACGGGCTGGTCCTGCAAACACAACAAACACAAGGTAACTACTTCAATAACAACAACAATCTTTGATACAAACAATACCAAAAAACAAGCACTATCTAGTATTCAGAGCCAGTGCAGCGTTATCTCTGGCTCAAATGAGATAATAAACTTCATAAACACATACAAAAGTAGAAGAGCCGCTGAGACTTACAGTTTGATCATGATTTCACCTTCTGATGTTGTGGTCCTTGGGCTCCTGCTGCCTGTCCGTCACGTGACACCCGGACACGTGACACATGTGGACTTCCCCTCAGCCAATCGGCATTAAGCATTCTTATTTTAATATTTATCTAGGTCAACAGGTCCAGAAATCCCAACAACAGATATTGAAAATCTGTACAAAAGGTAAAATGAAAGACGTGACGTAAAAAAATAAAATAGCTCAAATTTGGCAGATATTAGTTTTTTAAGTGTAATGACATGGTAATTACTCTATCATATTCTGTAACTACGTGTAGTTTTTTTTCCTCTGTCAGTATCTTTATGATTTTTTTTTCAGGTCGATATAGTGAGGGATTGCTAAATAGTAAATTGCATTTTATTAAACAGAGAAATCCAAACCAGGCAAATTAAGAGTTCACCCATAGACTGTTAACACACAGCTTGAAGCAGTCTATCCACTCACAAGTTAGTTCAGTATTGTCATTTCATAAATAGATAAATTCATATAGTTTATTATCCATTTTTTAGTAATAGCACATAGGAATACATGTGCAAAATTCCCCAAGTGTGCGCCAATTACATAAATATATATTTATATATAAAATTGTCACTGCTAAACCAAACAACGTAAACTATGATAAGTGAAAGATTAGTGTTTTGTTAAGACTAGTAACAGTTCAGAGATAAGGTGCATATGTATAGTGTATGGTTGAATATAATCTTTTTTCCTGTTTGGTAAATGTCCTTTTGAAATATTACTGAGGTCATCGTCATTGTAATTATTACATTTATCTCATAATGTACTTCATGATTTAAGAACATTTGACTTAATAAGGTTATACTCCGTTTGTATGGATCATTTGGTGCACTATCATAAAAACAACACCTGTAATTCTTAGTAAAATGCAAAACAAGTGAGTGGTCAAAATGCACAGTTTTATTAACATTGTTTATTCACTGAAATGTGTTTATTATATTTGTACAATACAATGAATTCATTTTTAACAAAATAAAAATGCAATTTTACATTGGCCATAGAAATTGGACCGTCTCCATGGTTTCAATCATTTTCTGAAAAGTAAACATCTTGCTCTTCCTCGCTGTCGGCCTGGGCTTCTTTGTCCGGAAACATCTCCCACACCACAAACGTGTTATTTTCTAAACCAAAGAGAAATACAATCACACTCACCTTTTGAATAATCAAATACATTGTTTGCCAGGATCAATGTTAGAAAAATCTGTATTGTAAACAGATAACAGCCAATATCTAAATGTATGCCCTGGTTTTGTCTTATTTTCTGTCTCTGTGTTTCGTAAATGTTAAATGTGATTTGTATTCTTAGGCACCCGTTTTGTTTGTATCCTGTTGGAATTAATAATAAAAAAATAATAATATAAGTATTCCAAGTGTCCAGAAAGACCTTATTTCACACTAGTACAGGGTACGACTTTTTACAAAACAAATCAAATTCTAGATCGCAGGGTGGACAACTGCGAAAAACACTCGCAAAAAGAGAACGACTCGATTGTAATTGCTAAACCATTTCTGGCCATGTATGTTGATGCTTAGATCCATGGTTGATGCATCGTAGAGATTTATACAGTTCCGTTTCCCTCTAGCGCCCTCTAGTGGATTCAAGGCAAACTGTTGAGGGAAAACCTTTTTGGGAGAAATCTTACAAAACAAACTGGCAGTGTCCTAACATAGACGACTCTTTGGGAAATATTTTTGCCATATGAAATTAGAATTCCACATGCACTGATTTCAACACATTCATTAGTTTGAAAGAGAACGACCCCCTCACCTGTGTTGGCACATCTTCTCATCGCTTTTTTCACCGACACAGGAGTGAAATTTGTCTTTAAAAGAATACACATCAACGTTTCAATAACCTGGTGTGTGGACAAACTGATCTCCATGACGTCCACCACACTTACCTTTTTCGCATGTTTTTCTACATTAAATTGATAGCGATTTTTCATCCTTTTCTGCAGATGGAAGACGTACTTGTCGTCACAGTTCCTAAAGAAACAGAATGAATCATAAATGTTATTTTTAGATCAATGTTTTTGTTTACTCACACTTTGAGCTCAAAACAAAGTAGGAACAGTACTTGCTAGACTTTTAGCGCACCTGTATATAAAGCGCAAGCAAGATTTTAAAAGTACATTATTTATTTTGAATCAAACTTACAAATAAAATAAAAATACTATAAAACAGAGAGAAGGCAGAGCAAAGATCGTACTTGCTGCTGGAGCCGATCATGCCGGGTGTGATGTGTAGGCACTGGGGGGTCTTGGCCTCTGGGAACCCAGTGTGCCCGGGGGTAATGGGCGCCTGGTTAGAAATGGTGAAGTCATGATGGTCACTGGTGGACATAGATGGCACCTATGCAGGAAGAAAACATGAAAATTCAACCTTTGTCGTACTTTTTGGACTTCAAAGTGCACCTGAATGTGAGCCGCATCACCTCAATTTTAAAAGAACATCTATTTTGTCCACATATAGGCAGCACTTGAATATAAGCCACATATTTAGGAGATAGACAACCGTTTTAACTAGTCACAAGATGATTTGATGACGAGGTGTTTAACCGTTAGCTTCCATGACTCATTAGGCCTATTTTGACAATAACTAGTGTCCTATAGCTACTACAATAATAAGTCCCTGCTCTGATAACTCCGCTATTTAAAGAGCGACTAAACACCTGTGCCCAGCCTTACTCCGCCCACATGAAGATTTTAAAATGTTCTCTAAAAAGGGCGTTGCCTGGAGGACCAAGGGACAAGAAGGGGGGCTTAGAGTTGGGCGTGGTCTGGGCTGTGATTGACAGCTCACTTGTCACACAAAAAAAAAACAGACAGTTGTCATTGCTGCTTAAAGCAATAGTTTACAGACCAGAAAGTCTCATTCCACCCTTGTTTACACTCTAAGATAATTGTAAAGCTACACACCTGAACCTAATCACACTCAATAATCTCAGAATGGCTCATGTAATTTAATTTTAATCCACTAGATGGCGCCAGAATACTCCAAACTGCAGCTGGGGCGTGTGTGAGAGTTGAATGGGTTTATATCACTGGCTCTGACAGACTGACGTCACACAAAACAACTGATGTCATAGAGAACTTCAGAGTCAATGGAGAGGCCAGGACCAAATTCAAATGTAGTACCACCAAAAAGGTTGAGAGGGCACCACACAACGTTTTTTGGCTCAAAAGTGATATTTTATCTAATTTGAACTAAAATGTCAAAAAAATGACCAGGATATGTAGACAGCACTACAATAAACATACTTATGCAGTTTATGAGTTTAAAAAAGTTGATTTGGTGTTTAGTCGCTCTTTAAGCTTCGGAGTTAAAAAAGGAACTAAGAAAAAATAAAAGCTCTTTTTTCTGAAATTATAGTAAATATTTCAAGTTATCAATAAATTAATCTGACCAAAGCACTCCTGACAGAAACTCAAAACATACAGCCTCAGGTCCTTTTTATGATCACACTTTAACAAACCAACCTCAAATCTTTTGCTCTGCATGTACGCAGAACTGAAAACATCGTCCATTTCGTCTTTGGCCATCGTTTCCAGGAAGTCGCGCACTTGCTGTTTCCGTCGTAACGTTCCCACACCAGCAGAGATCACTGGTTTAGCTGAACACACAAAGACATGATTCATGATTAGTATTTTAGTCCTCGAAGTGAATCCCTAAAATGATAACATCAAACTCCTACATTAAAACATACTATGGAGCACAAGTACCTTTCTCTTTTAAAGGTTCCACTTTTGCTTTCCGCTGACATTTCACCGGCGTCTTGGCGGCTCCAAAGGCTACGTGGCGTTTGTGACATTCCTCTGCAGAACGAGTTCCGACAGTCATCGCCACCTTTGCCCAGTACCCAGGTATGTGCGTCGGGAAGCACGACACGGCTCTAAAACACACGCATGCTCAGCTCAGGCAGAGAATAGAAGCAGTGGTAGGAATAGTAGTAGCAGTTGATGCAGAATTGAATCGCAATACGTTCTGTATCGTAATGTGAGGAATCACAATAATATTGAATTGTGGCCTAAATATCTCAATACTATAGAATCATCACATTTTTTCTAATTCCCACCCCTAAGAAGAAGTAGAAATAGTAGCAGCAGTATTACTATCACTTGGTAGTAGTAATAGTCAGAGTTACAGTAGCAGCGGACACTGTTATGGAAACATTAGTGGCGGTAGTAGTAATAGTAGCAGCAGTAGTCAAGGTGATAACAATAGTACTTACTTAAGTAAGAACAGTAGCAGTAGTGGTAGTTGTGACAGTCGTAATGGTCGTAGCAGCAAAAGTAGTCACTGTGATAGTAGCAGTAGTGGCACTGGTAGCAGCAGTAGTAGTATAGTTACAGAAAAGGCAGCAGCAGCAGCAACAGCAGTAGTGTATGCTAGACTTACTCGTGCAGCTTCCCGAGCTCCTCCTCGGTCCACTCGTCCTCATCGTGCGCTGGAATGGGTTTGGAGCGTGGTTTTCTTTTGTGCGTCCTGTTGGGCTGTGCAGCTTTCTGTGTAGCTGCCACAGCTGACGCCACCGGGGGAGGGGTCTTGGATCTCCGTTTGGGCCGAGCCTTAGCCTCCTTCACTAGTTGGTTCTTGGGTGTGGCCGTGTTCCTCTCCCGTGACGAGTGGGAGGATCCGCTGGTGGGTCTGGGACGGTCCCTCTGCCTCCTGCCCTCAGAACTTTTCTCTTTTCCAGGTTGTGACGATGTGGTGATTGCAGACGGAGACAAACGTTGCCCAAGTTTAACATTGTTTGCTTTTGTCGCATTCTTTTGGGGTTTTTTCAACTCTTTTGGCGGTGAATTGTCACTGGTTCCACTGCCTGAGCTTCTTGTACTGGATCTGGTGACTCTGGTGGATGTTGCGGTTGTGTATACAGGACTTGAAGATTTTGTAATGGCGTCATTTTGGCTTTGACGAGGTTTCCGTGGTCGAGCCTTGATTCTTCTCTGGAGCGGCGACTCACTGACTAAAACAGACATGTTTTTTCAGGACAATTGTATTCATTTATATATTTGATAAATTGAGTAGTGATAAATAGTTACCATTGATCACTGGAGCTATCGGCTGATCCGGCTTTAGGAGGAAGGACTTTGTGGAGACTGAGGGTGTGTCCTTCTGAAAGTCAAAATTAAGTCATTAGTAGCATCAAAGAAGACAATCCTTCTTAAAGCGCCAGGGGGTAGCACCAAAGTCTGGGCCCCAGGTACAAACACACTCAATGGGCCCCCACTATATTAATGACACACACACACACACACACAGGCAAGAACCCTGCCCATTATATCCCTCTGAACGTATATTAACCTGATCAATGCCAAAAAGTGAAAATAAAGAAACACATTTCAGGTTCTCACCGGCTGAACGATGCTGGAGTTGTAGCTGTCGTGAATAGTGACGTTCATGTGTGCGTCCATAATGACCCGTCCTCCTTTCCAGTAGTCCAGCGGTGGTTTGATGACGCGTCCGCTGCGGGACACGTTGGTGATGGAGGGGGCAGAGGACGGACAGGAGGAGACAGAGCTCTGAAGCTGCTCCGCTCTCACAGATGTCTTTGATGTTTGGCTGCGTTTTTCAGTTTTTGCTTCAGGCTTTTTATTGAACTTTCTACAACAACACAGATGAACTCACACACTTTTAAAATGACCCAACGCAGAAATGGATTATGGGGTAGATAATGGATGGATGGATGGACTTTTAAAATGACAATTATACTTTTAAGTGACTAGTGGCCCTCACCCTTTAGATTCTGACAAATAATCTTCATGAAGTTCCTTCCAGTTTGAAGGGAAGCCGTTGACAAATTTTTTCAAAAACCATTTTGGAAATGCTGTAATTATATAATGGCAAATGATATAAAAGAGACTCATACAGCGATCAGTGACCAGTCCGCTGAAGCTTACGTGAGGCAGTAAACAAGGACATCTTCCCAACTAAAATGTAGACTGATCCAGTGACGGTCCTCAGCGCAGACTTGGATATTCTTTCTGCAATTATGTTGCTGTGCCATTCAATATTTTTCTCCCTAAACAGAAAAAACCCCATTAAAAATAAAAACGAATTTTACATAAGATAAGCCTTTCTCGACTCACGGAGAAATTTCAATGTAATTTTGAATTTCATAATTTAAATAAAGACAATCTTTCTATTGATGGAGACTTCAGTTACCTGTGGATGCCTTCTACATAGAGGCCTTTACGACGTCCCTGAAGAAACCACTTTCGAAGGTGAACTGCATTCTCCTTTAAAGAAAATTCATAATCATATTAAGGCTGCGGTCACATGCACAGCCTAAAGCACGGTTTAAGTGGGCAAGGGCCCACTTCGGGATTAGATCCGGCCTTCAGGTGCTATGTGACTGCGGCAAGATGTGTCTTTCCCTAAACAACGCGATCCGTACAGAGTTGTTAGCTACAGTAGCAGAGCGTAAACAGGAAAAGAAACGGAAACTTTACTCGGACAACGAGGTCGTCTGTGAAGTTAGTATTAGCTCCACCAGCTGGACCGAGCGTTGTACTACGGCACAGTTGCTCTGGCACGTTTGCGAAAACATGTTCATGTGACCGCGGACCGTTTTCACACCACTGTGGCGACAATCCGGGCCACTTGGCTTAGTTCGTTTGACAATTTTCTCATGATCAAGTATATTTCATTTTTAATAATTTATAGAACAACATGATCTCTCACACTGGGAAAGGTGATGCAGTGAGGCCATTTTGTTCGCCTGCACACGGTTTCTTTTGGAATTGAAACTCGTGGCGAATTTAGCACGACTGAATCTTCCAGAATGACAGGCAGTGGAGGCTCCTCAGACTCAGCATCAAGAATGAAATCCTCATCACTGGATCCATCACCAGGACTCAACCTGTCCACGCTGGAGGCTGCAGGCTCTTTTCCTATTCTCACATCACTTTGGCAATCTACAGACATAAAAGTCAGATTATGTGTTGTTTAAAAAAAAAAAAAAAAAAAAAACTAAGGCAGACTAACCCCAGTCTGCCTCGGGTCTGGAGCTGGACATCACGCGCTGTGGAGCATCACACTGCTCCCTTAGCTTCTCCCGTAGTTTCAGGTAAGTAAACATCTTGGCAGGAGTAAAATTAACAGGCAGCGTATGAACTGCACCTCCTATTGAAAGAACCAAAAATGCAGAGACAAGAATCAACATTTATGGACATTGATCATCTACCCCCCTGGAGACCAAGGGCTCATATGTCTTTGTTATTGTTGCATTTCCTGTGTTTGATCTGTTGCTGACAAATAACACCTTTGTTAAGTACTGTGAGATGACAATTAAAATTAATTACATAACCTTATTAGCCAAGCGTTTATCTTTTTTTTTTTTTTTTTTTTCAAACAAAGTTTTCCTGAACATCTGAACAGTTTCATCCACTTGTATTGAAACCGTTTTTGTTGATCAATCTTATAGTGACTTGTTTCCTGTAATGTTTTCATATATTTTTTAGCTTGTTTTATTTGTTTACATGTCTGGTGCACACTTCACTGGGACTTTTGCACATGTATCCCAATGTGGTTTTACTGCAAATGGCGAATAAAATAATGTAATTCTGACTTACCATTGCGTCTCTGTGGAGAGTACTGTGCAGCACTTTTAGAAATAAGTTCGTCTTCTCTGAACGGTGGACTGATTTTTCTGTCTTTTTTGGAAGAAAGAGCATAGTCCATTGCAGACATCCCGTAGTTAGACGTATTCATGGCACATTTTCTCTTCCTCAGTCTTTTCTTCATGGGAGAAAACACAGAGTCTGAGCAGATGAAAAGGGGAGAATCCACGTTCTCCAGATCCCCGGCCTCACGCAAAACAAATCCATCTGAGGTTATTGTAGTAGTTGTATGAATGCCATGTCCATGCGGGTGAGTTTGGAAGGCTGGTTGGTTGCACCTCGTAGACTCCATTAAATGCCTGTGTCTGGGCATGTTTGCAATGGTACAGTTCTGTTTGGTTGGACTGGATATAGGGGACAGCGTCACTGCAGTTACTTCGCCGCGCTCAAAGCTTTGGACGAGGCTTAAGTCGTTGCCCTCTCCCCGGGTCTGGGTCCCTCTCTTCGGGGTGTACAGGACCCGTGACACTGGCATCGCTGCTGGGCCTTCCTCATCTGCAGAGTCCTCCGCGGCGGTGCGCTGCAGGTTGGACTTGAGTCTAGCGAATATTTTTGCAGGAGACTCACGGTGAGCTCGGTCGTGAAGCTGGTAATAGGAAGAGGCCATGTTTAAGTTTTTCCCATCCTGGACTAACCGAAGCAGGGTTGCCAGATCTTCCAGAGCGAAGAATAGACTGTAAACATTGAGCGTGTTGTTGAGCTAAACAAGAGACCGCGACAATTGTATATTATTTACAGCACATGTATACTGCCACAAGATTCGTGAAAATTAAACATTTAACCTGATTTATAAAAAAGAAGTACTGTAGATTCAAGGACACGTATAGACATCTATCAAGATCTATGGACATTGCTCATCTGTCCCTTACGGAGGGTTTTTTATTGTTTCATCTTTTGTGTTTGAACTGTTTGACTCTCTAATCTGTGTTGGGGAATCGAGAACTTTATAGTCCTCCAAAATAACTATTGATGTGATTTAGAGCTATACCAGACACACATACATTTAATTGAGTTAAATAGAATAATGCAGATGCAATAATTATACTCTCAGCACTAATTGAGTAACTATTTAACTATTTTTTCTTAAAATAATGCATGTTATGCACAAACATGGGGATAGAACATAAGGCAGTGTTATAGGGTGTAGACCACAGACTGTAACAGAAAATAAATACCTTTTTTAATACAGCAGTAGGTAAGTAATATTTATTTATATACCGCCTTTCACAGACCAGAGTCACAAAGCGGTTTACAATTGTTATTCTTGGGCAATTGTCCTCTCACTCCACACAGAGATGGGAGCGGGGTCGCCAGTACAGGAGGCGCATGCCAGACCTATTGTTCATATTTTTAGTGGTAGTTGAAACCGGAGTGCCCGGAGGAAACCTACGCAGACACGGGGAGAACATGCAAACTCCACTCAGAAAGGCCCTGGTCCGACCGGGATTCTAACCCAGGACCTTCTTGCTGAAAGGCGAGAGTGCTATCCACTCAGCCACCGTGCCGCCCACGGCGGCAGCCTACTGTTTTCTATTATATTGTTGAATATTGTTTTTCTATTAGACAAACAGCCTACTGTTTGTCTAATAGAAAAACAATATTCACAACATCCGAAACAGCTGAAGTGTGGGTGGAGCAGATTGGAGTGAACAGCCAACCCTGGTCGAAAGTGGAGATAAACAAGCGGACTTGGCAACCCCAAACCGAAGCTGTTTCCGCAAATTTGAATTTTGCAACATGAAAGACCACGTGACGCCCCGCCTAAACGCAACTTCCTGTTTTTGTCTTTATGCTAAAGAGACGAGATAAAGGATATAAATATCAGTGGACACTTGTGAATGGCATGTTTGTATGATTTTATTGCAACTATGATTCTGAATTATTTTGTTGAATTTGCATAATTTTCTAACATTTTTGACACTTTATTGATGGTTGCTAGGTATGTCATCAATTAAAACTAGGAAATACAATTATAATGCTAAAAATTTTGTCAGTAAATGATTTTTTTTTTTTTTACCTTTATGTAATTTTGATTCTAATGTAACCGCAATGTCTTTTGACCTGTCATACACACTCGATACAGTAGGTGGCGTGAGACGTTCTTCTTCTCGCGTTGTTTTTAGCCGTAGCTGCTAGCATGAGCCTCGTCCGCGTATTCTATCGTCCTCACTCAGGAATTGCGTCGGCGTTTGTCTTATAGTTTTTAAGTGCCATGTTATTTATTAGTTAGTGAAGTTTGTGACCGTCAGCTGTCAGACGCTCTACTGACGCAAACATGGCCACAAGTGTCGTCAGCAGAAGTGTCCTCTCCGGGCTCAGGAGCGTCCACTGCCTCACACTCCAGTCCGTGAGGCGCGTGTCTGTGTCCGGTGTATGTGGCCCAAAGCTCCGCTCATACGCGACCTCCAGGGACCAGGACCAGGCTGGGGGTCGGGACTATGATCAGGGCCGCCACAGCTCTTCTCTACTGCTCAGACGCGTGGGGCTGGGACTCTGTACGGTGGTTCTCTTGGATCTCTACAGACGAAGAGGAGAACTGAGCTTTGGACAGTTTCTACCAGTAGTCCACTGTGCCTCACCCGTAAAGCCGGATACTCCCCGATTTAGATACAATTTTATTGCTGATGTGGTGGAAAAGTCCTCCCCGGCAGTGGTCTACATTGAAATTCTTGGCAGGTGACCTCTGCACTTTCCTCAACATTCTCATTAGGGGCTTCCTCGCTTGTCTTTATTGTAGTAATATGGGCTTGGAGACACGTTTTAACGCCACATTTGCAGAATATGGGATATGCATTTTTAGGTAATACACAGAACATAAACACGATAAGAAATTTAATGTTAATTTTACTTTTGATGAAAATAATTGCCATGGCTGTTAAGGAAGTTGGAAAGGAATTTGACTGGAAGTAGTGTAAGTGACAAATGCAAGATAAACTAGATTTGGAAGGGCATTAAAGGCATTTTGTATGAGCAAAGTCACTTAGTTTGAACTTGTAGTTTCTCAGGATCAAACCTTTACTTAATCTCCTGTTAATGACTTGGAATTACAGTCTGTTGGTCATTATGTCCCAGTTGTAGTCCATAAGTTTTAACATTTTTTGTTTTCTTGTATCGTAATTTGCAAAGTTCTTTTTGACAATTCCTGAAAGTTACACATTGATGCTTAAAGTTTTCAGAATCAGAATTATTTTTATTGCCACGTAAGTAACAGGAAGTCAGACTTGGAAATTGCTTTGGCTCAGTGCAACAGTCAAAGACTTCATACACTTCTACAGTATAAAATTTAAAATAGAATTTTTACAGAATTCTTACAAGTACAGTCACTATGTACAATATACAAGAGCACATGGTGCACACAATATGCAATATTTTTTGTGAAAAGATTATAACTTAATTATAACTGGTCCTCTGTTGCAGACACCCGTATTCAGGACGAGAGGTTCCCGTTTCCAATGGCTCCGGGTTCATCATCAGCAGAGATGGTCTGATTGTCACTAATGCTCATGTTGTAGCAAACAAACGAGGAGTCCGGGTCAAACTCACAAACGGCGACACGTACACCGCCACAGTCCAGGACGTTGATCCTGTCGCCGACATCGCCACCATTAGAATATCTCCAAAGGTGAAATAGGAGCACTGATTATTTCATCACCTATTCATTCTTATTCAATGTTATTATTGAATTATAATTATTCAATGCTAAATAACTATATTCATTAGGAGTATACAAGGTTTTACTTACTCCATTTCAAGCTGACAAATTGTAAATACAAAACATTTGTAATATTTAAATCGTAAATATACCAACACATAGTGAAGCTATGACAATATGTAAGTACTTGTAAAATTTGTTTAGTAGGGTGACCTTGAGTGTCTAGAAAAGGTCCTAAGAAATTATTACAATCGATCAATTCTACATCACTTCATGTAATTTGTTGTAAATATGAAAAGACCTGAACACAAATGCTTCTATGTGTCACTTCATTGTGTCTTTAAGATTGTTATTTTTCTGACAGAATCCGTTGCCCACTCTGCCTCTGGGGCACTCATCCGATGTGAGACAAGGCGAGTTTGTGGTGGCCATGGGAAGTCCTTTTGCCTTACGCAACACCATCACGTCTGGGATTGTGAGCTCAGTTCAGAGAGGAAGCAAAGAGCTGGGCTTGTCCCACTCCGACATCGATTACATTCAGACCGACGCACTTATTGATGTAAGCAAATTTGTTCTGAAGGACTTTTATTCTTGCCATTTTTGGGTTAACATGTGTCTTTGCAGTTTGGTAATTCTGGAGGCCCTCTCATTAACCTGGTAAGAAATACATATTTTCATGTCATATTTTAATGTGCTGCATTTCCTTCACATGAGTAACTTGATGTTGTCTCCTTCTCAGGACGGAGAGGTCATTGGGATCAACACCATGAAAGTAACTGCAGGGATATCTTTTGCCATTCCATCTGACAGAGTACAAGTTTTTCTAGATCAGGCAAACAGAAAGAGTGAGTTAAATATATATTCTTTATTATAAAAAGATATTTGCAAAACTTCTTCCATCGATGGTTTTATCCGTTGTATCTTTTTAGACTCCCGACGGAACGGCTCAGAGAACAAGCGAAAGTACATCGGCGTGACGATGCTGACTCTCACTCCTCGGTAATGGAACAAATGCACGTTAAAACACTGATGGGAGACCTCTGGGAATATCAGGTGCCACAGTGGGGTAGCTGTAAAGTGTTGGTGTGTCCTTAGGCAAGATACTTCCCTCACATTGCCTAGAATGAGTCTGGTGTGAGTGTAAATGGTTGGTGGTGGTAGGAGGGGCACATACAGTACACTAGGTAAAATCCTCCAGCTCCGGTAGTCCTGACCAAGCTGCGCATCAACATCTGGAGATGGGTTCTCCTGGGCGCTGTTACTACGGTGACCACTGGTCCTAACATAATCCCTAGCGGCATCAGGATGGGTCAAATGCAGAGGATGAATTGCCCTACTGGGATACAATAAAGTGCACCTTTATACTGGTTTTCACTTTGTTCAGTGTGTCCCAGGGCAGCTGTGGCTACAGTAGTAGGTTACCACCGTATTTGGAGTAAATGAAAAATGGCATGTGAAGTAAATTTTAAAGGTCAAAAAAGCACTGTGTGACAGTCTGGGATTACATGAGTGTTCTGTGCCGCAGCATCATCAGTGAGCTGAAGCTACGAGACGCCATGTTCCCGGATGTCACACACGGCATCCTCATCCACCGGATCATTGTGGGGTCCCCAGCCGACAGGTAGCGCTCATGAAACATGAGGACATGTTGCACTGAGGTTTAAGCTGGTATTTCACTGTCGTTTTAGAGATGGAATGTTGCCGGGAGATATTGTGCTGGAGATCAACGGCGCCAAAGTGAACACGGCGGAGGATATATATTCAGCCGTTCACAGAAACGACAGAATCACTTTGATGGTGCGACGAGGAAATAAGCTGATCGATCTCCAAATAACTCCAGAGATCACGGACTGACATCCACAGCACTGTCCAGCTGTTCGAGCCAAACTCATTTGGATTAAAAGTATTCATGAAACCTCTTTGTTTCTTCAGTAATAATAATGCAACACGTTACACGTTTACTTTTAAAAGACGTTTAATGTCGACTAATGAGAAGCATAGACCCAACAATATGGCATGGATCTTTGTTAAAACTACAGGGAGCTGAGCAAACAAGACCATTTTCAACTAACTACAATGACAAGTAAAATACAGGTTTGAGATCTTTTACAATGACGTGGTTCAAAGCACGCTCTACGATAAACAAAAGGCTCTTGTTCAAAATCTGCTGTGAGGAGCAAGAAAAGAGTAATGTTGTGAAGCAGAGCTGAATAATGTAAAATTATTTACATTTACATGGATTAAAGGACTTATTGAATGCTACACATTTGAAGTTTGATTGCTAATACAAGGAGATAACATTCAACCACTGCAGGTTTAACATTATATTCATAATTTTGAGCTACAGACAAACAACATAATATTTAAATTCCATTTAAAACTACATTAAAAAGGCTTAATATATATTGCTGGTAAGTTTTTCTTTTTAAGAAAATATAAATTGTGCGACTGAAGCTTACAATACGCTGCTGGCAGACGCCAGGTTCAGTGTGACCTGCTGGAGGTTGGTCAAATGTAGAGGCACTGTGTGCTGAGACTTAACAAACATGAGGCCTGCAGATGCCCCAGTCCCTTGGACCAAAACGCAGGTGCTGCTATGGCGTTTGTGAAGGTGGAATGCTGCAAAGATCACATGATGTGCACAAACGGCAGCACAGATATCAAATTCATACAGATATAAATAAAGGAGTGGGACGGGACAGGGTCTGGAGGAGTGTGAGGGGAAGTGTAGTGTCCAGTTTAGTCCAGCAGGGGTCTCAGTTGACATGGTCCAGGGCTCTGAGCAGCTCTTCTCCCTGCAGCAGGTACTGGCGGCCCTGTAGAGGTGCGTTCACCTCACAGTCGTATCGAGTGAGCTGAGGCAGCGTGAGGAGGGGTGAAGAGTTCTCTGAAGTGCCCAACAGGCGGCTGGCCAAGTCTACAAAACACAGGTCCATGTTGAGTAAGTCTGTCACAGTGAAGCCGACATTTACTCATTTACTATTCACCTGAAGGTAGAATAGTCTTCTTTACACGCTCCCCTTCTGCAGGTTCAGACCCTCTCTGTTTTTTAAAGGATTGCCAGAACAATGAGCCCTTTTGGATAATCATTTGACTATCATATATATATATATATATTATATATATACACAAATACAAAGTGAGAACAGCTTACATTTCCTATTACTTTGTCATCCAGTTTTCTTTTTCGCTGTGCATTTTCAGCAGCTTGTGTTCTTAGGGACACTTCTTTATCCAACTGTGCCGTTCTGAAGGATAGATACAAAGTAGAGATTAGACACAGTTAAAAGTGTGGCAGTTGTACGTCTGTGGGTGCAGCGTTCACCTCTTAGAGATTACAGTGGCTAAGTGAGAGATAGTGACAGGAGCAGAAGCTGGAGACTCGCTGTTGTCTGAAGAGGAGTCTGGATAAGTGCTACTTTCTTTTGTCACATGCACCGAGGGCATTTCCAGAGGCTCCCCGGTCAGGCTTATCAGCTGAAAGTCATCATCCATAGGTATGTATGGAGCCAACATTTCCAGATCCAAGTCTTCCAACGCCTTTACAACACGTGCACAAATGTTAGTAGGCCTCAAATGACCAATGCAATAAGTCAAAACATCAGTACCTGTTTTGTAAATGGAGTCTTTGGTTCTGTATCAACAGCAAACATTTTTTCAACAAAATCCAATTTAAATTCAGAATTAACATCTGTTTCCATCAACGATAACTCCAGGGGAGTTGGATTGGCCTAAAAGCAGAAGCAGTACAGTTATCTCCTGCTCATCAGAGTTGGAGTAAGAGGTCAGAGCGGCCAGTACCTGGGAGGGGTTGATGTGGGTGGTGCATGGAGCAGGAGAGTAACCCTCTGCTTTGACCAGCTCAGGGGAGGGCACTGGGTCCAAGAGGGGCTCACTGGGGGGCAGCGGAGACAGGGGAAGGGCCAGTTTGTCGCTGCTGGAGGGAAGCATGACGTCGTTGTACAGTGAGACCTCCTTTAACAGCTGCATGTCAGAGTCTGTCAACACAACAACATGTTTTCATCAGGTTATTTTTTAAAGTCACGTTTTAGTGTTGACATACCAGGGCTACTGAAGTCCAGGGAGATAATGGTGTCTCCTGCAGCAGGGGCCAGCAGTGTGAGGGCCTCAGGCTCCTCCTTGAGCTGGTCATACAGGCTGACCTGAGGCTGGGCCTCTGCCTGTGTGAACAGTTTGATGACGTCCAGTTCAGGGACCTTCTCGTCGGTGATGGCCAGAAGAACCACCTCTGGGCTGCTTTCCTCCACAGAGTCTGCCCTGGCCTCCACATGCTCCTCCTTCACTAGCTTCACCTCGTCAGTCTGCTCCAGGGACAGGATCATCCGCTGCTCCTCGATGCCGCTGTTATCATTCACATGTTTAGTGTATGTTGGGCACATGGAGTGACGATGCTGAGCACACAATTTACCTGAGTACAAAGTTGACACAGACCACACACTGCGGCTGAGAGTTCTTGTTGTTATAAATGACGGTGGCTTGCGTCTCCACCCACACAAAGCCTCCTCTCTTGGCCAGCATGCGGTATTGTCCAGTGCACACTTGCCCCTTGGCAAACACTGCCAGAAAAACAACAGATGTTCAAAGAAACGCTCACTAACGTTTGCCTGACGTGTTACTGCTTACAGTTCTGATGCGTCTTTGTGAGATGGTCCGAGTCCAGAGCATGATAGTATTCATAGACCGATCTGTTTAAAAGGTCTTCAGGGTCATATCCCATCAGCTCCGTGATCCTAAACACAAACACAATAACCTGTTAGCCAGTGCCCAAACACTTTCACAGAGTAAAATGGGATTATTACAAACTATGTCTTGAAACAATACAAATATCCTATTAAATCTTAGTGCTTATTTTCAGAGCAAAAATACCCATTTGTATTTTACAAAAAGAAAACATTCACAAGGTAGACGTTTTAAATGATTGGTATTTGTCTCAATGGTATCTCGATGTGCCTGTACTAATGAACAGGCCACTGACCGCTCGTCACAGTAGGTGAACTTCATGTCCATGGTGTGGCGGCTGAGGAAGGTCTTGGTGTCCAGGGGAACCTCGATGTTGGAGGGGTGGGGGATGGGGTCACAGAGCAGCACCACGTAGGGCACTGGAGGCTCCTTCTGTCCACTCACGTCCTCAAAGACTCGAACGTGTCCGGAGCAGCGCAACACCTGCACAGAGCACCGTACAGTGTGGTCAGGAAATGCGTCATGAGGAAACAGAAAGATTAGGGATATATACTTCTCGTTCAATAACTGATGGATCAAGCAACAGTGCCACATCCATAAGATCCTTAACCTCCTTTTGTTTATTTAAATTAGAATGATACTACTTTTCAACTGCTTGCTCATGTTATTAGTTGTGTTTTGTACTGATTATCAGTAGTAATTAATGTCAACTATGGACTGTATTGTATTGTGTCCTTGATAAAGATGTATAAATAACATTGTATACAGAAGTTACAGATTTTACGTACATTTGACAAAAACAAAGCTAAAGTGATGGATTTGGACTTTGTAAGCACATTTTAATTTCATTCTGCAGGCATTATAGTGTCGAATTTATAGAATGGCATAAAAAGTCTATAAACTTCAAATAAGTGATTGATAAATAAATCTTAAACACAAGATCATGATTAATACTAAAAAGATTCAAACACCACCTACTTTCCATGTGGCTGATTTGACGTTGACGGTGCGCCCTCTGCTGGTCAGTGTGCATTTCATTCGCAGATAAATGCTCCGCTCTGGGTTTGCCTCCTTGGCTTTTTTTGAGCCTGAAAAACAGGAAGTAAGTCATTAAAAGAGGAGTAAGAGGCGGTTTAGAGCTGTTGCCATATCTGTCAAATAGATCAGATCAAGTCACTCTCCCCTCACCTGTCCTGTGGACCAGAAGCTCCCGCAGCTCCTCTTGATCACATGGATGAGTGTAATCAAACACACTGTGTCCAGTCAGGTCAAACTGCACACAACAACACCAAGAAACTCAATCTTAAATTCTCCACTTAATCCAGTCCACACTTCACTTCACAGCATCATCCCCGCAGACTCACCTGTGCCAACCCGAGGCATTTGTTGACATTCTCGGACAGATAAATCATATCTCCGTCTTCTGATAGCACCACGAGGAATCCATCCAACGTCTTCAGAAAGGAGCTGTTGAGCTGCAAGTCCAGTTCACTCTCCTCCTCCGCAGTCGCTTCATCTACAGGAAACAAAGATCTTAAAGGTGACCCATGTCTGGAAGGCCTGACTAAAGTTTAAAAACAAGCAAAGAACTGGCTGAAGACGAAAGTATAAAAGTGGTTTTCTTTTATTACCATTATTTATCATATTTTTGTATTTTGACAAATTATTTTTTTGACATGGTTTGGAGTTATTTTCTAGTAGGTTTGGATTCGATCACAACTTGGTCAAATTAAAATGTTGAAGATTCATAGTTTAATACAAAAAATAAATCATTGGCCTAACTTGGTTGTTTTCCTGAAAAAGTAAGCTTTAAAATTAGGAATAACGTGCCACTGTAGCCCATTTCTATCAGAGTCAGAGTAAAAATAATCATTCAAAATTATTCCAGCGGCCACTAAAGATTGTCTCGTGTCTAAATGTTTCAGAAGTAAGTTCAAGAGTTCAAGAGCGATGAGCGCTACAGTGGGTGTCCCTGAAAATCCCTGTTCATTAAAGGATTTAAATTGTACTGTCAAGAGTGCCTCGGACTTCCTCCTTGAGTGGAAACTCATGTTAGAATGCCACTCATATTGAACTGTGCTCAGTAATCTGAATGTTCTTGTACAATTAATCTCAAAAGCGGCTTGGTGCACTGAACGAGACGAGAGCTGAAGTTTTGGAAATACGTGCGTTTCTGCAGTCATCGATTTGCAACAACAACAGTCTGTGGCCCTGTCCCAGTCCATGTCACTTCAGTTGCCTTTTACTTGTTTGTGAACCTTCAGCGAAAAATGAAAATCTTTACGTTTATGGTTGTAAACATGACAAAATGTGCTAAAGTTGAAGATGTATTAGAACTTTTGAGGTAACTAATTTGGGATCCATATTTATCATTGATACTTTCTTTGCAATCCTGTTTTAGCTGTAAATGATTTAATATGGATGAATAATATACTGTTCTTTTTCTTAGTCCACGCCTGAAGGCAATGGGCAAATCAAACTTAATCTGTAATTACACATTCCTTACTTAACCGATTAGTTGTTGGAATCCCGGGGGGAAATATTTGACCAAAACAAATCTAAAGTGATGCCCCTGGACTTTGTAAAGACATCTTTCTGCTGTGATTATAGAATTTGCTGAGTCATAAAAAGTTATTGTAAACTTCAAAAATGATTCAATGAACCACTCAAATGTGACTACAAACTCAGACAAGTAGACAAACAACTAATTATGAGTTCCCTCCACAACTGTAGCTGTAGTAAAGCTGTAGTACCAGCAGAGGGCAGCACTTACCACTGAGCAGCTTCCTCATGCGCAGGTAGCTGATGGCGAGTCTCATGATGGAGGCCTTGTCCAAACTGGAGCTGACGCTGTGGGGCAGAGGCAGCTGCTGAGCCAGCTCGTAGAACACCTCGGACTCTTTCCCACGCCGACATCGCGCTGCATCTCGGGACTTCTCTTTGCGCCGCTCGGAACTCACTCTGCAGAAAGAGAAGCTGGTCAAGAACTAGTCGCAAAAAAAATTCAGGACATTGTTAAAGTTGGAAACTTTCTATGGGAATTAATGAGAATTAATTGTCAGTCAGAGCAGTTAAACTGGTTAAACAGGGCTGGTGGAAACACTTCCAATCATGGTATAGTAGAGTAGATTTATGGAAATAAACAGGAATTAACTGGGAATTTTCAATAATGAAGGTTGGCTCTTTATAGGGAACTTAAATAAAGTTGTGGTCAGTATATTTTACCTAAATCTTTACTAAAACAAACAGACACCATGTCATTTCTCATTCCCATGTACAAATTCACCAGAAATGTTCCGCCCTTTTACAACTCTATCAATATGTAAATAAAACCAAGTAAATAAGGACATGACATCCATCCATCCATGGGACCTGAGGAGAGCTTCTACACAGGGACGGCCTGTCCCTCCCCTTCCCCGCATTAGGCCAAAGGACTCAGTGGAACGTCCTGGAAAGGAGCCAGCGACACAGCACCACTCACTGTTATTTATGAGGCTTCAGTCTCAGACAAACAGAAGGTTGAGAGCTCAGCAATATGTGGTTGTATGCTTTGTTTTAAAAGATTGTCTCTTAAAAGGCTATTTTAATTCAAAGCAGACGGGTCAAAAAATGATTAGGAGATCTTTTATTCATCCCACAGTGGGGAAATTTCAGTGTTGCATCATGAAGGAATAGTAGAACTGAGGAGCACATACAAAGTACAGAGGACTGAGGAGTACACAACACATGATAAAAGAACAATAACTCAAATAAAATAAAATTTCTAACCTCAGCATAAAAAAGAAGCAAGTGTAAAATCCCTAGCTTTGGCATAATAATAAGATTGTGTCCTAAAGTGGCAACAGTTTTTGTTTTATACAGGAAAGCAAGTTTAAAAAATCAGCACAATTTCAATTCTTTCTCATGACCATAAAAGTGACCTGTTGCAGCTCTCCCATTAAGAAGCACTTTGGCAAAAATGTCCCTCGTTTTCACCCATGCCATTAGTATCGATCTGTGATGATGCCGTGTTGTTTTCGCCCGAGACAAACAGCCCACTAAATTTAGATATCATGTTTCCAACCGCGCCGCTCAAGGAGGCTTTTAGGACAGAATATAGCTCACATGGCACCATCCAATTAGTGACTTGTCCAAAGGCTACACTGAATCCATCTGCAGGAGCAGCTCCAGAGCGAGGGGCCATGGGAGAGGGCAGCACTGTACATTCTGTCTAATAAATCAGTGGTCCATTGTTGATACATCAGTTGAGACTAAAGCCAAGTTTATGTGTCAAGCACAGTTCATACACGAGGCAACTCACAGCGGTTAGCAAAAGAAAGATTTAATACAACTTTTTCATGCTAAAGAGATTTTATCGTATTGTATTTAGTACTGAGTTATTGCTCATGTATTCTGTGCTCCTTATTCCTACGGTCTTGAACTTGAGATGCAATACTGAAATTTCCCCAGTGTGCGATGAATAAAGGATCTCTTAATCTGAAAATGGAAAAAAAAATTGTTCAAATAAATAATCACATAGACGAGGCAATCTTTCTCTTGTATGCACAGCTAAACGGAACCTAGAAAAAGCCTTCCCAAAAATGAAGTTCGTCTCATTTTTGGGAAGACTGTTCCAGAATTCAGTTGCATAGACCTGAAACACTGCCTTCCCATGTTTGCTCCTGACTCTGGGCACAGCTGCTTAAAACCAAAACAATCTATTAATACAAATATTCAAAAATGACTGAATAGTTATTTCATTCACAAAAACACTAATATTTAAGACAATAGTACAAAAATGAAGCGTCCCCTTTACTCACAATCAATACATCAACACTACACAGCCCTTGCGTTGATTTCAAGCCAAACTTTTACCAGAACGGTTACGTCACGGCTTCATACAAATAACAGCGGGGCTAGTTACATAAGCAACAGGACTCAAAAGGTATTATTCACTAAGATAAAAGCACAATTTATACATTACATAATATGGACTTGATTTTGTGGAATCACAGCAAACTGTCATTGCGACTTTGGGAAGGATCGTTTTCAAACTGCAGAGCAAGTATAACTGTTACATAAGGCCCACGGGTTGCACAGCGCTGACCCAACATGGGATTAGCTCAAGCTTCTCTTCGCATGTCCATACTGGCAATGAGAGTGCCAGGAAAAACACTGGGGAATGGTATTAACAGGTAATAACTGGTTTAGAGAAGACACTGCATCCTCCTTCTGAATCCAAGTGAGAATCCAAGACTCCAGTGGCTCGGTCTTGTATCGATGTTGTTGTGTTGTAGGGTTAAAACATTTTTTCTGGGGTATATTTCAGAGATTATGAATATTGCAAAAAAGTTGTATCCACTCATTATTAGTGTATGAAGCCATGTAGAGTAAAATAAACAGGTTTTCTATCTTCAAATTATCACTATTAGTCGTGATCCTCCAAAGGTAAATCTGCCCATTCGTCTTGGCAAAAGAAGAATGGGCAGCTTCCAGTTTCGGTAAATTCCAGGGCAGCTATGCATATGAGAGATCTCCACAGATTGGATAAATTACGTTAAAATCTTTAAAAAATTAAAAGAAACCTTTTATTTGACCATATATGACTTAACAAAACCAGTAACGAATGATACGAGGGTCAAACTTTTTTGTTTCTCATCATTCACAATCTCCAAAATATTGCCAAAACAATTGCATCTATGACTTTCAAGTGCCACAGGATTTGATAAAAACTTCGATATTGACCCCTTTCAGCTGACGTCAGCAGAAACACATCCATTGTCCTGTAGGCTCAACTCAGACCACAGAAGTTACCCAACAGATATTTTCCCATTTGAGCAAATATGCGACGCAACCATAAAAATCAACAAAAACTGCTTCTTGCACCACAATCCTCAACTGAGACTACATTGATGCAGTACATTTGTTTATTTGTATAGCACAGTTCAAAGGCAAGGTAAATATTAAGTGCTCAGAAAGAACAAGATAATAATCAATCACCATGCATTACAAATCCTTTCAGATTGTATGCATAGATAAAGTGTTTTAAACCTGGATTTGAACATTGTCAGAATAAAAGCCGGTCTCACATTTTCAGTCTCACATTTTTAGTTTCTTTATAAAACTTCAAGGAATCTTTTTTTTTTTTTTTAAATGTACCCTTATGCTGCGATCCCTGGCAGCTCCCAGCAACAAGGAAAAGAAAATCTTTAAGCAATCTTTAAATTGCCATGAATTTTCTTTACATAATATCAAAATATGGACATTGTTTCTTTAACATTTACCTTTACAAATTATGTTGGGGCTGTACGTTACACTTATATGTTTTCTTTGTTAAATAAAAATACACTTCAAGCATTTAAACAAAGTTAAGAGTTCGACTTAGTATAATGAAAAATTAGACACCAATGTTTTCACACTTATTGCAAATTAATGTGTCTTTTAAAAAAAAAAAAAAAAAAAAAAAAAAAAAAAAAAAAAAAAAAAAAAAAACATCCTCTCTGTCGCCCAAAAGCCATGGAAAACAACAAGCGATTTCAAACATCTTTCCATTTGAGTGAATTCTGTTCTTTTCTTTTTTGTACTGTACTTATTCAAGAAATTCTACTTTGTCTTGATATTTCTATTCTTTGTCCAATTCATTTTGTAAAGCCCTTTATCACAACAGTAGATAGATACATTTAACATACCCACAGGTTTTGTTATCCTTCTGTGTAGTTATTGTATAAATAGACAATATAAAAACAATAATAATGCATCGGTTTTATGTTGCGCTTTTTGGACACTCTAAGACGCTTCACATGTCAGTATTCATTCACTCCATACTTCATATACACTCCATATTTATCCATCCATTTTCCCCCCTTAATCCCTTTCTTTGTTGTGTCCAAAAATGGCCAAAAATAAAGCACAATATTTCTTCTTTAAAGAAAGTGGACATTCCTTTCTCTGGACATATGACCAGTAATTTAGCTCGGTGATGTCCCTTGTTTAATGCCATACTGTAATGTGGAGGGCACTTCAAAAGCAACTCTGAATAGTTTCAGAATGCAGCAATGTTTTAAATGAATAGAAATGAGTATAACAGGTTCTGGGCCATCTTGGGTGTGGTGTATCTCGGTCCTGGTTCTACATCAACTTTGCATGGACTAAAGAAACAAACAAACTTCCTTAAAGTTCTTCTTTGCTCCAAAGGGAAAATGTTAAAAACTGAGTCGTTATGATCAAAGGCCTAAGAGGCTGACTCTAGTCTCCTCTTTGTTAGCACCCTTCCGTTCCAAGATACTTAAGTAGATTAGCTCAAGAGGGATTAGTGACCTGTGATCGCTCCATGGAGAACATCACTGCTTTTGTTGTGAGATAAAAATGGGAAACTTTCTCAAATGAAAAGTCTCTTCTTAAACAGCATTTTTTGGTTGATTTTTTCGACTTATTATTTCAAGTTTGTCTCACTGGTAACTGAAGGAATCCAATATCATAGGGCTGTTGTAAAAAACCCACAAAGCATGAGATTTTCTAGTTTTTCTCACATATGTGTGAGGTTCTGCAGACATTTTATCGGAACAAGTTGGGGAGGGCAGACAAGAGTCATGCATTACTGTAACTACCAGCGCTCGCCAAAGCAGCCAAAAGTTCTGAATCATCAGAACACTGAAATTATTGCATTATACATTGTCCAGATCATAAGATCCATCGTAAGTAATACATTTGTGTAAGCCCTCAGTCGTACAGGGATTAGTCAAAGCAAAGGAAGGTTTCTCACCCATCATCTGTACTTCTTAGTAAGTTTTCCCGACGTTTCGTCCTCAAACCAGCTGACTTCTTCAGGGAATGAAGAAGTGGGTGAGAAACCTTCCTTTGCTTCGTAAGTAATAAAGTTCCATAATATAAGGTGTAGCTTTCTGAAGAGAATAACAAATCACACATTCTAGCTCCAAAAGTGACATTTCATTTTAAAAAGCAAGAAAGAAGGAAATATAAAAATACAAGAGAAGTAAAAGAGACACTTGAAGTCAACAGTTTGAGAGTCGTTTGTCATTAACACAAACTCGAGGTTCATCGAATACATTCCTTCTGTGCAGGTTGTGGTCTGGTAACTGTTGATGGTTTTTGATATGGCACCTACAGAAGAATCTATGGCAGCAGCAGCTCGGCACAAGTGAAAGAGAAGTCCCTGAACTCCTCCTGGTTCACTGAGGGGATCAGGGCGTCCTCCATGGGCGTCAGGCTGGGCTCCTCCTGAGTGAAGTCCGGGTCAAAATTGTTCACATCTTCAGGGGTTTTCTGCAACACAAACATAACATGATACTCTTGGTGACTCCTTGAAGAAAGCAATTTAATTTTGCTTTAATTTTTGGATGTTCTAAGATGTAGGAGCACTAATAACACAAATAATTTGTTTCAAAGTTTTTCCTTTCTTTTTTTTGAACCTTTTTTTTTAAATTATAGGCCTTTACGAAATGGTTGAGATGCAGTTTGATGGTAAAAACCATGTGAGATGACCCACTGAGGTAGATTTCAGTTCCAAGCTTCAAGTAGATATAGTTATCCACCAAGAGGTTGAGGAAACCAATAAATCGTTAAAATACTTAATTAACTATAATCATTATTAATGGCACAGTGTATGGAGACATTACGCTCATAGACAGATATGTTTTGCAGCAGACTATAGCTAGTCCCTGGTTATAGAAATAAATTACAATAGCGTTACCGTCCTCAGAACCACAGAACACTTTATCATTCACTACATTTCATTCTGCATCACTTAAATTTACATTTCCAAGGGTTAACAATAATTACACATTATTACTATAACACATTAGATTGGTTTCTAAACGTTTGAATGATTAATCATTAGATACTGTTGACATAATGAAATAGATGACTTAATTACAAACAGAAATGTTGAAATACAGGAACAAAATTCCAGTTGCTAAGTCCTAATAATTTAAAGCTAAAGTAGCTAACTCTGAAACCACAATAAATTGACATTTTAATAAAAAAACTAGCCTGGTCGTACCACACCATAGTACAAATTACATTTCATACTAAGATAGATAGATAGATAGATAGATAGACCTTTATTGTCCCCTGAGGGAAATTCATTTTCACAGGCACTGTCACATACAGGTTACAATAAACACAAGAGACACCGAAGGGAGGGAAACACATACAACGCAGGAACAGGGCAACATTACAGACTGTTTAGAGCTGCTATCGCTGAAGGGACAAAACTTTTACTAAATCTTGCCCTCTTCCATCTTAGAGTTCTGTATCTGCGTCCTGAGGGCAGCAGAGTGAAGTGGGTGTGGAGGGGATGGTCTGGGTCAGTGCTTACTGTCCGGGCCATGCGTGTTACTGCTGTGAGGTTGAGCTGAGAGAGGTCTGCGGTGGGGAGACTGATGATTTTGGATGCTGTGTGTGTGACTTTAGTGAGTTTGTTTCTGTTGGTGATGGAGAGCATGTTAAAGTAACAGGGGGAGCAGTAGAGGAGAATAGGTTGAATGATTAAGAGTAGAGTTTCAGAAGCAGATTTGGAGAGACAGAGAGGGCACGGAGCTTACGAAGGATGTAGAGTCTTTGTTGGGAACGTTTATGGATATCTGTGACATGTTGTTCAAAGGTGAGTTTATTGTCGAGTGTGAGTCCAAGGTATTTGAAGTGATTAACCCGTTCTATTGTTTTGTTGTGTATGAGAGTGGGAGGCAGGTCTGGGGTGTGTGAATGAGAGTGGAAGATTAGTTCCTTGGTTTTGTCCGTGTTCAGTTCCAGAGAGTTTTCAGAACACCACTCTGTGAAGTGGGAGATGGACTGATGGTAGGCAGTGATGGAATTATTATCTGTCAAGAGGGCCAGAATGGCGGTGTCATCAGAATATTTGAAGTATGTGGTGGTTGGAAATGGGCTGATGCAGTCGTTTGTATAGAGGGTGTACAGGAATGGACTTAATACACACCCCTGGGGGGCGCCAGTGTTGGTGACGATGGTGGATGATGTCACTGAGTCAACTCTGACGGCCTGTGGTCTATTGCTGAGGAAGTTATGAGTCCAGCGAATGAGGAACGGGGGCAGGTTGAGGAGTTGGAATTTCCTGATTATTTGAGGGCGCTGAATTGTGTTGAATGCTGAGCTGAAGTCAATAAACAGGATGGATGCAGACGTACCAGGTAGTTCCAGATGTTGAAGGAGGGGGTGGAGGAGACATGAAACAGCATCCTCTGTTCCTCGTCTGGCTCTGTAAGCGAACTGGTGGGGGTCCAGCAGGGGTCTGACTGTCGGGAGGATGGAATGGAGTATGAGTCGTTCTAAGCATTTCATTATGATGGAGGTAAGTGCAATGGGTCTGTAGTGGTTTGGCTCGGATGGTCTGGGCTTCTTGGGAACCGGGATGATTGTGGAAGTTTTCCAAGCTGTGGGAATGTGTGCCAGCCTTAAGGAGTCCCAGAAGATTGAGTGAAGGACTGGTGACAATTCCATGGCACACAACTTCAGCACCTTGGCCGGGATACCGTCAGGGCCTGGTGCCTTGCCCATCTTGCACCTGCTAAGTTGTAGGTGTACATCCCCCTCCGTAAATGGGGGCTGTGATGGGGTGTCCAGGGGCAGGGCACTGAGCAGCTCTTCACAAACGGCAGAGTGGTCGACTGAGTCAAAACGGGTGTAAAAATCGTTCAATGAATTTGCAAAGATGGTGGGGTCTGTTGTTACGTGGTGACTGGAACTTGGGGTATGACCGGTGAGGAGCTTAATTTTCTGGTATGCTTGTTTAGTGTTCATACTGCCAAACTCATGCTCAAGCCTATCTTTAAACTTAAGTTTAGCTTTCATAATATCATTTTTAATCTGTCTGTTGAGTGTATTGACAGTGCTCCAGTCATTTAAATGAAAGGCTGCGTGCCTTTCATTCATACTGTTTTTAATGTGAGAAGTAATCCAGGGCTTTGAGTTGGGATATTTCTTAAACGTTTTGGTAGGTATTGTAGATAAAATACAAAACTTAATATAGTCAGTGATTACTGAGACCTTGTTATCCAGGTCCCCTTGAAATACATCCCAATCAGTGCACGCCAGGCATCCCTGAAGCTGCGCAATTGCATCCTCCGACCACACGCTGGCGCTGTGGATGGTTGGCTTAGCGCGTTTCAGCCCCGTCAGGTAGTGCGGGATCAAAACAACAACATTGTGGTCGGAGAAGCCGAGTGGTGCGTGCGCCCGAGCTACAAACGCATCAGAAATGTTCCCGTAACACAGATCCAGCGTGTTTTGCTTCCTCGTGGGAATATCCACATACTGGTGCAGTGATGGCATGACAGCGCCGAGTCTACAGTTGTTAAAATCACCCACAATAAACAGCGGAGCATCGGGATACCTGGCCATCATTGAGCTAGCATCCTCTGCTAGTAGCTCCGCTGCTGCCTTGATGTTAGCACTCGGGGGCACATAAACACAGCTGATCACCAAGCAGGGGAATTCCCGTGGGAGATAGAATGGTCTTAAGGACAAAGTCAGCAGTTCTAAATCCGGGGTGCAGATCGTGCGATGGATTTTGATGTTAACGCACCATCGCTTATTTACGAAGAGGCAAACTCCGCCACCTCCTAAGGTCTGGATTTGCTCCATTGTGCTCCGTGAACAGGTGGGAGGGGTAAACTCCTTTTGCAGATTGAAACGATTGGATCTGAGTTTGTAGTGCGCCCGAGTGAGTCGTTAGCATTTAGCATTTAGCCTAGCCATCTCCTTTGCTGCTAACGGAGCCCGTGGGGAGTAGCGCCACAATTTTTTCTAGCGATTACATTTGCTAAACATTCCTATTGCTCCGTCTTCAATTTCTTGATTGAAGACCGGATTACTTTGCTATCGCATTTTTCGCCATTACCAAACTACGACCTTCCCGTTCGTCGCAAACTCCTGACGTCATCCACAACTAAATACAACACTCTCCTTCCGCGCTCTCTGGTTGGTCGGTCGAAATTCAACCGATTGTATTCGCTAACACAGGGACCAGACGCAGACGGTTACATGCAGTGAAAGGATGATTGAGCGGAGTGTACGGATGGCTAAGGCCAGGCTAATAAAAAACTAGTTTTTAGCTCAAAAACAGATTGGTTCTATCATTTGTTCTCTCAAGCATGTATTTTTGGCCTCCGTCACATTTTTAGATCCGTATAAAAATCCAGGCTCAAACTACAATCTGCTTGAAAAAATAAATAAGATAGAATATTTCAAGGCTCGGGTGTTCAGCTTTGTGTTGGCACAAACGACACGTGAACCAAAAGAAAGTTAGGTGCTCCAGCTTTAATTGATCTTCAGAAATCAAACCAGCAGAGCAGCTGTCATGTCTCTTACTGTACTCTACCGTTCAATTGTGTTGCAATAGTTTACGACATACACTTTTGTTCCACACCCTGCAGATCTGCTCATGTTTTTAATGTCATAAAATCTAGTCTAGTCTAGTCTAGTCTTTTCTATTCAACTTTTATCAATTCCATCACTATTTATTTATGGAACATTCCAGATTATTTTATAGCTGGTTTATCTAACTTTTAACGATTTCATAAACAATACATGTGGCTCAACTGAAAGATTCTTGCAAAAGTAACATTTTGTGAACAAATCAGAGCATACCATCTTATTAGAAAACCTATTATTGACTGCAAACCTGTAAGAAAGAGCCGTGAGAGTTACTATTTGGGCTGATTTTTGATTTCCTCTCTTTGTCCCTTTTCTGTCTGAAAAAGTTGATGTGGCAGATGTTAAAAATACATGCAGGAGAAAGGTTTATGAGGTTGTTAAAGTTTTAAAGTTATCCCAGCTTTAATCTGCAGTGTGCCATGGGGAAATTGGCAAGGTGAATTTGAAAGTGCTCGACAAAACCAAAAACAAAACATAGAAATTACACAAAGCATTAAATCACTATTAGCTAGGATTTTAGAATGATCAATTTATTTTTTATTTCTGGACATCTATCTATCTATCTAAATCATAAATAATCACAGTATATTAAGATGGTGGGAAGACTTACACACCTCAAACCTGTGATTAATTGATTTTTGTAGGTTCTCAATGTCCCCTAATCCTAATTTTGTGTATACTATCCCTCTTTTCATGTTAGAGGCCAGAGTAGATGTGGTAAGAGAAGACGGACTTACTATCCGTGGTTTAAACGGAGGCTCCATCTCTCTGCGGTTGAGTTTGTCCCAGTCGATGGTGCTGAAGAACGGGTGGCTGGTGACCGCGCTCTCGCCTCCTTCAGAAGCCACGCAGCCTAAACGCCGAGCGGGGCTTTTGGTCAGTAACTGTGGGCAGACACGGAGACCAAGTATTTGCATCAAAACATTATTATATATTACTTGTATTGTTAGTTAAAGCTCGGCTACCTCACTTTTTAGACACTGAAATAACTTGTTTTGCTTATATAGTTTGTCTAAATGATCAGACCACAATATGATATCTTCAAGAAATATTAGAAAAAGTCAGTATTTCAGTCTTTGGGCTGAGAGTTCACATCTGCCTGAAAAAGCTGAAACATGTTATCTTTTGCGTACTTGTAAGAAAGAGTGAGGGAGTATTCAACACTTTGGGCTGAGTTTCTTTTCACTTTGCTGTCTGATAAAGCAGATTTGTGACAGGGCCAAAAATACATCCAGGTGAAAACTTGTGACTGTTTTGAGTACAAGTACGAGTAGAAGTAGTTGGATAGATTTAATTACATAGTTCAATAACAATGGTCTGAAAATTAGGTATCCTAGCTTTAAGTAAAATCCATGTATGGATAATTATGTAAATTGGTTAAAGAAATAATCTTGAGAGTAACATTGCCATCTCATCACAGAGGGGTCAGTTTTTCTTTTACAAAACATCAAAGATATGATCGGTAGCACACAGTTGTTGAGAAATTCACAAAACCTTTGTGTATTACAGTTGTTTTAAAAGGCAGAAAACAGCTCTGTCCATGAGACAGACGGGGTGAACACAATGCTAATTTGAGCTACAAGGTCTTCATATAAACGTGGATGAAACTAACACATCACTTTCTGATCAACACAAAAACAAAAAACTACTCTTTCCACAGATTATTATTGAATTGGACAAAAAAAAAGGTTACTACTAATTGTTTTTACCATTAACTGCACTTTCTTCAGACAAGCTCTTGTCTCTACGCGATAAAGACTACACCTCAAACAAACAGCCAAAGAATTGGGTCAATGTTCAGAGTCCAATCATTGCACAAATAAAGGGGAATTACGTATTTGACGCACACTTTACTCACACAGAGGCCTGCAACAAACACAATCAGTTTTATTACCCAAGATACAACAGTACATTTTATACTTGCCTAAACACTGTCACTTTCTAACTGTTATAAAACATTGGAATTTGTTTTGACCTTAGACTTGTTCCAACCAGACCTGTCTGGAACCACAAATCTGGACCACATCCAAATAACATCCAGACTGAGTATAGACAGTTTATGATCCGTACACACCTTTTTCTCAATCTGTAATTCAGTCCTCAAGAGACTCAGATATCGTTATTTTTGTCCATCATACATTAGAGTATGTACTCTGTATTTAAATATAGAAAATATACAGTGCAACATGCATCAAGGGTTAAAATGCTATAGAGCTTCCTATCCCGATGCTAGCACCAGAAGGAGGAGTTTAATTTGTTTTGGTTTTTTCCCAACTGTGAAATTCCTGACAACAAACACATACATGTGATTGTACAAATTCTAATTTAACTTGGAAAATTACCAAAACTAAATTAGGGGCAATAATTTTGTTTTAAAAAGAAGGAAACTGCCAAGTCTGATGTCATAGTTGTATAACTACATCCACATTTAGACCGAAGGGGCAGAGTTATACGTTTGTGCCAAAAGTTCCTGATGTTAGCGTGGATGGATCTATAAACAGCTCCAGGTCTGGTTTTAAGACCTACTATTTACCAAAGGAAGCAAACAAAAAATACTTTAAGACGTTGACAGAGGGAGTTTTAATCAACAAGTGTTAATCAAGTAGCTAAGAATTTACTATGTGTGCTTGAACTTCTTTACTAAAGATTAAGACGAACGCTTTTTAAAAATTCAAGCAGGACACCAAGACCCTATGACTTATCAAATATAAGTAGTAGTAGTAGTATTTATTTATATAGCGCATTTCACAGACTAAGGTCACGCAAAGCGCTTTACAATTGTTGAGAGTTAAGATATGGTTTTATTCACTAAACAAACGGTGATGACGGAAGCGGATCAAAGCCCTCAATCAACACCATCCATTCACTCACTCATTTCATTCATACCTATTGTGCATGTACAGGGGAAACAGGAGCACCCGGAGGACCTACACACACGGGGAGAACATGAAAACTCCACACAGAAAGGCCAGGAGGTGGAATAGAACCCAGGACCTTCTTGCTCTAACCGCTGCGCCACCGTGCTGCCAAGAGTTTGCTTAACATAAACTAAATTGCAACTATTCAATGTCTACGGTTAAGAGAAAAGCTTCAACAACAATTCAAACGGCACATTCGGGAGCAGGAGACCAGGCCATGTGATTTTCCAAACATAATCGTGAATCCTCATCATCGTTAGTACATGGGCTAAATTTGCAGCGGAGGTAAAAATAAACCGGAATGCTCTATGGAATATGAGAACATGAGAGAATGATATGTGCCTGTTTTGATAAGCATCTCGTGCCCTGGCTGTTTTCACTCCCAGGAGCCTGCACAGACGCGCCTGCTGCCACAGACATTATGTGGAAAAACTTCCAGATAAGTGGTGTGTTTCCTTGGTGTATACATGTAAAAGTATGTAATTAAAGCAGGCGTACCTATCTTTCAAACCGCAAGACGTTGAGATTTGTAATGAACATCGTGTAAGTGATTCTGCGCTTTCAAAAGAGTTTCTATCACTATTTTTCAGCTTTTTCCGTCAGAAAAGTGGAAAAGAGAGGACCACCCTCACTCAGTCACAGTCACAGGGCTCTTTCTTACACAAAAGATAAGGTTAGTCAAATGAGGACAGAATGTTGTGATCTGATTTGTTGTTTTACTTCTACAAGGAGTTAAAAAATCAACACTAAGGAAAAAAGTTAGGTAGACCAATGTTATAATAAAAACTTAGTTGTTGCTTAATGTTAGGCATAAACCAAATATATATAAGAGGACATTTTTGGGACTAGACGGTTTCAAGATCAATACAGAGATAACAGATAATATAATCTGTTGTACACAAGACAGAAAGAAACCTTTATACATTGCAAAAAAAAAAAACTAAATAAAATGAATAAATGCTTGAGTTGAGTGGTTTTTATCTTAAAAAAAGATTTGCCAAAGGGACAAACTATTTAGTATTAATCCAAGAAGTGTAAGTTATCATTGCATGGAAGACATTTGATTTTTTAAAACAAGATTAATGTGCGTGTCCCATTGGCAAATCTTGTTTTAAGGCAGTCAAAATGTGCTCAAATTTAGATACGTTTTCCCAAATTTGAGCATTTTAAAAACACTTAATTTTCATCACTTTTTGCAGTGTGTGTTACAGCCTCGAAATGCTTTTTCTTACCACCCAATCTTTGAATATATGTCTGTAAACCAATCTAAAGCTTAGTAGAAGTGTGTGTTTTGCAGAGAGCGAGGGAAGTTCCTGAACCATGGCTTAATATAGTTACATAAAAATCATGGCCTACAGCTGGACTCTGCACAGGCTCAAGGTCACTAAAGGAATGTTCCTGTAGTTATTGAGGCCCGTGTTTTTAAGCGACTGTCATAAAAACACAGATGCAGTATGTACAACATCTGCCATGGGAATCATCAACAAAAACACAGTATTGTTGTCATATGCAAGTGATAGTCTGATAATCTTGAATAGTGTACTAATATTCTATGTCTAGTTTTATCTCTTGTTATATCTTTAGCTTAAGACGGATTCATTAGACAGATTTTAGATTATTCTTATTATGATATTTTTTGTTTTCCACATTTAAACGGAGACCAAGCCTGAATGAACAATGCCAATCAAACCAATTCAGATTCTGCTGAGTCCGTCATATATATATTTTTGACATTGCAAGTTAAACGTTTAAAGCAAGACCGCTGACCGCTTTGAGGATGGCCACGGCTTCGGCGCTGAGCCACGACGCGTACACGATCTCCTCGTTCAGGATGGACTCGAACAGGTCGTCCTCGTTCTCCGCCTCAAAGGGGGCGTGGCCTGACAGCATCTCGTACAGAAGGACCCCCAGAGCCCACCAGTCCACCGACGGGCCGTACGGCATCTCCTGCAGGATCTGGAGAGGTCACAGCACCGAGAGTTACTACGTGAAGAAACTGTGTGGTCAGAGAGTGTTTGGGCCTGTGTCTTGACTTCAACTGGTTACAGAGTCAGACATGGATAAATATAGAATAGGAGGCAGGAGATCTCGTTTTGCTTACAGTTCTTTCCACAAGCTGTTATCAGTTTAAACAAAGCATTTTAATTATGATCTTGCACTGTTTTTGTTGATAGATTTCACCGTGAGTACTTTTTAACTTGTTTTATGTATGTACTTGTCTGGTGCACACTGGGGACTTTTGCAAATGTATTCCACTATGGAAAATTAAATGAATCATTGTACTCTTCAAATTCAAATTATGTGGTGAAAAACTTCTAACTCGCACCAGTCCATAGGATTGTTAAAATCTTGGTTGTGATGCAGGTGAGACACTGACCTCTGGAGCGATATAGTCCGGGGTCCCGCAGAAGGTGGCAGTAGTGGCTCCTTCAAAGATGCCCTCTTTACACATGCCAAAGTCTGCCAGCTTACAGTGACCGTCTTTGTCCAGCAGAACGTTGTCCAGTTTCAGATCTCTGGAAACACACATGCATGCATACACACACACAGACACAGACAGAAAATAAGTAGACACACCGAGACACAGGCATACAAACATACACCCACACAGACACAAACGTATAGACACAGAGACACAGGCACAAGACACACACAGACAGCCAATAGACAACAGACGACACACACATACAGCAGACACAGATAAACAAGACACACACAGACAACAGATACAGAACAACAAAACGCATAGACACACACACACACACACACACACACACACACACACACACACACAGAAACAAGACACACACACAAACACAGATACCGCAAAGTCAGAACAGCACAACCACAACCTTCAAAACCATTTCCACTGAATTATAAATATGATGTTAACTCTTCCTCCTTTTTGGGGTTAATCATCGAATAACCACACAGTAAACACACACATACACATGCAAACAACACACTCATACTTTGTGTTTTTGTTTGTCTGTGATTGTTGCTTTAAATTGTTGTGTCTTGTCTTTTACGTGTATGTGTGCGCTTTGAATTTGTATTGTATTGACTAAAGAGATTTTATTCTATTTTCCGTATGTTTTTATGCAGTTGTTGGCATTTTTAGTGCTGCTTAGTGACCACCATAGAATAATCTTTCTTCTATTCAAGACATATAATTACCGTCAGCACTTTTTTTTCCACGCACAATACAAATTACAGTATTATGAGGCCAACACTATTTCAGGTAGGATTAGGGCACTCTAATCCTTTGTACCCAACAAAACCCTCAATATTAGAAGTATTTAACATGATTTCAAGTCCCTATTAAATTTCATGAATAAGTTGGGAGAAAAATTGAAAAAGGGAAATACTTTGTTATATTTTACCAATAGATTACAAAAACAAACTAATTACTTATAGAGAAGATCCAGCAGGTTATTCATCAGCTTTTTGGAGCTGAAATCCTTCTCGGTGGTGTAATGCAAGTCTGCCCTGGTCTGCCCTGGTCTGCCCTCTCAATCATCCTCTGAGGTTTCAGCGGCCGGTGAGTGGCCTCGGACACAAACTGAGGTGTTGCGGTCTATTTATAGGTCACGGCATAGCATTCTGACACAGAAAGTTTTCCATTGACAACAACCAATGCCCAAAATGTCACATACACACACAATGTACACACTCCTATACATTGACGACAACTCTAAAACTTAACTATACTACTACTGTTTTATTAGTAATATTTCCATTTATTTCATTTAATTGATTTGATGTTTTTTTTTCTGCTTGTATTTGATTTGATTTGGTTTTATAGTTGTAAATGAGTGGCGTCAAGATTGGGCATTTCATTCTTTGCTTGTTTTTTCTGGTTTTATTATTCACTGCCTGCTATCTGTGTAGCACTGCGGAAACTCTTCTACAATCCAAAGGAGGTCAGAGGGCAAGTTTGGAGTCTAATATTTGCCTGTCACGGTCGGAAACACGACACGGGACGTTGCGGGTTTGTTGGGTTTTATCTTTCTCCACTGGTGTGAGGAGCAGAAGGTCAGATGCAACGTGAGAAGTGGGTGATTAAAGGGACGTTGGCTGCCACCTGTAGATGATGCCCTTGTTGTGGAGGAACATGAGAGCGGATGTGATCTCGGCCGTGTAGAAGCGCGCTCTGGGCTCCTCGAACTTTCTGGACTTCTGGATGTGGAACATGAGGTCGCCTCCGTTCACAAACTCCATCACGAAGAAGAGCCGGTCCTGAGGAGGAGAGCAACAGGTTTTAACAAGGGCCAGTGTAGCGGACACACATTCACAGTCACTTCATTCTGCTATGTGGCAATGAAGATAGGTTTTGCCTTTTTTGATTGATTTTTTTGATTTTGTTGGATGCAGAGGACATTTTTTGGTTATAGTAAGGGCATCTATTTTGTTTTTAAATGTCATTGCTATCTGTCAGGCCTTTAAATAATGCAAATAAAGACAATTGCATATAACAAAAAGACAATAGTAAACATGAGAACCTTTATTTGTCCCACAGTGGGGAAATGTTGGTTTTGCATCACAGATCCCAAATAGCTTCTTTAGCTTTAGCTGATAAAGAAGGAGAAATATAATTTATAAACTCTACTCTGAGCTTCCTCCGCAGAGTGGCTGGGCGCTCCCTTAGAGATAGGGTGAGGAGCTCAGTCACACGGGAGGAGCTTGGAGTAGAGCCGCTGCTACTCCATGTCGAGAGGAACCAGTTGAGGTGGCTCGGGCATCTGTTCCGGATGCCTCCTGGACGCCTCCCTGGGGAGGTGTTTCGGGCACGTCCCACCGGGAGGAGGCCCTGGGGAAGACCCAGGACACGCTGGAGGTGTCCTGTGATGTCTCTCAGCTGGCCTGGGAACGCCTTGGGGTCCCCCCGGACGAGCTGGAGGAAGTGTGTGTGGACAGGGAAGTCTGGGCGTCTCTGCTTAGACTGCTGCCCCCGCGACCCGGCAATGGATGAAGCGGAAGAAAATGGATGGATGAATGGAACTCTACTTTGTTTCATTTTTATAACTCATTTGATTTGGCACACTAAAGATGGAGTACCTAACTTTGAAATCATAAAAATGAGCAGAGAATTATAATCCATATAACTAGATCCTAGCTTTCAAAACTGTTTTGTTCTTCTACTACAAGCTTTTATAAACGTGTTTTTATCAGTGATGAAGAGAGCCCTCACAAAGCCAATCAGCTCTCAGTCTGTGAAAGATAAAACGCTTTCTAATAAGTTGAAAAAATGTTACCCAGATAAGACTATTTCTGGGACAACCACCAAACAAAGTTAGGTACTCCAGCTTGAATGAACATATAGTATTAATAAATGTAAATAAAAGAAGCATCTGGAGGTAAGTTTGTGTGCGAGTGCATGTGCATATGTGTGTGTGTGTGTGTGTGTGTGTGTGTGTGAAAAAAACCATTGTTTTTTCATCGATTAAATTTTTTTTTTGTCTTTTGTACAGAAAATTTGAACAAAAGTACTACTACTACTATTTCTCTATTCCAGATAATAGCTACAACGCTCATTCATATGCTGTCCCTAAGGCAGATACAGACACCAGCACAACATGCGTACCGTATGATACTAAAGATTACATAGAAGAGATCACTACAAGTGAGTAGCATAACAAAGGACAATGTAAACAAAAGATAAAGCATCAGGTTTTAGTGATCACATGAGCGTTTGGATTTCAGCGGTTTGAAGCGTGGGCCACTCCCTCATCTCCAGAGGAAGACTGGTCCAGATCTGACTGGGTCTTATTGCTATAATCATGTAGTCATTGTTCAACTTGACTCATGCATGCTTGTAGTCCTCTTGAGGAATTTGAGACTTCAGTGCTCAAATATCTGTTTCACCAACCACCTATCCCTGCTCATTTATAAAATCGTGTTATTATTGAACATATGTAGTTCCTTTTTATATGCATAATAAACATTAGTCATCAAACATAGTGGCTGGATAAAAGAGACAGTAGAAATATGAAAACATGCCCCCAGGACTATAAACCGGGACAAGGGGGCTGTTTTTACTCTCACACAACTAGGATTCCGCCCTGAAGAAGTCGTTTTGCAGATGCCGTTTTGTCAATGGTTCCTCTTACGGTGTGCTAATCCCTCTGCCTTCACTGGACGCAGCAGCTCAGGGTATTTTCAGCCATGAAGAGGGTCAAAGACAAATACAAGTACAGACTATAAGGTGTACTTGGAGAGCGCATACCCAGCCAAAAGCCACAGTCTTTCCACCATCACATCCCTTCCACCAGGGCTGGACTGGCCATCGGGCGTACCGGGCAATGCCAGAAGGGCCGATGCCCATATTTGGGCCTGTCTGTCTGCCTCATACAAAAAAGATGTTTGTGAAAAGTGTAAATCCGTTGTGTAAAAACAGTGTAAAAACTGTTCGAGGGGGCGCGCGTGTCCGCGGGGCACCTGCTGTATGTACTTGAACGGGATTCCACCACCTCAGCGGCCGCAGTGTTCCCGCATCCAGCGGCTCTGAGCTGGACGCGGGAACCGCTCACCGGGAGCCGCTCACAACACAACACGGTGAGCGCGTAGCCACAACGTGACCATGTACCCAAGACCATAAACGCGCACAGGACCATGCATGTCCTTTTACGTAATTTGTGCACCCAATAAATACCCGCTGCAGGAAAAGTCCGCGTCTCCCCTCTCCTCTCGAATTGCGACTAAATTAAAGCTCGGGTGCCTACATTTTCCATTGCATTAAAAGTACATGTTTGAGCCCAAAAGTAAAAATAATTGTGGTGAACAAATTAAACAATTTAGAGCCAGCAAATGGCTGACATTATGCATTTCAGACTTTTTTTGACCAATTCTCATCCCTGTAACAAACAATAGTATTGTCTGTGTCACCTCCCCACTCTGAGACATGTTTATTACTCTGTTTTAATGTAGACTATTTGTACTTTATTTTTATTGTTGAAACTGCACATATCCTGAATCCCTCTACAGTATTTGCTTCCACATAGTGTATACCCCAGGGGTGGGGGGCAACCTTTATGTGCTCCTCCAGTGGCTCCTGGAGCCTTTTTCAGAAATGTCTGAAAATGAGTGTGAGGGCTATATTTTATTCCTAGTTTGAATGTGGTTTCTGTAGGAGGAAAAAACGATTCCTAACCTATTTCAATGCTGTAAAAATGTGTACAAGTAATATTCAATTCAACATTTCTGTCAACGTAGTGCGTCATATCCTGTGACGCGGCCCCGCGCCAGGCGGCCACTGCTGTAAACAAACCGCGTGTGCGCACGGATCCCAAGATAAAAAAGAGAACGAGTCGATAAGACTGGACTAAGAACAAGACTGAACATTTTGCTTTCAGTCAATGAGGAAGGACTGCTTCATGTTTGCGATGTAATAGGAAGTTTTGTTGCAACACGAGGAACAATGAAGCACTAAACACCGTTCACAGGGATTAACGTGAAGGATTCTTTCATACAAATCCCGGAGAACCTTTTTCAGACTTCAAAACCTCCGCAAAGACTGTGAAAGAAAAGGCCATTAAGGACATTCAGCTCCAGCAAACTTCAGTCCTGTGACGTGATCGATATGAGCGGACAGTGCAGGTGTGTGACCTTTGAGCCAAAAAGCAGATTTATTACTGTATTTCTACAGTTGCATGAAGGCAAAAAAATGGAAGTCAAAGTTAAAGCAGAGTCATCAACGTGGTGCGTCACATTCTCTCCAGACACGCTGCCAGTGAAAACACACATTTAGATAATCATGAATGCTTATTATGTATTGTAGCCTTTACTTGGTCATTTAGATAATCGGCTAATGTAGCTAATGTAGCTACATTGTGTAACCTTTCATATAAGGCTTCTACATGGCTGTTATTTTTTTTTGCGGCTCCAGACAGATGTTTTAGTTTTTTGTCAAATATGGGGCTCTTTGAAACCTTTTGAGTTGCCGATCCCTGGTATAAACAAACTGTAAAAAAACGTGACAAAAACATGCCTGGGCCGGTAAGAAGGGAAAAATGCCCGGGCCGTTTTTTTGTCCCAGTCCAGCCCTGCCTTCCACACACCACATTTCAGCTCAATCACATGATCAAAGGGATCAGAAAGAACCTGCAGGACTGCTGCCATCTGCTGTAAGACAGAGCAACTGCAGGCTGTACACTGTCCTGAGTGCTGGAATTGTTAGAGCTTTCTAACTGTGATAATAGTCAAAAACAATGCACTGCACTTTTTTGGACTCTCAAAGAGGCTTCTCATGTCATTATTCATTTCACTCTATACACAGTGGTGATAAACTACTACTGTAGCCACAGGTGCACTGGGGCACACTGACAGAAGGGAGGCAACCAGTATGTGCCATCGGCCCCTTCAACCACCATCAATGTCTGTATAGATATATCTATGTATCTATATGTCTGTATAGATATATCTACAGTATATGTCTGTCTAGATGTATATGTCTGTATTGATGTAAACTTTAACATTTTTGACTCAGTATCTTAATGGTGGTAGTTATAAATGCACACATGCTGAGACTCACGCGTGTCTGGAAGCAGCAGAGGAGCTGGGTGAGGTAGGGGTGGCAGCGAGCCAGGGACAGCACCCTTTTCTCCGTCATGGTGCACTCCACGTCATCGTCCTGCAGAATGATGTCCTTCTTCAGCACCTTCACAGCAAACACATGCTCCGTGTCATCGAGCCGCGCCAGCATCACCTGCAACGATACGCCAACACTTCAATCATCAGATTCTCAGCTTTGTTGCAGCAGTGTTTCCCAACTGGGGGAACGCAGACCCCTCAGACTACACGCAGGTATTACAGTCAGTACTTGAAAGGATTTTCAAAACTTGCAAACATTGATTTAGAAAATATATATCAACTCCTGGTTAAATACCAAGAAAAATCCCATTGAAATTAAGAACCTCTTTTTCAAGGGAGTCCTGGCCAAGAGGCAGCAAATTTACACATAAACACAACAGAGAGTAAAAATTCAATTAAAATTACAGGTATACAGACTACACACATTAAGTCAAACAATTACAGGTAAATGAGGCCGTCTAAAAAACTCAGAGTATTGATTTGAAAGCATTCAAGGAAGCTGACCGAGCATTAGCTTCCAGTCTCGCTGTGATGAACCTCAGGGAAGAATGGTAGTCCAGCTTTTGAAGACACTAAGAGGTAGCACAGACAAGGCGCCTTTTAACCCCAAAAGAAAAACATGTCTTATTTTGAAAGAAGATACCCAACTTAACTTTTAATTTCTTCACAAGTTCATTGATAAAAGGAGAGCGTCATAAAATATAACATCAAGGTATTTGTATTCATGCACCACTTCAATGCCATTCTCCTCAAGAGTGGACACCACCGGGGAGTTTGAGATAGCTTCTTTTTTTTGAGAACAGCATTAGCTTTGTCTTGTCAGCATTGAGAAGTAGTTTTAGATTTACAAAATAATTCTGTACAGAAGCAAAGGCTTTCAGTAGAGAATTAAAAGCCTGCTCAAGTGATGATCCAAAGCAATAGATAATTCTATCATCAGCATAAAAATGATATACAAGATGAATAAAAGGGGCACCAAAAAAGATTCCTATGGCACCCCCTTGTGGACAGTAACACTTCAAGAGCAAATGTCCTCAGATACACTGGGTTATTTTTTATTCTGGGGTTCATATGGGTGACTATGGCATGTTATACATTTATACAACGCTAATTCTCCAAGAAAACAACCATATTCTTAAGATCCGCTTGTTCCAATTGTTTTTTTGTTCAACATGTATAATCCGTTTCCCGTGGGTCACTTGGGGTTAAATACGTTCTGGGGAGTTTTAACCCAAGTCTCAGGAAATGCGTAGGATGCATATTATTTATGTTCCATTACCCCCACGCGGCTGTGGCTCACAGATAACACTGAAAACAGACAGAACACAGGCAGCATGAGACCGAGCGGAGCGTGTCTCAGGGGCAGCACAGTGGCACAGCAGTTAGCGCTTGTGCTTCACAGTAAGAAGGTCCTGGGTTTGATTCCATCTCCAGTGGCATCGCCTTGGATTGGTTTTGGTCAAATGTATCAAAAGATATATTGTTTTCATGGACCAATTTTATCTTGAGTCTGAAATAAAGATGAATAATATAACTAAGAATAATCCCTCACTGCAGCTGCCCCAAAACTCTTGCACTCTCTCCACATCAGATCAGGAACTTAATAATAATAATAATAATGCATCGGTTTTATATAGCGCTTTTTTGGACACTCAAAGACGCTTCACATGTGTCATTATTCATTCACTCCAAACACGGTGGTGATAAACTACTGATGTAGCCACTGCCTACAGCTGCCCTGGGAAACACTGACAGAAGCGAGGCAACCAGTATGTGCCATCGGCCCCTCCGACCACCACCAACCATTCACACACACACCAGACTCATTCTAGGCAACGGGGGTGAAGTGTCTTGCCTAAGGACACAACGGCAGTTTGGCACTTTACAGCCGCAGCCGCCCCACTGTGGCTGGTGTTCCCAGAGGTTAAGTGTCTTGCCAAGGACACAACAACAGTAGTCAGTGGGAGTCGATGGTGAAAGTCTTGAGCGGGGCTTGAACCCACGACCTTCTGGCTCAAAGGCCAACGCTCTACCAACTGAGCTACTGCCGCCCTTGAACCCAACTTGAACCCATCTGTTCAAAAACGCCTACAACCAACAGTTTTAGTTTTTATTTTGTTAAGTAAGATTTATCATTATCAAATCGTTTTTCATAAAAATCCTTAATTACAACCCTAAAACTATATAGAAAGTACCTACAGTTCTTTTCTCTTTAAATACGCTAAGAAATATACTTTCGTGGAGGAAATGCTACTAAACATCTCGGAAAGCCTTTTGAAAGGAAAGCAGTTTTGAGCAAATAACGCTTCATGTAAAGACGTATGTGGTTTATCTGTGCTCACCTTCCCAAAGCTGCCTTTGCCCAGGACCTGGAGGAAGGTGAAGTTGTCCAGCCGCAGCGTCACTCTGTGGTCCTGGACTTCTGCGCTCTCTGTGGGCTCTGGCTCTATCACCTTGCTGCTCCTGATCTGTGACACAAGCGTGCATTCAGAACCTTTCCACTGGTGTGTGTGTGTTTGCGTGTGTGAGTGCGTGTGTGAGTGTAAATGTCTGTGTGTGTGACTCTCTCTGTGTTTATATGTCTCTTTGTGCGTGTGTGTGTGTGTGTGTATGCTGTTGTACCGTGGAGGTACGTTTGGAGCGGCCTCCTGGATGCAGACCCATCTCCGACAGCTTATTGGCCAGCTCGACACTGTTGACGCCGCAGCTTGGGGCCACGTTTCCTTCACAGCGAATGTGAACGTTCATTTTACAGCCTAAAAAAGAGGAGAGCATATTTATACGAGCAGGACTGCATACAAGGGGACAGGACTGCATACAAGGGGACAGCATAAACCAGGCAGGTACTGAACATGAACATTACTTTTGCAGTGCAGCCCCTGGCGGACGACGCCCCACAGCAGCGAGCCGCAGTGGTCACAGAACGTGGGCGACTTGTAGTTGTGGACGTTGAACTTGTGAGGGACGTTGATACTGAAACCCTGAGGAAACAAAACACCAATGAGGAGAGGTCTAGAAGGTTTCAGGCTGTAATGGATTAATCGCAACTAATCGATTATTGAAATAATTGTTTAACCCACATAAGTTTTCTTCTGACTTAAACATAAAAGTCCAAACTCAGGCCAGGGGCCAATTGCGGCCCTCAATGTAATTTTATGTGGCCCTCTGCCTTTCTAACCCAAAGTAGTCTTTGAGATCATAAACATAGTTCACTGTGTCATCCATCCAACTTCAGCTCAGCCAATAAGGACATGTTGTACCTTGTTCTAAAGCCCAGGAGCGTCTAGAATCCAGGTGTTGACTGTCACAAACTTCCGTTAATGGTGCTAATGTAACTGGTGAGATGGTAAACATGTGACATTCAGCCAACTTGATCGTGATGTCGGCCCCTGGAATAGTCTGGTGAACTAAAGTGGCCCTCTTACTATAAAGTTTGGACACCCCTGTACTAGCGGTTATATGGTGTTGTATTTGATGTTTATAATGTTGTTTATGATGTTGATCAGCAAAACAGCAAGGCCGCCAAACCGTGTCATAACAAGGGGCCACTGTACATATTTTTAAAGCTAATTTCCCCAAGAATAAATAGAATAAAGACATACTATTACATTTATTCCGAGAATTGAACCAAACACAAGTTAAATAGATAAATATAAAAAAACACATTCATAATGTAAGAAAATGCTGAGAAGAGGTTTTATAACTCAGATAATTCTATTCTGACAATAGAATAAAATGTGTGTGAAGAGGCATCACTTCAGCTTTGTTTGGGTCAAATGTAGAATGTAGTAGTATCCCATATTCACTCCCCTTTCGACATAATTAACTATTAATTGATAGAATACTTGGCCACATAAGCGGCTATAAAAAATAGCCAGAGAGAAACTCCAGCCTAACACTAAAAAGTGACTAAAGCTGCATCAACTTTTGTTTAGGGAACAAAAACAACATTTACATAAACAGATTTTAACTTTACTTTTTTTAGAGGCCTAGTTAAAATGACAGAAATGTAAACAAGCGTTTAAGGTCACTTTCCACGGTTAACCTCTCGTCTCATTTCATGCGACATCTGACCTCAATAAAGCCACAACAAAAAGTAATGACTTCATTCAGTAGTTGTGCTACTTCCTCATACTTTCCACATTATCATTATGTGATGTTGTATGGTGCAGGTTTCGTATAAATAAAATGAATAATAAATAATAAATTGATAACTAGCTCATAGTGTCTTGTCTCACCTGTTCATGGTGAGTCTTGGTCTTGGTCATGCGAGGACAGGCTGTGACCACCAGCTGATGGCAGCGTTTGTGAACCACACACGTGCAAACTGGAAAACATTTGAACATTTGACATGACTTAATGTCTGTGATGATGAATGAACGATGAAAAGAGAAAAAACACGCACTCACCTTGGCACTGATAACCCTGCTTTCCAAACACTCCCCTGACAACGACAAACACACACATGAACACACAATAAACTCACAATAAACTCACACTCATCATGGAGCAGACATTCTGAGCAGGAGCAGCCTCTGTGTGAGTGGTTTTACATGAAACAGATGTTTTATGTAAACAAAAAAAATACACTTTGCATTCATTCAAACACAGCTGTGATTAATAAATGTTGGACCACAACATTTATTACACTATTACTGCCTTAAATAAAGGGAGGTTAGGTATAGTTACATAGATGTACATAAATCTGTCCTCTGCATTGGACTCATCCTGAAATGCCACTGGGACCTGAGTCAGGAGCATGGTCACTACAGCACAGTGGCCCCATCTCCAGATGTTGATGCTCTGCTCGGTCAGAACATTTTTATAAAATAAAATACATGCATTTTATTTTGATTGACCTCTATTCAACAAGGAAACTGACTTTTAGAATCCAGTTTTAAGATTTTAGAAGCTGGGAGTTTCGCCTTTAATTGTTTCTTAAACTATTTGGTGAATCACTTTTTGAGTCATCATAGCTACTTGAAGCTTGGAACTGAAACCTACTTCATCGGGGCATCTCTATCACTTGGTTTTAAGAAGTTTTACCATCATCTCAACCAATCAATTTGGTAAAGGCCTATAATAAAACAAACAAGCGGTTCAAAGATAGATTGGTGCTCCTACATCCGAGAAAAAAACAAAACAACATTGTTTCTTTTTTATCTCTGTACAGCATTTTGGAAACTTATTTTACAAAAAGTGATATATTGGATGTGATATATATAAGTGGATTGGATTAAAGGAGTGATGGAGCAGACATGGGGAGAACATGCAAACTCCACTCAGTAAGGCCCTCTGCAGACCGGGATTTGAACACAGGAGAAGTCGGAGTGCTAATCAATCAGCTGATGTATTTTTGTACGGGTCAAAATTCCAAATTTTGGAATTTTGACTCAACTACAAGGGGAAACTGGTCACTCTTTTACTCTTATTACTCTCACAGACCATTACAGACCATTACAGACCATTACAGACCATTACAGACCATTACAGACTGATCACTGGCCTTTGTAGCGGTCATAGTTCCATCACAGAACAGTAGAAGAAGAGCAGAGAGGCCCTCACCAGATGAATTCGCGGCAGTGGAAGCAGAAGGTCGGTTGCCGTAGGAACGTGGACATGAACTTGTGACCGTTGACCTGGTGGATACGCCGCCGCACGGCTCCCTGTCGAGTCCGAGTCAGCTCTTTGTGGGCCTTCTGCGCCCGCGGCACTAAAGCCTCTTCTGCACACAGGTACAAACGGATTAAGCTACAAACTCTGGAACCTTGGGCCAAACGCTGCGGCACATGATGCAATGATGAGGTACGACTTTAGTCATTAGCACAGTTGTTGTTGCAGCTCGCAGACAGGTGCTCAGGCTCCGCCCACTCCTCACTGCGGTGTTATTCTCCGCACTCACCGTCAGTGAAGAATCCATTTAGCGTAATCACAATGTACACTTTTCCCTCTGGCTCCAAGTCCACCTGCGTACACACACACACACACACACATATATATATAAGAGCCCTCAGACAAAACAGAATGCTTACATTGGCGACACTGTGGCTGAGTACTTAAAGGCACAGTCTAAAGATTTTTTGTTTGGAAGAAAGTAGGATTACAAGACAAGTACATTTTTACAATTTTTTGATATTCTGTCAATACACTTTGATAAGAATAACTTTGCCTTGTTAATACGTTTCAGCTGGTTTTTGTGCTAGGTGATCAAAAAGGTCCGGGAACACAGCATTGTACCTCAAAGAATAATACTTTTTACATTGTGATTTTGTGTTTTAGAATGTGAAATATCATGTTGTTAAGAAATAATAATAATATCAATAATGCAGTATCTTTTTATGACACTCGCTTTACAGAAATATGAATTCACTCCAAACACAGGGGCTGACAGAAGCAAGACAACCAGCATTCCAACCATTACCCCACACACACACACACACACACACACACATACACGTTTTTGTTACCTGGTGGGTCCCTTTGACAGGGCCGTTCAGAATGGGACCCATAGACATAATCTTTAAGACTTTAAGTAATACAAAACAGTCAATAGAAACCAAACAACTATTTTAAAGGAATTTTATTTTAGATTTTGTTTTCGAATTGCAGTGATTCTATTTTTGACATAGAATTTAATGCCACTCCATGTCCGATGTCTAAGGTCATCTGGTGAGGCATTAATGCAGGCCAGGCAGTGAGACTTCCCAGGGACCTTTCCAGTCTGTATGAAAGGTGTCATGGTCTTCTCCACAGCCTTCACCTCAGATGCAGACCATGGCTTTCTTACACGTTCTAGGGAGAGAAATAAAAATATATTAGCAATATACACTCCCAGGGTGAGGACCAAGCAGCCTGGCTGTAATCCCCCACCTGGTACACTTACCAGAAGGGGCACTGCCACTACCATGGGGTGCATCTGGATGAATGGTTGAAGGTTCTCCGCTTGAAGTTTCTTTTAGCCCGTCCGTTTGTGAGAGGATCTCTACTGCTCTCCCTGTCGCACAGAAAATAAAAATACAAGTGGCCTTTAGGGGAAAAAAATCATACATATTTTAATAATATCAAGAATTACCTTCAGGCTCAATTTGTATCTGGTCGAGGCTCTTTCCTTCGAATTCCGTCACTCTTCCCTGCTCCATGGCCATCAACACTTTGCTGATTTTGGCCAGCTCCAGTGTCCCCTCTGGTAGTCTGTAATATTGCCTGTGGATGCGAATGTCATGGCCGAGGAAGTTGGCAAGTATGTCCATCTCATTCTCTTTCATATTGAGAACTGTAGACATAGTAGCTATGTGCTTTCTAAGTTTGGTTGAGGATAGCATCTCTGGATGCACCGCACCACATTCTTTGGCTACCTGGCGTAGGGAGTCTGATCCCCTGATGTGGGTGTCTGCGCCCGGGCGGGAAAAGAAGTATGGGTTATGGTCAGAGATGGAACAGGCCCTTCTGTTCTCCACCAGCACCTCCATCGAAGCAATCATTTCAGGAGTCAAAAGAACCGGCACTTTCCGACTTCTTTTCCCTTTAATTTCAATGCGTTGAAAATGCTGACACAGCTTTTTCTCAAGTTGGGACAGTCCCAGAGCAATGTCAGAATGGATCCCAGTCTTACTTCTTAAGGTAAAGGCTGTCAGTGGCATCTTTGAAACCTCACCTTCCCTTCTTCGATTGAAAATGATGACCTCACAAAGAGTCAAAACTGCCAGTTTAGACCAATGCTTAGACGTTGGCTCACTTATTAGGGTTTGCACATATTCAGGTCGACATACCTCAATATGTGCATGCATGGCTCTAACGTCCTCAGTCAGAGGGAGCAGGTCCGGAGTGTTCCACTTGGCTTGCCGGAGGGTCTGTAGGGCAGCAGAAGAAACACAGACGTCCCACCTCTTCTCAAAAAGCAGCCGGCTTCGTTGGAGGTTTTTAATAAATAGTTCATCAACACAATGCTCCATTTTTGAGTCACATTCAAGAATATCTGCTAGCTTTCTGAGGCTATGGCCGAGTTTGAGGGCCAAGGATGGAGTCTTGTATTGATTTGTTTCCTCATCATATCCAGCCACAGACCTGACTGCATCAATCACATGGTTAAAGTTGGAAGGAATAAAGAAATCCTTAATTGTTTTCAGTTTCCCTGCGGTTTTTGCTTCGTTAATTAACCTACCGACTTCTCTCATTTTCTGCCTAATGTAATCATGCTTTGTCTTATCATGCCCGTGTTTTAAGTACAGGTGCTCTCCGAGTCTCAGAATCCCCTTTTCTGCTTTGACAACACCCGTGACCTCATCCTGATGCATTGCCGAAATTAAAGACCACAGCTTTTTGCTGATGCCCTCCGGTACAGGCTGGGCTAGGGAGCAGAGGGACTGGACCCTACTTCTACCTGGTTTAGCCTGGGCATCTTTCTGTGAAAGCCGGCACCTGGCCACATGCCTCCACAGCGACTTTCGCTTAAGCAATGCCCCACAGTCTATACAGTGCAAAAACTCACTGGATTTAACTGGGCAATTTGGCTGTTTAGCTGGGACTAAAGTTCCAATGCCGGCCTTTAAAACCTCAAAATTGTGCTCACGGTTTCCACTATTCCTGATCAAATCAAACTGAAGTTTACGTGCTTTAGATTTCACAGGTAGAGCCAATGCTCTGGCTACGTCACTTTCATTTCCATGTTTTCTAGTCAAATGACGGGACATTTTGTGGCAGGACATTGAACAGTAGAGGCAGAAGTGTCTCTTGCTGTATACTCGCCCCCCATTTTTCTTCTTTTGCAGCTGCATGATAACAATGTTATTTGCCTTTGGTTCGTCACTTTCCGAGTCTTGAAGAAAAGTGTTTTTGATTTTTCTTTTTCCATACTTTTTTACAGGTTTCTTCTTGACAGTTAAATCGTCAGAATCTGAGTCGACCTCATCAATTAGGGACTCTTGACTAAGCTGCACAAACAACAAATAATTTGTAATCATTCTATATAACAATTTGAAGTCATGACTTGTAGTCAGCACTTACCAGTGGTTTGTAAGCGTGCGCTTCAGTGTGCTCCTCCATGATTTCTTGCAGCCTAATGAACCACACACTTGCACCTTTTTCTAGCCTGACACCTGATTTCCTCTGTTGTGCTGCTCCATGATTGGCTCCAGCCTGCTGGACTGAAATTGCCCCAGTGTGCCCCTCCTTGATATCCCGCAACCCACCACCAGGGTTCCGACACATAACACACTTTTTTCAGGAAAGTAAACCTCCAGGGGTCCTTTCCATATTTTTACAGAGACTGCATAAGGACCGTTAGAAAAGCATTACCCATTGATTATTAAGCTTGGACCAGTGGGGTCCGGTGTTCGGGCCCCACCACGTAAAACCAGTCCCCATGACGTGAGTGGAATCTCAGGTTATGGAACCCACCAGGAGTTGAAAACAAGTACACAAGTACACAAGTACACAAGTACACAAGTACACAAGTACACAAGTACACAAGTACACACACACACACACACACACACACACACACACACACACACACACACACACACACACACACACACACACACACACACACACACACACACACACACACACACACACACACACACACACACACACACACACACACACACACACACACACACACACACACACACACACACACACACACACACACACACACACACACACACACACACACACACACACACACACACACGCACACACGCACACACGCACACACACACAAAAAACTAACCATGCCCTTCCCTGCTTAGCTTCAGAGCTTGACGGGATCTGGCTTTCACATACAGGCGGTGGTATATCTGTGTCTGTTATGTGGATTTATGTGAAAATGTGATGTGAAGATTTCAAATAATATATGGCGTGTGATAAGTAAAAAAAATCAATGATCAATAAAATATTAGAAAAGAGAGGGTAAATTCTACTACCATCTTTTCTACTTTTTGCAGTGCTTTTACAAAGTTAAATAAGATGTTTTGATGTTTGAGAATGGCTTTTTGGAAGTGTGATTTTGACCTATACGTATACATCCATCTTGCAGCCCTAAATATTTGAATAAAAACAACCAGGAAATGTCCCTAACAAAGTTTAAGTTTCTAAAATAGTTTTTCACTTATTAAAGGGCAAGCCTTCAGATGATCCTGTATTATAATAATGAGCATGTATTTTCTGAAGTTATGACGACTGAGCAGCAAATATGTGTCTGCATATTTTTGTGAGGCTGAAGGAATCTGGAGCAGGTCAGGCCGGTTCTGCTGCCCACGACCGACGGAAGGACCTCAAAACATCCAAATACTCGCTCCATGTGGTGCTGCATGTTGGAAGGAGAGGCATATATCTGGGTATCTTGATCTTGAATCTTGTCTTTGTAAATCCAGATATGAGCCTACAAGGACTGACTGATGATTGACAGGATGCCTTCTTCGTTGGGGAAGCTCCAACCTGCCTTCTTCGTTGGGGAAGCTCCAGCCTGCCTTAGCAACCGTCTTAGCAACCGTCTTAGCAACCGTCTTAGCAACCGTCTTAGCAACCGTCTTAGCAACCGTCTTAGCAACCGTCTTAGCAACCGTCTTAGCAACCGTCTTAGCAACCGTCTTAGCAACCGTCTTAGCAACCGTCTTAGCAAAATGCCCGTCTCTGTTACGGCCCAAAGCTAGCACTTTCAGAAACAAATGCAATAATATAAGGAAATCGGCTGCAGCTAGCTCATGTTCTAATCAGCTCCTTCTACATTCTGCAAACAATATAGTGATGTCAGAACTTGGCAGTCCACTTAGGTACGGTCTATGGGTCTGACCAAGCCGAGCATTGACTGAAGACCAGGCTGAAGACCAGAGGAGACAGGGCCTTCTGTGCGGTCGTTCCACTGCAGTAGAATTGCTCACCCTTAGCAAACAAGGAAATCAGTAAACTCCAGCAGTTTAAATCCCTCTTGAAGACGTTCTTAAAGTATCTAGTTTTTTTTAGTCTTTTTGCGTTTAAAATAATTGTTGTCTTTACTTCTTGAGATGCGTCCCCACTGCTGCTGACAGAGACCATAGTGGCACTGAAGGACGGGTCAAACATGGAGGACGAAATATGATTAAGAGATACTTTATTCGTCCCACAGCGGGGAAATTTCATGGGGAATACTTTATAGTGCAATCAACAGTAGTCAATAAACCATTTCATTGCTGTTCTAAAACGAGATTGGTTCGCTGGAGCCACAGTCAGGGACAAACAGAGACTACAGCGCATTGTGCGCTCTGCAGAGGAAGTGATCGGCCGCAGCCTTCCATCGCTGCAGGACCTGTACGTCGCCCGAGCTCGAGGCCGGGCTGGTCGTATCACAGCCGACCCCTCTCACCCTGCACATGGACTATTCCAACCACTCCCCTCAGGCAGGAGACTGCGGTCCATCAGGACTCGAACCTCCCGCCACAAGAACAGTTTCTTCCCCTCTGCTGTTGGACTCTTGAACACTTCTTAACCTGTCCCCCCGCCCTTCATAAAGTCACTTTACTGCCCATCATACGTCACTTTACTTCACTGTACTGCTGTCCCCTTACATTGTGTGCACCATGTGCACTTGTATATTGTAAATAGTAACTGTAACTCTATTTTAAATTTAAATTTATTCCTTAGAAGTGTTTTTTATTCTTTATTTTTATTATCTCTTTCTGACTGCTGCACTGAGCCAAAGCAATTTCCAAGTCTGTGACTTCCTGTTACTTAAATGGCAATAAAAATGATTCTGATTCTGATTCTAAGAAAAGGTGCACAAATACAATAGACTGTTAAATACATAAGCACTTCTATTTTAATTCATCCTTTGATTTAAAAATAAAAACATTGTGGCATGTGGAGAATTGTTGACGTGAAACTACAGCGTCTATTTGAGCTGATGACACAAGTGTAATTACTGGCTTGTACAGTTTATTTTTGCTCCAATTTTACGTCAATCAGTTACATGACGTCAGGGGCCAGTGAACCAGGCATGTGGCGTCATCTTTTCCACTGACATACTTTACTTTATACATGGTGCACAGTACAAAAACACACACACACACACACACACACACGGGCACATGCATTGGATAGTTATGGGAGAAGCGAGTAGTGAGCAACAGGGAATCCCTTGAGTGATGTCATCAGTTTAAAATCTGGAAGTTAAAATATGTTTAAGAATTCAAAAACTGGGGCGACAGAGGCTAAGTTGGTGGAGCATTGGTCACCTGCTCCCTCTGATGCCTGCTATCGTTGTGTCCCTTGGCAAGACACCTAATCCCACTTTGCCTGATCCCCCACTGAAAGACCAAGGCCATGTATTCGGCCATCATCCCGTAGACCCACCCCTTGCAGGAGGATCAGCGAGGGACTGGTACTTTGATAATCCGACCCAGAAATGGACTAATAAAGGGGAAGACAATGACATGACGATACAAAAACAATCACAACTGTTACGAGCGGGAACTTCAGATGTTAAATGTATTTTATTATAGTTAACACAGCTGAGATGATCAAATTACACTAAAATTACTCTTTAGTATTAATATGTTTAAGATTGAGATTTTATACTTGTCATTTGATGCAAGAGTTAGAGATTTGGTTTTATTTTAATTAGTATAGCTATTTATCTTGTGCTGCAACACTGAAATTTCCCCACTGTGGGACGAATAAAGTATCTCTTAATCTTAATCTCTTAATTTAGGCAGTTTTAGCAAATTCGTTGTTTTTTGCAAGCACATAACTTTTCATTTAGACTGCAGTTACTTTGCCAGGAACTAAACTAACTGCTGGCTTTGCATTTGGCTCGTGGCCCTAGTTACAATAGTGCACCGTGAACTTTCAGTAGCGAGTGTGGCTTCCTGTTCACAGACACTCCGGGGCTGAAGGCTTTTTTGACTCTTCACCTACGCGCCGCTCAGAACGAGAAGTAGAAGTAGGCGTCGCCATGACAACCGTGGTTAATTTCCCCCTGAACAAGATCATCAGCCGCGAAACTACCTCGGGCTGTTTCACCCACTTTCACTTTTACTCAAAGTGATTTAAAAGCAGATCAAGAAGCTTCAAGCCTTCAGAGTAAAATATAGAACTGTCTGATTTTAGCAAACGATTGGGATTCGAAAAGATATAAGAATTAAGGCAGTAACTGACTTTTTACATATAGGACTTAAAGCTGGGGTACAATACTTTTTTTTGTTTCATAAAAAGGAATTTTGTTTGTCCCAACAGAAAGGAATCAGGCCACAACATGCTAACATTACCTTCATAGATAACAAGGTATCTTTTACATACGGAAAGCTGATCTACATGCGTGTGAAAACTAGTGATAGAAGCAAAACGTTTTGAAAGCGAGGGACAAGTTAAATGAATTTTAAAGTAAAGTACTCCAGTTTAATGTAAGAAGATCCTTGCAAGAAGATAAGTCGATAGATACTGAAGCATTTACAGCTAGCTCAGAAACAGAGCAGAAACTTGTATTGTATGTTTTGTGGGCTCTTACTATTGTCCTGTATGTGCGCTGCAACATTGAAATTTCCCCACTGTGGGGTGAATAAAGGTTCTCTTATGTTCTGTTCAAGACTTTCATGATGAAGTATTTTGTGTCATGGCAGAGTTATTGGGACCTTTAAATTATGGGGTCAAATTCCTTCAAAGACGATTTTTTGCACAACCCCACCAGCAGTTCCCACCGGCAGTTGTCTCCGAGAAATTTACTAATTATGTCGATTCCTCAACAACACATTAGAGAATCAAACAGTTTTAACGTAGGAAATATAATAATAACTCACACATAAGAGCCATTGGTCCATCGAGAGAGGGATGATCAATGGAATAAAGTTGAAAAAAAGTATTTTAACTTTGGAGATGGTATTTTTGGTTTGATTGGTAGAATGGTTTTGTTTTGTACAACTATAAAACATGTTATGAACACACATTTAGACACAAATTAAAAAATATCAAAATTATTCAGTGAGGTCAAATAAATCTCTGCTGTTTAAACTATATCAGCTCATTGTTCATGAACTGACTTTTGGGTTACATTGACGTTGCATTAGTGGAGAGATTTATTCATATGATTTCTTAAAGACAATTTAGCTGTAGAGGTTTGTGCACAATAAAGTGTGAGATTGGCCTTAAAAGTTGTTCTTGTATATAATTATATTCTTGTGGTTTGTCCTCCTCCTGCCATTATAAAGTTTCATGGCTCAAACCGTTTGTCTGCTTCACATCAAACAGACCTGAAGAAAAATATCGTCACATCAAACATTGACATAAGAAGTGGTGTTGAGAGGTGTAAAACTGTGCCTCACAAACAGCAGCAGCGCATACACACACACATACACACACACACACAGGCACACGCACACGCACACGCACACGCACACACTCTCATACACCTGGAACTCGGCCAACAGAGAGTAAGAGTGGAGGCAAGTGAAGGCCTGCAGAGCCACCACCACCAGACCGAGCATCAGACCCAAAGTTCACTATAGTTCCAGCCACATGTTTAAGAATACAAAATGTGTGATATATTCATGATACATTGATCTTAAAAAGGTAATTACAAAAAGTAATAAGGAGTGCTGCAGGTTATCTTTAATATTGTTTCATTGTAACAATATTGTTTTTAATTTGTACATAATTAACATCACATTTGCATAAGGTCTTTAGCCCGTTCATTTTGATGTTCAACTGAAAGTTCAGGAACGAGACAAAACTCTTGTCTTCATGTCCATTTAAATAGTGATGAGCTGCACAGATCTACCAGGTTTCTTAATGTCAGAACATCAAAGCAACTGTCTTTCAGATCAAACGAGAAGAAGAAACCATAGAATAAGTGTGTCCTTCTAAAGTGAGTTCTATTTGTGCACTTCCTCTCTGCTGCTGCTGCGGCTGCTGCGGCGGCTGCGGATGCTGCATTTGACAGACGCGGGTCATCTTCATAAGTCATTATTTGTTCCTCTCAAAAACAATTTTTCCATCAGCAAATCTATTACAATCAGAGTGCTTCCTCAAAATCAAGAATGACTTCTGTTTTTACTCATCATTTACTGTATGCGTTCTGTGCTTCTCAGAATACCACAAACATGTATCTAAATTATCGCTCTCAAAACTGTTCCATCACTAGTTTTCAAATTAATGTATTTTTGGCATCTAACAAATCTTTAGATCAGCTGTTTGTGTGTTGGGACAAAAAAGTTAGATGCAGCAGCTTTAATGCTTCTGGCCAGAGCGTACAGTATATGTCATGTGGAGCCGCTCTGGGGGGACTTAGTTTTACTCATACAAAGTTGTAGTTAATGAAAGGTCTTTTAAACAATACAAATGGATCCATTTTTAATTCCCTCAAATCACAATCATGTTCACTGGTGTTTACTGGGTCTGGGCAGATATTGAGAAGCTGGATTGGAGCATTCCCATAATAATCATTGTTTTATATAATAACAATGGAAATGGAGAGTGGCCCCTCTGTGCTGAGTACAGTCAGATCAAAGCTTTATTCATCCTTGTACAAATTGGTTATTGGAGTCATGTGTATACCCTGATCAGCTCAGCCCTATTGGGAGGCCCTTAGGAAAGAGCTGCGTCCTCAGGCTCAACGGACTCATGTTACAGTCCACCTGCAGCGGAGGCCAGAGCGCCACGTCATAAAACTGACGTGAAGTTTACTGTCACTTCTGCCATCACCACGACTGAAGTTGAGGAGCCACACCAAAGACCTACTGCCAGCTGTCATGCGTCTCTCCGCCCATCGCTCTGGCTCTGACAATTTTACAACATGTAGAGATAGATCTGGTCTCAGGAACTTAAGGGAAAGTATACTGATAGTTGTATAGATCTTGAAAAGTACTACAGTAAAAGTATATAAGTGCAGTTTTATATGTCAAAACACATTATTTATCCAGAAATACAGATGATGAGTTGTGGTAGTTTGAATAATAAACATTTGTGACTCCCTGAATAGGATGAATACATACTGAAATGTTTCTTTCTGCCACAAATAGTTTTTCAATGGCATTGAGCTTCACCTTGGGATATTTTTCTACAGAAGTATAATGTACCTCAGAAATGGCCTACAATTAGAGCTTTATAAATTCTTAGGCTTAAATTGTGATGAACATTGCAGCAGTAATACTGGGACTCTGGGGAGCACAGGGACTGGCCTCCTGCTGGGACTCTGGGGAGCACAGGGACTGGCCTCCTGCTGGGACTCTGGGGAGCACAGGGACTGGCCTCCTGCTGGGACTCTGGGGAGCACAGGGACTGGCCTCCTGCTGGGACTCTGGGGAGCACAGGGACTGGCCTCCTGCTGGGACTCTGGGGAGCACAGGGACTGGCCTCCTGCTGGGACTCTGGGGAGCACAGGGACTGGCCTCCTGCTGGGACTCTGGGGTGCACAGGAACTGGCCTCCTGCTGGGACTCTGGGGTGCACAGGGACTGGCCTCCTGCTGGGACTCTGGGGAGCACAGGGACTGGCCTCCTGCTGGGACTCTGGGGAGCACAGGGACTGGCCTCCTGCTCGAGCCCAGAGTCAGGACTAAAAACTAAGAAGCAACATTTCACACAGAACGCGAGACAGGCTTCTTCTGACAATGTTCATTTTTATGTTTTAAACAAATCTTCTGACCTGTGCATAAAAATGAGAGATATCGATCCACTCACTTTCATAAGTTTCATTTTTGTAAAACACTTTATGACTTGGCTTGTGTATGAAATGTGCTGTACAATAAACTTGAGTTGAATTAATCGTTTTTGTACATTAAATCACAACTCTTCCATTTAAGATAGAATGTTATTAAAAAGGCAATAACAAAATGATCATTGCAAGCCTTAAACCTGAAGTTATATTCAATTCAATGCTTATTTTTTTTTGTATCTAATCGCCCTAAATCACAGCAGCATCTATCTCGAATTCACCAACACTTATCAGAGAATCAAACAGTTCAAACACAAGAAAAGTCATGATAAAAACACATACACATTGGTCCATGAGGGGCAGATGACAAATGTGCAAAAATATTGATCAAATCCATAAATGTCAAGAAAACATCATGCACTTTTTTACCTTTCCAGCTCCACCACATTTGCCTGTCAAAGTATCAGACTCACCCATCCCTCGAAGCTCTCTCCTGTGTTGGACTGATGGATCAAGTCTCCAAACTGGATGGTGCAGTTGGCTACAAAGTGGTCGTATCCAATGGGGGTCTCCTGGAACACGGCCAGCTCGATGTGCGCTGCGTTGCTGACTTTCTGCGCGAACTCTTCATTGTACGTGGGTTTGTTAGTCTTCTGTTTCGTGCGCGTCTGTCCGATCTTGGAGTCGTCCACTTTGACCACGATGTACGGGTCCAGGGTCGGGGGTCCTTTGTGGAAAATGACAGAGTGACGCATGGAGTACGTGGTTGGCTTTAGGTCCACGGCTTCTCCAACGCGCAACTTCAAGAACCCGTTAAACTTCATCTTGTCAAAAAAAGAAAAACAAAAAAGGACAGACAGCACAGGTTTGTGTCTCAGTTTATGACACGTTGAAGCGAATTTGGGAGTTCATTCTTCCTTCTAGGGTTGCGTGCATGTCACAAAGTATCTGCAGGTCTCCTCTCCTGAACAAATGCCGAGCTCAACCTGTCGCGGAGGCTTCTTTCTACAGTCAATACGAAAGTTCCGCATTATCGAGCGCACGCCACACAACCTGCCTCCAGCGACTACACGACGTAACCCACAGACAACTACAAAGACCACAATGCACCGCGCCAACTCCATAAACAAGGTACGGTGGCGTTCGAATAGAAATGCAGCCATCCGTTTCCTTCTTTTCCCTGTACATTGACCACTATGACGTTAAATTCGAAAGGTAGTGTTTCAGATTTATGCAGCTAAATTATAGAACAGTCTTCCTGAAAATGTGAGACAGGCTTCAACTCAGGCAATGTTCAAGTTCTGTCTGGCTGTGCGTACAACTGAAGGATTGCCTTTTTTATCTTCACTTTTTATGTACTGTGATAATGTATTACTATTTGAAGGCCTTGTGTGATCTTGTTCTGTTAAGCCCTGTGAGGTACAAATAAACTTGCCTAAACGTGTTGGAAAAATGTATATTTAAATCAGTCAAACGTCTGCAAAAGAAAGATATGAGAGTTTTCCTTCACACAGAAAGAAAATTCACACAAAAATATGGAGGCATTTTATTTAAGTACAAACTATTATGAACCGAGCAACTATTCATGTGTAAAAAAGTTTTGAAAATACAGAAAAAGCCAAATGTAGGTATTATCATGTAGTTTGTGGGGTTTTATGTATTTTTTCTAGTGTCCATTGAAACTTTTATGTTTTGCTTTGAATGTTCCACAATATGGCATTAAATGTTTCCCACACACATTGGAGTTCACCCTCAGCCCAAAGAGTCAAATTGTGACTGGACTCTTTCTTACAAGAATGTACAGGATAAAATATTTTATACAAAGATGAAAAACAGCATGTTGTGGTCTGGTGAGTTTCAAGACTATTTTTGTTCAGTCAAACATGTATTTATGAAAAACTAAACCCCAGCGTTGACTGTAATGATATTTGCAAATAAACTCATTGATGTATTTTTGACTTGTACATACTTAGACCAGTCTTTCCAGCCAATCAGCTCTCATGTAAAGACCATATATTTTAAAATCAGATAAAGGCAGCTTGTTTTTGTCTAATTGGTTCAAATTTTTTCAGGAAAAATAATATGTACTTTACAGACAATCACAGGTATATAGGCACTTACCTTATATCTTATTGAGAAGTTTATTTGAAAGGATTTGGCTTTTCAAAGAGCAAACTGTAGGTATTTCTATTATTTATCTAACGTAACTTCTGTTACGAACATGATTTTTCTGCAGCACTCTCTCAACACTGCTTGGTTAATAATTCCAATTCCATCCTCATCATCACTTTTATTATACTCCAGTGTTAAAGACCAGAGCAGCTTGAGTGTTAGGCCTCCTAAAAGCAGCCATCACTGCTTTAACCGTGCGTCTGATCCGTGACCCCGCACTGCTTCTCCAAAGTGCCCGGAGTGAATCCTGATGTGAGGAGCGCGGACCTCATAAACCCGGGTCAGCACTCAGGACCGTAAACACCGCGGCCCCCAGACCTTTCACAAGACAAGACCTGCTCCAACATGAGAACAAGAGATGCGTGTGCGTGTGCGTGTGTGTGTGCGTGTGTGCTTCTGTCTCCGCGCTCCCGGGACAGAGAAGACTTGGGGCAAAAAGTTCATGCGCAAAGAACGTTTCTGCAAAGTGGAGCGTGCACACATTTGACCAGCAGATGGCGGTATAGGCCTGCAGTCCGTTCCTTCACAGAAATGTTCAAAATTCAGAACTTTACAGGTTGTAATTTTCACTATCTTTTATGATGGGATATTTTATCTTTTTATTTTATATTTTGAAGGGGTTTTTTATGTAGTACTTTTGTTTTTTGTGTTTTGTATGCACAGTGCAATATGATTGAATGATGAAGAGATCCTTTATTTGTCCCACAGGGGGGACATTTCAGTGTTGCATCACCAGTTACAGAACAGTAGAGATAAGGAGCACACAGCAATAACAATAACTCCATACTAAATAGAATTAAATCTCTAACTTTAGCATAATGAAGAAGTAACTATAAAATCTCTGATAATCTCTAGTAATGAGAGTGTAATTGTTTAATAGTGGTGTAATAATTTTAAGTTTTTAATATTATTAGTGTGCTGTAGCACTTTGTTTTTGTTTATGGTTTGAAGTAACTCACAATGGCTTCAGACATTTTACAATTTCTAGTCAAATATAAGTGTGTCTATGGGCTTGGTTATATGACAAAGGTGAATTGAGCAACCAAAGCATTATGAATGTTTTCATCTTAATCTAATGTCTGTGTGTGATTTTAATGTTTCCTAATGTGGATGACCTGTGCAATGCAAAGTGCATATTTAATTTCTAATATTCTAGTTGTGACACACACACACACACACCGCTCATGTTTAGTGTATTTTTTTGAGTGCATTTGGAGAAGACATTTTATATTGCCTAATAAGCTGGGGTACCTTACTTTTCAATAAATACATATTTTTCCTGAAAGAATAGTCGTGTACAAATCAGTCCACAACATGGTGCCTTTCTGCCTGTGTGTTTTCTCTTCTGTACACTTGTGAGAAAGCCCTAGGGACTACTTGACTGAGAGCTGATTGGCTGAGTGAGGATGGCCCTCTCTATTTCACTTTTTTTGATCTATTTGAGCTGATCTATTGGTGTGACAGAGGCCAAAGATGCATCCATGTAAAAACAACTGAAGAACTAGTAATATTATTTGTTATTACTTAGTACTGACTGTGAATGTTATTGGTCCATTTTCCTGTGGTTTGAAAGTTAGACACCCCAGCTTTAAGGTTTTGAAGGAGCCGAGCTGTAGTTCCACTTCCTTTTATTCATATAAAGACCTCAACCTGACATTCCTTCATGGACATGCCTTTTAAAGGGGGAGGGCAGTTCTCTATGGTCACGCTGCCTTTGTACTGGTGGAAGCACAATGCGATGAATCACAACATGACCAAGGTTACAACATGGTTACAGCTCTACCTCTCTCCTCCTCCTCCTCCGCCTCCTCCTCCTCCTCCTCCTCGCTGCAGGCTGGAGTGGTTCTGCTCTCTGGCTTTAATTCCAGCCACCTGAGGAGTTTCCACCTCCACTCCGGGTCTGGCCTCACTTTATGTGCATGTCACTCTAAAACAGCTCAATCCTCACAGCTCTCGCCCTGTACGCTTTATATCTGCACTTAACGAAGCAGAGCCGTGGTACCCAGGAGCCAGCGGGGGCACAGGCGGAAGGTGACCCGGTGAAAGAGGGGTTGGGCTGTTCTGGCTATATAGGACCAACCACTCACATGATTCATAAGTCACCGCAGTTTTAGTTTATAACCACAGAGAGCGGAGAAAAATGCCCATAGAATGACTCGCATCCATCGTCAGTTGTTGGTCTGTTTTATAGTACTCACCTCGACACACACCAGTGGAGCCAAATCTATTTATTAAGAAGTTACCTCATGGTTTGTAATGATCAAAACACATTCTGGAAACATGAAATTAGTAATGGTGAAGGAAAAACAAGGCTCATCATGTCCAAGCGGTCACAGCACATTTGTAAATAATCCACCTCACTGATTCATAATGGCTTCATATGGAGCCCTTTGAAATGCATGGAGTTTGTGTTGGTTTGAGTGTCCTGAGATTGGAGGAATGTGAGGGTGGACAGTGGAGCAGAATTCTTGGAGGTGGGGGCGGTGTCACAGCCTCTTTCCATTTAACCAGCTCCAGATGTGCTCCAGCGTGGCCCCTGCGCCAGGGAGGCGTCAGGCCCGCATTAAGGGCTCAGCTCTGGGCCGGTCCGAGTCAGAACACCCCCCACTCTGGGCAACAATGACAACACTCTCATGTTGATGTTTGCCTTGGTGGTTTGTGGTGGTATCTCTACTTTACTGTGAGAGTGACCACACTTTTGGACAGTCGTGTTTTTACTATTTTGAAATTTTCCCACTGAGGGACAATAAAGTTTTATTTTATGTTATCTTACTCAACCCAGCTCTACACAATAACACTAGCAACTTTTAAAGATGTTGCAAAGTACAGTTAAAACTTGGACAGTTAGAATAAATTGTTCAAAAATATCTTATGAGTCTTGTGAGGTCTAACTGAAAGGACAGTGGGGATGATCCAGGACACTCAACATTCAACAGCATTTATCAACACATTTGTCATCTGCCCCTAATGGACCAATACAAATGTGTTTACCGTTTTATTTATTGTGTTTGATCTGTACAAATTCAACGGTTTTGTAAATCCCTCCCAGCTGCTGTGACTTACACAAAAACACAAAAAAGTAACCTATGTCAAGTTTTTGTTATATTTTTGATAATTATGGCTTACAGTCCATTTTATAAGCTGTAAGTTAGTTATCAACATTATAACAAACCTACATATCAGTTTCAAATTGTAACTTGGAAAACAGAAGTGTAAGTTGAATTACAGAATTAAATGGACTTTATACATATTCTAATTTGATGAGTAATCGCATGAGAGAAAACACAAGAGCTGCTTTCATTTCACTCAACATAACTATTTGTTTTAAGAATGAGACACAGATGGAACGGTAAACTCCAAATGATCAGGTACTAACTTCTAGATCTCTACATGTCAATACACATACTGTTTTCAATCAGCAAATATTCAAAGTCGGAAGAGAATATGTTCTGTCATTTTCATTTGTTTTTTTCCCAAGTACAAGTAAGAACACCCTTTATTAATACAACATAAAAAGTTCCGGCTGTTCATCTCTGCCCACCTCTGACCCTCGCAGCCTGGAGTGGGCCACCATGACGGGCCGGGGAAGCCCTCATAATGCCAGCAGCGTTTAGCCTTGACAGGAACAGCCCCTGGGAGGAATTCTGTCAGACAAGACCGTGGTAAACACCAAACAGATGGTGGGACTCGAAACCAAACCAGAGAGGCTTGTGCCAAAAAAACGAGCAGCAGTTTGATACGATGGAGAGATGGCACATGTACAAAACCATGAGCTGTGATTGTAGTGCAGCTTTAGTAGAACACCAGGGGCTGATATGAGACATGAGAGAGTGTGTGTGTGTGCAGGCTGAGGCAGAGCAGAGCGGGGCAGGGGGGTGAGGCAGGGGGGGTCCAAGAGGAGGATTTGAGGATCATGGAAGGCACTCGTCTGCAGGGATATGGGCTAATTTCTTAAAACCAGGAGTGTGTTGTGTTCAGCCAGACAGGCCCGACAATAGGGTTTCTGAAAGATATAGTTCTACACATTTTAGAATAAATTAACTTTTGCATTTAAACTTAAAATGTGAAACCACAATCTGATATAGATAAATGCAATGTGATATATTCCCAACTTAAGCCTTAATGTTGATTCTAGTTTTCAATCCTGTCTCAAAATATCCATTCTTTCTGAGATGTTTTATTTGTATTTATTGATTTTTTTTGTGAGCATCCAAATGTGAAACACTAAAACATTTATAGCCAAGGCTAATTTGCAACGTCTGTTATTCAGGGCGGACATGTGCAAACTTCTGTGTGTCACTGTATGTGTCCTACCTCGCTAACCTAGAGTTGTCTATGAGCTCATAAACACAAGTTCACAGTATCAACCAGCCAACTTCATCTCAGCCAACAATGACCTCGCTGTGGAGCCAAGGATCTCTGGCATCCAGTTGTTAACTTTGTTTGAATGAACTAACATTTGTTTCGGATTGTATCACATTAATGTATCTGGTGAGTTAACATTTGTCATTCAGTCAAATGTGAACCACTTGAAAATGTATTCCAATGTGGTTTTACTGCAAATGGAAAATAAAATGATTCTGAATCTTTAGTAATAAGTCTATCATATAGTTACCATTTACTTTAGAAATGTGTATCCATCCATCTTTTCCCCCTTTATCCATTTCTGGGTTGGGACCTTTCAGCGGGGGCTTCAGGCAAAGTGGGGTAACGACAGCAAACATCAGAGGGAGTCGGTGGAGAAGGTCTCATGGTGGGCTCAGACCCACAACCTTAAACGATACTCTGATTTTCAAAGTCGAACAAACGCAGAGATTTGATCCTCTTTTATTAAAACACAACCTGGAGTAAGGGTTGAGTTGCACCGTCGTAGAGGATAGCAGCGAACCTTAAGAGTATGTAAACAACAGATGATTACACTCTAAGACTTCAGTAAACAAGTATCCATGAATCATTATAAAAAATAAAATATTAAGATTAAAATATAATTAAGTGGGATTAAAAGAATCATATGATAAAATATAAAAATATGTGTTGATTTGGTCCAAGTTCAGGCTGAGTCAGAACCCCACATGTCACAGTGCTGCATTGGTCTTTGGTCTTTCTTCACACTTCGCCACTGAAGTGTTTTATGAGGCTGAAGGAGTTGTGTGTCTTTGGTGCAGGTTTCCCTTCACTGTTCTCTTGTTTGTGGCAGGCGTCAGGAGCTCTGAACCCATGTCAAGATGATCAGAGTCAAACTCAGGGCTCCCACCACCACTCCAAACACCACCAGGAAAGCAGCCTACAATAACATAGAATATATTTGTTGAAGTAGAATATAGGTTAAAAAAACACTGGAATAAAGGAACATGGTCTATGAAGTTCCCTCAGTTTTTTCAGCTTTTCAATTGATATGTTCTGAATGAGTGCACTCCTCCGACGCATGTTAACTACCAGAAAGCCAGAGCTACAGGTCGCGGCGGTGGTGTTGCGATTATATCACACACCAACTTGGTTCTTAGTCCCAAAACCAACAACGCTTTTCACTCGTTTGAAAACTTAACACTTTCAATCACCTGTCCTGGGTGGAGAAAACAAAAAGCAGTTTTATTTATAGTTTTATACCGACCTCCTGGTCCTTACAGCGAGTTCCTAACAGAATTCTCTGACTTCATTTCAAACCTAGTTTTGGAATGGGAAAACATAGTTATAGCTGGAGATTTCAATATACATGTGGACGACAGCACTGACAGCTTAAACAAAGCTTTCAGCGCCGTACTAGATGGTGTTGGTTTTACTCAGAATGTCGAGGAACCTACTCACATTCATAACCACACCTTGGACCTTGTCCTGACCTACGGCTGTGATGTCTCCAATGCTGACATCCAGCGTCAAAGCTCGTTGCTGTCTGACCATTTCTTGATCACGTTTGATCTCGCTTTGGAGGACTTTCCTGTCCCGCAAGATAAAACCATAATGAAAAGAACCTTAAATGATAAATCTATCACAAGGTTCAAAGAACTAATAGCCTATGTTGAATACTGCTGCAGGTGAACCTGTTCACAGCAGCTGCAGTCCCTCAGTCATTGACCAAACGGTGGACAACACTATGGAGTCTTTAAAATCTGCATTAAATGCAGCAGCTCCTTTAAAACAGAAAACCATTAGGATTAGATCATCGTCGCCCTGGTACAGTGTTCAACTTCACACTTTAAAACAGGACGTCAGAAAATTGGAGAGGCTATATCGCCACTCCCACTCGGAGCCTGTCCACAGGGAGTGGAAAGCAGGTCTCCGAAACTACAAGAAGGCCCTTCGCGGGGCTCGAACTCAATACTATTCAACTTTAATAGAAGCGAATAAAAACAACAGTAGATTTTTGTTTGGCACCGTCGCTAAACTCACAAACTGCCATAGCGCAATCGAGCCTAAAATTCCAAGCTCACTGAGCAGTGTCGACTTTCTCCACTTCTTTAATAATAAAATTACATCCATCCGTGACAAGCTGGAGGAGGTTGCTCCTGCTGTTAGTGGTGGACAGGTTGAAGCGGCATACGTGACTTCCCACTTAGACTCTTCAGTGGGCCTTGATAAATTCATGGCTGTGAGCCAAGCAGAGGTGATCTCTGTGGTCACATCCTCAAAAGCCTCAACTTGCATGTTAGACGCAGTCCCGACATGGCTCTTCAAAGACATACTTCCTTTGATAATTGAGCCTATCGTAAATATAATAAACGCATCCATACAATGTGGCTATGTCCCACAAGCTTTTAAAACCGCGGTAATCAAACCCCTTCTGAAGAAAACAAACCTGGACACAGAAATACTTACAAACTACAGACCGATCTCAAACCTCACTTTTATATCTAAAATCCTGGAAAAACTTATAGCTGAGCAGCTCCGCTGCCACCTGCAGGAAAATAATATGTTTGAAGTCTTTCAATCAGGATTCAGAGCTCATCATAGCACTGAAACGGCACTAGTCAAAGTCACAAATGACTTACTACTAGCTGCCGATAATGGACAAGTGTCAGTGCTGGTCCTACTGGACCTTAGTGCTGCATTTGACACAATAGACCACAGCATTCTACTGCAGAGGCTAGAATGTGATATAGGTCTTAGAGGAACAGCCCTTGGCTGGTTTAAATCCTATTTATCAGATCGATATCACTTCGTCAATGTGAATCAGGACTCGTCGCCTTATTCTGGAGTGGAATTCGGTGTGCCGCAGGGTTCGGTACTCGGACCGATTCTTTTTACTCTCTACATGCTGCCACTGGGAAACATTATTAAAAAGCATGGAATTAATTCCACTGCTATGCAGATGACACACAGCTTTATCTGTCGATGAAGCCTAACCAGACAGATCAGCTAGAAAAGCTCAGTGCCTGCATAAAGGACCTTAAAATGTGGATGACTCTTAACTTCCTACTTCTCAACCCGGAGAAGACAGAAGTGATCCTACTCGGTCCGAAGCGCCTGCGTGACTCCCTCACTAACCAGATGGTTACTCTCGATAATGTCAGTATAATACCCAGTAACACTGTGAGGAATCTTGGAGTCATTTTTGACCAAGAACTCTCCTTCAAGGCTTATATAAGCCAAGCAACTAAAACGGCGTACTTCCACTTACGGAACATCGCTAAAATTAGGAATTTCCTTCCTAAAAGTGACGCGGAAAAACTCATTCACGCGTTTGTCACCTCAAGGCTCGACTACTGTAACGCTTTACTGGCAGCGTGCCCTAAAGCCTCTTTGAAGAGCTTCCAGCTCGTTCAGAATACAGCAGCTAGGATCTTAACAGGTACCAAAAGGAGGGAGCACATAACTCTGGTGTTAAAATCACTCCACTGGCTCCCTTTGGAGTACAGAATAAAGTTTAAAATCCTTCTCTTAACATATAAAGCCATAAATGGCTTGGCTCCCTCTTATCTCCAAGACACGTTAGTGTCGTATCAACCAGGTCGAGCGTTGCACTCACAAAACGCCAGACGTCTGGTGGTCCCTAAGGTCTCAAAGGTCACTGTTGGTGGCAGAGCATTTAGCTACCAAGCTCCTTTACTGTGGAATCAGCTTCCCATTTATGTTAAGGAAGCAGATACGGTCTCCACATTCAAGGCCAGGCTTAAAGCACTTTACTTTAATTTAGCTTTAATTTAGCATATAATTAGGTTGTGTTATGTTGTATATTATGTTATATAATATGTAGTGTATATTTAGTTTATGGCTATAGACTCGGAGAAGGTTAAACTCCTCAGAGTGTTAGTCAAGCTGCATAGGGAGTCAGTTTGCTGGGAGAAGTATGGTAACTTGAGCACTATCCTCTCCTCCTTCCTACTTTATCTGTTTAGCATTTTTAGGATTCTGACTCTAGTTTGTTCATTGCTATTCACCCGTTGTCCCATTGTCTGTTTCATGGTACGATGACGGGATCTCTGAGCCTGGCCTCTTCCATCTACACCTGCGGACTGCCCCGCCCGACCCGCCTGGGAGTGCTTCGGTCCTGCACCGGACCTGTCCACGTTCAGCGGCCACTGGTCCACGTCCTGTAGCTAGCTTAGGTCCTAGATCATTAGCCTGTCCGTCCGGAGGAGCGGATCCCTTTCTCATATGGGTCTCCCTCCCTGTGGGTTTCCCTAGTGCTCCCCAAGGTTTCTCACTTTTTCCCACTGGGTTTTTTAAGAGTTTTTCCTTGTCGATGCAGGAGGGTCTTGTTGGACAGTTAGTGTCCAACAGAAAGGATTGGTGATGATCAGGACACTTTAGCATTCTACAACATGTATGGACATTTTCTTCTGTGTGTGCTTTATATTCTTCATGTGTTTTAACTGTTGATTCTCTGACCTGTGTTGGTGATTTCAATGGTTTTGTTAAGTCCTCTGAGATGACTTCTGTTGTGACCTAGGGCTATACAAAAATAAATTGTATTGTGTATTGTAATTGTATGTTCCTTCAGGTGGGAGACTACAGGGGTTTACTTCTTTCCGACTCCATTTTCAGCGGACATTTGTAAATAGATTGTGTATGTATTCTTTAAGCGCAGTAGGCAACATAACAAAGTACAAAACTATCTCCATAAAGTAAGGAATGTAAATATTATCAATACTTAAATCTATCCATATGTTGTCACTAATGCCGATATACAAGTCCACTGTTGACCTTTATCTTCCCATGATAGAAATAAACTGCCCTCTGTGCTCCTGGATGTGACGTAGGCACTAAGAATATGTTGTCATTCATACATCTTTGAACAAGGCTTTTCTTACCCCGATATAGTCCAAAGACCTGAAGCGCTGAGTGCTGATCTTGAGGTAGAAAAGTCCAGGGAAAACAAACAACAGGCAGCTGGAGGTGGTGGAGCCTGGACCAAACCGGAAACACTCATAAAAAGCTGATTAATTATACATGAGCACATACCTCCGTCGATGAAGTGAGATCGATACACGCAGAGCTCATGTGTCTGTCTGAATCACATTATTACATTATGAACTGGCACGTACCAACAACCCCAAAGACATTTCTGATGTCAGGGACAAAGACGGCCAGACTCAACACCACTCCCAGAATGCAGACGGTGGTCAGGGAGTGGATCCACCAGGAGAAAGGCCGCGAACCGAACAGGAGGAGGATGGCGGCTTTGCGGGCCTAAACACAGACATGTTTTACTCTCATACTGCACTGTGAAGAAGGAGCCGGGTGCGGTGATTGCGGTGATTGCACGCTTACAGGAAAGTGGATGAGTGGTACGGTGAGGACGACGGAGAGCAGGATGGCCAGTCTCACGGTGATCACCACAACGTCCCGGGGCAGATACCTGTCATATCCGTGCAGCAGCTCTGTGTCCACCTGAGCTGAAGGAAAATACAAGACTTTTCAATATACAATTTAATACAAACTGAGGGGTTTTATCTTTATCCCTTTTTAAAGTGCAGTGATTATTTATCATTTTGATGCCTTGTTTTTTCAGTAATTTTGGTTGCCTTGCCTTAATATTGTTTATGGAAAAAGTAATGCCACTATAAGCAGCATTAAAGAAGACATATTATGCATAATTTTTGCCCCCTGAAAATGATAACGAGACAAAATTCTAGGTCATTTCATGTTTTAAAATGTGATAATGATATTGTAGAAATTATATATGGTGAGATAAAAAATGGTTCTTCCTGTAACTCCCTATGCTGCCACCAGAGGGAGGAGTTGAAGTTGTGTCTTTTTTTTCTTCAAATTTGAGTATACAAAATGATATGCATATTTGGAGTGATTAAAGTGTTAGCCTTATTGTGGAAAAGGGCAAATGTAAATAATAAGCTAGCTGTAACCAAATTCCTTAAATGGGCATTTTTCTGCCATTTCCCAAGCGAATGAAGGCATCTGATTGGTCAATTCTTACATGCCTCATATCTGGATTCACAAAGAAAATATCAAAATATAAACACTAGGATCATGGAGAGCGCTAAACCACTGTTTTGTGACACTAAAAAGTAATAGAAAGTACAAAAGTAGATTTCAAGACTCTGGGGCTAACGTCTTTTTCACATCGGTAAAACAGTGATGGATAAGAACGCTGGATTTATATTTCCACATTACATCCACATATTGAGCTTGTAATCCAAACCAATAATAATCACAGCGAACCATTCACCGGATGTTTCCTACCATAGAAAGTGAGGTATCCAAACAAGGCTGACACGAGGTAGAGAGTAAAACTTAGGCTGATGCTGATGTTTGTGACTCTTTGCATTCTTGCCTTAGTCGGTCTGAAAAGACACATTCATTGTTTAGTTTGTTTTAGTGGGAAAATGTAAAACTATGAAGAGAGCTTTGTTACTAACCGATCCAGCTCACAGTAGATGGGCAGCACGGCGGTATGGCACAAGAAGGAGAAGGCCATAGTGGGAATGGCATACGCACTCTAAAAAACAGACCTCAACTATCAGGGGAGAACAACAGAGAACAGAAGGACTCCCAGAATTAGCCGTGATTTTGATGGCTCCCATTCAAACCAAAGGAATCCTGAGATATTCCCTCAAAAGAGTTTAACATTTATCACCAGATTTTATTTCTCTTTTGTTCTTTATTTACCATAACTCTCTTTTAATAAGAGCTAAGACTGGTGTATCTAGCTTGAAAAACAGCGAAATGCTATCGAATGCTAACTGCTAACACGTGGGCTAATGCTAAAAAGTGTGTTGCTCTGGAAACTATGTTAACCAACTGCTCATGTTTAAAAAATAAAAGATAATTTCATAAAAATAATGACGGAGAAATAAACTACATATAAAAACAGGAAGGCCAAACATAAGCAAGTAATTAATTTCCACAAATGTCACTATCCCACATAGAAAGCTGGGCGCATACCTTTCTGGAGAGGACAAAGAGTTGAGCTGTGCAGTCTGCGGTGGATGAATTTGATACCTGAAGGGACAATGAGCCGCTGGTTAGAGCCGGGAAGAGCTTTGGATTCAGGGAAGTTATTTCATGCTCTTGTGAGCTTCTCCAGGTCACATGTTTTTCCTGGATTTGATAGAGACACCGTCCTCCCTGAGCTAAAGTCTGTTCAGCTCGAGTTCTCCTCCTACATCATGATAAAACAGTCCTTTTGTTACACATACAGTGAAGGTAAGCAACTTATTTGCACAGAGAAGACATTTTATACATTGTTATTGTCCACTATTTATAGTCCTTTGTTTGTTTTAGTATGTGAAATAATATGGTGTATAGAAAATATATGGTGAAAATAAAGGAGTAAAAAAATCCTTTCCGCCAGAAACGCTCTCTGTTACCAGAAGTTGAATTTGTAGAATCTTTTTTTCTTCAAATCTCAAAATTACTGGCTGGAAACACCGCACCTTAGAAATAGCCTCAACTAGTTCATGGCCATACTTTTTATTTTATTGTAAATTTCTCCATTGTGAGATCAATAAAGAACTTATCTTATTTTATCTCGAAACAGCTCTGAGTTTGATGTCAACTAATACAGGAGCATTTAGACAGAAGGGGCGGGGTTACGTGTTTTTTCCACAAGTCCCAGTCTGTTTTTGATGAGGGAACATTGTTGTAACATTAATACAAATTCAAACATTTTGATTTTTTATAATATTCATCCATCCATCGTCTTCGGTTGTATCCGTTGCTGGGTCGCGGCCGCAGCAGTCTGATCAGAGACGTCCAGACTTTCCTATTCCCAACACACTTTCTCCAGCTCATCTGGGGGAATCCTGAGGCATCCCCAGGCCAGCTGAGAGACATGTCCTGAGACTCCAAATTATCATATGGGGTAGAGAGACCTTCACAGGCAATGCATTCTGGGATGTTGCAGATTTGCCAAATATCAAAATTTTCCTTTCATTGAAGTTTAATTCAGCCCTGTGAGTTAAGAAGATGCCACTTAAGTGATGGCAAGGAAGGATCCAAATGTATATTTTGTATGAATTTTTACAGATGGATTTTGAATACTGAATGCAAACTGTGAGCTATGAGAAGGGGATACAAATCCTAACCTGGAAAGATCATTTAAATGGCTGCTTACTTACCTGGCAGGAGACAGAGGACACTGTGATGTTGTTGGGCAGAGGACAAGGGATGACGTACTTCTTCACCACAACCTTTAGGAACAGGAGAGTCAGCCACAGCAGAGGATGTAGAACACACATGTTTCTGACCACACACTCACCACCGCTGTGAAGTACAGCATGAAGACAAACGCCAAACCACTCGTGTAACCCAGAAACCCTAGTTTGGACAGTTGCAATTATTGAAATATATTATCTTTTATCAGCTAACATGCAAATCTAATCCCTTACCGACTCTGGGCAAAATGGCTAAAGGCAAAATGACACAGATTGTAATTAATATGAGAAGCAGACGTCCATCTTCAAACCAGGGAGTTCTAGAAACGAGGGAAACGGCGGAAGGTGATTCTTACACACACTGTAAAAAATGTCCTTGCAGAAAAACGGTAAAAAGCTGGCAAATATGGTTCCAGGAATTCACTGTTTTCTCAACATGGCAATACCGTTGCTAATTTTAACGGTTAAAGACTGTTTCATTGAATCACATTATGCCTTTGTGATTTCAGGATTTAACTGTATGTTCCTGTTCATTCACATACAACAAAAACAGCATTATAATTTACATTTTGTATTATTACACCATATGACTGTTTCTGTTTCTAATTAGTTTAATTTAACAAAATAACTATGCAGTTTAATTTTGTTTTCCTTTAATGAACACAACTTTTCCATTTTTTAACAACTTCAGTTTATATGATAAATAGTTGAAATCTTTACTTCTATAACATGCTTAACTCAAAAACATCACTTTAGCAAAAGCAGGAGTTTACAACTCTTACCCATGCCTTTTACACTCATGGTTGCTTGCTAGAAAAAATTCCCAGAATTACAAAAATACAACAAGTTCATGTCAAATCACGGTAATACATTGTGATTTTATGGTATTGCAATGTTTTTTTGTAATCACATTATAATTGTGCTAATAAAACGCCCCTGGATGTTTTTGAAACCAATTTATACTTAAATTTGCATGTTTGAATTGTTTTTCAAAATAACATTTCTTTAATGTTGAAATTTCATTGTAATTTTACAGAAATGTTTTACAGTGCAGTAGGATTAGAACAACACACTAACTGCATATACTTCTCTCTATAGAAAGTTCTCAGTGTGTATGTCTGTCATATACAGTCTGTCAGTGTATGTCTGTCATATACAGTCTGTCAGTGTGTGTGTGTGTGTCTATTTATGTCTGTGGATGTGTATGTCTGTCATATACAGTCTGTGTGTGTGTGTGTGTGTGTGTGTGTGTGTGTGTGTGTGTGTGTGTGTGTGTGTGTGTGTGTGTGTGTGTGTGTGTGTGTGTGTGTGTGTGTGTGTGTGTGTGTGTGTGTGTGTGTGTGTGTGTGTGTGTGTGTGTGTGTGGCAGTGTGGGCTCAGTGGAGCGGCTCCACTCGTCTTTATGAGGGGCTGTATCTGCACCTGCTCTGAGGGACAGCTGAGCTCCACAACAAAACCACTGAGTGAAAAGTGTGGCTTCAGTGAAACTTCTGGTGTTTGTGGTGGAGGAGTGAGTTCAGAATAGCTCTCATTAACGGTGCTTAGTGCACGCAGCACTGTGTGCAATTACAATGGCATAACTGATCTGCTCTTGTATCAGTCCGATGGGAGAACACATGTGAGAGATTTGGACTAAAGACTAATGCAAAGCAGATGTACTGTACATTCATTAAACCAAGGTCCTGGCAACACGAGGCAGATAAAAAGTCATCAATCACTTTTGTTTGAGGCCATTCACAGTTTAGCACGTTCCATGGTACATTAAAAACAATGTAATGAATTTGGTATGAGATGGTTCAGTACAGAGCTCAACTTTTAAGGTGTGCACAAAAGGGCCCCTAAACTGTGTTTGTGCGGAGACATGGGCTGGGAACCAGGCACCCCATGGAGATGTACTACTATGGAGTGGGCTGATGAACATGGCAGATACATAAACACGTAGTGGAGTTTGTCACAGAAAACCAATTTGGACACATGGAGAACATCTCGGAGGCAGAGCTCCTGTTTATCTTCTGGAATAAGTTCACTTATTTCAGGCAAATCAGGAACTTGTGATTTGATACATACAAACAGAACTGGGCCAGCGATGTATTGTGTAAACCAAAACTAAGAATATATGTGTTAATTAGAGATAATGTTGGTCCTGAGCTTTATGTCACATTAAACTTGCAGAGCAGAGGTCAGTGTGTGAGCTGCACTACTTTAAGATAAGAAAAGATAGACTTTATTGACAATTTTACAATTTACAATTTATGTTGAATACATGGAATCAATTTTGTCCATGTGGATCTGTCGGCCTTTTTGTACAATTGTGTGTCTTAAAGACCCATGAGGGCTGAGAACCTTTGAATGGTGCGGGACACAAATGAGTAAATAAACATAACTTACTGATCAAGTAGTAATATACTCAATCATAGGATAAATCCTCAGTGTGAGTCTAGATGTGACGTCAGTGTGAAACATTAATTACATTACATATGACACAGTGTGTAGGAGTAACACTCACTTTGTGCCATCTGCAGTCTGGAAACTGGTAATAGCTGCAGGAAGCTCTGACTTTAAGATGAACAAGTACGATGACATCGCTGTGGGAAACAAACACCATGTTTTTACACAAATGATGATCATAAATTATGTGATGCAGGCCAATGATCCATCTGTTTTATATCATATTGTTATTATAACCATAATGAAGTCTATCCACATCTCGTCTGGGGAAGCTTGGTTTGATTTTCTAAAACCTATTGTTCTGTTTAGAATGAATCCGAGTGAGCGGCTTAATGCGAGAGAGCAGAGCAGAGAGTGAATGCAGAGCTGGAGGGCTGGGCCTGCAGCAGACACTCAGCAGATGTTCCAGCTGTTGTGGAAGTGTGAGGCAGGAATGCAAACAATAATGATCTGTGACACTAATCCAGGCTCCTGAAGCTCCACCTCTCGACCAAACCCTGGAGAAAACCCAATCAGAGCAGACCAGACCGTGGCCTCACACACTGTCGCAGCTCAACACAAAAAGTAACATGACATGACTGGACAATGAGACATGAGCTTTAAGAACACCACAAATGAAGGATTATTTTTACACATATTTTGGAAGTGTTTGGACTGAGGAAGCCAGACAGAGCCTGAGCTAACCCAAAGAGTTAGCCCGGACCCAGAGCCCCGGGGCAGGACTTGAATTCGCCCCTTAAACAAGCCTTCACTATAATCCCCTAGATCCTGTATTTGTTTGTTTTGGGAAATTCCTTAAAGCTCTATGGCCCACACAGGCAGAGGTCACCTTTCTCTGGAATAACCGATGATCTCATGTAAATGATTTCTCACATTAAATAATTAAGCCACTTCTTTAGTCAAATTTCTTATAATATTTTAACTTAAAAAGAAAAGCACTGTTCTTCAAAAGCAGGCGGTTAGTTTGGAAGCACAACACTAGAATTCACTACCATTCACCATGAGACAATACTTACAAAGACAGCTTTGAAATACAGCCTTTGAGTGAAGAGTAAAGAAGAAAACATTGTGTATAAAAATCTGAGGGTGATTTCACGGGTAACTTCCTGTGAGAGAGTTGTGCAGCCTGGGGCAGAATTTATGTTTACTCGGAGCATGGCCCCGGTTTATAAAGGCCCGGAGTCCACAGTGACACATCTCCACAGGGGGCACTAATGAGCTGTGAAACAGGGCCTCATGAGTAAGGCACATACATGGCCTTACTCATGAGGCCCAATATTTAAATCAATTATATATATATATATATTATTGGAATTGGTATAATGAACATATACATTACTTACCGCCAATGTTTTGGATCAGCACAGCACATCCAACCAGGACCTGAAGAGAACAGAGATGCTGAGAACATGTTGTGTCTGTAATGTCTGAAATACTAAAGTTTACCTTCCCTGGTTTGTGTAGCGCCCGCTCTCCTAGACCTTCATATGAAGTTAGACCTGAGCAAACATTTATTTACTCCATCTTGAGAAATAGAGACATCTTCCACTTTGAAGCACTTCTTGCTTGTGTTTGTTTTGGAACTTTCCAGGCATGTTTTTATATTATTATTATTATTATTATTGCATTTTTTTCACGGTGTTATGCCTCTGTTTTATAGACTATAGAAGCACTAGACAAACAAAGTGCTGACGTCACTCATAGCGTCCACCGTTTTTCTAGGAATAAGGAAAATAGCGATAATTCGAACAGGCTCCATGAGCAGGATTTCTCAAATAGCAACTACCCAGCAACCGAAGAACCAATCAGGAGCAGCGCTGGTCTGTTCCTACTCACACTATTCTCTAGCCAAAGGCAAATTCGGGAACAGAAGACTCCGGAGGATTGATGTGTATCTCAGTCTGAGGAGTTACTCTTTCATGTCGTAGACGTAGAGGAACGAAAGTGATGCCTCAGCACAGAGCAGGTGATGCAGAGACGTGTAGAGTAACGCAAACAGCTACAGAGCAAAAGGAGTTCACTTTTCAGAGTATGTGAATGGAGCCAAAGTGAGTAGGAGCACTTCTATAAGGCATTATAGAGCAAGCAGGGTTTGCACTATCTACTGCTTTAAAAAAAGTTTGATTCCATGTCTATGGCAACAAGCATGTAGCAGACCCTGTCAGAAAGATGCACTTTTAACACTCTTTTAAAAACTAATCAACCTTTATCTAAACCAAACCAGAGATATTATGTTTGCGCCAGCTAATTAAATCACATCTTATCTAAATGTATTAACAGACAATGCTTTGAGATAAGAACACACCGGCTGCTTTTGGATGGGGACTTTTATTATTAGTTAGCCCGCCCACCGTTATCTCTAAGTAAAACAACAAAAGCAACTATAAACAAGGTTCATATCATTAATAAATGATTTTTCATGCATTCAAAAGATAAGATAAACTTTATTGACCTCACAATATAGAAATGTACAAAAGCTACAATGCTTGGCTCGGATTCGTACTTGAGCCGCAATAACAGCGGCCATAATTTTAACAACTGCGCCACCAGAAAAAAATTAAAATAAATACCAGATTTTCAGTAATAGGTTGTATCTGTTTTTGTCATGTTTGCAGATTCCGACTCCATTTATCCCACCAGGGGCATGTGGCATAATTTTCTCTTTATAAATCCTCAGAACAGAAGTTACATTAAAACACTGGTTGAGGATGCCATCAACCGATTATCAAATAAACGACCAAAACTGAGCATTTCACATAATAAATAATAAACAATCAAACATAAAGAGCAGTAATAGTGGGGATCACCTGTTTGGTCACAGAGCTTCAGCAGGAGGTGGACGGAGTACGCGGCCAGCGCTGACACCAACACCAGCAGTAAACTGTGGACAAACATCAGCACCAACTCTCAGATTGAAACGATCAGTGAATTATAACTATTGTCTGTCTTTGGTGGAACAACATCAGATTAATTGTAATTTATCGTGGAGTTTGTAAAGAGAAATTGGAAAAAACTGATTACATCACAATAGTTTTCTAAAACTTCAGAAAAAGTATGAAATTTCATGACAGATAATTTTTGTCATATTATGATATTTGTCAATTCATAATTTCTAGAGTTTAGACCCAGTTTTTTCGATAGTTACAAGTATGGAAACTAGATACAATATATATCATAAGAACTAGTCATTGTTATAAAAAATCATCATGTAGGGAAACGATTGCAGGAAACCAAATCCCTGTATAGAAAGTGTCCTGGATATAGGAGCTTGTGAAGCCACTCTCCTACTTTGGTTCCTGATTACCAGAGTAATACACATCCACATGTCATCAGCAGCTCAACACTCACCAGAATCCAACAATGCCGGTGTTGGCCATTGCATAAGCCAGGCCCAGGATCCCACTGCCCATGATGGCATTCATCAGGTTAAAGACAGAGGAGACGAAGGAGGCCCCTCTGCTCCTGCTGACCGCCTCCTGAGAGAAACACAAGTTATTCAAATAGAACACTTCCATAACTAGAGCTTCCATAACCATTAATACAATAGAATACAAATGTAATTTTCAAATCACAAATGCTTCTTGACCTATTCTTTGGCAAAGGTTTCCTCTGGGTGCTCCGGTTTCCACTACCACTAAAAACACATGCCAGTGATAGTACTAATCTGGCATGCACCTCCTCTATGGCAGCACCGCTCCCATGTTTCTGAGATTCCAAACTGGGACGCAAAGACTGACTTCCTGCTGGTGCCCAGAGTTTTTAGCCCAATACTTTTATGCAGCTGTTTTTATACAAAATTACTGTACATTTCATTGACTTTTTTCATACATTTTGATCTGTTTTTAAATTGCTCTTGTGAAGCACTTTGAATTGTGCTATACAAATAAATGATTGATGGATTGATCTAGTGAGAGGACAAATGCCCACAACAATTGTCAAACTCTGGTTTGTGAAAGGCGATATATAAATAAAAATTACTTAATTATTACTTACTTCAAAAATTAAATCAAAATGTCGGCCAGAAATATCGCAATTCCCGGTATGTACTTGCAAAAATGGTGCAGCTCTATCTTTACCAAAACAAAGCCATGGATGAGGAGCTAGAGGCAGTGGTATGGGGCAGCTGACAGTGGACAGCTGCCAGCGGAGGCAGAGGGGAAGCTGCATAGATGGCATGACCCTGTAATAGGGAATATCCTGGTCCAAATGAGTCCTTCGCATCAACTGGGATCAGACCAGCTTGGACTGACCGGTGGACTGCTCCTGGATAGACTTTACACAATGCTTCTGGAAATAGAAAATCTAAAACCTCCACGACTGAAGAGATGTTATTTCTGCATTTATATTTTATTTTAAAACTGAGGTAATCAACTTCCAAACTACAACAATGGAACTATGTAATACAATATATGCCATTTCACATGCAAGTATTTTTGGCCCCTGTCACATCTTTACATCAGTTCAATCAAATCAAATAAAAAAATAAAACCTATCTAACTAGTTCCTTGCGCTCAAACCAGATTGGCTTTATCACCATTTGTTTGCATCTTTAGATCAGCTTTTTCAGACAGAAAGGTAATAAAGGGAGGTCCACCCTCACTCCGCCAATCAGGTTTAAGCCCAAAGCATCAAATATAGTGGCTCACTGGGCTTTTTTTTACATTTATGCAAAAGATAACATTGTTTCTAATAGGATAAAGACAGCATGGCGTTGCCTGAATCATTTACTTTTACAAGACTCTATTGGGACAACCTTATCTTAGTGTTTTTCATATTGTGATTTATTTTTATAGCTCTCAACTCAAAATGCTTAACAAAACAAGAAAAAGGAAACATTAAAAGCACACAAGGCATTACAATCAGAAATAATTACAGAACACTACAAGGAGATAAGATACCATCATTCAGGAGAATGCACAGCTTAACAGAGCTGTTTTTAACCTGGATTTGAACATTGTCAGAGTAGAACCCTTTACCCTTTAGTATTAGTATTCTACCAAGTATCATTATATTGAACATGTTGCTGCACATTTGGACGTGTAAAACAGATATATTTTTTAATGATGTTCCAAAGTGCAAGTATGCAACAGCAGAAAAGCTGAGTATGAGCTTTGCAAACTGCTGACATGATCAATATACTGGGGAAAAGAGGAAAGGAAACGTACTTATGGAAAATAAGTAAGCACATCTCACAACATTATCAAACACAAATGATCAAATACTCAAACTAACCAAACATGGTGAACCAGTTTAATCCTCAGGCTGTTAACATGTATTTACTTCACTGTAAATATGTATTCAGAGCTGGACCAATATTCAATATTGTGTTGTGTGCTTCTCATTCCTACTGTTCTGTCCTACTTGTGATGCAACTCTGAAATATCCCTACAGCAGGACGAATAAAGGATCTCTTAATCTTAATGTAATCGACTTACATCAGTGAGCAGAGGCGCTTCCTCCTCTGTGTTTCCAATGAAGTCATTATCTTCACTCATCGCAGCTTCTGTTTAAAATGACGCTACTCTGTCCAAAACGGCTCCTTCACGTTACAAAAATCCCATTATTCTTATGTTTTTAGCATGTTTGTCACGCATTTTGTCCCTCAAGCAGTTTTATCTGTGGTCTCTGTTTGTTTTTCCGGTCGCCTTCAACTTTTCTTGACCAATCACAACCAAAACATGCCGCTGGTCGTGTCGCAGTATGATGACGTAGCGGTGGAAGCCAGCATGCGACAGCGTGGATGATGTTGAGGTGAGATCTGAAAAACAAGGATGCGTCAAAAAACATGCTAATTCACGTTCGTCGTAAATTATATGAATGTATTTGTATGGGATAAAAAGCTAGAGTTCCCAGACTTGTTTTTTTTCTTTCTAACCCCCAGAAAAGATCGCATATGGGCACTTATGACCTTTCTGACCATAGAGACGTGTCGACAGCACTGTAAACCCTATGGCCAGGCCTTACACGAGCTCTAATGATGTAAAACTTGTCTTTTTAAAGCATTTACGCATCCTAACCCATGTATATTGCACAGCTTTGACATAAAAATGCTAAAAAATAAGAGTAGACAGTGTCTGGTTGTGTTAAAAGTATATTGCCAGTTGTTTACTGTGCATTGTGCTGTCTCTAGATGTTGTATATATTATTAATGTTTAGAGCCACGGATACTTCAAACCACATCTATGATCCAAGCCCTGGTCTGTTCTTAGTTTTAAAGTAATGGCTGAATGGAAACCAGTACTGATTTGTGTGCGTTCATGAATGTAGTTTGTTGTCTTTGAGTTGTGAGCTGTGGGTTCAATGTGTGTGTCTGTCTGTTGTTCATGTGTGCATGTAAGTAGAATTGACTTGTCTACACTGAAATTTTCATTATTGCACACTGTCCAAAAGAAATTCAAATTCTATCACAAATCTAGACATTAGCAGGTCTCTCTTTAAACCTAGGAATGTTGCTGTTATGTGTGTTGCTCGTTCTCTCTATGTTCTTATAGAGTTCAATTCAGTTAAAATTATTTCAAGTTGTAAACTGCAGGTTTTGTTTCCATAGAGTGCTATTCAGAGCCTCGAAGTCTTCACAAACAAACAGTAAGCTCTGCTCCGTCCACATGGATCCCAAAGCTGAGCTGAAGCTGTACAGACCCCCGGCAGAGGTGAGGGGAATGACCGTTCTGAACAGAGAAGCTTTCACACAGAGTATCACCGTCCCGGCTCTACGGGTGTCGCTCAAAGTGCTAAACAAAGTGGTGAAGAGCCTGAAGAGCGTGATGATCCAGCGGCCTGGTCTGACCCGCGTTGTTCCTGACGAGGGCAGCAGTGACAGCCGCCTGGTTCTGTTGGATCCGCAGAAAGTGACCAGTGCCAGCAGCTTCAGTGGACCGGAGGAGGAGGCTCTCAGGGCCTTCTCTGTGGCCCAGGAGCTGCAGGACTATGAGCTGACTCTGGGCTATGAGAACCTGAAAAGTGAGGAGGTGTTGGAGGCCGTGCTGCCGCCGGGACAGGACGTGACCTCCGGCTTCAGCAGAGTGGGTCACATCGCTCACATGAACCTCAGGGACCACCAGCTGCCCTACAGGAACCTCATTGGTAGGGAGTGCCAGCTTGTAGACAGTGTTGGGTGCAACTCAGATAAAAGCAATTAGTCACCGTAATACACAGTAATGTTATTACAGTTACTATTAAGATACTCATATTTACATGCATAACTCTCTCACAGGTTAAACGAGCTAAAACCTCACAGTTTCTAATGTTGCTGTTGAGGTATGCGCTGCTTGATCTGACTCAATTACTGTCTTGACTGTAACTAAGTAGTGTAACTTTTTAAAATCAGTAACATGTGACTAGTTACCCAACACTGGTCGTAGATGACCTTTATTCTTCATGAACGAACATAACACACAATAATCAATATATTGCAGAAGAATTTTGTTAAACTTTGGTAACTAACCAGTCCAGAGTGTAAAATGTACACATCAAAACTAACAATGTTGACTAAGTTGACACACAACGTCTCCAATAATAGTGGAACAATAACTAAGAAATACTTAGAAGTACAAACAACCGTATGATATTAATGTTGTCCTGAGGCTGTAGATATTTTAGATGGCAAATATTGAGACCTGAATTAAAATGGAACACCAGTCATGTGGCAGAACCAGGAGAAGTTACTCAGTGATTTTGCTGAAAAAACAAAGTCACCATGTTTTTACCTCCCGCAGTGTCCTCGTCAGTGTCATTGGTAATTGGTTAATTGATGCATTTTCCCAGATTGCCCAGCACTTAGGGGTTTTCCCCATTTTTCCTGACAGTCTACGGTGGCAACAGTAGCTTACTGCCACCTCTGGTTTGAAGGAATGGCTCAATCTCTAGAGGGTTTAAAGTAAAGAGTCTGTGCCTAACAAGTGCATGGTATATATTTTTTTCCTTTTTGTCTTGAAGGTCAAGTCATTATAGATAAAAACCCTGGGGTGACCTGTGTGGTGAACAAAACAAACAGCATAGATTCCACCTACAGAAACTTCAAGATGGAGGTGATGGCTGGAGAGGAGAACATGGTGGCAAAGGTAGGTCAACATTAAATTAAATATAAAAAACCAGTGTTGACAGTTTTCCCGACTGCTGCAGGTGAAGGAGAACGGCGCCGCGTACGAGTTCGACTTCTCCCGTGTTTACTGGAACCCGCGGCTGAGCACGGAGCACCAGCGCATCGTGCAGCAGGTGGCGTGCAAAGACACCGTGTTTGACGTGTTCGCAGGAGTCGGACCCTTCGCCGTTCCTGCCGCTCGCTGTGGGGCCACGGTTTACGCCAACGATCTGAACCCCGAGTCTTTCCGATGGCTGCAACACAACTGCAAACTCAACAAAGTGGAAACCAGAGTGAGAACATTTAACATGGACGGCCGAGCCTTCATCCGGGGCGCCGTGCGAGACGAGCTGCCCGCTCTGCTGAGGCACAAGGCCGCGGTGCACGTGGTCATGAACCTCCCGGCTCTCGCCATTGACTTTTTAGACGCTTTCCGAGGTCTGCTGCAGGACGAGCCTCCTCCAGACGCATCGCTGCCCACCGTGCACTGCTACGGCTTCTCGAAAGAGGAGGATGCGGCCCGGGACGTCACGCAGAGAGCTTCGGACGCCGTGGGAGTCTCGCTGGAAAACCGGAGCGCCGTGCATTTCGTGCGGAACGTGGCACCGAACAAAGACATGCTGTGTGTGAGCTTCAGGGTTCCCAGAGAGGTCCTGTGCAGCAGCGAGTCCACAGCCGCAGGTGAAGGACACGACACACCTGTGAGATCCACACGAGATCAGTCTGAACATGGGCTTTTCCTTTCAGAGTCTGCAGACGAACCGGCCTCAAAGCGCCAGAAATGTGAAGATGCTGCTCAGACGACGTGACTGTCTGGACTCTGTTTAGATTAGCCCTCACTCATTAACAGCTAATTAAGTGCTAATTTGTGTACCCTAATCCTAAGCCACATGGGAAAGTGTCAGTTAGTTAGATGTTGAACGAGGCCATGTCGAATGAGGACTTAATAAATACCCATGAAGAGATAATTAACCATAAATTCTACACAAAGTTGCTCCTAATTATCTGTTAATTAGTGAGGGCTAAACCACACGGATACAGTTATTTTCATGTAATTTTTCTAAGTTACTTTTTACATATGAATTGTGCAAATGTTTGATCAAATGAAGATTTAGTTTCTTAGAGAATTTCCTCAAAAGACTTTCAACCAAATTGATTTGAGTTTAAGGATTACACCTCTGTAGTGATGATCTGATTTCTAATCTTGATTTTTATATAATAGCTATGAGACTGGTCATGGTCTTCCCAAATCTAACAGACGCAGGATTTCCATGTGTCAGATTGCCCATACAGTACATTTTTGCAAAACTTTTGATCAAAGAATAATCCTCAAAATATTATGATCAATTCATGTTTCAATCGAAATGGATAAAATATATTGCACTCTTCATGTTATGTCTAATCCTTTTCCTTCATTATTACTTCATACATTCAATAAAGATCTTCTTGGCACCATCCATTTCTTTCTCATTTCTGGTATGAAACAAACTCTTACCAGATAAAAATGCAACCGCTCATCGGGTCTTTTCTGAGTTTCCTCTTGTGCGACAGGTAGAAATACTTGCTACAGTGTCTGATCAGAAACGCAACTTCAGAATTGTTAATGTGGCCTTAAAACACGAAAGTATGTTCCATTAAACTAAAACCCATACATATGACATGTATAATGGTACAATTATCAAAGGGTCTTTCAGTATAGTGTGATAGAGCTGTGAAGTGGGCAGAAAAGGGAATTCTAAAAAGCTTGTTTTTGGGGTAGAACAGGTGAGTCACGACCACAATACCTACCTTTTACCTAAAAAGTAAAGTCATGAACGAACAAATGTCACTGTTTTCTTTGATTTCTGGGCTAAAACAACTGTACTGTAGATTGACGTTACTACACGGCTAGAAATCCTCCATAGTGAGTTCAACATCTTTTTATTTTTAGAAATTCCGATGGGATTTTCCATGCAAATGTGACTTCCGAAACCAGAGCAGATTCTTCTCAGCTCCACAAAGCCATCGCGACTGTAGAGTGGAAACCCATTCTGACAAAAGCACAGATTAATACAATGTTTTTTCTTTCACAAGATTCATTTATTTGGAAAATAAAAAAAGACACAAAATCTTGTTGACTCAAAAAAGTGAGTCGCATCACATATCACCTTTTCAGATTTCAGTTTCCTTTTGGCGCAGGGGTCTACAGAGAGAGGAGCCCACTGAAGGCGTCCTGGATGGCCCGGTGACAGGCCAGTGCAGTGGTGTAGCCTCCTGCTGTGTCCTGCGGCTGAGCGGCACGCACGTGGTTCAGGTATCTGCAGAACACAGAGTCAGACTTCACTCTTAAGTCTATTCAGAGTTACTCACATATATATACTATGTAATTATTCATGGTTTATTAATGGTCCAACATCGTCACTTGTGTAATGACATCAGAGGTAAAATAGTAAATGAATACATACTACATAAAGCACAAATATTAGCATTTCATGTATTCCTCTGTCAACAAAATCAACTAATTCACATTCATCAATACGGCTGAGAATGTTTCAGAGCTTGTCGATTCAATATGTATCTCAATACATAGGACGTGAATTTTTTTTTTATATGGTTTAGTAAAAATAAAGGCTTTTGGTCCTTACTACATTTTTACAAACATACTTTTCATTTATTGTAGATAATTGTTACAGATAAAATAATATATCGTTTTTTAAAATAAGTAAAACCAATAATTAAATCTGAATATTACTTTTTAAAAAAGTTAAGATTGTTATCCATCATCAGAGGTGAGTGCATGACCGACCCCATAAGAGGCATAAAACGAGATTAAGTTGTTGAAAAAAAAAAACGTGAAAGTATTGCACTAATAATGGCGAGCGTCGGAGAACCACAGTTACAAAAAACGAGCACCGGAACACCAAACCTTCCTCTACACAGTAGGGAAAGACACAGCCCTCTGCCTCTTCATAAGGCAAGTCAAAGTTGAGTCCCTCCTAACCCCAGCTCAGCTCTGTTTGCTCTGGCTCCGCAGCAGCTTCAGAGCAGATCAGCCACAGAGCAACAGTGGAATACCTTGTGCCCAAAAGCCCCCATTACAGCCTCCTCCTCGTGTCCTTACGGTTAAGTGCTTACAGATGTGTGCAGCCAAAGCCTCTCTTCAGATTCTTAAGTAAAGCCAAAAGTGTTTATTTTTACATTGAGTCACAGACAGAAAAACACCGGAGCTGCTAATTCATGTCTCCACAGTTCAGGTAGACGCCGCAAACATGTCAGACCCGGATCAGTGCGAAGGCCTTTTACTACAGAACAGCGGCGTGTGGAGGAGGAGGCTACTCTCTGTTTCCACCTGAGGACGTTCATACGTTCATGAGACGTTCCTCTCCACAGACATGACTAGTAACTCAGTCAAGTGAAGCCACAGGTCTCCAATGTCAACGCTAGAGATCGACTGATATGAGATTTCTGAGGCAGTTTTTTTCTTCTTGAAAGGCTTAAAATACCCATGGGATAGGGGCTAATGCTATAGTTTAATTAGTACATTCTTCAAATCATTTCAAAATATCTTTATGAACATTTCCAGATTTTTATTTGTGGGTGTTTTGTTTAAATCTTTTACATTTGTTGTCACTTATCATATAAAAGCACTTTGAACAAACAATTATTTTCCTCTGTCCAAATGAGTTCAAATACACCTTGATTGAAACTGGAGCAAAGCTAAAACCAGCCGAGTACTGTAGAAGATGAGGTATAACATGCCATGGGAGCATATCGGCCGGATGGGAAAAAGTCAGGACCGATATATGAAAAATCTATGTGTATTGGTCAATCTTTTGTTAATACCAAACTGTGGAAAAACAATATTGTAGAACGTAGACTTTTTTATGCTGAGTTTGCATGTTCTCTCCGTGACTGCGTAGGTTTCCTCTGGGTGCTCCAGCTTCCCCTACTACTAAAAACATGTACAATAGTCCCCCATGACACCCTCCCTGACGTCCCCTCTCACTGAGCCCAGGACTCCACTGAAAAAGAAATTCTGTAATCTCAGTAGGACTTTCCTGGTTAAAATAAAGGTCTATTGTGTTTTTGTTATTTAACAGTGAAGATTATCAATAAGTGTCCAGAGGTGGAAGAAGTTAAGTGAGGATTGTGATGGGCCGGGATCTAAACTTATTGGGAACTTGTTTTCAAAGAAGACTCAGATGTTGTTGTGACGTTCATAATCATGTGCTTTGACACCGTCTTGGCTGAAGATCGCTGTACTCTCTTCGATGCTACCTCACCATAAATGCTGGTCCACTTTTTTGCCTAATTGCCTCTGCAAAGCTGACAAATCCCTCTTGTATTACATCATCATAATAATACAGTGGTGGTTAACAACTGTACAGCCTCCGTTTTTTTCTTTGTAAAAAAAAGTGTTCTCAGATTCAGTTTATTTTCCATTTGCAGTAAAACCACGTTGGAATACATGTGCAAAAATACTCAAGTGTGCACCAGACAAGTAAATAAATAAACATGGTAATTGATTTGATTGACAGAAAAAAATAAAACATGTTATATGCAGAAACCAGAGCGTCGGTGATAAAACATTTGTCTAGTATTGATTGAAGAGCACTAACAGAAGGCTCTAACTCTCAGGAGAAGCTTCAAAGAGTACGAAGGGCTGCTCCCGGATAACCCCGGCCTCGTGGGACCCCCGAGAGACAATACAAAAATACTGAGACTGCGGATCGGGCAACGAAAGACAACAGGAGAGTCGTTTGGTCAGAAAATAAAGTAGAGAAGAGAATGAGAGAAGGAAGGACTTGGACTTGTGGTATTTGACACAGAAAACCCACGGAGCACAACAGCAGTTTAAGGATAAGCCAGTGATTAATATTAACTTCATTAAGGACACGCAGCCCGGGCGCGTCCTTCAGAGCACTTCACGAGCAGCTTCGGATATGGCTTCCTGCTGCCGATGAGTGCTGCCTATTGATTATGCTGTACTGTGCCGTTTTAATGGTGAAAAAACTGGGCTATTTACGGCCTGGCTAAGTCTGCTCTTCCTGCTAATCTAATCCCCAAGCTACTCATGTGGTCATTCCTTCCAAGAAAGCTGAGAGGCCTGTGTAACCTTATACCTGCCTGCCCCAGAGGAGCATGGGAGGCGGGGGGGTGGTCGGGTAAGGGGTGTGTGAGCTGAAATCACCTTTGGGTATCATGGTTGCACTGAGGCACTTCTCTGTCTGGCCTCTGCTCACCCCTCTCTCTCAGAGGTTAGTACAGTCCTGCTCCATTTCCCCTTCTGCTTTGTCTTACTGGAAGTCCGTTTTGAGGAGAAATAATAAGGCTGTGTGTGAACAAAAGCGGTACACGTTTTTTTTTTTATTATTACGCATTGTTTTAGTCAATTAATAATTGCAACTACACTATTTAATGCTGTCGTTGCATGTTTTAGAATGTGAAATATATATTATATCAGAAATATTAAGGGTAAACGATTCTACTGGCCTGTCCTGTCTACCACCAGAGAGAGCGGTAGAATTTTTGTTTTTTTCCTGATTCGAAAATTACCAGCTGTAAACACAGACATGTGATTGCAAACATCCTAATTTCACTTTAGAAAATGCTTTTGTTTTAAAATCAAACTACTTGGAGTATGATGTCATAGTGGTACAATGACATCATACTATTACAGGACTGAGACAGGAGCTTTGAGGCAGAAAGGGGCGGAGCTACACGTTTGTGGCAGAAGTTCCTGATATTAGCATGGATCTAAAAACAACTACAGGTCTGTGACTAATGAGAGAACAATGCTGTAACATGAATAAAAGCTCAATAAATCTTTAAGTAATGTTTTACGAAACAAATCAGACCAGAACATGCTCTGATCAGAGTGGATACACTCTTTGCGGTGATCGTGTTATCAGAAAACACAGACTGAGAGCGGATTGGCCGAGTGAGGGCTGATACTCTCTTCTGTCTGAAAGCCAGAGTGAGGCACTAGTTACAAGGTTGATGTTTCATGGTTAATTTGGAGTGTTATCCTGCTTTAGGAATAACTACAGACATACAGTTGTTTGTGTTGTTTGTGAAATAGAAAAGATAGAGATCCCCCATGTTTATGTATAAGCATCAGCACCAGTGTATGTGACGACAACGTGATGACATCGCAAATGTGGAGGCAATAACACTGACAATACCGAATACTGTTGTTTGAAATGGAAACACTCTAAATGGTTAAGAAAAACTAAACTTACTCTAAACTTCAAAACTATAGAAATATTATTTGTATAGCACTTTTGAATGCACTTCATAACACATCAAGTCCAAATCCAACTAATTTATTTGAAAACTTTTTAGTTGAGTGTTAATTTAGTACTACTCATTCCCCCTTTTTAAAAGTTAGTTAGTTTAAGTTATCTTTTGTTTAAATACAGGTACGAAAATAATCTTAAGTCCATATCACAGAATCGATTAATCACACATCGAGGGACATACAGTAGTTCAAGCCAAACAACAGTTTCTGAACTGAAACCTATATTGTCAATCTCGGGAAGAACCAGTAACTAGGGAAGCCAAACTAGATCAATGTTGCTTTTAAAACATTTGTTTTTGATAAATAATTCTGAGAAAGCCATTGAAATAATGTCAGCATTTCCACACGCGCTCTTTCAAAAGGCCTCCATTGAGACCATGTTTGCGTGGTGTTAGTGTGAACATCACGAGGGAGTAAACACTGAACTGTAAGAATACTACGGCACATATTTAACCCTGTTTAACCAAGAGGCTGAGGCTGCTGTCAGCCCTCTCCCCATCACCTCCTCCCTCTTCTTTGTTCAGAGGCCTGAAACTCAAGCCGCTCGAGCCGGTAACATCTTTCACTCCCTTGGCCCCACTGGCGCATTAGCCGACACTTGATCCAAGCCTTTTCAAAGCTCTGTATTATTGGGTAAATATGGGTCACTCTGGACCGGCCCATTATGCGGCTGAGGGGTGTGGGTCATGGAGACATGAATGACAGCGCTCGTCACGGGGGAATATGACGGGGCTTTCCAAAGAGCGCACAGGAGAAGGCCTTTTGTTTGGGACGACTGGGGATGGTCCTGGTACAGTTGAAGCTGGAGGTAAACTGTTGTAAGCACTGCAGACACTTAGACTTTCTGAGAGCGTTTATACTTAGCTGCAGGTATGTCTGAGGAAACGATGTCGGTTTGTGAGAATGAGGTCATCGTGGTGTTGAATAAATATGAATTAAGCAATTGCTTTCTTTAAACAGGCTTCAGCCCACGCTTACTGACTGAACTGAAAAGGAACCAGCAGCAAACAAGTTTTCTTAAGGGTCAGCTGCAATTCTCTCATCTTGAAATTGAAATTAACAACAAAAAAACAAAACTACTTTTACTTCTGCTAGAAGCCTCACTGCTCTGGACCTGTCCCGCAGAAGAAGCCACTTTCTCCTCTCACACTGACGCCACGCTGTGACCACGAGGCTGTGAAGGGGAAAACCAGAGAACGTGACCAGACACGTCGAGTCGGCTTCACGAGGATCAGGGAAGTTTGGGAAAAGTTACAGCCTGATTTCCCCTTTTCCACCAGGCTTGTTCCGGTGTTGGCTCTGGATCAGTGCCAGACTCACAGCCGGGTTCTGGCAATGGACTCTCACAAAAACTACTTGGTGCCAAAAAGTGGTTCTGACTCTGCATAAGTGAACAGCTGGACTAAATATTAGAGAGGAGGCCGGGCGTCTCCATTATGGGGGAAACAGTCATTTCAATATTCACTTCATCTCCGTATATTGTGCAGAAACAATACACCCACATGTATAGTTTGTACTGGACTTGAAAACTCAAAAAATGTTCCGGGTGTTTTTTGGAAACTCTCTACACCTAATGTACAAAGATCATTCCATGATGGAGGTGCTCACCATAATCACAGAGGAAACAAAAACCTGCAGGAGCCTAACTTCAGAACGACTTTCAGATCAAGTTGTTCTGAATTGGATTAACAGATGATTTAAAAACATGTTCCAACAAAAACTGTTTTAAAAACACAAATAAAGGAGAACGATAAAGCGCGTAGTGGTGTAGGGTCGGAGATCGTTTGGACCTGTGTCTTGTCTGAGTGATGTGTTTGTTAGTGTGGTAGTGTGTGTATGTGTTTGAAACAAATTGATTGATTTAACACAAAAACCATGATTTTGTGTGTAAGTGACCTTACTGGAGGTCAGGCCTTTATACTGTAAAGCAGCTGTAATTTTTATTTTTCAATATGCAATATACTGTATGTATTGTATATTTTCTTTTAACTATGAACCGTATTGTATTGTGTCCTTAATAAAGATTCATAAAGCAATAAAATATGAATGTTGCATATTTATGGAAATAAAAACAGTACAGCCGTTGTTTTTTTCCTTAAATATAACTCTTAAGAGCAATAATCATATATGACGTTTAAGCTGTTTGTCAGTGTTTCTATTGGTGCAAAGTTAATGTTGATGTTAATGTTAATGTCATATTAAATGAATACATAAGTATATATATATAAGTATAGTATAAGTATGTATTTTGACTTCTTTCACTCAAGCATCTTTGAGTTTTACAACAAGTGCTATATAAAATCAAAGCATTATTATTAAAAGAGCACGTTTCAAAATTAATGAATACTTTCATGTTTTTTTAAGGTTTCAGTTTTCCTTCAAATGTGAGTTCTCCAAGTGCAGTTTCAACTATCTCCTCACTTTATAACAGAAATGGTTGTCACAATGATTACCTGAAACTATTAAATCTCTAAAGTCTTACATGGGATCAGAAAGGATCCAGCAGAAAAGTTCTGCAGTTGATCTTTAAGAAACTAAAGATTGTAGTATTTGCTGAGGCAGCTGACAGGGCCATATACTCCACGTAACTCGGAGCAAATCTCGGACGGCTGGATCCCTCTGACTCCGGAAGTCTTCCTTTAGCACCCTCCTCCAGCTCCAGGGGCCACTGCCTGGGAATGATGGGGGCTGTGGGTGCAGAGCCACACACCTGCCAGATGATTTGTCATTATAAAGGGGTCAAGACTCAGCTGTCCCCTCCTAATCACGCGTCCTGCCCGCACGGCCCCAAACCCACTCGCTGCTCACCAGACCCCCACATTCCTGCGCAGGCTCTGGTTACACGCGGGACCGCCCTCTCAATCTGCTCCGGGACACACAGACCTGGCTTTATGCACTTGTGCTTTTGCTAAACTCCATTATTACATTTGCACTTAAAAGCTGGGGTACCTAATTTTTCAAACCACGCAACAAAGAAACTATAAAATCTATCTCACAAGTTTCATACACTGGTAGCTCCTAAAACAGTTCTATCACAAGTTATCAAATGTATGTATATATATTTTTAATCCCCTGTCACATCTTTGGATCAGATTTTTCAGAGGGAAATGTAAAAAAGAGGGGACCTTCCTATTCCAGCCAATCAGCACTGGTCCCAAAGTGTCTCATAGTGACTCACAGGACTCTTTATCACTGAGAATGCAATACATATAATGTTTCCTATTAAGTTGAAGACAGCATAGTGTGGTCTGAATGTAAGTTTTACAAGACTTTCTGTCTGGACAAATATGTATCATTGAAATTAAACAGTAAAGTTACAGGTAAGGTGGCTTACAATATTATTTAGATCTTTTCTAAATCTAAGACGCTTTTAAAAACCTTGACCATTCATCATCGGTTTATATAAGAGAGCATTTTCCCACTGGCTGCAGCAGGACACCCCTGCAGACTCTCACAGATATACTATATCTGTCAACAGAACGGCCTCATCGGCGGAGGCCACAGGTCATGCTGCTCCTCGGAGCGCAGCTTCCTCAGAGACTAGAACAATGTCTTTTCTACCAGAAAACATCAGCAGGCCTCCTATTTACTGATGAGACCTGCTCCTCTGTGGTGGGCGCGTCTCTATGAGATAGAGATAGATACTTTATTATGTATTCCACAAGCGGAAATTCAGTTGGTGTTTTGTATAAGACTTTGAAGCTCTGCCTGTGTACAAGTCACTCCATGGCCTCGCACCAAAGCACATCTGAGACATGTTAATGCCATATGAACCTGCTGGGACTGGGCATCACAGGGACTGGCCTCCTGCTGGTACCAGAGTCAAGATTAAACATGGGGAGTTTTTCCCCTAACAGCAAAATAGGATTTTAAAGAGAGTCATGATTAAATCATCACAAATATAACATACAGTAAGTATCCAATAGAAATAGCAGTGATGTATGATTGAATTAATGATGACTATGTGATTATGTTTTTACCATAATCAAGCTTACCTTATTTCAGGTAGTAAACGTTTTCATTTCATTAAAAAACCTGGTGATTATCACAACAGACCACAACATGCCGTCTTTATCTCATTAGAAAACATGTGAGTTACTGTTTGACTCTTTGGGCTGACAGACTGAAAAAAACGTATCTAAAGATTTGATAGATTTGACAAAAACACATGCCTGTGAATACAAAACTGTCTTAGAGCAAGGAGCTAGGATTTTTTGTGTGTAGAATATTTACTCATTATTAAAACCTTTTTAACCTCAAATCACCTATTTACTTCTCTATGTAAAAATGGGAATAAAATGACTCAATTTAGTTTTAAGGTCCTTACAAAAATCATGTCAAATCAATTCAACACGACAACAGATGAAATTGTCGATTCACCAACAACAGATCATAGAATCAGTTTGAACAAAGGAAATGCAATAACAGCAAACATATAGGATCCATTTGTCCACAGGGAGCAGGGAGACCGATGTTCATAAAAATCCATAAATGTTCATAAATATCCTTTAATATCCCACATCATCACCTTCCGGCATCAGCAAGGAACAAGACCATCAAGCCCAAAACTAAAACATTCTCCAAAACAGGTGATCCTGAGAACATGCAGGTAATCCTGAGACCACACATGCAATGGCGTCATTTGACCTAACGGGGGCAGCAGAGGCCGACTGTCTGCTCTGCGCTCCTTTCTGCAGCACTGTAGCCGCCTCGCCTGCTCTCTCGCTGCCATCCGATCGCGTCCTTGCAGAGCAGCAGCAGCCTGATGTGGATCACAATGACTGATGGCAGTGTCAGCGCTCACCAAATGAGCCCGTGGACAAAAGCTGGACAGATGCAGCTCAGTAAATGTCCACTGGAACCAGACACACCCAAAAGAACAGAGCCACCACAGAGATGACACGGCGGTGGGAACAGAGAGGTGAAGGGATGAAGAATAGAGCTGGAGGCTGGAAGGGGGGAGGCTACACAGGTATCAGTTACAGCAGCATCTCCAGAGGATTTCAATTATACATAGAGCTGAGAAAAGGCCATTGAGACAAACAGCACGACCAGCCTGGATATGTGTACATACGTCATGCAGGCCTCTATGTGGGACTCGGGGAATAACAAAGAAGATAGTTCAAAAGTTGATTTCTGTCATTCTGAAACTAACTTATGATTTTGACTACATGCACAGTGACATATACAGATGTTTTTATAATGTTGATGATTGTGGATTACATTCAAAGATGTTATTTGGGGTTTTTACAAGCTGCGAAATAAAATAAATATCAACATTATACTATTGTTAGATTTTGGAATTATGTATTTGTGGTGACACCTGAACCGCTCGTTGGGGTGATCAATAAAGTATCTATCTATCTAACTATTAGCACAAATAAAGGTTTGATCTGAACTGACATGTCACTGTGTACTGAGTCAGACATACATTAGTATCACATTGTAAGTTGAATAACAGAAATATATGGACTTTTGAACAACATTCTAATTTTCCGAGTTTAAGCTGTAGACTTTCTGCTTCTGCTTGATTTCATTCAGGAAATGCTTGCACTTAAATACACAGATAATTGTTTGGTGATGTGTTGCAGGCTGTCGTCGACCCAAACACAAGCCCTGTCCATCGATTAGTCGTGATTTTTCAGGTCACAGTATAGACATATGAACTGAAAAATACTACAACGTCATAATTTTAGAAGGAAAAAGAACAAAACAACTCATTTCCATTATTGTACCCGCAAGTTCCTATTTTTGCCAAAAGAACTAGGATCAATAATCATAACTAAAAACATTGAAATGATGACATCCCGTGTCAACTAAAAACGTTGCATATCGCCCTATTTTATCAGTTTTCACAGAGAAATTCTTGCAATTAAAATAAAATAACATATACTAAATGTTGTTGCCTAACAAACCTTAGAACGATTAATCACTTGACTTAAAGGTACATAGGAGGATGTTCTACTTCCGGGTGGATCATTAAGACAGTTGGTACCTCCCAATAATCAATCCTTCTGGTGATACGTGCTCATCAAATAAGACCAGAGAGTTTTGTTCAAAAAGTGGAGAGGGTAGTTCTTAACTAAATATTGGACAAATCCTCCTATAAACCTTTAACACATAAACACTGTCAGCCCTCAGTTGTGAATAATGTTCTCCGCTGGTACGAGTAGTGAGGGCGAGCGTCTTACCATGAGGTGGCAGGTCCTACGCAGCTACATGACAGGAGTTTGTTTGCTTTCAGCTGCTACTAAGATGAGAAAATGAGTGGGCTAATCCCCGGATACACAGAGAGGCCGCTGCCCCAGGGTCGAAGAGCACAGACACTTTCTGTGTGGAGCTATGTGTCTGGATGTGTTCACTTTGGAGGACCACCACCACGCAACATTACACCAGCCCCTCACTGAAGACTCACAACAACAGAATATCTCCAGAGCGAGGATCTGCTGACCCCCTGCTATCAACAACACAGACGATTACTGAATGATTATTCTTATAAATCGATTAGTTGGTTAATTATTCTTTTGATTAATCGATTAGTTGTCAAGATTGCCAAAGGTTGGTGAATATGGGGTTTTTACAATTGACCAAAAGAATGTGATGTCTCTATATGTACGTGTCCATTGATCAAACACATTTTAAAGAGAAAAAAAAACTTTTAAATTTAGTAATATTGCTTTTTTTTTTTTTATTATGTGTCCCCTATTTCTTACAATATTTGCCTATAACGACATTTTTGCCTGGGCGACAGTAGCTCAGTTGGTAGAGCATTGGCCTTTGAGCCTGAAGGTCGTGGGTTCGAACCCACCGTAAGACCTACTTCATGACTCCCACTGATGACTGCTGTCGTTGTGTCCTTGGGCAAGACACTTAACCCCACTTTGCCTGAAGCTCCCACTGAAAGATCTCAGCTCCTGTGGACTCACCACCTGCAGGAGGATCAGTGAGGGGCTGGTGCTATGTGTCCTGGGTGGCATCTCTGGCCACCCCCCCGACCCAGAAATGGATTAAGGGGAAGAAAATGGATGGATGGATGGATTTGCCTATAACAAGTAAGTATAAGAAGAAGCAGGTCCTTTATTTGTCCCACAGTTCGGAAATTTCTGTTTGATGAATACACATATACATACACATCAAGGCATGCAGCGGACATTACTTTCGCTAAGATTTGGATTTGATATTTTTTCAATAAATTAAGTAAAAATGCAGCCATAGTATTGTTTTGTATTGTGTCCTACTTAATCTATGTAAAAACTAGATTAGAAATGTACATCTGTTTCAATAATTGATTAGCTGCAATTACACACTGATCTTGTTACAGCCCTAAAAATAAATGATCAAAGAAAACAAACAGCCTCATGCACAGTCCTCTAAAACAGAGGAACGTGTAAAAAGCTTCAGCACAGAGTATTTTGAGTCATACTTGAAGAGAAGATCAATATTTGCTCAGATCTATGGGAGGGGAAACAATAGTGATGCTGCCTCCATAGCTCTGTCTGTTAATGGCGTGTTTACAGAGACAGACGGATAATGGCCTGGGCGGGGGAGGACCAGACAAAGGCTGTGCTCTTTCTGATCCACTGTTGGGAGAAGCACACACCTACAGCAGAGGGGAGTCAGAGCTGCCTGCTGCTGCCGCTGAAGACACATTGTAGAAACAGGTGGATTTGACTGTCAAATGGTCAGACTGAAGCAGCACACTTTTAGATAACCATGATCATTTGGTTGGATGCAAATTTTCAATCTGTGCAGCCAGACTTGCTTCCAATCTCCACACAATACTGAGGGGAAGCTATAGCGACTAGCAAGCTGAAAGTGACCAGGGAAACGTTCAAAGCAGAATGGCAACTTTGAATGTTTGGTTGCACACGGCAATACAGTACAGAAGTTTACCCAAGTTTTGGAGAAAAAATGTTAAAGCAATAATGCAGCGGTTTTATCAGCTGCCCTGAGACAGACTGACGGAAGCAAGGCAACCAGATTGTGCCATCAGCGTGACCACCACTAATCACACACACACACACACACACACACACACACACACACACACACACACACACACACACACACACACACACACACACACACACACACACACACACACACACACACACACACACACACACACACACACACACACACACACACACACACACACACACACAGCATACTCAGCGATATGGGTGAAGCGTCTTGCCTGAGGACACACTTTGGCTAGGGCTGGGCGATATGGCAAAAAAAAAAAAATCTCCGATTTTTTCACACCAAATCCGATTTTCGATTTTAAATCGATTTATTTTTTTCTATTTAAAAACAAACTACAACTGACAAAGAAATAGATTTTCCTTTATGCAGTTTAATCTAAATCCCCATGGAGCATAAGTGTAACAGGAATGAAGCCTTAAAACATGCTTGTAAACGAGATGGCTCTGCCATTGTAAACAGTGAAAATGTAGCTTAACAGTTTTATAATAACTTCACTTACAATGACACTATGCACCTTCAAAATAACTTAAATCACACAAACAAGGCCCATCGCAAATATATCAATCCTATTAAACACATGCATTATTTACATGAAATATCACATTTTTAAAACTGATTACTCAAAGTAGAAATGTTGTAACAGACAGTCTTTTCCAAAAGCCTCCTCGGGTTTTCATGCTTGTTCTTTCAACTGTGCCTGAGTAACTGTGCTGTAGTACAACGCTCGGTCCAGCTGGTGGCGCTAATACTAACTTCAGTGACTCCCGCATTGTGCGAGCTTCCTGTTTACATTCTGATGCTGTAGCTAACAGCTACTGTAGCAGCTACTGTAGCTAACAGCTACTGTAGCAGCTACTGTAGCTAACAGCTACTGTAGCTAGCAGCTACTGTAGCTAGCAGCTACTGTAGCTAGCAGCTACTGTAGCTAACAGACAGCGGGGAACACGTTGTTTGTATCAGAGCAATGAGAGCAATGTGTGAGACGTGTCTTTCCCCAAAGTGCAGCGGCTCAGTGGGACACGAGTGTGTGCGCGCCACGGACACGGGAGTGCGCTTTGGAATAACGAGCGTGAGAGAGCGTGAAAGATGTGGCGTACGAACATAGCGACCGGAGCCTGCGTGCGTGTGTGTGTGTGTGTGTGTGTTTTGGCGATTAAATAAAGTCTGATTCTTGAACGTTTGAAGTGTTATTGCAACAGCACCAACTGTGAGAGCGAGCATCAGGCCAGAGGGAGACTGTTAGCATTAGGTTAGCTTCAAAATGACTGCTCAACACCAAAGACCCGCGGTTAGCGCGTTAGCGCTGTAGTTCTGCGCTGGAGAAAATAAAAATCGAATTTTTAAAAAAAGAAATCGCCCTAAACGTAAAACTCGAATTAATGATTAAAATCGATTAATCGCCCAGCCCTAACTTTGGCACTAACAGGCTCTCCACTGTGGAATCTGATGTTCCCACAGATCTCCCATCTCAGTACTATCCAGGCCCAACCCTGCTGAGCATGTCTCCAAAATACCGTACAAGTTTCAGCCTCCTAGGACAATTTTTTTTTTAAACATCCCTGGAACTATGCCCGTGGTACAATTTCAGAGGTGTGCCTGGTACTACATATCAGTCAAAACTCAATAAAAACAGATCTATATGACCCAAGACCAAGGGATTTGCACCTAGGCCCATATGAGGTTTTTAACGCTTCTGCCTACACCTTTTGAGCCTCATGTTTTGTCCCTCCCATTTAAAAAAGTTAAAACTACACAAAAAACTCAAATCTGCCACTTTAACCCCCTAAGAGACTTTATCTGAGAATTCACTGTTTAAAACGGTAGTGCAGCAGAGGGGGTCACGTGAGGGGTCATGCTCTGGAGCTCATAACTGCTGCTTCAAAGAGTGAGCGAAAGTGTGGAGGTCCCAGAACAGTCTCTCTGAGGAGCCATCAGTCTGTCCTGCTCCTCTGTAAAAGTCTGACCACCTCCTGCCCCTCTGACCCTCACCTGTGCTCTCTTCTCTCAGCTGAATGGCTTCTCCTGACCCGTGGGTTTGTCAGCGCTGTCAGAAGAGAATTCACCCGGCAGGAACTCGAGTAACCTCCAAAGAACCTAAATAATATGTATTTTTGAAAGCAGCTGGAGAGACACATGCATCAGAAGTATCAAGATTAGTGCGTTACTCATTAGAATATTGAAGTCGTTAGAGGCCTTAACCGGACTTAGGCCATCTTCATGTTTTAGTGGGAGAAGACCAAACAGGGGAGGAGCTCAGTTTGTAAACCCAATATACCCGGTCAATGTGCAGAACAAAAGAGCACTTAAATTCTGCTCTACATTTGAAGACATTACAATAGATATGCAGTGTTCTAGATTACAGTCAATACGTTTTTAGTTTCATCAATGTAAATAGGAGTCAGAGCGAGGAGGAGCAAAACCTAAAAAAACATTGTCCATCGGTATGCAGTTTGCTAGCATTGTCTGTCAGTATCATGGATGTATTATATTAACTGGATAGGGTATTACTAGCTTGTAGCTGAATAACTCACGTGCTCAGGGGATTCTCGCGGTACTGCAGACTGAACCAGACTAAATTCACGTGGGCTACCCAGAAATTTTCCCCATAGAACTCAATGCATATTAAAACAGCTCAACCTCAGCTGACAGAGAACCTACAGCTTTAATAAAGATCGGATTTTGTGGGGATTTTAGTGTCCCTTGTCATCCTGAACTTTTTTTCTTCTTAAATCCTTCGGTTTTGTTTAAATCCACACTTTAGTGCCACAAACTCTGCTCCTCTGGCTCTCGCTCTAACTCCCGCTCTGATGAACTGCTCTGATTGGTCAGAGCGCGGCCGAGCCCCTCTGTGCACGTGCGTGAGACCCGGTGTGAGACCCACACACGCGTGTTTGGCGCAACGCATTATGGGAGATCATCCACTGCGCAGAACCGGGAGGACCAGACGATGCCCAAATACAGGCGAGTTTCCCATAGATCTTTGCGAGTTTCAGGCAACTTCCGCTAATCTTTCAGTCCCCATGCTGTCACAAAGCGCCACTGAGCACAACCATTCATTTGAATAGGGCGCCATCTTGGATCGCCGGGGCTTGGTCAGTATACAGTCTATGTTAGCAGTGTTAATCTATATAAAGTCAATGGGCCTCATTCACGAACGGTTCTTAGGAACAGATTTGTACATGAATCCTACTTTTACGAAGAAAGTGGCATTCACGAATTTTTCTCGTAACCAGAATTTCTCTTGGGCAAGTACAAATCCTACGAGTCCTCAGGAGCACTCGTACGCATTCAGTGCCGACATGTTCACACGCCGGGGTTGTCCTCTTTGGTGAAGTTTAATAAAAATACAACATTCCAGTGATATTTCCGTCATATCGATGTATGTATTTATTTATTTGTAGTAATCTTTATTAGTAATCTTTATTTATATACCGCCTTTTTCACTGCAGATCTGGCCTACTTTTTAATTCATTTTGAAATGAAATGTGCCAACGCTTTATCAAATGCATTGGAAATCTTGCCGTGTATTAGTGACCCCTTCCTATTTATAGGGGGCATTTCTTTATCCACGGGCCACAGAACAACGGCATATATACTGCTGCTGCAGGAGGTTACTGGGACCGCGCTGAGTCTCTGCGCTGGTCTCTGCGCTGGTCTCTCCCATGGATCTATACGGGTCTGCACTGGTCTCTCCCATGGATCTAGACGGGTCTGCACTGGTCTCTCCCATGGCTCTAGACGGGTCTGCACTGGTCTCTCCATACGGGTCCGTGCTGCATCCTCCTGGATCCATACGGGTCCGCGCTGGTCTCTCAAGTCTGGTCTATGCGGTCTCTCTTCGGTCCGCGCTGGTCTCTGCGCACCGGTCTCTCCAGTCAGGTCACTCCAGTCTATGCGGTCTCTCCTATAGGTCCGCGCTGGTTTCTGTGTGCTGGTCACTCCAGTCTCTCCTCGGGTCTGCATTGGTCTCAGCGCTGGTCCGCGCTGGATCTCCTCCCAGGGTCCAAAATATTTTGAGATTAATCTCAAAACATTTTGAGATTCATCTTTAAAATAATACATAATATATTTTTAAATTAAGCTCATAACATTTTGAGATTAATCTCATCATATTCTTAGATTAATCTCATAATTTTGCTAGTTCGACTTTATTCTCATAATATTTCGACTTTTAAGTCAACATTTTATAACTTTATTCTCAGTCTGGCAAAAGAAGAAAAAAGGGTGACTCTTTTGCTCCGTGTAACTCTTTGCTTTAGGCCTCTTGCTGTTTCCTCTGCCGTCTGCACACGGCCCTGCAGTCCCTTTTATGGGCATTAATGGGCAGTTACTTATGCTAAGTACCTATGCTAATGAAGCACCTGGCACGCGCGCTCTACTTACGAGGAAATGGGATTCATCAATCTAAGAGAACAGCTGCGAACAATTCAGCGGTTTACGAGTGCGTTGATGAATCCCACGTAGGGACTTCTTAGAAATCTACTTAAGGACAACTTGAGAAGAAATTTGAGAAGTTTCTTACGAAGTTATTCGTGAATGAGGCCCAATGTTAGCAATGGGCCTCATTCACGAATAACTTCGTAAGAAACTTCTTAAATTTCTTACATTTCCTGAACATTCGTAGGATTTGTACTTACCCAAGAGAAATTCTGGTTACGAGAAAATTTCATGAATGCCACAATCTTCGTAAAATCTTTGTAAGTAGGATTTACGCACAAATTTGTTCTTAAGTACGGTTCGTGAATGAGGCCCATTGTCCCTCTGTAAACGGTCTACGTTAGCATTGTCCATATACAATCTAAGTTAGCATAGTCTATATACTGTCTACGTTGGCATTGTCCCTCTGCGTTAGCATTGTCCATATACAGTCTACATTAGCATTATCCATTTGTATACAGTCTACACCCTGACATCATCAATTAGTTTACACTTTTAACTCCTTGAATACTTGATCTAATTTAACAGGAAAAAGAGTTGTGCAGGTACCTTGGCCATCATCGAGACAACAGAAGTTCCATGATATAATTTATGTGTACAAAGATAAACTAAAACTGTACTATTTAAGATAACGAAGGCCCATCCCTCCACAAGCAGACATCATGGGGGAAAGTTAAACAGATCTGAGCAGACTCTGCCAGTGGAGGCTTTCGATCTGCGGAGGTACTTCCTGTGCAGAGAGGTCCGTCCCCAGAGAACAGCTTCAGACTAAACAGCCTACACTCAGCTGCTCCTTCGCCTCATCCAAACGACCGAGCGCCTGACAAGCAATTCCAACAGAAAAAACAAGCCACTTTTTCCACCAATTATAGAAAGCAGAGTAGAGTGTGGGAGGAAGCAAAAACATCTAAATATTATAGACACTGGCATTTGGTGAAGCCTCAAGCCCAGCCTCTGTCAGAGAAATGGCCTCATTTCTGCGCAGCCGGTGCCAACGCAAACAACTGTTCTGGCAACATTTCATTGTCAGCACTTGAGGTTTGCGTTGGATTTTAAAGGGTCTGCAGCCCATTTCTTTTCCCCCTACGTACCCCCACACCCCCATCTATGCGATTTGTTCTTGTCCGGGTTCTGGGACAGTCTTTCATCACCTACAGACTCCGTGGTTTAAACTATTCAAGGAGAAAGCAGACATTTGTAGAAATACGGTACGAATTAGAAGTTATTTGTTTTCCTTGTGTGGCCCTATGGGGATGTTTCTTTCAGACAATGCACACTCAGTCTAGGTTCGACAGGAGCCAAGTCATCTGGTTTAGTTTGCGTTCATAAACAATTATTTTCTTCTGCGCGTTTTTGTTTACTGGGTGTTTTAAACTGTGCAGCAAAAACACAAGCATACATGTTTCGTGTAGAACTAGTCTTTATCCTATATGTTTGAGGGTTTCCTTTCCAATACTAAACTACAGAGCAGTCTGGAAGTCTGTTCAAAATATGAACAAGCTCTTTTTGGGGGGCCCTCTACAGCTGCCTTTAATAGAATTTCTGGGTTTGCATTTTTGGGCTCTTGATAATTTAAAAGACAGTAATAGCCTGGATATCCGCGTTTCTTGGCCCACTGAGCAAGGACAGGAGGCATAAGAACAGAAAAAAGGGGTCCCTATCACAGCTTTTGTTAAAATACGTAGTTGGTACCTGTGGATCAAAAGGTGTGATTTCTAAACTGTATTCTCATATTTCTGAGAGAAATATGAGGCATGGCAATGTCAACATTATTCATGAGATACAGTACATCTGAAAAGGTAATCAAAAAGGGAAATCCCCCAACTCATTTAAAAAATATATATATGTAAGTATATGTAGGTAGGTATGTAACAATGTATGCGTACATGTTTGGGTGTGTGCGTGTGGCAGGAGATACATTTACAGTATGTATTTTCCATATGTCTGTAATTTGTATCCATCCATCCATCCAGGTTTATAAACAGAAATCAAATATGGAATTTACAGTAATTACATACTATACATGATAGAAGAACATGTACATACATTCATACATAAAGTAGTTACAGTTAGCTAAGAAACATAGCAGCTACTTATATTGTATATTGTGTGTGTTCCCTGTGTGCTCATACTACGCTTTTTAAAGTGGGAAGAAGTCAAACTTATAAGCTCCCACTCCATATATTTGATGCTGGATGTAATTGTGATATTAGGACTGTGGAGGAGCTGAGGAGCTCCTTCAGTGGAAGACTGAGGCACCCTCCGTGTAGGAAGGAGCACTACCACAGGGCCTTCATCCCTGCTGCTGTCAGACTGTACAACAAGTCACTTTAAGTCACAAATGACCTGCACAAGAACTGAAGAACCAGCACTACTATTGGCACTTTTCTACTGTACATAATTATATCCTGCACAGACTATATTATTAACCTTATAATGTTGCACTCTTCTGTCTTTTTGCACAATCTGAGTGATTCAATCTATGCCAAATGTGACATGGGAATTTCTCCATTGTGAGATCAATAAAGTTTATCTTATCTTATTATTTCTGTTATCTGTGTTTTGTCATATAAAAAAAACAAGTGAAATCTGGAAGCCATACACTTCAGTCACACTCGCGTCCAGGAGAACCAAGCAGAGCTGAAGCCGTCACGTCCACCTTAACCAAGACAAACGGCCTCATGTGAAATCCTCCCGTGCCCGTCACAGGCGCTCAGGCTCGTGCACTCACACTTCTCAGCATAATGCATCAGGAGGTCCCCGGACGGACTCGGCTGAGCTGTTTGCCCCTTCCCCCATCTCCCCCTGTCTCTCCGAGCACTGACCACATCACAAGCTGCAGCAGGTCCAAACACTGGGGCTGCAATAACCGGGCTGAGTGTGCATGAGGGTGAGGGGGACCGTAAATGCATTCCAGGTTTAGGGGACACTGTCAGGGGCACGGAATGTATCTTTGCTTCCACACAACTCCCAACTTAGCGGAATCACAAACACTGCTGACTGCACAAGACTCAGCAGTATCGCTCGCTTTACTTTTAACAGAGATTTGCATCCTGGGAGTTGTGGTTTGTCCATGCATACCAGGACATGTCACTGTGGTATGCACCTGAGGGCTGCTGTGGCTCATCTATCTTGATGGTGGAGCAAGGTCTTAGTGGACACTGAACTGCTGACACCGTGGCCCCCAGTCACACCCTGCTCCTAAACTCCGCTCAGAGCACAGCACGCAGCAAAAAACTGTGATATGCGTTTCATCTGCATATTGATCACTCCAGCCGGAAGAAGCTGGACCTCAGCACTTCACAGAATACATCATGTAAATAAGTCAGGAACCATGTTAAAACAACTGCCAGAACCCTGTTTACACCTGAACTAATATAACAATGGATATTTTTATATATATATATGTACATGCAACCAGGCTGATTAAACAAAGGGGAAACAACCAATTTATTTTTAATAAAACTAAAGGGTGCGAAAAGGTTGAAAATCCCCGGGGTAAGCATGTTAGCTTTCTGCTGAAGCAAACTACTCTCAGCCAACTGAAAGTCAAAATCCCAGGCAGGCAAAGTCAAAAGGTCTTCCACAAACTCCAAGGACTCACTAGGCTTTTTTTCCTGATAACAAGAGGTTTTATAACTTTGTAAATCCCAAACAGAAACAAGTTATTTATTTATTTTAAACCTTTTTGCTTGCAGGACCCTGTAGGACCTTGTAAGACCCTATAGGATACATTCTTGGTACTCAAATTTGGACTGAGGATTTTTTAGAGTCTCCAAATAAGTGCCTCAATATTAAAATATAAATACATTGAAATAGCCTTATATCACTTTGGACTAGAGCAGAGAAAATGGTCCAAACCAATTGGCTTTAATACTAGTGTAGGCTATTTTCGAAAATTATCTATTTATTTGTTTTGTTTTGTTTGTATGGATGGATGTGTTTTTGCTGCTACTGGGAAGCTGCATTTCTCCTACGAGGATCAATAATGTATCTATCTATATCTATATCTATCTATCGAATACTCAGTCTCACACACCAAATACAGCATTATTTGTGCATTTCAATTTTTGAATGTGGAAAAATCTTCTCAGCCTCGTTCTTTATGTTTGAAATGTATGGGTCTCTGACACAATCAACATAATAAAAACATTAAAAAATTAGAAATAAAATGTACTTATACACCCCTTATACACACTAACTGGAATGTGCAAAAATGCTTAGTTTAGACCAACACACAGACAAGTTTAGTTCGATCCCAATTCAAGTCAGTCATGCCAAACACAGAACTGCCAAATTGTCAACTTGCTGTTCTCATACTTCACCCATTCCTCAAATATTGACTGTGTTTTTCAAATGAAAGTAAGAACTCTTCAGTTCAGCAGAGTGCTTACCCCAGTCTTCCTAGCTGCTCCAGTTCTGGGACGGCCGGTCCATAGGTGTCCACCTTCAGAGGCCTGTACTGGTACAGAACCTCCTGAATCCTGGGAACAGGCTGAAGTGACACCGTCTGGTTCTAAATCAACAGAGAGAACACAATCTTGTAAAAATGTCAGCCCTTGTAACAGCGTAGACTCTCTGTCAAAATGCATCAACAGGAGCTGCCAAGTACCTGTACACCTGGTACCAGCGTTATGGTTAAAATGGTTTCTACCGCTACAACTTTGGTATTGTTCTTTAGGACATTCTCAACATCATCTTGTTAGAAAGATGAGAGGGGTTGGAATTCAAATGTTTCTAAAACATTTAAAACTGACGAGCTCCCTTTTCAGATGCATTTTTAAAGAAAATTAAAAAGTGCTTTATACTTAGAAAACAATCTTTCAGGATACAATCTTGGATCTTAACCACAAACTGGACTGGACTCATAACACAGACGCCCTCTTCAAGAAGGTCCAGAGTCACCTCTACCTACTGAGGAGGCTCAGGTCTTTTGGAGCCACTCCAGAAGACCTTCTATGACTCTGTGGTGGCATCAGCCATCTTGTACGGTGTGGTCTGCTGGAGCAGCAGCATCACAGAGAGGGACAGGAAGAAGCTGGACAAGGTCATCAGGAAGTCCAGCTCAGTCCTGGGCTGTTCCCTGGACACAGTGCAGCAGGTGGGGGACAGGAGGGTCCTGAGCAAACTAACATCTATGCTGGACCATGACTGTCACCCCCTGCAGGACACTCTCTCTGCTCTGGAGAGCAGTTTCAGTGACAGACTAATTCACTCTTGCTGTGTGAAGGAGAGGTTCCGTAGGTCTTTCCTTCCTGCTGCTGTCAGACTGTACAATAAGAACTGCTGAGCCTGTAAATTTCGTTCATCTGTAATTAAGTAAATTCTTAAATCATGTGCAATGTGCAATACTGCAACTTCAGGATGTCACAGAACAATGTCACTTTACCTCATGTCACTTTACTTATATACTTTTTATCCTGCACTATTTAACTGTACAGTATATAACTGCACTACTACATATATATTTTTTGACTGGTATTGAAGCATTTTCAGAATCTACAGCTAGTTATGTAAGTTAAGAAACATAGCTACTACTTATTTGTATATAGTGTATATATTGTGTGTGCTTCCTGTGTGCTCTTACTACTGTCCTATATGTGCGATGCAACATCGAAATTTCCCCACTGTGGGACGAATAAAGGAATTCTTATCTTATCTTATCTTATACATCAATATCCAAAAACTATCCGTTTGAAGTGGGCAGGACTCTGCGTTTCCACAACACAAAACTGCTTTTGTCATTATTAACTTGACCAACACACAGGCAAGAGTGGTTTGTCCAGCTCCAGCTAAAGTCATGTCTCTATGGACAACAAAACAATTACATGGATCTATACACAATTCTGAGCAACAACTTCTACCTATTCCACGCGCTCTTTCTAAATTAACAATGAGCTGTTGTTTTGAAGCTGCATGTCTATATAGACACTGTAAAAGTATGAAAAATACTGTATAATATAGACTGTAAACGGCATGAAACATTGAAATACAAATGTGATTCAAAAGGTTTTTAAAAATTGTCTTGACAAAATATTTAATTGAAATCTCCCGGAGTTGTGACTAGGAGATTTGCGAAACAGTTTAGCTAAAATTAATCAAGAAAAATATGAGAAGTCTTTGTTTATATTTAGTCCCTTTTTTGTTTACAAATATAATTGCAATCGGTGCGATTTTCTATAAAAAAAATGGTCATTGTCATCAGATGCGTCTCTTGCCTGATTGCTTTACTTCACTCCTGTTTACTGCTTCTCTGAAAATATAGAGCGTGCTTCTCGAGAGCAAAATCAGACATCTGCTTTTCTCATGACGGAGCCCCAGAACAGACAGCATCACTCTCTGCTTTAATCTGTGCCGTTATTAACCGTACGACAGGCCCCACTGACATACAAATGTAGCCCCAGAGACCATCCGTCTTTACATTCTGCCACATGGGCCGGAAAACAGCTACAATCCTGCATTACATACAGTATGTCCAATAGAAGTGCTGATGATCAATGTAAAAATGTATATTGTAAATTAAAAAATTACGTCTGAAATGTGAGTGAATGTGAAATCAAATTGAATCAAACCAAACATACTCTGCCTCTTTTATTGAAATATGTTAGTAATATCTACTTAACAGCCGTTGGAAGTACAGTAATCTATATATGTGAGCGTGGACAGTGGCTGCTGTTGTCCTTTATCATGTGACTCAGCAGAACTCACCAAGGTCCTCTGTGAGCCACCATCAGCACGGCAAACTGCATAAGGTCTACCTATAGACTTTAGAGGGCAGCGCTTGGACTGGAGTTATCCACTCTGTACTGCTGCTGCCCATGCTTCCGTGAGGATAAAGGGCTTTGGACTGCAATACAGGCTAAAAGTACCAAGTAGCAAGTGTAAACGTGAGTGCCCAGCCTGCCTCAACAGTTTAAATATATCGCCTGGACCAACAGCAGCTGCCTTGCACAAAGCTTCTAAAGCTGAAAAGTCCTCCTTCCTCTGGGCTGGGCGTCACTGCCCGGGAACAACCAGAGCCCGAATGGGCAGGGGCAGGAGTGTGAATGCCCACATGTGCTAGTGCCAATCAGGCCTCACAATCCACCCCTTAAATGACCCTCCTCGAGAGTCAGGGACAGCAAAGTGAACTTGAAGGTCTCAGCACTGACACCAGATACAATTTAGTTTAGTGAATATTGTTCTGGCTAAACCAAGATGTGATTATGTGTGATGCGATGACAGACTGTTTTAATGGTTTTTGGTATAATCCATGCAGTGTTCAGGATTATATGTGCAGTATGTATTAGTTTCTTGTGATTATAAACACATATAAACAACAAACAGTGGAAACAAGACGTTTAAATAGTTTAACTATATTTTCTCTCTAAAATAAGACTTATGACTTTGTAGAAAGTAATACGAAAAATCAGAAATATAGATATAGAAAATATATTTAGATATATAAAGAAATAAAAAGTATATATATATATATATAAATATAAATGACCTGAGTTTGCACATTCTACTGTATGGACATTCATTCATTCCTTCTGTTCTACCTGGCGAACAGCAAAGTGTGAGTCCCCATTCACTTCTGAGATAAAAGAATCCTGTGTGCTGGGGGTATGGAGCCAGAACCGGTTCATCCAGTCTGTGGCTCACAGAAAAGCAGCACAAAGTGGTGCCTGCTCTGGCAGGTGCCAAGTGATCTAAGGTCACAGTGTGGACTGTGGAGGGCAGATTACCTGAACCAAACCTGAGCAAACATCCTCATTATATACGTCTTCAGTGGTTAATAAAATACTCACACTGTGCATAACCGTAAGAACTACGCTTAATGTTTTGTCATTTTGTCTAGATGAAAATATTCCACCCCCATGCAGCGGTCACAGTGTTTACGTGTGCGAGTGCCTACATTAGACCACGGCAGCCTTGCTGGGTATGTCAGCTGCTCTGCCGCCTGTAAACAAGGACTGACCCTCAGCAAAACTGTACAACAACAACCGCTTCATAAGGTTTGTTCTGAGGACGACTTTATTATTGGTAATTAAAACATAACATTAAAAAACAGAGTTTAATCCAAATAGTAAACGTGAAATAATGTTGTTGTAACTGGTAGTCCCTGCCTGTTTGAACAGTGATCATAAAGCCTTGGCTCAGAGGGCCTTTTCATTTGCACAGATGTCTTTTTGAACAACACACTTTATTCTTTTGAAGAAGAAAGTGTCTGGATGTGTGCACCCCGCACTCTGCCTGTCTGGGTCTATGCCTGCACTCTCGTGTATTTGGCTTCATTCAAAAAAGCATCTACAAAGTGAGGGATTAGTCAGTGATTTCAGACCATTCCTGGGGCAAGACCAGGCCCATCCCACTTCACATAACACCTGGAAAGACCACTTTCTTTTTAAGATCAGAAAACCTCCTCTCGGCTTCCCATTCTGCCGCCTTTCATCAGCACTATGACCGTCATCCCAGCACCACTGTGGGTCTCCTCACATACGCGCAGTAAACAACCTGACACCACACAACACACCATGAGGTCAGCTGTATTTAAAGTCTCAGGCACTGAGAAACTGTGACATGACTGGCACTCCTGCACCCCCTCCGACTGATCACAGGCCCCATGTAGCGGCCCTGAGCAGGGGCTTACCTTGGCCCCAGGGTGAAGCAGCTGCCAGCAGAGGGGCTTCTCGCTCATCACCAGCAGATCCACAGAGGTCAAGCATGGCACATGTCCATTCATCACTGTCACTATTAAAACTCCCTCTACATAACATGGAACATGTCAACTTTAGTTTTGCAAACACAACCAAACAAAAACCAAACAACTCACTACATGCATCTCCAACACCAAGTTACTCAAAACTCAAACTAATCTTAGTTTTAAACGCCAGCACAAATAGAGTATTATTACCATAAAACAATACCACAATACTTGCATTTTAGATATTTATTTAATATTGACTTATGCAAATCAATATGATATATGTTTATAAGACTCCAGTTTCCAATAACTCTATTGATATATCTAACCAGGCAGAGACTAGTACTGTGATGGGAGACCTCTGAGAACACCAGGTGCCACAGTGGGGCAACCTCCAAACTGTTATTTAGTCCTTAGGCAAGACACTTTGCCCATGAGTCAAGGAAGAGTCTGGTGCGTGTGTGAGTGGTGGGTGTTGATCGAGGAGTAGCACACACTGGTAATCATCAGCACACGTGTTACAAAGTCTAATGACCAAAGGGACCACAGCCTGACAGATTCATTTCTTCAGGAATGTGCTGCTCTATTCGGAAATCTCACCAACTCAAACAACGGTTCTAGAGTCTGGGTCTGGACTGAGGAAACTCCAGAGCCACGGTTCCACAGCAGCACACTGCTTTCCCAGCTCAGAGCAGGGCTCCGTGGAGAAGGGCCAACACCATCAGGCCTCTTCTGCATCAGCGACTTGAGCCACACTGAACTGCTCCACTATAACCAACATTGCTTTCCACCGCCACATGTGCCTAAGACATTTCTCAGAAGCTTCAGCATCTGTGCCATGTCGACAACTGTCTCTACAGTTATTAAAAGAGGCACAAGATAATACACAGCAACCACCATTTTTGTACATAATAATAATAACTTTCCCAGCGCACACTGAAGTCACTATTCATTCACTAATTGTGCACTAAGGTACCCAGTGGTGGTAAACTACTAAAGTAGCCACAGCTGTGCAGGGGCAGATTAACAGAAGCAAGGCAGCTAGTCAGCGCCATCTGCTACTTCGACCACCACCATCCTTTACTCACTCACCACATTCTTTCAAATGAATGTTTAACATATTGAGAAAACCGGAGCCCTGATAGAAACCCACCCAGACACAGAGAGAAAAGAAATGGCCCGGTCCAGAATGGGATCGAACCTAGGACCTTCTTGCTGTGAAGCATGAATAAATTAATAACCTGGCTATGTTGTTGCTGTGTGCTTTGTACTTGCAATTCCTCATTATTTTCTAAACCTATATTCATCTGTAAATAAGTAAATTCTTAAATCATGTGCAATGTGCAATACTGCAACTTCAGAATATCCACTGAACAATGTCACTTTACTTATCTGCCTATTATCCTGCACTATATGTACAGTACATAACTCTGCACTACTACAGTTATGCTAGTTAAGAAACATAGCTACTACGTATTTTGTATGTATTGTGTGCTCCCTGTGTGCTCTTACTACTGTCCTGTCTGTGCGTTGCAACATCAAAATTTCCCCACTGTGGGACGAATAAAGGAACTCTTATCTTATCTTTCAACCTATAAACTCAATACTCAGGGTATCGTCCAAAGAGTAGCCTTTGCAGAGGCCAATATGTACTGGGAACAGCAAAGAGAGACCTCATAGGTTCTCATACCCTAGGAGAACCTGGTAAGAGCAGGTATGGACAGTTTGGAAAACTCCCACGCTCCCTCCAGAACCCAATGGAGAGTACAGAGTAAGTGTTCCACGGTATAGAGTAAGTGCACAGCTGAGGAAATGTTCCATTTGCAGCCTTAGGAGGACGGGTGACACCGCAGCTCCCATAAGTTAGTAGTAATAAGGTTAATAGTTAATAGTAATAAGTAGTGTATTATTACTTTTACAAAGACAGCAAGGATTATATAGCCCTCCTCATGGTCATCCAGTTTAAAATCTCTTTTCTGACTCCAAAAGGAAGAAAACATTGTATGCAGCACAATATGAAACGTTATCTTCCATGTTAGATGCTTTAATAAACTCAAAGTATTGGGACTGTACCTGTTGAATTCCCGTGGAAAACAGGCTGGCAGGTTTGACGCTCTGTTTTTGATGCTCGATCTCTGTCTCCAGTTGAGCTGCGCGGGCTTTGTGCTGCGCCAGCAGGATGGTGGCAGGAAGCTGAGACTGCTCCTGGAACACACATACATCAAACTTTTCATGTTGGTGCTCTCGCCTCTTAGCAAGAAGGTCCTAGGTTTGAATCCCGGTCGGAACGGGGTCTTTCTGAGTGGAGTTTGCAGGTTCTCCCCGTGCTTCCGTACGTTTCCTCCAGGTACTCCAGTTTCCCCTACCACTAAAAACATGCACACTAGGTTAAATCCTCCAGCTCTGGTCCTGACCAAGCCGAGCATCAACATCTGGAGATGGGTTCCTGGGCGCTGTACTACGGCGACCACTGCTCCTGACGTGAACCTCCGCTGCATCAGGATGGGTCAAATGCAGAGGATGAATTGCCCTACGTGGATTAATAAAGAGCACCTTTACCTTTACCTTTAAAAGGTGCCTTGCTCAAGTGTCCTGGTGGAGGGACTTTGCTTGGGTCTAAATTTTGTTTTCACAGAATATCTATACAGTTTGTCAATAAACCTTTTACATATAACTTACATCATATATCTAAGACGTGTTGTGAGTGACATTTCATGCAAAGCAATAATATCTATCGGCCCACCACAAACACATCAGAATACTATGAAAAACAAGCTCAGTGTCTTTAACCACAAACTCAAGGTCAACTGTTTGGACAGCTGCTAGCTTAGACGACCCAATAATTTAGACACCGTTGGACATACCGGTAGCTGACGTGAACAGCACAACCAGAAGTCAGGGGGTTACATTTAATGGGTTGCTTTATTTACCTGATTAAAGTATGATCAAAACAGTAAATATATTGATTATTAAGTAATTAATCCATATTCTAAAGAGGAATAGAAGCAGCTACAATTCCCATTTCAAGAACTTTGTAAATCAGTACAGTAATAGCAACACCAACTGTGAATAAAAAGAGCCACAAGTCAATGTGTTTTGGAGCCACAGGGAGGTACAGATGACAGAGCTCATGGGAGACCCCCTGGGGGGCTACAGTCAACAGCCCTTTGCTTTAAAACAAACAAACAGGAGGTTTAGCCTCTGTCTCTGACGGCTTCTGCAGCCCACTCCCCAGGAACAATTATTGCTAAAGACTGCAGCTCAATACAATGGAGCTAAAAGAGTCTGAAACGAGAGAGAGGACAATAGAGCGGCTGCACAATGAGATACTAAAGCTCTTAATGAAGCTGGGGTGGTGCCAGCCCCCTCCTCTGCACACCTGTCACACTATGTCAGGTATGTGTGACACCCACCAGCTCATCCAGCAGAGCCTGCTTGTTCTTCCTCTTGGTCTGAAGCTGCCTTTGCTCCTCCTGCAGGACCTCCAGTCTGCGCTGCTCATTGCCCTGTTGTTCCAGGAGCAGCAGCTCCTCCAGCTCCTCCTGTTCTCGGGTCTGTGGAGGAGCACAGAGGACATGATGGTCTCACTGAGACACATTTCTCGGATGAAGTCATACTGACCAGTTTGGCCTTGTTCTTCTGGATTACATCTCGATTCTCTCTCTGGTACTGCTCCATCCTCAGTTTGGTGTCCTCAACATCAACATTATTTGTCAAGTTAAAAACTGTAAATTACATAATAACACAAACAAATATTTAAAAAAGGCTCCATTTACAAACCAACTCAATGAAGCGACTATAGTAAAACATTAATGAGAGATTTGGAGAGTTCTGACATTTGAGCAAATATAAATATCGCCATTTCTGTGATTTTTATTTGTGAAAACCTTTAGTGCTCTGTTACCTATATCTTCCACTTGCTCCAAGTAATCGTTATATTCTCGCAGGCTGGGAAAGTCAAAATCTCTCTTGTTATATCTGTGAGGACAGAACAACAGAAAAAACCATAAGGGGAAAAGCACCAACATTAATAACCCCCATTAAATCAACCATTGTATCACAGCATGTCTGCCCGCTGCCTAACAGACACACATTAGATGTCAATTAAGGAGCTATTAAAGACCAGATGAGAGACAGGCAGGGAGGGGCAGAGAAGTAAAACCCTGGCAGGGAAAAAGCCTTCCCATTTGAGCCCCCCCGGGGAGACTTATTGTCTACAAAACAAACACAGTAATGAGAAAGACAAAGGTGGCTTAAGAAGAAGGAGGAGGCGCGGGATCACACATAAACCGGCCCCACCCACAGCCCGTGCAGCGTCACACATACATCTTCAGCACTTTTTTGCGGATTTCCACCTCCTTGTCGACTGCGGGGTCCTCGAAGAGCTGCACGCGAAAGTTGCTCTTCCTCAAGGGCGTGTCACATTGCACACAGCTCCCCGATCCTCGAACAAACAGCATCTCCACACAGTTCTCACATCTGCAGACAACACACAGGGGTTTCAGGTGTACGACCATAAAGCCAAGACTTATCAGAGAGGAGGAGCAGAGCGGCGCGAGGAGAAGCAGAAAGAGCATCTCCAGAAAGTTCAAATCTGCAGACAACACACACAGGTTTCAGAAGTATCATGAAAATAGGTAAATTCAGAGGAGGAGCAGAGTGGAGCCTAGAGGAGCACAAAGGTCTCATGTAAATGTGAACTTTATTTATCCAGTGGGGATCTTTGTCCTCTGCATTTGACCCATCCTGCAAATGCCACTCAAGCCTCTATTAGGAGCAATGGTTTCGTTAGCGCTCGGGAACCCGTCTCTATGTTGGGATAATGATGCTTGGCTTGGTCAGAACTTCAGAAAACAGGGAAGCAATGCACACTCAGCTCATATGTCCAGAATCATATGTATTCATGACGTTCGGCTTTATGCCTTCATCAGATCATATTTTTCTTTTGACCACAAAATACTGAACTACCAGAACTGGAGGAATTACCTGTATGTTATTATTGGAAGGGGAAACCGGAGGACCCAGAGGAAACCAATGCAGAGTATGCAAACTCCACTCAGAAAGGTCCTTTCTGAGAGGAGAAGCTAGAAGGAGCACAATTACTGTACACCTTCCATCACTACACCAGAAATGAAACTGTATTATATTTTTAAATTGTATTTTTGTTCAAACAGGGAACAGCGTTAGAGCAGGGCCAAAAAACCTGTGCATTTTTTACATATCTAAATATGTATTGTAATGTTTCCAAGCCCTACTGCACATGGACTACTGACTAATAATGAAATTCATGAAGAAAGAATTTTAGCATTTGCTTCATAAATCATTTTCTGATTGGACTAAATCTTAATTGTAAATTACTGTATGTAACTTTGGTCTTTTTGAAAATATGGGACCCAGGAAGACGAGCGGATAGCAATGCTCTGAGCTAATGGGATTCATATAAATAAACAAATAAACATCAACATCTGCACCTCCATGAAGCTAAACCTCGAGTGGAGGAGCACAATGGAGGAGCAGAGTTGAGCCTGGAGGAGCAGAGGAGCTGGGTGCTAATGGGCTGAGTGCTCGCAAAGGTTGGGGTTATGATTGGTCGATTATGCTGCTGCCGCTCTCAGACAAAGGGAAATTACACTGACACCACAGCAGCAGTGTCTGGGCCCTTGTTTTTGTAACATCGTATTAAAGAACAAACAAAGCTCAATAGGAAGCAGAGATCTATCGTTGGCAGTTGGCAAATGCTAAGATTGGCGCAAACTGTCATTGGAGTGTGAATTGTTCTTCCTTGCTGATGCAGGAGGGTCCAAGGACAGTGGTGATGATGAGGCATGTTTTGGGTAGTGAGGGAACCCGGAGCACCCAGAGGAAACCCAACCTGACACTGGGAGAACATTGAAACTCCACACAGAAAGATCTGGGGCGGAATTGGAATGGAACCCACCACCTTCTTGCTGTGAGGCCAGGAGGGTAAGGACAATGGCATCCAGGATATTTAGGGATGATTACACACATTGGTCATCTGCCCCTTGCGGATCAATGGTTCTATGAGTTCTTTACTATTACATTTCCTGTGTTTTACTGTTTGATTTTCTGATCTGTGTTGGCAAAATGACAACTTTGTAAAGTCCTCCAGAATAACTACCGTTGTGATTTAGGGCTATACAAAAATACATTGAATTGAATTGTATTGCAGTGTAGAACAGATACAACATTAGAATGGTATTTGAAAACAATACAAACTAAAGCAACAAAAAGGTCAAATTGAATTAAAAACTAAGGGTACAAAAAGGGTATAAAATGACTCATCGTACTGAGGTAAATATTCTGGTCCTTGCCGATTTAACAAGAACATGCTCATCCCAATAACGTCTTTACCAGCATTACATCATTAGAGTGAGTTTGGTGAAGGCCCCAAGCCACAGCCATCAATCAACTGCACTGTATACAGGTGCGTTTACCCATCACAGTGCTGCTGCGGCGCCTGATGGGGCTGGCCTGGAGAAACGTTTGCACAAGGAGAGCTTTATATCCACAGGAGATCATTCACTTGATAATCACCAGCCATCTCCCAGAGGAGAAGGCTTTAGGAAGGCACCAAATATGCTAATGAAATGGGGTTGTATATTTGCCTGGCCAGTCAACTACATTGGGGGTGATAAAAAGATAATGCAATATTTTACAAAGACTAATTTTTTAAGTAATTTTTTATTTTTGCCTAAAATATTCAATGCAGTGAATTCAAATTTGGTGAGCCCTTAGTCGTTTCCACACTCATTTAAAAATTAAAAATAAATAAATAGCCTTATAGTCAAGTATTGGAATGTATCACGATTGTATCATGATCAATTGTGTATCATGATATGAATAGTATCACCAGATACAAGGACATGCACATTCTTACTGTAGAGTCAAGCACTTTTCCGATCAGTCGTCATACAGGCCTCTTCACTGCATCAGCAGAATCTGCAATGGCTGTTAAGGTTGCACTAAGCTCGGCACTTTGGCTGTTTATGCAAACATCTGAGATAAGGGTCTCAGGCAGTAAACCAACTCAAAACATGACTTTTTGAGAAGCCTGATCTTACAGTTGTACTTAAATAAATATGTTTTCTCCACCATAGCAAACATGGCATGAGCTCTGGACAGTAGTGTCCACAGTCTTTGAGGCAGGAGGAGCTACAGGAGGAGCTGCAGGACTCGAGGCAGATGTTCACTGTGGCCTCAGGCAGGAGCAGCAGAGCTCTGCCATATGGAGGTAGACAGAGGGGTCCAGCTTGTTTCCACAGGCCTACAAAGAGTCCATTCATCAGGACAGGACAAGACGTGGGGCGTAGCTTGCCCCTTGCCCCATAAATGGACCACACAACACATGTCTTCATTGGAGAAATCCTGTGCATGTAGAATGAAGTCGAGAGAGGAAGAAGACTAGTGTTTCTTGTAAAGACTGTCCACATGACAAACAGCCTGAGCTCAGTGCCTCTCTCACCTGTCCCACACTATCAGCCCCATCTGCAGCTGTCAGCAGCTCCCACAGCGCTGACAGGGAGGGGCCTGGAGCAGCTTCTGCCTGATCTCTGAGTACTCACCTATTTGCACCACAAACCCAACCAGATAGTCTCCAGTTTGCACACAAACAATATTCATGTGAGGTACAAATATTTGCTAAATCAAACATTACCATCACTCATCAAAGACCTATTTCTATGAGAATATAAATACGTTATTATTGTGATATTTTTGTCTTGCAATTTGCATTGAATCGCAAAAGACAAATAACAAAAAAAGCACATAACATTAATGACCTTCAAATGCATTTATATATAATAAATATATAGTATATACTTTTTTCTATATGGATATCGCGATAATAATATTTTTTGGATATATCGTGTAGCCAATATAATATATATATACATATATATATATACACACACATATATATATATATATATATATATATATATATATATTCATCTTCATTCTGTTTTCATGTCTGTTCTGTTAATTTCCTGTCCCGCCCTAATGTGTTTCACCTATGTGTCCCCGTGTGTATTTAAACCCTGTGCTCCTCTCCCCTTGTTGTCGGTCCATTGCGATTTTGTCCCTGTTTTGTCCTGGTTTGAGTTTTTAGTTCTGTATCCTGGATTTTGTTTTTGTTTATTACATTTATATATTTTGGCAGTCCTGCATTTTGGGTCCTTCATCCTTTTCAGAACGTGACATTTACAGCTGTTGGATTTAGCAGATTCTCGGCTTTAAAATGAGGTATAACATGTCTTCAACATGTCTATAAAAATTCTCTATAACATTCAGGTCTATATTGGTTACAGTTTGACCAAATGATTTATTATTTGAGTGGAGGCTGTAACATACAATAATTATACAAATCTGAAAGTCTGAAATCTCGGCTGATCAAAGGTTCCTCGCTAGTTAAAAATCTGCAGATTGAATTGGCAAACCAATAAATGATGTGAGTGCAAAGAGCAGCCTGACCTCAATCCTGAGTGGCTGAGTGGATAGCACTCTCGCCTCTCAGCAAGAAGGTCCTGGGTTCGAATCCCAGTTAGAACAGGGTCTTTCTGAGGGGAGTTTGCATGTTCTCCCCGTGCCTGCGTAGGTTTCCTCCGGGTACTCCGGTGTCCCCTACCACTAAAACATGCTCACTAGGTTAAATCCTCAGCTCTGGTAGTCGACCATCAACATCTGGAGATGGGTTCCCGGGCGCTGTACTACGGCGACCACTGCTCCTGACGTAAGCCTTCGTGGTATCAGGATGGGTCAAATGCAGAGGATTAATAAAGAGCACCTTTACCTTTACTTCAATAGTACAATTATCTATTTGCCTGAGGAAGACCACGTGACCAAGTGAAAAGCTCACGCTGTCAGACAAAACCAGCAGAAATTGTACAGTTCTCGTTAATTGTGCAAGATTTGTCAGTGAAATTATTAGACTATGGCCAAAGTAAAATAACAGGCTTGTGAACCACAGCAACAAACAGAATGCAAACAACAGTCATAGCAGCTCATATTAAAGTTGGGGTACCTAAATTTGAAAAGAATTAAAAATATATATATAGTCAATCTAACAAAATCTTTTTATATATTCGTTTGTTTGAATGGATGGATGGGTTTCTGCTGCTTGACACCTGAATTTCTCCTATGGGGGATCTATAAAGTATTTATAAGATAAGAGATATTTTATTCATCCCACAGTTGGCAAATTTCAATGTTGCAGCGCACATACAGGACAGTAGTAAGAGCACACAGGGAGCACACAAAATATACAAAATAAGTAGCTGCTATGTGTGTGTATCTATATCTAGTTTTCACATGCATCTATATTTGGCCGATATAGTTGGAGAAGTGAAAAGTCAGCCCTCTCTCAGCCATTTACTGTAGCTCTCAGTATGTACATAAGCGGCGAAATGTAATGTTTTCTAATAAGATAAAGACAAGGTTGTGGTCTGATACATTCTCAAGTGTTACGTAAACAAGCAAGCATTTCTGTCGGGAAAAAAATATGTATTTAGGTTCTCCAGCTTTAATCAACCATAGAGTACAGGGGGAAACGCACGTTGGGGGACATTGGTGCAGCTAGTTTCATACTGAATGAAGAATGCTTTCGTGACTCACAGCGTGTGTCCGCAGACGTTCACCATCAGCTTCAGAGACGGGTTCCTGTATTTAGTAGTTTTGCATCGGGGACATCCTTGGTCATCCATTTCTCTGGCAAATAAATGGGAAAACGAGTGAGCGACGGTTTGTTTATCTCTGCTTCCGGATGTGAGTTACACAAAATACGGTCCGGGAAATAACGCAGCTGCAGAATAGAAAGTTCCTCTTCTCATTGCATCTCCTTTCAACTCCACCTTGAGTGCCCTATGTTTACACACATTCATGAACTGCTGAACTGGAAGTATGCAGTGTGTTGGGTAGAAGACATTGGATGTATTTATAAGAGAATATTTAAGATCTGTATGCAAATCTGAATCCTGAATCCTTGGAATACTTTAAAACACATTTGAATGTGTAAAATACATCTTAGAAATAAAGATTATTTCTGCAATGTTTTCTTTGTATGTTTTGTTTTCTTTTGTCATAAAATCAAACGCATCCACATGGACCACTGGGAGTTTTGTTTCATTTTTTCTTTGCTGAATAAAGTTGCAGAAGTAGTGGTAGTAGTAGTAGTAATAGTAGTAGTAGTAGTAATAGTAGTAGTAGTAGTAATAGTAGTAGTAGTAGTAATAGTAGTAGTAGTAGTAGTATACCAGTACTGTGTGGGCAAACCTACATTATCACATTATGAGCTGTTATATCACATCATTTTTTTAAAACTCAACCCAATTGTAAGTATAAGTTCCATTCACCAACTACAGGCTATTATACTGCATCCTATACCACTTTCAATCAGAGAGCTACTTTTGCAAAACGGAAGTTGATGGGAGCTATTCTCTTAAGTGACCATAAAATTGCTGTCTATGAGTACTTTTGTGACTCTGTCCGTGAAATTTTCTATCTACAGTAAATAAATATTACTTACTTTATAATAACAGGCTAACCACGGCGAACACCTGCTTGCAAACAAACTGTTTATCAGTGGCATTTAAATGTAAATGATGTAGTAAAAATGCAATTATTATGCCCTGTGTGTGGCATTCATGAACGCTGTCTTGCCTTGCCTTGTTAAGACAAATACTTTGACCATCTCAACCTTGTTATACTTATGTGTTTTAAAACAGGAAATAGCAAATAACTCTTATAATAATAATGTATCCATTTTTAAAGATTTTAACTTGTTTATTAGTCCTTTAGCTTTATTTCACATGCATTGTCCAGCAGACGTGTTCTCCATCAGTTTATATAAATGAGTGAGCAACAAAAACATTATGTTCCTGAAGTTTCCAGCCCGCACATCGCACAGGTGAACTGTGGGAGACCTGAGCAGTGACAGACAGCCCAAAGCCAAACAGCGCTGCTCTGGATGGCGCTCGCTCCTCCCACACGGGCCCAGGGCGGCCAATCGTGTGTGTCCCGCGGATAGACCCCAGTGAGGCTCCGCGCGGCTCAGTCCCGCAGAGGAAAAGTCACGTTGGGTAGAACAGGCAGCGAGTATCTGCTTACAGCGGCTGTCAGACATCTGATCACATTCGCATGGCGAGGAGGTAACCTGAGAGAGCTGGGAGGAGTGACTTTTACACAGAGGGTTCAACAAAAAAAATGTCTTCCTCTTCTGCCGGAGTAGTCACAAGAGCAACTGATATCAAGAGAGAAAATGTGAAAGACGCGGAAAAGTGCATCAGGCTCGAGGCGCTGGACGCGGCGGAGTTGTCCATGGAGCGCGCTGCTCCAAACGCAGACGCGGTGCGCGCAGAGCTGCTGGTGAGCGCTGCGTCCTCTTTGGCCTTTTCACCGGAGCAAGTGGCATGTGTCTGTGAGGCACTGCAGCAGGGAGGCAACGTGGAGAGACTGGCCCGGTTCCTTTGGTCACTGCCGCAGAGTGACTTGCTTCACGGCAATGAGAGCATCCTCAAAGCCCAAGCCCTGGTCGCGTTCCACCAGGCGCGTTACCAGGAGCTCTACAGCATCTTGGAAAATCATAGTTTCAACGCAACTAACCACACCTTCCTCCAAGATCTGTGGTACAAGGCCCGCTACACCGAGGCCGAGAAGGCGCGGGGGAGACCCCTGGGTGCCGTGGACAAATACCGGATTAGAAGGAAATACCCTCTCCCCCGGACTATTTGGGATGGAGAGGAGACTGTATACTGCTTCAAAGAGCGTTCCCGAAATGCGCTCAAGGATCTATACAATCAAAACAGATACCCTTCCCCGGCTGAGAAGAGAAACCTGGCCAAGATCACAGGACTCTCCCTGACCCAAGTCAGCAACTGGTTCAAAAACAGAAGACAACGGGACAGGAACCCCTCCGAGGCTCAGTCTAAAAGGTGACTCATCACAAACTTCTCATGATACTTCATTTAGGCCTAATCTGTTGTACGTTTTAGGTGGGTTTAATTCAGATCATTCAGATGGTGATTTTAAAGTGCGCTGCTTTGGGGTCACTTAATTTTACGCATGTCGCGCTCTCCCTTCGTTCCATCGTTTTTACAAAGTAGTCTGAATCCAAACTCCTCTTTATTCATATTGTATAAAGAAAACTACAAGAACTATAGTTGTAAATAGTTCGAAGCATGCCTTTAATGTTTTGAAATATGAGGCTGTTGCCCTTCAGATCCGGTTTCAAGTGTGTAGGGCATGGAAACCATATAGGCAACACAAGTACTTGGGTACTGCCTCAAGAGCTTCCTCACAGATTAGATAAACCTTGCTTTTCAATTTGTTTGTAAATGTACCACACAACGATATTTCACATTTTCTCGGATGAAAGTATCCTTTTGAATCCCGGGCTCAAACACACTTTCATGATCCCTCAGACGAGAACAAAGCAAGCGCACCTGGTGGCGTCTGTGACACTGTCTCTTTCACACGCACTAGAATTCCTCTTTTAAAAAATGTTAAGCTATTTACCTCCGTAGACGATTTCAGTATATAGTGCCTCATCAGCATTGTGTTTTGTGAGCCCTGGTGGCATTTTGTCACAGCTGAATTTATTGCACCAAATGGTTCCACGCTTGATGTTGTTTGAGAGTTGGTGTCAGGGGCCTTCTCCACATGGGGTAAGGGGGGTGCTGCATTCATAACACTAAAGACAGACATAGGGACAAATGTAGGCCTCACTGGGAATGACTCTGATATGATTCAGTGATAATAAGACTAGGATAACAGCATATAAATAATGTAAAGCCCTTCTTGTCTCTCCACAGTGAGTCAGATGGAAACCACAGTACAGAAGATGAGTCCAGTAAAGGCCACGATGAGCTGTCTCCTCGTCCCCTGTCAAACTCCTCTGATGGCGTGATCACACATGGATCATTACCTCTCCAGACCGGTGGCATGGACACAGGCATGGTGATTCAGCAAATCGGAGACATCAAATCGTCACCAGGTTCCACCAGTGCATCGCTGTACAATGGAAGTTTGGTCAGCAACAACTCTTTCCACAATGGTAGCTCATACCTGCACTCACCGGGAAATATACTGTTCAACGGACTAAGCCTAGGCATTCAACCTTTGCCTTTCAGTCCTCTGCGGCCCTCTGGGGGGATGCTTCTGGGGGGCTCTGGCCTAGACGTGCACATGCAGACTGGACAGGACAAAGCCGAGGAGACGTCTCTACAGTACGGAGCATATGCGGGCTGTGTTGTGAACGGGACTGAGGTCAAGCTGGAGAACATGCACAACATGGCCTCCCAAAATATTGCCTCATCACTGTCGTTGGGGGGCTACAGCCTGGTGCCAGTGCCCAATGCAGTGGCAGAGAATGACAACAACCCTCTCCTCAGCGGGGACGTGGGGCTTTCTCCACTACAGCTGTCATCTTCTTCTACTGTGTCTCAAGGTACACCTCATACAATGCACCCAGACATAGACACACACACATTCAGTTCATATTTGAGTCACTGTGGTCACAAATCACAAACAAGCACACAAGCCCTGCATTCTCATCAGTTGCCGGGCTTACAATTCATCAGCTAAACCTCTGTATTACCTTCAGACTACACAGCTGAACTATTTTTTCATTGTTTCGGTTCAGACAATCCAGCCTGACAATCAGTGTATTGTTTTGCATGGGTGCAGCTCTTCTGAGGGAAGCCTTAGACAAAAGGAAATCTGGAATCTCACATAATACTATCTATAGTTGTGTTCAAGCAAGAGTCATTTTTGTTCAGGTGGATAGAGTCGATTCTTGTCTTTCTGTCGTGTCCTGTCCCAGACTACAGGCCCCACACACAGGAAAGGTGCTCTTTGAACCCTCCAGAGAAAAACGAGCCACTCTGAAGTCTGCATCACTCATCATCACCGCTCCCTACGTTCCCAGCAGTTTGAGAAAATCAGGCCATCAAGCATTAACCACTGCCATTATGGTGGTGCTGATATGGAACAGACTTACACATGTCCAAGAGGCCTATTACAGTGATAGGCCGGATGTCAGTGTGGCTCACAATGGAAGGTAAAGCTCTGTAAGTGCCAACCGAAGAGACGTAATGATCAAATAAACTTCACAGACATTATCTTTGTAACCAGGAAAGTTTCTTCAATTCAATGTTTTGTTGTGTAGGCTGAAATCATAACAGTAGTCGTTTTGCAGAAAGAGGACATTATAAAGTTGTTGATTTGCCAACAACAGATCAGGGAATCAAAGAGTTCGAACACAAGCAACGGATTAATAGCAAACATGTAGGAGCCATTGGTCCATAGGGAGTGGGAAGACCAATATCCATAAATGTGGGTAAATGTCATGTCTTTCAGAGTTATTGGGACCACGTTATTTCTGTATTACCACGTCACAAGTCCAAAATGGCTTAAAATGGCTTCCTTTATCTTGATTTATCCATATTCTTTGTCTTTGTCTTCAAAACCTTGCAGTGCAGGAGCCATTTATTGATTACTTATTATAGGAAACGGAGTGATGCCTTCAGCAAAGAGAAGGAGTACAGTGACAGGAGAGGAGGGTAGGGTCAGAGAGTGTTTTGTCCTGTCTCGTCTGCGTGAGTGTGTGCTTTATATTGTGTTGTATGAGTGAGAGGATGCTTGTAACTAAATATGGATCTGCTCTGTCCTACACCTTAACTTTTTCAAACTATAATTTAGTATTGTTTTTCTGTCTTTTGCACAAACGTTAAGTGCAAAAATGAGAGCAGAGGCAGCGGTTTGGGCACGATTGACATGCCGTTTATTTTCAGTTTTCTCAGAAAGAGTTTGCAGACAATCTACATGATTTCAAGACGCACAACCAGAGATTCTAGTTCAAACAAGATTGATTTGACATAGGTTCACTGTGACCTTAAACATCTGATCCCTTGAAAATTGTGTCTTGCGTCTGTTTCTTGCAGACCACCATCCACAGTTTGAGCGATTGACTAAATTTGATGGTATAGGAAAGGTAAAATCCAAAAGGTCTCCCTCTAAATATCTGGTGTGGTAATGCAACCTTTCCTTCCTTTGCCCGCAGCCTCTCTGAACAATGTGATAGCGTCTTCGTCAAGCGCCGAGATGACCCTGGCGTCCCTCCACCACGGCACGGTCCTCTACAGCATGGGCCTCAGCTCGCACGGCTCCATCAAGAAGGAACCTCTGGATGGCAATGTGTTCTCCTCGTACCACCCGGCGATGCAGCTCGACCACGGCGCGCACCTCAGCTACAGCTCCACCCCGGACGAGCAGAACCACAGCCAGGGCTCCCTCATCACTACCTCAGAGGCCGCCGTGGTTAGCTCCTCCAGCTCTGAGAACGAAGTATACACCACTCTGACCGTGAGCACACCTCTGACGGCCCACGGAGAGCACCTGGGGTCGGCGGAGTACCTGATGAGCTCCGAGGTCAGGGCCGCGCACTTGCTCAACTCGGGCAACTACATGAATTTGTCTGACAGTAAGGAGGAGGACTCAGGAGCGGTGAGCGAGATGGTGCGGGCCATGTGTGGGGATTCGGAGGAGGGGAAAGAGCTGGCTAAACTCCAGACTGTCCAGATGGAGCAGGACATGGCCGATCTCTGACCAGACAGTGCCCACCCGGCTCTATATTAGCGTGAGAGTGTGTGCGTGTCATTTTATTTCCTCATTCTTATCTTATGATGATGTTAAATTATTTGCAAATTTTGTCTGCGTTCAGCGATGACATTGAACGCACTCTTTACGAAGACTTGAGTGTGTAACATTTTAGATGAATCCATGAAAATGCAGTGAGGTAAAAGGCCCAGACATTGATGTTGTTTGCTACTATGCAGTGAAATGAGCCCGTCTCTGTGTCCGAGCCACGGTTAAATGTACATTTTTATAGACGACACCTGTTTCTGCCCGCTGAGTGGATGTGATGTGTAGGAGCAGGTGCTGGAATGCCATATGTCATGTGACTGTCGTGTTCCTTCAAGCTAAATGCATCATCTGCGTCACACCATAAAGGTCATTTCGAGTCTTCACACATGTTTGAAAGAAGACATAATGTGCCTTTATATTTCTTGGCATTTGCACTATGGCAACCGTCCGAATATAAAGAATGTTTGTGCCTTTGACTTTGACTTTGTGAATATTATGAATGTCATACTCTTTTCAGGAAGTCAGAAGTTCAGCTTTAACCTCACAAAACTCAAAACAGAACGCTTTAGTCATTTAGTTTGGAAATGAGACTGTTATGTTTGTTGACTAAAATCATGTGAATGTATTTTTCTAATCCTCCACACTGCAATAAAACTATATTTATATAAAAATATACTTAATCTGTACATTTACAAATAGTTTAGTTTTAGTACTTTAGAATGAAATCATTTGTGTGAAAGTATGGACTTGCGAAGTGAGTGAATGGCGGGTAACTGTGATGGCTTGCACATGCCTTGCAGCCTGGACTTCATTAGCCTTCCTTCTCTCATCCAGCCACTGTAATTCAAATAAACAGAAATGAGATTTCCAGAGGTACAGCTCTTTTGGGTGGGGGGTCCAGCCCATTGGGTTTTCCCCATGAAGGCCGCTCTCCTCATTTCTCTTAGATTTCATTTAGAACATGTGGACAAGCTGTCAGTCACACAGCCCCCTCCAAAACATTGTACAAACTCCTCTTGCCAATGAAAGATGATAAATCTCCCGTCAGTACATGCTCAGCTCTGAGCAGAGGGCAGCACAGAAGTGAGGAGTAAAGACAGACAGGCCTGTGTGGTGCCCTAAATAAACAAGAGGCTGTTTGTCTGTGCTCACCGTGCAGCAGAGGAGGAATGGGAGCAACTTGGCGGGAACAGAGGTGGGAGGGGGGATTGGGTTACCTGTGCACAGGTGACCTGTTCGCTATGGGCAGTGGATTAGCTGATTGTCAGGTATCAGATGACTCCTCCTGTAATATTGAAGAGGGTGAAAACAGCTTTGTTGGAGCCCAGAACAATATCCCATTGGCATCAGGAGCCTGCAGTGTGTGAGTCTCACGGGGAGGGGGCAGGCAAACCCTGAACCTTTGTACTGCACCAAAAGAGAAACTGGAGTTTATTTCTATGAGAACAAAGAGTTACTGACTTCATGTCCTTCAGGCGAAGCTCATATACATTACCAAGTCTGTATGAGAAATAAATATACTTTTAATTAAAAGACAAACCATTGACAGAGCCAAAAGGTAAAGATTTCCCCGAAGTGTGGCCTTATTAAAGACATGATCTGTGCTCCTTCACGGGCTCCGAAAGCTGACATTTAATGCAACACATGAACTGGAGGCTGCATGTAACCTGAGGATGGAGCTTCAGCCCCACTAATGAGAGGTCAGTGGTCAAGACTGGACTCTGCTGCTGCAACACCAGGCTATCTTATGTTTGTGCTTGAATACAGCTCGATTAAGTCAGTCATACACATTTATAGTCATCAGAACCTTTAGTCACTGATAAAAATAAAAGCTCAGGACTAACATAAGTTTGATCAGCTCTTGATAATTGACAAATACAACTCGTAGTGATCACTGCGGTCCATTAGAAGCAGAAAGAAAATTCATGTAATGCTTGTAGTCGTCATAATTAGCTACAGTTTCATAAACTGACCGAATTAAGAAATTATTTAATTATTATTTCACAATTTTACATAACATTTTGAAAAAACTTCTCATTCTAAAAATCCTTATACTGTTGTTGTTGTTGTTGTTGTTGTTGCACTGGTGATGCGCTTCTCTAATTCCGGAACACAAATATTGGGTTAAACAAGTGTCCTGACGGTGCAGCGTGTTGTGGAGACCCGGGTGCGGTTGTTATGTTATTAGTGTTTGAGGGGGACATCAGTGACGGAGGGCCCGGCCCCATGTGCACTTATGGCAGGAAACTTTGTTAAGCTGATAATTGCAGCTCCAATTTCATTGAACTCACTCATGTCAACAGTTGTGTTGTGTTTAGAGAAAGCTGCGTTTCTTCTCTACCTCTCACCTAAGCCAATAAAAGCACTTTTAATTTGGAACACATGGAGCAGAGAGCAGGATAGACTCACGTAAAACACCTGACAAACACCCAAAACTCATATTTGTGACGCTTTTCTGCAGTCAGCTCATGCGCTCCTTCGGATTTCAGAGAAGAGCGTGAATGACCCGGGCTCACGGTCCGACGTCCAGGCCACATGTGGGGCCATCTGGAACAACAGCGCGGCCTGACATTTATTTACTGCCACTGTTTAAAATGGACACAGCACGTGTGCTATTCTACTACACTTAATTATTAAATTCACCAGACGTTACATAATTATATTTTTAAATATATAACAATCTGGTTTTCTATGGCCAATTATAAATCACTCACACATTCATGTGTTTGTGACAGCTGAGCTGCGATTGACTTTGGGCAGAGGAGGGTCCACACTCCACATGTTGAAATAATCTGCTGCTGCCCTGGAGCTGCTGGGGTTAAAGGAGGAGTGAGAGGCGCGCCACAATGTGCTACAGATATTAGCGAAACCCGAGAGGTGCGCAGTGAACAGCTCATTCTCACAGCGGCCTTTACTCATTACAGCGCGGACCCTCGAACCAGAGCAGCAGCAGCAGCAGCAGCAGCAGCAGGAGGACACAGTTTAATAACGTGCTGTGGTGACTTCAGATGAAGTAAAAGAGCCTGCAATTGAAGCATCCATGTTATCCTGATAAATAGGCATGGCAAGTTTATTTGTATTGCACATTTCATACACAAAGCAACTCAAAGTGCTAAACAAAAAAAATATGGAAAAAATCCTACAAGGCATTAGAATCATAAATAATCATCATACATTGACACACTTACACTTATCCTGATGATGTTCAGAGATAATATTGTAAAGGCTAAAGGCGATTACATGCCCTGCTCCATATACCATCCATCCATCCATCCATTTTCTTCCCCTTAATCCATTTCTGGGTCGGGGGATGGCAGTCACAGCTGCACCCAGTATAGCACCAGCCCATGTAGGCCTAAACATTTCAAGTATTGATTGACAGGACAAGTTCTGTCAATCAAGCCTTCCAGTTTTCGGTCTAAAAACGATGTTCTTTCAGCCGCACAAACTGACAAAAAACCCTTCTGCAACCGATGAGTCACTGGGTTTGTGTAGTGTGTAGTGTGTGTGCACGTGCAGTAAGTTAAGACTGGTTAATAACGCGAAGCGCGCGCACACACACACACACACACACACACACGGAGTGGGTTGGGTTTAGCTTTTAACGAGGTCTTCATTTTTCTATAGGTCAAGTCGCGCTCCTGGGCGCACAGTGCGGAGTGGACTCTGGTTTCACTTTGGTAGAGATAAAGAAACGCGATCTGTCCCTTAAAACCAACAACTGCTCCACGGAGCAGCCACTGTCGCGCACAACTCATTTACTAATGGAGTGGTTTCGAGTTTCCAGTCCGCTGCTGCAGTCGTGGAGCCAGCACGGTGCCCGTCTGATCCCAAACAGGCCTACACAGCTACACACCCGGACAGTGAACACGTGACCTGCATCCACAGATGCAGAGTCTGAAATGATGCTGTGTTTGTGACACGCGTGCTGTCGTCTCCGTGTGAGTGCATGAACAGGTTTCTTTAAGCCACAGTTTCATAAACTGACGGAATTATGTCACCTCGTAAAATAAACATCTCGCACACTAATGAACGCACGAGGCCTGGCGTTAATTAAGGACCGTGCTCAGGCCTCTGCTTTATAGGCCTGCGCACAGGTCTACTGTGCACGCTCAGGACGTGAGTGCCCACACATGACCCTGGCGAGACTTTTAGCACCCGATCAAGATATGTAACTAAAGACATACAAATAGGGTGAACTAACCAACCGCGTAAGAAAATATTCTAAGCAGGTTTTCTCACGTCTATAGAACACACTCTGTGAACGCTGATCAGTCCATCAACTCAAGGTTTGAGATGACGTCAGAAGTTAGAAGTTAGTTTTATGTTCCGGTTGATCTACTTTGACATCAACAGATTTTGTGAAAAATACATATCCATAAATACATGTAAATATATGTAAGTGTTTCAGAAATTGTGTTTTTTCCTTATTCAACATAATAGTATAGGGTTTACGTTGACTTTGTGAATCATGGTAATTCTCTGGATTATGTTAAGAGGATGTTGGAACATACACCTCATTATGAGCATCTATAAAACACCAAATTGTGTTTTATATAAATTGTAATAAATGAAATCAGTGAGTAAGTAAGTTACTTCGTAAATGAAGGCCCCTGTGCATGTTGTATAGGCCTATGTGTGTGTCCAGTGGGCTGTTGTGTCCCTCTGTGAACATGCGGAGGAGATTGCCAAAACTCCCAGTTGGAGGAGTGGTGAACAACCTTATGATTTTCACATGTTTTCAAAAGTCTACTTTTATTGAAGTGTCTATGGCCTGTCTCTCAGAACTGTTTTTTCTGTGCGCTGGGGGTGGATGGTGGCGGAGGGGGAGAGCGCTCCGGTTTCAGCCCCTGACGCACTGCCTCTGGGGAGGAAACGGAGCTGCACAAGTCTTGCGCTCTGCGGAACGGGGTAGTGGGCAGAACGGCAAGCCAATCACCAACAGCACAACGGCTTCAAGTCTGACATATCTGCAACAAGAACAAATTGTCCAACAATCAACATCCGCGATCTGCCGCGCATCACAACGGCCCAAGGCGGCGGACCCTGACGCGCCAGGACCGGACAACAACGGCGAGACAAAATAGGAACTCAAAATGTCCATCCTGCCGTCCTTCGGCTTTACGCAGGAGCAAGTAGCGTGCGTGTGCGAGGTCCTGCAGCAGGGAGGTAATCTGGAGCGGCTCGGCCGCTTCCTGTGGTCTCTACCGGCCTGCGACCACCTCCACAAGAATGAGTCCGTGCTCAAAGCCAAAGCCGTGGTCGCCTTTCACCGGGGCAACTTCCGTGAGCTTTACAAGATCCTGGAGAGTCATCAGTTCTCCCCACACAACCACCCCAAACTACAGCAGCTGTGGCTTAAAGCGCACTACGTGGAGGCGGAGAAGTTGCGCGGGCGGCCGCTCGGAGCCGTGGGCAAGTACCGTGTGCGGAGAAAATTCCCCTTGCCTCGGACAATTTGGGACGGAGAGGAGACGAGCTACTGCTTCAAAGAGAAGTCCCGAGGAGTGCTGAGGGAGTGGTACACGCACAACCCGTACCCGTCTCCAAGGGAGAAGCGAGAGCTGGCCGAAGCCACGGGGCTCACCACCACACAGGTCAGCAACTGGTTCAAGAACCGGAGACAACGGGACCGGGCCGCGGAGGCCAAAGAGAGGTACATGAGCACGGATGACATGTTTACAGAGACAGAGACGATCACAAGGACACAGACTGTGATGCTTAATGCTTGTATAAGTGAAGGTTATTTACATATAAAAGCAAATATAGTTTAATATACACGCACACACACACTCTCTCTCATTCATACATACACACACATACACACACATACACACGCGCACACACACACAAACACACACACAAACACACACCCACACGTACACGTAAACATGTGTGTGGGTGTATATGGTGTATTATATATATTTATACACACGCACATATGTGTTTATATATGTGTATATATATATATATATATATATATATATATATATATATATATATATATATATATATATATATATATATATATATGTGTATATGCCTTTTATTACTATGATGATATTATATAGAAATAGGAATGAAATAGTTATAATAAAACACACACACACACACACACGCACATTCCATACAAATGATATGAATACGGCTTATACATATAATTGAATACACCTAGAAAATAGTAAATTTATTGTGATAACTGATAGTTATTACAGTAAATACATGTGTTAGTTTTGTGATACAAAGTACATAATACGTTCTATTTAAATGTTGTTTCCAGAGAAAACAGTGAGAACAACGGCGCAGGCGGAAACAAACAGAACCAGTTGTCTCCTCTTGATGGAGGGAAGTCGCTTATGTCCAGCTCCGAGGACGAGTTCTCACCGCCACAGAGTCCAGAGCCAAACTCTGGGCTCCTTCTGCAGGGAAACATGTCCCATCCGGGCTCATACCCGCTCTCCGGCCTGGGCGCGCCTCCGCCAGTGCACGGCATGCACGGACACGCGCACCAGCTACAGGACTCTTTGTTGGGACCTCTAACCTCCAGTCTTGTGGATCTAGGGTCTTAAGGACGCACGGGGCTCAAAGCAGCGGACTGACAGAGTATCATTTATGAGTATGTATATGATTCAATATTGTAGCTACTTTAACCTAGATGGACTGCCTGTCGTTCACTTCGGCTAAAAGCAGAACTCTTTACGCGCTTAAAAAGGTCATCCAAACATTTTTTTTTCCCAACGAAACACTTAGGGTACAGCACCCTTTTGCTTATTTATAAAATTTTGTTAAAGAACTATCAACTTTCAGCGATGGAAACTAAGAGGTTTTTCTTTAGAGTCATAATTAGTTTCCAATAAAACCAAAAGTGTAAATGTGCCTGTGTAGTTTGTGCAACACGTGACCAAATTATTCATTTTGTTGTTCACATTGTCAACCTTCAAACCATTGTGAGTCCGAGAACAGACATCGGCTCTTGAGTCCGAGACGTGGGAAATGCAGTTATAATAATGCAGTTGATTATTTTTATTAAATAACAGAGTCATGAACCAAAGTGGATCTGGCTGTGACCGGGGAAGCAGCCACGGTCCGAGGACAGTGCTAGCGAGGCCTGCGCCGTACCGTGCGCCCGGGCTCATGTCAGCCTAAACTGTTTTGAACAGAGAGCACCGAGGATTTCCTGAGCCTAATCTGAACCAGTCGCAGTCCGCATTACGCGCTGATTACGGCGGAGATTGGCGGTGCCTCGCTTTGAGGGCCCCATGCATGAGGATCCTCCAAGAGGCCTCCATGCTCTCCTAACCATCACTCTCTCAACATAACATTCCATCTGGAGCCAGGGACTGTCCTCAGCAGACCTCCAACCACAGTGTTATCTTAAACAGACCTACTAGTAGCAGTAGTAGTATAGTAGGAATGGACCATATAACTACCAGTATATGGTGTATGAGTAAAAGCATGGGCCTAAGCAAAAGTGTACTTTCCGACCATTTATTACACTAAATGCACAGACCTACGCATTTCCCATTCCTTGTATTTATCCCTAAACCACAAGAATCCATTTTAGACTTTTCAGAGCCAGCCAAAGTGTATTTATCACCTAGTAACTTATCACGTGACTTATCACATTTACATTTAAATCCATAACTACAAAAGATAATAACAAATCTATCCGGGAGTGATGCACTTGCATGCAGGTTTCAAAAGTAGACATTGAATCAAGGTGTGATACCTTGATCTATAGGCATTGAGATGAAAAAGAGAATAATCAAATAGAATAAACAGAAATAATTGAATATTTATGATGAGAGTCTTTAATAATTAATGTTTGAGTATGTGCCGATGAGTGCAGAGGTCTCTCAGGATCTGAATATGAGGCTATATTTTACTATAGTATTATCTATACTATAGTATAGATAATACTATAGTATTCTCTCTGGATTTGGATCACATGCACAGCAGCAGCAGTGGCAGTGACAGTAGCGGGGGCATGGACACGGCTCTCTGCACAAGCCTCTCGGTGTCACCTTGGGATGTGCTCAATCCAACATGGATGTTCATTTTGGACTTTTAATAAGACCACAATCCCCAGCATTAAATGGGGACTATGGGACTTCCACAGTGGTGTGTCTCTGTGCAGAGGATGGAGCTGTGGACACAGGGGAGAGGTAGAGGGACCCTGCTCAACAGCTGCTGAGGGCAAACATACAGCGTCATCCATAGCCCTTCATTTGGAGTAGACTGAAGTGGCACTGGCTTTAAATCAACAGCAGGAAGGTTCCTAATGTGTGCAAATAAACACAGAGAGTAGCCCGCATGAGCATAGTGCCTGCCAGGTATGTGTGTATGTGTGTGTGGAGGAAACAGAAGGGACAAAAGGATCTTTTCAGGTCTGAGAGCCAGAGGCGGGGGCTCAACACTGAGTAGGAGGGCACAGGGATTCTATTACCAATGATGCATGAATCTGACAATATTGCCTCAGTGCCCATAAGCGTGTGTGGCTCGCGTTCACATATCACTCCCCAAATGACTCTGCTTGGTTATAAATTTCCTTGATAACAAACTGCATATTATCTTTACAATCCAAGTCAATAACTGACAATGGCAAATACATGTATGTAAGTATGTATTCTTGGCCAAGCAGGATTATCTGGACTTGTTGACCAATCCAGAATTATCAGTTATATTCAGACATACAACCACAAAAGATGAGTCACTAAAAAATAATGTGAGCCGGTGTGCACATGGCCCAGTATGTGCCCTCCCAGTACCTCAGCCAGCCTGTAACCGAGCCCCTCTGAGCCCATACCCCATCTCAATCACACATACACATAATCTACAGACGTCTGAGACAAAGAACCTGTCCTGGTTCCAGTCAGGAAATGAAAGTGGAAACCTGATCCAGTGTGTGCCAAACGTGTCTGAGAGCAGGGACAAAGCTGCAGAGAAAAGCTGAGACCCACAAGGGAGTGGCGAGTGGCCAGGTTTGGGCATCGCAGAAATTAAATCCAGCAAAAAGTTTCTTTCCAAAAAATGACTCATAATGACACAAGAAAAAAATGCACTATCAGTAAGAAAATTTCTTGCGCAGCTCTACCAGTTTGTGTAGCTTATGCAGAATTAGTTCTATATCCTTCTGCTTATATCATTTCTACAAACTAATAAACAACGAGACTTAATGAACACATACAATAATAGTCCATATGAGTGCAACTTAAAGGGCCGGTATGTAAAATTTAAATAACAGGTCACATGTACAAAGTGTAAATGGATCTTTTTTGAACAACAATTTAAAGTGAAGTCACTCTTAACTGAAAATACAATGGACAAAATTTTGATAATATTTATCTTTACAAGCAGATCATCCAATCGGCGGATTGAGTCTTTCATTTGGTTTGCCAGTTTATTAGGTCAAATATAACACTAATCTTTTTTAGGTTTCAAACATGAAGGAGCACCACACATATTTAAATGAAACCAGATACAAAAATAAGTAGTCATTGGGAATGCATAGAGTTTTGTGCTGTTTCTAAAGCTAAACTCCAGCCGCTCATGGCTTGCATCCGTAATCAGTGCTTAGCGGCGCCATGTGTCACAGACAAAAGTGTGATTGTAACTGTATTGACTTTATCAGACCACAAATAGTGCACATGACATACAGCCGCTTTAAAGACTATAGTTTAGCTGCTCTAAAAGTCACAAATCCACGACTAACAAATAGTTGAGTGATTGTATGGAAAGAGCAGTGGAAGCGTCCAGTCTGGAGGGAACTTCTACTGAACTACTAAAGTTCCCCAGCTCCACATCCACATGCAGTATATCCACACAGCAAGCAAAATAAACTTCCCATTCCGGCCTGTGCTGGGCCTCTCTTGAGAACCCTCTCTTTTACAGCGAGGTGCAGCCGAGTGTGTCCAGTGTGAGGGCAGCGCAGAAAGACACACGTTTGATGTTTAACAAGCACATCGGCAAAACAACACCGCAACCCTTGTTTGCTTTACCCCCAGCTATTGGTTTAATGGAGCGGAAGGATTGGAGGACTGGTGGATTGCGGGACATGTTTTAAAATGGGGGAGTGAGATTGTGTTTTTGTGGGATACTTTAAGTCTATTGTGGGATCTTTCTGAGTTACCTACTTGTGTACATACAAAGTGGTTCTCAACTGGTGGGTCAGGGGAGAATTATCACTGGGTTGGATTTACTTTGGCAACATTTCTAAGATTGCAGGAGAGTGTGACCTACTACCCTGCAAAATATTGGAAATGTTTTGGGAAGAGAATGCCATTGAATTCAGAAATGTCCATCATAAGGTTCATAGTTCACGGTAGATAACTGCTAAATCCACAGAACACTAGATAAAAACCTAATTTACTGTATTACTATATTAGCAGATTTCTTGAAAATATTTGTATCGTCTATGTCCTTGATTCCAGAACCACTTTGAGTTCTTCTGTTCATATTTCTTTGCTTTGGAGTACTATTCAATGCTCACAAAACGATATTTTTTTAAAGTATACAGTATTTTACATGTTTTATTTTTTAAAGAATGATAATTGTACAGTAGTGTTGTGAATTGATGGAGGGTCCCACCCAGTTCCAGTTGAAAACCACCGTACAAAGGCACTTGAAGAGAGAAGCCACTACTGACCCACATGAACAGGGAAACTTCCATCTATTTGGTATTCAAATCTCTACTACAAGCTGGAAAGTGGAGACAACACAAACTAACAATGAATCATTTTACAAAGAAAATGGTTTTGTCCACAAGTTATTGATAGATAATTGGATGTAGTAAATTCCGTGACAGACCTATAGTAGCTCTCTGTCCAGTCCAACCAAACTTTATGAATATGGAGTTTATGGGCTGATTCAAAACATTCAACTGATACAAGCTAATACATTATGCAGAACTCACACACATGCTTCGTCCATACACTAATGAAACTTATACACTATAGTTGTACTCATATATTGTCAAATTGTCAATATAAACTACAGTATGGAATAATGGCCTTCCTGCCTATAATCAATTATTTTTTGTGGATGGGGAGCAGATTTACACTCACTTCTGATCAGTCTGTGGTGGGTCTGTCTGCGATGTTGTGAGGCGTAAATAGTGACCTGGTCCTTTTTGTAACTCTGTAACATTCCAAGATGAATCACCTGGAAGGACATTACAACATTGATGATTGATTGTTTTTGGTCAAAATAGACAAACCTATCACACCAATGGATAAATGTCCAGGAAGAAGAACTAAAGACAGACTGGAGATCCAAATCGACACAGATATAAGAGCATCCTAAAAGTATATATATGTGTGATTAAATTTATATGAATGCAGGGGGTATTTCTCCTACAATTTTTGCACCAATGACAGAGATTCAGTAAGTAAGAGACGGTGAGTCTGTGAGAGAAGTGTTATTCTTACAAACTAAAGACTGCAAAAGCAAATTAGAACCCAGGGAGGACACAACGGCACTAGTCACCCACGCGGCTCACACTTCACTACCTTTTCCTTCCCATTTAAGTTCAACATTGTTATTCTGAAAAAAAAAAAAACGGTCGGCCACATTTTGCTGGGTCCAAAGTGCGGCAGAGAAAATGGAGAGGCCAGTGCCCTGTGACTCGGGTCTGGGAGCAGGCGCCCTGGATCCGAAACTTCAACTTGGCAACAGCTGCAGAAACCAGAGCGTGTTTAAATATAGAGTGGCTTTTACACTTGTACCTTCAGCGCACTTCTGTCCTCTGATTCACACCATCACACCAGCACAAGCTCAAGTGTGACCCGGGGTTCAGCAACTGTTTCTCAAACATCTCCAACAACACACTCTTATACAATTCAAGATGTTTCCAAAGTGACTATAGATGTCCTGATACGAGTCTTGGTTTAAAGCTGTGCTGGAACTATAGGCTAACTATAGGCAGGACAGGAGGAAGCTGCTCTCCCCATGGGCGAGACAGGGGCCAAAAACTGGTGCTATATGGATTTATGACACTGTTTTCAGATCACCTTTAATTCAAAAAGAGGAGAAACACAGAAAACTGATAATGAATAATGAAACTAATGAACTAATAATCTTTTTGGTTACATTTAGGGCTGTAAATCATGATTATTTTGAGAATCGATGACTTCTTTGGATCCCGAAAGCTCAGTGAATATGGGATTTTTCCAAAAACAAAGAGATGCCTCTGGAGAACATCTTAACACAGATCGGTTGTCACACATTTGGCTGTTTGATCAAAAACACTTATATAAAAACAGTTGTCATTGAATAATGTGAGACATAAAACCTTCTCTCATTTACTACAACTTCAATAATCAATAGGATATTATGCAGATAATATTGCAGGAAAACAATGAATAATCAATACATTATAAACTATCAATAACATGTGACACTTATGCATTGCAATGAATTACTGATTAATTAATTAATTACTATTAAATATAGTCTAAGTCTATAGTGGTAAAAAATAAAGATAAATGATCTGAAAATAAAACATGATCTGTCTGTTACAAAATTGTCAAACTCAATATTTTTGTAAGACTCGAATCTCAATACAACAAGAATGATTTCATATTGTTATAATTACTATTTCTTTCTTTTTTTTTCTTGTTTTACTATAAACAGTTTTTAAAATCTTAAAAAAAATTTTTTTATGGATAAACAATTTCTAAAACTGATGCTAATTATGGAATCCTTTGACAACAAGTCCGCATCCATCACGACATAGATCCAGGCTTTTGGAGCGTCTTCTTGCCCTGGCTTTGTTTGTCACAACGTGGTATTTTGGTCACAATAATCACACCGTTCAAATGTCACACTGTCCCAACCATATACAGGGATTTGCTCTCACATTCACGGGTTGAAGCGGAGAAAAATCTGCGGATTGGAAACAGCGGTGGCATTTTTGGTTTAGGATAACAAACGACTTCATTATATTGTTCCAAATGTCAAACTGGAAAACGAAACCTACACATTAAATAAAAGCTGCGTCATGAAAAACAGACGTAAACAGTGAACATTCAATGAGATGTTGAAAAAATAGACTGACACAAGGTCTTAATAAACATGACAACAGTACCTATGTTGCATTACGGTCCCACACTCCCAGCCAACACACAATGACTGCTTTATATTCAATTAAATCACTGTATTTTTTGCTCTCATTATATGGTTTCCTCTTGTGCGTGTGAGCTCCAGACAAGTCCCTGAGCGCCATCTAGTGGGGAAAAGGCAAACCGCTCATCAAAAACTCAAGCTTCCATGTTTAGTTAGTCCATGTTTGGTGTATGGTTATGGCCAAAAGCATTGAAGACACAACAATTCAACTCAATTCAATTTAAACAATTAAAATCTTGGAGGACTTTAAAAGCTGTCTATTTGCCAACACAGACCAGAGAATCAAAATAAATAATAATATTAATAATAAACATGGGCTATGTCCATAAATGCTGTTGAATATTGAGTGTCAGTGGTTCACAATGTGTTGCAAAGAACAAGATTGAAACGGAGTCAGCCAGAATAAAATGGAGCCAAATGAACATTATTCATGTTTTTCTCTTGTTTACAAAGAAAAGCATCTTTGTGTCGTCAATAATAATGCTATATTTTACAGTCCAATGGATTTTACCTCTTTGTCTTGATGCACACAACTAACTACATTGTCGTTGTAACACTAAAAGTAAAAGTAGAAACAATCACACAATTTTGAGTACTCGATGCTGATAACATTGTTTCATTTTGGTGATGTCGTTTGGAAATAAATGTACATTCACAGCTATGTTATTATCTTAAAGCAGCCTTATTTAGATTATCAACATTTAAGACATTCCCAAGAACAATATTCGCAGGAATAGAGGAAACTTTATAATTTTTCGAGGGGGAGACAGTGGCTCAGTTGGTAGAGCATTGGCCTTTGGGCCTGGAGGTCGTGGGGTCAAGCTCACTGTAAGACCCACTTCACGACTCCCACTGATGGCTGCTGTCGTTGTGTCCTTGGGCAAGACACTTAACCCCACTTTGCCGCCTGAAGCCTCCACTGAAAGATCTCAGCTCCTGTGGACTCACCACCTGCAGGAGGATCAGTGAGGGGCTGGTGCTATACTGGGTGCAGCTCTGACTGCCACCCCCCTGACCCAGTAATGGATTAAGGGAAAGAAAATGGATGGATGGATGGATGGATTTATAAAAAGATTATATTTAACCAGTGCTTATAGTTTGAGTGTTCAAATAAACACTGTTCTGTCAAGCGGATAACTTACTTCCACAACATATGCATTTAATCTGCAGGATTAAAGTGAAGATCCCGCTGACATTTTAGATTGTGTGTGTGTGTGTGTGTGTGCGCGTGTGTGTATGTGTGTGTGTGTGCGCGTGCGTTTCAGAGTTATCAAAATGAAGACCAAATTAAATATAAGAAGGTTACAGACTTACATGTTGAATTAAAAAAGCATCCACACTTCTTTTGATCATGTATTCTGCGTTTTCTTTGTGAACTATTATTTGTAACAAAATCCTTCTATATATCTGATATCCAAAGATAATTGTGAGAAATCTTTTCAAGTTTTACATAGGAAATTGGTTGTGCCTAATCACACAGATCCTTCACATCCAAAACATTTAAACCCGCAGAAGCTGGACGTACAATATACACCCTTGCCTCATACTTTTAGAGCTGTCTTTCATAGGACAAGGGCGCCATCTAGTGGTGAAATCTAGCCAATTCCCGATAGAAATGATGAACATCTGCTCCAATAAAAGAGCAGATGATTGATAAGTGCCCAGAGATCTGAGATGATATATTAACAGAAGTATAAAGTGATGATTGTGATGGGTCGAGATCTAATGATGATTAAGAAGTGAGTCCAACTGTAGAGGGGAAGGTTCTGGTCCAGATGTACTGTAGTGTAGAGGGGAGTGACCCTGGTCGATGGTCGACCCTCCCACCTGGGGGATGGGTCGACCATGAGATGTGGCTGGAGGTGCGGTGGTTGGTGTAGGGAGAAGAGCATCGAAGAAAGAACACAAACCTGTGAAACTCCTGTGTTTGTAAGTGGAATCTGACACATTTTTTCCCCCAATAAAAAAACATTAACACACTTATGTGTAGGACCTCATCTAGTATGAACGAGTATTTTAATCCATTTGTCATTAAACCAAATGGTAAACATATGTTCTGTTGGTATAATTAAATAAATTTGCAAAGTCAATTAAAATTAGCCTTGGCTAAAATCTTACGTGTAAACAAACATGTTCAATACAATACAATACAAGTAAGTAAGTAAAGTTTATTTTTATAGCGCCTTTCACAGACCAGGATCACAAAGCGCTTCACATTTAACACATTCAGATAAAAATAATACACAAACAAGTCAGATCTAAAACAAAGACACAGAATACGGTCCTCATCATGAACACAGATCACAGAGGCCTAAGTAAAGTGACGCGAGAAAGCTTGTCAAAACAAAAAAGTCTTAAGTTGGAACTTGAAATCATCAACAATACAACACCATTTAATCACAACAGTAGTCATTGCAGAGGATTTACAAAACAATTGAGATCACCAACAGAGATCAGAGAATCAACATTTAAGACAAAAAGACATGCATGTTCATGGACATGCACTATCCCAGTCAAATAAATAAAAAACATTAAAAGTAAATATAGAAACACAAAAGGCACGATTGTAGACTGTTGCTCTTGGTCTTAACTGAGAAAATCTTGTTTTGACCTTTGATCCCTGCAGTTCACTTTTATTTGTTTTCTTTGTGACCATAAAAAAACAAAGAGACAAACATGTCCAGTTGGCTGCGTCTACAGGCTCTACAGAACACGTAAATACCCACTGGAGGAAAGGAAGAAAAACAAATTCTCTCTAAAGAACCTGGACCATGAGGTGTCTTCAGAGTTTAGAGGGCGATGAGCGGGACAAGAGCTTTAGGTGAAGAGTAAATTGTGTCAATATGATGTTGTAAACACACACCTCTTTTGTGTTTGACAAACATTTTGCTCTGTGAAAAATCTGAAAAGGTGTGAAGTTAAGTGTTGTGTGGGTTATCACATATCCTATTATTGTATCAGTGTATTCTGAGGAATGATTGAGTGTACTACTGTGAGAAGTGAAAATAAAAAATAAAATGCCAAAGGAAATCGTAAAACTGTAAGACTCAAGGTTATGGTCAAAATGTCAGAAATATATAAATTAAATAGTAAATATCTCATACAACACCCCCACGAGCCCAGACGGTGAACACAACATCTTTGGATAATGCATTTATCCTTGCATTTACAGTATTTGCAGCCAGCTATTTATTTAGTATATTTTGTGTGCTATGAGCTGTGTGCTCTTACCACTGTCCTGTATGTGCGCTGCAACATGGACCGCAGGACGAATAAAGGATCTCTTCTCTCTAATCTTATTATATTACAAAACTAAAGCAACTTTCTGATTAAGTGAACCAATCCTACATTTATCTCATTGCAACAAAATTTGTTTAAATTAAAATGTTTTCATCAAATCTTTCATGATCACACCTGCCAGGGGCCTTGCCTCCGCCTGCTCTGCACGAGATTCCTCCACAGTCACACAGAAGCACTGCAGTTAGCAATCTGCTACTAACAATCTGCCTCTGATACTCGCTGACAGATATACAAGTGATGTTTTTACTGTGAAATGTATTTGTATCTGAACTTTATGGCTATATCCACACGAAGACAAAACGCTTATAATTTCAGAAACTTTTTCTGTAAACACGGAGTTAGCTCAGTAAATGTGTGCGTCCATATGAATGTAGTCAATACGCCTGAAAACGCTGTGAAACTATGCCAGACCTGTTGGTGGCGCTGTGACGCAATGACGGGATCAAGCCCAAACTTCCGTGGGCATGCGCGGAATTTTGTAAACAGACAACATGGCGAGTGGGCGAGCTGGTACTACATTAGTATGGACGGACGATGAGGTTGAACTGTTGCTTCGGGTCGCACTGGATTACAAAACCAACAAGCTACGTTGTTGTTGTCATTATTTTCTGAGTGCGGCGCATGCGTGCTTTAACAAGAGGCGGGGCGATGACGCAAGCGTCTCAGATACATTGCGGAGAGGCAGTAACCACGGAGCGGCATATACGGAGTTTTGAAATCTTTCCACTCTGGGACCTAGTTTCAAAAATGTTCGTTTACACCCCCCCAAAACGCCGGCCTCGTATGGACGATACACTGGATTGATAAAGTATTTTTGCGTTTAGGCCTGAGCTTGACTTCGTGTGGACAGGGCCTATAACTGCATGAATTCAAAACCATCATAAAATACTTTGTCTTATCAAAACATGACAATTATACAAAAGCACGTGTCCGGATCATAGTCAATAAATATGAACAAACATAGTCCCCCCTATCTACGCCGTTCAAACTAATGTTCCAAACGCATTTACGCATGTGTCAGCCGGCACGAGCCCCATCCATTCAACGAGTGCATTCTGAAGTCCACAGCAGTTAAACTAGACTGGAACGTAGCTTTGGGCCAAGAGCCAACTTTTCCTGTAAAGAGGTTTTTGAGAAGAAAGAAGACGCCATACAAAAGCATTGGGTGATTCTTATTCCGGGTCCACCCCCACCACCCCGAAGTGAGACTGAAATCATGTCTGTGGCACATCCTTATGGACCTTTAGGAGCCGGGACCCGCCCCCACTGGTCCAGATGCCTTCACGTGTGTTGCCATTACTACACTTTTCTGTAGCTGTCTTGCTTGCAATGGGATTTTTACATTTATGGATGTCTTTAGGAGCTCTCCGCGGCACTGGGAGAACATAATCGACATGACAGTTGTATTTTTATTATCAGTATTGTTTTTGTACAGATTGTGTGTGTTTTTGGTTTGATTCTTTTTCTGTCCTGCAACTGTGTGGGTTTAGAATAAAATAAATATTAAAAAGAAATGAAACCCTTTGTATACCTTATGTATCTCCGAACTACCATTTATCAACTACCATTTATTAAAGAAATGATTAACACAATATTAAGCAATTTCAAAAGCCTCCCAGAATATAACTTTGAAACATATTTGTTCAGTTACTTCTCAAACAAAAGTGACAATTAATTTTCGATTTCTGCTTGTGTTGCGCCACATGCACCACATCCACCATTCTTTCTTTAGGCTGTTTTTAAAATCAAAATAACTATGTTTAACTAATTGAAATGTTGAGGAGAATGCGATACAGACAAGTCACAAAATAAGAATGAAGTAAGGCAAAAAGTTGAAATATTGACAAGAAATGAACTGTCTGAAGACTTTGAGACGGACAAATATGATTGCTTTAATGGCCACATATGTATAGTTAGCTGTGCACAGGGGATCGATGGTATGATTGGACACCTCAGAAAGTGCATAAAGACCAGCAGGTGTTGAAAAGAACACCTCTGTGTCCTGATCAATGAAACCTCAAATTACCTATTCAACATAACAAGTATAATTTTAGAAAACTAGTTGTTAAATGTGAGTGATGGGAAAAACTAAACATGAAAATCTATAGGCATAAGGAAGAGGGATGGCGTTTTGTTGCTTTTACATTGTGCCAAAGTGCTCTATTGACAGTCAAGGCTGTTGTAGTTACCTATACATACTTAAGAAAGCAGTAAGAAAAACATCCTCTTTGTGTGCTCTCATCAACCATAAGCTCTCGTAAGTGTGAGTGTGTACCTTGGACAAGTCAATACTTCCATTGAAAAGGCGTTGGGAGTCTGGCAAAGGCAGCTTAGTTATTAGTTATATCTGTGAATAAATGTAATGTATATCGAAGGATTAAAATACAATACAAATGAAATGAACTGCTTTCACTGACAATAGGAAGCCTTGTCCGTGATGCATATGTGATGTATGTATAATGCACAGAACATCATATTTTTGTTCCCATCTATATGTATTTATAATGCACCGTAGGTCATATTTACCTGCCTTTACATCCCTTACCTGCCTGGGAGGTGCTGTAGTCTTGTCCCGCATGGCCTCAGTCCTTGTTCTGCAGCCTGAGTCCTGGATCTATAGCCTGCACGTCCATGGAAGCAGATCACTCCCTCAATTTTTATATTGTTTTAATTGTTTATTTGGTTGGGACGTGTTAATGATGTATTGTAGCCTTGGCCTAATTTCCATCCGTCGTCTCACAGTTGCACTCACAACACCACACACTCATTCACCCTTTCATTTTTCATTGGGGAAACCAGTGCACCTGGAGGAAACTGTCTGATAAAGACAAAATAACATAAAGTGTTATAAAACAAAACATAATGGCAGCTTTTAAACTGTCTCTATACCTGCTTATACCAACGTAACAAAAAAACGAAAAATCAAATCACAAATGGAACAAATTAGTTAAACATCAGGGTGAATACAATCCCTTGTATATGTAAAAAAGGTTAAACTTTATTAAAGGGAATAACGTTGAATTACAGAATCATTTGTATAAGAGAGGCCATGTTATGAAAGAAATTATAGAGAGAAACTGCAATAAAAAAGACATTCTATTTAATCATTTTTATTGTTTTTTGTCCGATTTGCTCCCTCACACGCTTTCGCCTGCTCAGAACATTCGTCCAATACGCATCTCAACTTCCCTTCTGCCTTTATTTATTGAGATTGGACATTGTAAAAAGAGGCTGCAGTTCTCACATAAAGCAGACACAACGATTACATCTTAAAGTAAAGAAGAACGTACACACACGCACTCAACCATATCTAATGGGCAACATTTGAATTTATACACCAGTTTTGAAGGAAGATCAAATTACTCATGTGCCTTTGAATTTGAACCAGTTAAAGAAAATGTTTGGGGGGTTTTTCACTTGTGGGAATGACACAAAGTGCACATAAAATATACATTACTTTATAACTTTATAAGTATAATCCCTAAAGATGATGAGTACATTCTATGTTTTCCAGTGTAAATTCGCCCCGCCCTGCAGCTTTGACTTTCACACGCACTTCAGGACAGCGTCAGGACTGGAACTGTCCATGGTGCTGAAACACTTACTAAACCAAAACTGCTTGAAAATTCACTACATTATATATACTTAACATGTGGATTGTTTGTTAAATATTATACCATGAGACATCACATTTTAGTATGATTAATATGTTTTTTCCGGCTGTTACACGGGTAGCCTGCGCTTATACGTTTCTTCACATATAAACTAATGCCTCTATATACAGTATTCCCATCCAGCCGCCAGGGGTCCCCTCTTACCCGTACCTATCTTCATCGGGGCTGCATTCGTCGAGTTTTCGGAGACAACATTCCAGCAGCACCATAAACAAAATTGGTGTAATCTCATATATACGAATTCCCTAGAAGTTGTAATCCACGAAGGAAAATACACCCATTTCCAAGGCCAGGAAACCCATTGAAGGCACTTTGGTAACCTGGATGATTCCGAGGCCTTTCCACAACAAACAAAAAGATGAGAGAAGAGAAAACCCTGGCTCTTCTAATTGTATTTACTGCAAGCCTTCAAATTTCAATATTAGCCAGATAACCTTGGATCAATGGGTAATTGAATGAATGAAGCTCAATAGGCCTAAACACAACAATGCGAGAGAACTTGCCAATATTTACGTATAGGGGGACAGAATATGAATAGCCAATAATTATATATATATATATATATATATATATATATATATATATATATATATATATATATATATATATATATATATATATATATATATATATATATATATATATATAAATAAAGCCAACTGTCAAAAAGGTTAAAATATATATACATATTTTGAAATATTAAATAAATTATCCACAAACTAAGATCATTATGTTTATTTCTGGTATCGCCCCAAAAGCTAAATTATAATATTTAGAGATGGGTAAAAAAAGTCAAAGAATAAAAGCCAATGGAAATCTCGTAATCTCGTAAAAAAAATAAATAAATAAATAAATGTGAAACAACGAACCAAAGCGAGTGTGTTCAAACGTACAGTGTGTGTCCTTTTGGTGTGCCTCATCATCACACATAATACGTGTTAGTCAGTGGAAGTCAAAGAGAAACATGATTTAGAAAACAGTGTAATGTGGTGAACGAAGACACATCACGTCTGTCTGAGAAACAGGCCAATACCCAAACATTAGAATATTGTGAAAAAGGTTGGCACGTTTACAGAGCGTCATTTGAAATAGATTTGTTGTGAATTATCTCACCTAATGTCACCTAAAACCAAAAAAGCTTTCACTTTGTTGTTGTTACTGAAATTAGACACAAAAATGAACCATTTTTTTCCCCACTGCATTCTATGTTTGACTGTTTTTATAATGGCCTATATAACCACGAAGCCATCAAGCTTCCCCTGCATGTTTTTGCATTCTCGTCCAAACGCATCTCACTTCAGATAGTTGATAATGCCTATAAAATGCAAACTAAACCGCTGGTGTAAACATGTCTTTGTGCTAACGCAAACTAGCCACGCACTTGAGCATCTGCATTCAGGCACGGGGGAGACGGATCCGTGTAAAGCGTCAAGGCTGCGGCGTCCTTCAACGAGCCTTACGTACAAACAGCACTCATCTGATAACTCTTAACTCCTCCTTTGTCCGTGCGCTGTGTAATGAACGGAATGTCTCTGTTAACTTCGGCTTTAAAGAAAGAGGGAAAACAGACGGAGAGAGCATTGGGGCCTGTACGAGCCGCGCTTGCACACTGACATTTATGAAGTTACTGGGGCATGTGCGATGCGCCTGTGAGCCTTGGCACAAATGGCCCGGTAATGAATGCTGATAATAGGCCGAGGCTAAGCACATGACATGAGCCGGGTCTCGGTGGCACAGACCTCCGCCTATACACGCTGACAACAGCCTTTCACGGCACAAAACAGCGCAGGGGGCTCTTTGTTCGCGCGTTGATCCCAGCCCCATCATTAGCGCTCATTACCGCTGACCAGTTTGACAACCTTATTGACTCCCGTCCCCTGCCGTCCTCGCTCTCAATAGAAACGGAAATATTCAGCCATTTTGTCCTCGCCGACTCAATGAGAAGCATGCACTTGTCCGCTGGGCTACACATAGGCTTTGTGCCGCTGGGTCCAAAGGTTTTGTGCGCCTCCAGAAACGCGCACTAATTGACGACAAATTGGAAGAAATCAGGAGTCCCATACGCGAAAAAGTTAGGCTCTATCCTGGCCCATACTTAGCTTATTTATGGTTTGAAGCAATTCATGGTGGTCACACAAGCTTGTTTTGATTCGAGCAGGTGCTACAAACCGACTTTTAGTCATGGGTTAAAAGGGCACGAGGGTTAATCCTAGATTTACACACATGCAACACTAAATAGGCTGTAGCAGAGAGTGCCGCTAGTTTAAGGGGCAACACTGTTAACCTGTATTTAGACTTGTGTCTGGCATCTGCTTCATTTAACAATAAATAATAATAGCAATAATAATAATACTATTAATAACAAATTATAAAACACATATTATGCTATGAACACTAACTCCGTCTGATTTTTGATCAATCTGAATTCCCGAATTCAAAAATGAATCTCCTCGTCTGGCCTGAGCTTATCGTTGATTTCCTTGCATGAAGAGACGATGGTTGGCGCTTCTTCATGATTAGTATACACGACCTCAAACTAATTTCCACCGTTTGGCTGCTGTGATCTGTGCGCAAATCATCCGGGTTACTGCGTCGGCCTCTTGCTGACCTCTCGCTGTCAACCCGTATTACAGACGCAGAGGACGCCGGCCAATTAGGCCCAAGCTCAACGTGTCAGTGCGGCATCACCAAACACGGCACAGGCGAAACAAGATCTGCTCCACACGTAACAAACTCGCGGTCAACACTCTTCAACAATGCTTTATTAAGTTATCTTTTCTGACTCAAACACATTTGACTAAAGCGCGCATGCTCCACAGGTCACCTGTACAAGGTTGACTAGTATTAAAAAAAACACCGAGCAAAGATCAAGTCCTGGACAGAGCTGATCGTCGTTTAAATAGACAAATAAACGTTATTTATAAAACTTTAAAAGAAAGTAAAAATATGTTCTTTTTCAACATGAAATACGCACGAGACACTGGTGAGGCACACGTGCCTCTTTTCCCTTTTTACATGGACTGTGTCTGTGGCCGTGATCCGAGGGTCCAGTTCATTCTGGTTTGGCTCCACGTCTACAGTCAAACCGGCGTCGTTACTCCGCTTGGCTCGATTCCATTAGAATGAGGCACTATCTCCCGCAAAACCCGAGTTCAGGGCCGCTGTTCAAATGTCACATTCACTGTCGCTGGAGGTGATGGAGATGGCGGAGGCCGCTGCTTTACTGGACAGACTGGCCTCTGGGCTGGAGGCAGGACCCAGACGGTCCACTGTGCCGTCGTCATCCGCCAGAGAGCGGACCGAGCCGCCCGACAGGACCTGCTGCTGCAGCCTGCCTCACAGAGAGAAGACTCGGTCAGTGTCATCACAAGGATTCTATTATTTTTTATAAATTGTTATCAACATAAAATCTGAACATTATGAACAAAGTGAAGTAAAAACCAACACTATTAGAGCATGTTTATACAGGCCGATATAAAACAAATATTTTAAAATAAACTGTATATTTAGACTCATAGTCTTTTATAGGCATGTGTGTGTGTGTGTGTGTGTGTGTGTTTACAGTCTATGGAATATATACAGCACGTTTTAAATAGACATTATGTGGTATGATAATTATATATATATAATATATAAATAGTATATATATATATTATTTAAATATATAAATATTTTTTGTAATAACAAATATTATCATAAATAACGAGTCATTGTTGAATTACACAGGGACAGCACTTTGCCCAGCATACACCAAGCATGTTGAAGAAACCATTTCCGTCTCGTACCTGTTCTTGGCGGCTGCAGCTCGGTCTCTCTGTCTCCTGTTCTTGAACCAGTTTCCCACTTGCGTGGGTGTGAGTCCTGTGGCCTGGGCCAGTTCTCTCTTTTTGCTGGGGTTGGGGTAAGGGTCCTGCAGGTACCATTCTCTCAGCAGGTGCCGTGTGCGCTCCTTGAAGCAGTGGGTCTTCTGCTCTCCATCCCAGATCGTGCGCGGCAAAGGAAACTTCTTGCGCACGCGGTACTTGTCTACGGGTCCCAGCGGGCGGCCCCGCAGCTTCTCGGCCTCCTGGTAGTGCGCCTCCAGCCACAGCGCCTGCAGTTTGCCGTGGGACTCTTTGGTGAACTTGTGATTCTCCAGGATGTGATAGAGCTCGCGAAAGTTGCCGGAGTGGAAGGCGACCACAGCGCGCGCACGCAAAACGGACTCGTTTTTGTTGAGGACTTCGCAGGCCGCGGGTGCCACGGGCAGAGACCAGAGGAAACGGCCCAGGCGCTCCACATCCCCGCTCTCCTCCAGGGTCTCGCACACCCCGGCCACCTGCTGGGGGCTGAAGTTCAACATGGGCAGCTGGAACATTCCTCTTCGGCTCCGCCGTGCTGAAGTCCTGCGCACAGCGCCACACACAAGGCGATCACAAAGTCTGAGCGGCGAGAGACAGAGCGGTGCCGAGAGAGCGCTGTTTCAGCGCATCATCGGGCTGCGGTCTCCAGCAGTCCCCAGCAGTCCTCAGCAGGCAACAGCAGGCAACGGGCGGATAGAGACCACAGAGAGGTGTCGCGGTGGGCAGGATTAGCGGCTGATTAGAACACGGGTGAGCAGGATATTTTTTAAAGGAGAGAAAAAGGCAGTCAGCCTCCAAAGAGCTCCTATTGGACTTGGTAGATTGGGTGCGCGGTTGCCATGGAGGCACGTCAATCACTGTCAAATCTGTCCAATCAGACGTAAGGAACGCTTAGCACCTCCCATTGCAAGTATAGAATCCAAACAGTTTGAGTTTTTACGTGGGAGCAGTGTCTTGTGTCGTTCCCTTGTCCTATATGTCTTTGTGCGACGATCTGCAGCTCAGCGTGAACTCTGCAGCACCATCAGCTCAGCGCACATGCAGAGCCCTTCAAACACGCACGCCCACGCACGCGCACGCACGCACGCACGGCCCTACGGCGCAGCATGGGCATCACTTTGATTCATCTGCGTTTCTCTTCAATCCAGAAATTTAAATAGGTTTCTATATTCATAATAGGTTATAACAGAACCATTTCACTGGAGAAATATGCAACATCCAACAGGAGACCCCCAGCCTCGCACCGGGAGAGAGCGGGAAAAGAGCTGTCAATGCAGGCCTAATCTCTGGGAGCAGTGAAACGCGCAGCCTGCACGTATTTGCGTGATGTGCGCGTGGCCCTGCGCCGTATCAAGCACAGTCCGTTTTGTGCGCGAGCTGATTTAGTAAATAAGAGGGCGGATAAATAGCGCAGATGGTTTGAAGTGTCAGGTCAGATTATTTCAGGGCTGCATACAGTAGGGAAGTTCATTCTGATGGAAAAGCCTGATATTATTCTCACAGATCCACCCCCACCTCCACAGAGTGCATGTCTCTGACTCCCCCTGGGCTCTTGTACATGAATTATAGAGCTACAACGATGGACTGATGAATGAAATGTCGCGCAAAGACGTTCATCACACTACATCTTAAAATTATATTTTCTAATAAAAATCTCTATGCAGTCGTACGACACTTATGTGTGTAAATAAACAGCCTATGCAGGAATGGCGACAGACAAGGTGCTTCTCTGAAATATTTAGGCAAGTAAATGTTTCATCCGTGCTGCTGCAGAGGCCAAACTATGGAGGCAAGCGTCAATAAAATATGAGTGACTTTGGGATGTTCTAAACGGTAGAGCTAACGCATGTCTGTCTCTGACAAACCTATAGCAACAGACGACACCAGGATTACAAACAGAAGGAACTGCACAAATCATGTTTTGATTTTTATGTTGTTGTTAACAGAATATTTAAACTATTACTATTATTATTATTATTTATCACTATCATTATTGTTATCATTATCATTATTATTATCTCCTTATATTAGGCTTTATAGGACATATGGGACAGATACATTAAAGAGACAGGAGAGTGAACAAACAACAGATCTATTCTGATATTCTGGATTTGAATAAATATGACAAATGTGTTCTTTGGTGTTGTTTTGGTCAGGCCTTCATATGCTGCCTTAAAGTGTGGTAATACATAAATAATGATTATTTGCAGTATTAAGGTAATTATACAGTAAATAAAAAAATAATAATAATAATAATAACGATGATGTTCGTAATAGTTTATATAATAACTATAACAATAGTCATAGGTGATGTCAGGCCTGTGTCATGCATCCTGACACCAGTATCTCCGGTCACAGCACAGGGAGCTCTTTGACACATGGACGCACTAACAATGGAATATACTCCAGAATCTTACAATAACAAGCCCTGATGATGACACAGAAATATCCATTTATTGTATTTGCATTTTGTGTATTTCTGTTTAAGCATAGAAAAATATATCAATTATAAAACAACATAAAATGACTAAAAAAGGCACAGAAGGACTGATAATAAAATGCTCTCAAAGCATTTTTTTTTTGTTTTACAGTAAGAGGGCAGAGAATGTCCCAGCATGGAGGCCTACATGTCGAGGGGTCATGTGTGCAGGAGGAGTGGGCAGCAGCAGGGAACAGGCTGGAAGTGACCCAGATTCCCCGGGATCAGTGGAGCAGACGAGACGCTACAAGAGCCAGTCACCAACAGTCCTCCTGCTCCATCCCGCACACACCCTCCCCCACGACGGTCATGGAGCCACGCAGATGTGTGCAAACACGCTAAACAACAGCAATGCAAGCTCCAGAACATCATGTGACCAGCTCTGTCACTGCAGGGCGGCCCAGTGTCAGGACACACAACACAAAACGACAGAATAATCCTCTGAGAATCTGCTCCTTCTGACGATGGGGACATTTGGATTGTCCACCATAAAAAAGCAAATATGACTCTTTCAGAAATTGCACATTCAGCTAATGTACAGTACTGAATATCTCATATGTCTGTGTATGTACTGTGGTTTTTTAACCTTTTGATTTCAGGTTACAGTCTGATGTGATATGTGCACCAGCAACACGAGTGCATGTGTGACAGCAGCACTCACTGTGGCAGAGCTCATGTAAAGCAGAGCAGCACAAAGCTAATGTACAGAGCCTCAGGCCACAGCCACAGCAGCAACCACAGTCCGTAAACATGCGTCTGTTTGCTACATGTCACTTTGGCTTTTACCGCTTTACGACAGACTGTCCCAGCCCTGGATTAACTTTCCAATTAAGATATCATGTCAGTAACACTCACGCTGACCCCTGCACGACCCGGATGTGTTCTGGGCCTGGCTCATCTCTGGGACTTACAGTGGACTCTGCAGCAGCACAGCACTGACTCAAGGGTTAAGCTTAAGCTGTGAGCTGTGTTTTCAGACCCACTTACCCCCAGGGCAGCGCGGCTCTCTGTGCTGCGTTTAATCTGTGGATTTGTGGTAACAGAGAAGACTTCTTATCCGCTGACCCATTGGCCCTGTGTAAATGTAATCCATCCCCCAACACCTCCCCTGCCTTTGTGCGCCATAGAGGGCCTTACCCACCGCGTCATTCTCTGCTCTCTCAGCTTTTTGCAGTATTTATTGGATGGCAGTGACAACAACAATTTGAGGTGGAGCGTTAGAAGTTGTTTGAAGGCACTACTATTTAAAGCTTGTCTTTACATATATAATTTATGCAAATTTCTTCTTTAGAACAATGAAAAATGATACATCTCACCTGTCGTTGGTGGTAGCTGATCTGTGAGTGGAGTGAAAACAGAGAAGCTGTGAAACAACCTAAAAACAAGGTTTGATAAAAAACAGCCTTTATGATGTTGATTTGAAGAGGCTCTTAAAACATGTGTTGGATGTTTGGGCTATTTAATGACAAGAAAACCATTCATGGGAATCACAAGTGTGATTGCACCTGGAATGTGCTTCAGACCATATAATAAGGAGATACTAAAACAGCAGAAGCTCAAAAAGCAACAAGACGTATTTTCTTGTAGATGCATTTTGACCTACATTTGTTCTGTGGCATTTGGTGAATCTATTATGTAAAATGCAGTGTTTCCCATGAGTTTGGTGGATTTTCCCTGGATGTGCACATGCTCAAACCGTAATAAATTTGTTTTTTTGTATTTTTAAAGCATTAATATTAATATTAATATGAAATAAAATATTTGTAAACATAATTTCAAAATACTACATTGAATGTGAGATTGACGGGTAGTGGTCCTGATGTTAGATCAGCCCCAACTACTGTGCAGTGTTTTTGTATTCTCTGGTCAGATGAAAGCGAATATTGGCCCTCGCTAAAGAGCTGTTCATTATTTTCTTAATTCCTTTTTCTGAATGGGCCTGTAGGACATAATGAAGCAGAAATGCATTTGAAACAATTCAGAATTGTCTAAAAGTTAGTTATCATTTGTACTCCATTCTTAGAAAGGCCTCATGCCTTCTGGGAGTCGGAACCAAGACCTTCTAATTTATATATTACATATATATCACATATAAAATATGTGAAAACATTTTTTTTTTTTTTTTTTTAAGATTAACAAACAAATTACATAAAGACATATATAAGTCATGTTTTTCTCATATGAACAACATCTACTCCATTATGTCTTGATGATCAGTGTCATATTCTAGTTAGATCTTACGCAAATTATATCTTAAAAGCTAAATACAGTTGCATCACTGGAAGTCAAAATAAGGTAATAAGGTTTGTCAGTGAGCAGGGCCCAAAGAGAACACAGATTTTCATCTTCCTATCTACTTTTCAGGGCAACTAATGTAAGCTCTTTCTCACACTCCATTGTGTGCTTGCTGTTTCACCCCTGTTGCAGGTCAAACATGTAAAATGTAAGTCACTGAACTAAATGTGGCTCAAAAGCAAAGCCAGGGCAGGCGAGAAGCATCCTTGGCAGAGAGCCATTAGGAATACCTTGAATCTCGCCTTTTTGTAAACAAATTTACAGAGCATGTTATAGAGTGCATGCAATTATTACATCCATTCCGCTCTTGAATGTAGTCAATTTCAGAGCAGATAAAGGACTAAATGAAAGCAGTCCTGTGCCTGGCACACACCACACAGCTTTATTACTGCTGTTTGTGAGCCTCCATAAAACCAGAGACATTACAAATACATCAGTGCATGTGCATTAGGCATATTGTATGTGTGCCACTGTCTCTGCTGGAGCTAAAATCAGGAACAATGAGCGTTTTATAGTTGTAGAGTTTGAGACAAAGTTAAAGCGCACACACTGTGGCATATGTGATGTTACATCCAGAGGCGTGTGTTCTTTTGGCGTGGGCCCTCTGTATTCAGACGCATGAGGCTGTGAGCTCAGGGCTGAATGACTGTTCTGTCGCTGGCCCGGACAATGGCCCAGTCTTCCAAACCAGGCAGTGGACAATTTCTATTTGTAATCTATGATTTTTCTCTCAACATATTCACACCTTTCACATTTATTGCTACAAAGCTGACATTTTGTTCTTCCCCTTTTTATCAAGGTTTTTGACAGTGCATGGATAGAAGTTTGGCCCCATTCCAAATTTTCAGTCACCACTGAGTGGGACTGAAAACCCATCTGCTCATTTAAGACAAGTTGTTTACAAAAAAGGCAATAAAAAGGATTCTCTTTGTTTATTCCAAATTTAGTTTTTATCTTACATGAATGAAATAGTTCTATTTCATTCAAACAAGAATAATGATCCTCAATAATGTAGCTTCCAGATTACAAATCTCTCTCCTTTCAAATCATTAGAATAGTTAAGTTTAAAGACTTTTATAAATGGTTAGTAAATAAAGAGAATCGAAATGAAAAACAGAACAATATTCTTGTCGAGCTTTGTTTTCCACCTGAACAAAACCAGGTTTTGTGGATCATGGACCAGTTTAAGTTAATACAAAAATATATGATTAAAAATATCCTACCTCATTACATAAAAGGTCTAATATAAAGCACAAGGAATCACAAGATAGTATTTGAATACAACCCGAGAACACACAGGCAAACCCCGATTAATTACCACCACAAGCATGAGAGAATGAGGGAAAGTGAGAGTGAGTGAACTATGTCTTAATAAAATGAGACTTGGTCTTGTGAAAAAAACGCTGTATTCTACAGATAACGACATTATGTTAAGCGAAAGCTAGTAGGGCTGGTTTTACATTAACTTATTATATTTCAGCGCATTTGACATCAGTTTAACCGTAAATACTGCTTTGTTCCACTATTCATTACACAACTATGACACACAACTATGACACGCAATCATGACGCGCTCGTGTCCCACACAGATGAAGAACATACATGTTTTTCAAGGGATCCCTGCTTGTTGCCATGGAGATTAAGGCTGCATGAGTTATTGAACAAATATCATTGCAATATTTATATTGTAATGATGTGCGTTAATTCTGGTTTCTGTTATAAGAAAATCATTGAACCTTTCGTTTATGCATTAGCTTGTTTTTACTTTGACCAATCACAAGCACCACTTTGTCATTGGTCAGAGCGAGCGCACAAACTCAGATGTCTGAAAGAGTAGCTCTACAGTGAAACTGAGAGCAGCAAAAACACTCTTCACATCCTACAGGCAAAGAGGTCTCACCCTGGTGAGTTACACAATCTTTTTATCTTTATTTTACAACAGTGAAATCAACGTATTTAAAATGCATTTGCCACTTATTCATCACTTGTTTGACAGAAATGGCAAAAAATCTAACTTTCAATGCAAATAAATAATGATGCATTGATTTTATATAGTTCTTTTCTTACTTCACATGGCATCATTCATAATCTGAGGAGTATTCTGAAGTGTGGTTTTAACATTCTTATTTCAAAGCCATACTTTATTGCCCCCTTAGGGAAATGTGTCTGCATTTGACCCATCTTCCCAATCCTACTTGGGTCTCTATCAGGAGAAGCGGTCGCCAAAGTACATATTGATGTTCAGCTCAGTCAGGACCAGAGCTGGAGGATTTTACACATTGATTGTACATGTGTTTTAGTGGTAGTGGAAACCGGAGCACCTGGAGGAAACCAGAGCAGACACGGAGCAGACACATCAGCTGGTTGGTTTTACCCTACTCATGATGTGTTGTAAAAACAAACAGACTATAATGTGTTGAAAATGGCACCTTCTCTGTCAATGTTGAAATCTAGGTGAAAAACAGATTATTTTCGCTTTGCCACAACGGAGGGATTTATCTTCACTCCTTTTAATGTACTGTGATTATTCATGATTTTATTGCCTGACCATCTTGTTTTATTCATCCCTTTGAGTTGCCTTGTGTATGAATTGTGCTATACAAATAAACTTGCCTTGCTTTGCCTTGTAGCATTAGAAATCTCTGCAAACTCCATTTAGAAAGGCCCTGGATCAATCGCTCCTAACCCTAAAGCACTGCAATAACAACTTTAATTATTCTGTATCATAACCGGACTTATAACTCACACAAAACTAGTGTTACAAAGACCACAACAAAAACTGCTAGTGCCAATAAATCTTACAACACCCAAAGGTGACAGAGTCAAGCCACATCAAGATCAGAGCGTCCTGTGGCAGTGGGCGGGGCTTCACACACACGCAGCTGTCAATAAACGTCTTCTTTAGCCACACGCTGCTCTTTTGTCTGCAACATCTCTGCTTGTCCAAGGGCCACCTCCACTCCCCGTAGTCTGACATGATGATGCGCAAGAATCAAGCTATAGAAGAAAAAAAACAGCTTCTGCATGCATCGTATCTGACTACAAATGTATTTCATGAGCAATAACAACCATACATCTCAATAAACATGTGAAAAAAGAAGTTCAGTAAGTGGCTGAATCCAATCCATTAGCTCCAGCTGGCTAGTTCACCGCAGCCTTTCGAACGCCACGCTCTCTGTACAAGGCTTATCCAGGCTGATTAGTTTCTGCAAAGTACATTGTTTGCGAAGCCAGTGTGGTATTTGCCAGCCGCAGCCAGGGCAGTAATCGGAGTCAATGTACAATGACTCAATCACGCTCACTGCCGAGCCTGATCAGCTACGACTGTTCCGTTTAATCAAGAGGTTCTGGATGGAAGCCTAAAATAAAAGATATTATCAGCCGATCTCTCCAACTCCAGCATCAGACACAGAACAAGTGATCAGGCTGCTTCCCCAATCACTGCCTGTATGTTTGAATGCCACATCAAGTACAGGCACGGCGGAGATGCTAAACAGAGCTGCCTCGATCTCATTTGAATTTTGTATTACATTCATTGTTATTTTGTATATTGCTACAAGCTTGAAATCCTGGCATTTAAAAGCTGATTTTGACTAAACCATCTCAAATGTAATAAGTGAATTATGTCTTCTTTATGTCTAAGACTTATAATGTATTTTTTGATAAGACAAACCGTGTAAAGGAGATAGTTCTGCCTGTAGACATCCGTCTTTATCAGAGGTGAAAGGTCCTTTCCTCTTTCTCATCCGTCGTTAAGGTGGGGAAAAACGTGTCTTTTTGTCACAGTGAAACTCATACATGACAGTGATTCATAATTAATGAATTACCATGAATGTGTATCATGATGAAGTATTGGATCATCCTTTTCACTGCTTAGTCTCTTGTTTGACAGATGATATAATTACTGAGTTAACTGAACTGTCATTTATCAGCTGATGGTACTTGAGAAGGCGTGGTCAGCCTGATTGACCTGACAGGTCACTCATGCCCCCTTTCACCGATTGTCTGGAGAGGTGGTTGTCCCGCCTCCGTCGCCTCGGTGATGGTGTTGTTGCCCCGTTTCCTGATCTTGACGGCCCCGTTTAACCAGCGCTTAAATTTGTTGTTTCCTGATCCAATGACCCTTGCCAGCCATTATTGACCTTGGACGGGGTCAATAATAGCTGACTCATCCTGAATGAAGGCATTCATTCATGTCGAGTTATCATAAAGTGTTACCAACTAGACTAAACTGAGGCACACTGTGTACATCTGGGATTAATGCTATTAATACAGAATTGATTGAAGTGAGTCTGGCTGAAGAGGGGCCCTGCAGCTGAACCCCCATGAGACGGACAGTCCTGTCATTGGGCTGGGCCTCATGGACTGCGGCCGTCAAATGCCAGTGAGTGACAAAGCTCATTAGAGTGACACAGCGGTGGAGGTGAGGCAGAAACAGGAGCACGTATCACACTCCCAAAGCTTGGACCCAGAGCGAACCTCCAGGGCCGAGGCCTGTGTCATCGCTCCAGTCACTCACTGAGAACATTCAAAGCTGAGGGACACCTACACAGCACTCCTCAGATCATCTGCAAGGACACTTCAGGGACCAGCAGCAGGAGTCTGCAGGATGGGGGCTGAGATCTCGAGTCGGCCCGGGCCTTTTTATTTAGAGTTAGGATGTTTCTCCTCGTGTCTGGTTTATCCAGGTGCTCCGGTTTATCCAGGTGCTCCGGTTTCCCCCACCATCCAATGCATTCCTGCAGCACCGTAAGTCCTGACTCCAGATCAAAGTGACAAAAAGCCTGGTGGATCCTTGAATAATATACAAAATTATATTAATAATAATTATTATTTTGTATAAGACAACAAGGGGCGACAGTAGCTCAGTTGGTAGAGCATTGGCCTTAAGGCCAGAAGGTCGTGGGTTCAATTCCCACCTCTGCACCTTCTCCACCGACTGCCACTGATGACTGCTGCCGTTGTGTCCTTGGGCAAGACACTTAACCCCACTTTGCCCAAAGCCCCCACTGAAAGATCAAGGCTATGCTCACACTCAGAGAGCAGCCGTCCTCCTGTGGACTCACCACCTGCAGAGGGTCAGTGAGGGGCTGGTGCTATGAGACTTGGGTGGCATCTCTGACTGCCACCCCCCTGACCCAGAAATGGATTAAAGGGTAGAAAATGGATGGATGGATAAGACAAACTAACCTTTATTCAGGCAAAAGCAGTGGAGCAGTACTTGACTAAATATAAGAATAAATCATGGACAATTAATCAATTAGTGTTCAAAAGATTTCATATGAATTTAATCAAAGCAAAAGTGATGCCATAGATAAATATATGTTCACACATAATAGTTTAATGTCTGACTGTCGGGGGGGGGGTGGCAGTCAGAGCTGCACCCAGTACACAGAGCACCAGCCCCTCACTGATCCTCCTGCAAGTGGTGAGTCACACAGGAGCTGAGATCTTTCAGCGGGGACTTCAGACAAGTGTCTTGCCCAAGGACACAACGACAGTAGTCATCAGTGGGAGTCGTGAAGTAGGTCTTATGGTGGGCTCGAACCCCTGACCTTCATGCTCAAAGGCCAACGATCTACCAACTGAGCTACTGTCGCCCCATGTCTGACACATTAAACCTGAAAACCATCTAGCTGCCTCAATGTCAATTATTGCTTAGTAATGATTAGTCGATGAACATTAAAGCAGTGCTATTATAAATACTTGTATTTAGACCCGGTTTAAAACGAAAATATGATTTAGCTCTAAAGGGCCGCTCCCACTAGGCCTGTAACAATAATGACTACATTTAAACACTTATATCAATAACTGACGGTCTACATTCTCTTTTCCATCGTAGACATATGTCACATTTAAAGGTTTTAGGTGAAATTAGTAACTTCCATGTCTTGGTGTTACTAAATCTTGCTGTTTTTTTTCTCTGCACATGCTTTTAATGAAATGGACATATGAAAAAAATCATTACTGGAATTCTCCTTCTTTAGAATAAAGTATAAAGTAAAGCACAACTATTTCAAAGTTGATTCAATAATATTGTTGAGTTATAATCTTTTGGAAGTGACCAACAACTCTCAACTTCTGCACCAATGGACAAGGACTAAATCAGGATCAGGCCTGATCCAGGACCGGACCAGGACTGGACCAGGACTGAACTCAACTGGACCAGGAATGAACTTGGACTGGATCATGACTGGACGAGGACTAGACCAGGACTGGACAGTTATTGGTGAGACTGCAGTAAACCGCCGTCGTGACCCAGTTCACAGTGTTCATTGCATTCTGTCTAAATGACGTGTTTTCTCAACATCAATCATTTTAGTTATAGTCGTTAATAGTTATAATCAAACACAGAAACGTAAATAGTAATCTCACAAAATAGTGTTATTTCTTCACTGTAACTTTTCTCCACAAACTGCTACCTAAATGATGCCAAATACAAATTATATAAATGCAAAAAATACAAACAAATGAATCAATTAATTAATCAAATCCTGTGAAGACTGAATCACTAATACCACTCAAAAGTAGCTGAATGTCCGTGTCTGCAGCAGCGGGACTTTTTGGGCCTGTGGTCGAGTCATTTTAGGGTGCAGTAATAGCAGCGTCTCCAAAAGCTGTTCTGTAACACCCTAATACACTGGTTAAAAATGTATGTTTGTACGGTGAGTGAGAGCGCTCTGTCAGCCCACATCAAACCAGAGGCAGTGACGAGCAGAGACCCAAAACCTGGAGTCAGCAGCTCGTCCACAGCAGAGGCTTCATACTGTCTTTACACAGTATGCTTATATGAACAGGGAGAACACCAGACCAGACCGCATCTGTTCAATTCTTTTCAAATGATTTCCCAAACTCTCATATATAAAATAATAACCACCGTATAAAAAGAAGAAAAACTATATATTATAATATCGATCATTGAAAAGCAAATGCTGTGACTCATGCAACAAACACACCTCCGACATGTGCCTTTTCTCTGCCTTTCCATGAAATACTGCTGATTTACCACAATGAGCAAAACAAGACAAAAACACAATTACAAAAGGACAGAATTAAATAAAAAAATGTCATGTGCTCAAAGACATTGATATAACGGAATTCAAAAGATTTTTAATTTTTGATATGATGCTCATTTTTACAATAAAGTATTTCTCACTGGCTGTATGCTGCCCGTGTCCACAGGTTATTATAAAAATTCTGCAGAGATCTATAGCGTTGTGTAAAACCACCAGCATTTCTGCTTCCATTAAACACAACATGTTTGACATTCTTAAGAGTAAGCACTGAATAGGAAGTATATCAAACATAATGCCTATATCTCATGGCAGATAAATGTTGGCCTTCCACAGCTATTGTACATATCTTCTTCAGTGCTGTTTTATCATCCCCATTTCTAATCTTTGAAAGCTTTAGACATGCTGGCTGTTACGGCCTTGTGTTCAATAATACGCTTTAGAGAGAGCAGGGGAATTTTCCTTAGGGCACAGGTGTGCCCTGATAGTCTCATAAGCCCCGGCCGCACAAAGAAAGAAAGATGCCGTCTTGGTGAAAGGGAATCGGGAGGCATGAGGTGCACAAACAGATCAACAATAGCTCTTTCGTTTGGAGGGATTTGGTTGTGACCTTCAGACAGAGCTTCAAAATAAATTCCACACTGAGGAGAAATCAAAAATCCACATGACCCTGAACACCAAAGCCAGCGCAGTAGGGAATGAATACATGACGCTGAAATGAAAAAAGTCCAAGTTTGAAAGTGTAATGTTTTTTAGACACACAGGCAGAAGGCGAGAGTGTGGGTAATGCCTGTCCACAATCGGCCGCACCGACATCTTCATTCAGAGAGCTACACGTAAATAATCAATGTACATTACACATGACACTAAGTCAGCCACAGAAAACTATTATACCACCAGCTTTTACAGACCAACTCTCTGAACTCATATGGAACATTTCCAATCATAAATATCATTCTGAGGATATGTTGCTGTAGAAAATATTGAATCTAACAATAACTCTGACCAATGCATTTTAGTCAATATCAAAAATGTATTTATTGATTACTTTATTCATTTAGGTTAGCATCACAATCACGCCATGTCTAATATAATATCATTATTATTGGATTATGTCAAATTCATCATCATCAAGTATTGGATATTCCACAGCCATAAACAGAAAAAGTGACAAGTGAGTTCACGATCCAAATGATGCTTCAACACAGCGGCATGGTGATCTTTGAGAAGGCAATCCTTCAGCTCAGCCATCGGGGCCAGGAGGGAACGAGCCTGTCCTTGTGAGTTCTTTACAGCTGCAGGGAAAGACTTTTTTTTGCTGATAGCACAAAAGTGTCTCCATGAGGCTAATGCTTTATGTCAGATTGAACCAAGAAGCACATTATCACCAGGGACTCCACCTTCACTTTCTCTAGAAAAGCATTTTTTCCCCACAACACTCACTGCTAAGATTCTGTAGAAGCAAAACGGCTGAAAAAAGCATGGGGCTCCTGGATGGTGCCGAGAGTCCGCAGCACTCGTTTGTCTGTTCTGTTTTGGGTTTTCAAAAAAAGGAAAATGACAAAAATGGAAGGATAGAGCAGTGAGAAAGCAAAGAAAACAAAACAAAAACCCCAAGTGCCCAGCTCTGTCGACTGGCATGTGCAGCGGGCTGCCGGTCACCTAGCAACAGGTCGCCGCACCACCACACCCCCTCCCCAGCTCCTGCTGCGCTCCCTAATTCAACAAATCTGCTCCCGATGTAAGGCTGCTCTTGCAACAAAGCCCAGTGCTGTGGGGGCCTATTGAGCAGGACTTTCGGAGGGGCACTGAGAGCCCCACAAAGAGCCTAAAGCACGCTCCCAGAGAAAACAGCAGCTTCTAATTGTGTTTGACTGCATAATGAAAATGATGTTCTTTTTGTAAGGGGCTTGTTAAGGCCACACTATTTTGCTGTGGTCACTTGATGATTGTAAAGACCCAGTCCTCACTTGGCCTGTGGGCCGCTGGGGAAACACTCCCCTCTCTTTACTTTAACCCCTCTTATGTTTCAAGTGTTCTCTGGCAAAAACATAAATATGTAGCCCCGTTCATTACAGGACAAGAGCGAGTATGCTACACAAAGTTCTTTTTTGGAAAGTGGAGAAAGCATAATGGCAGTTGCACACAAACACAAATGTGAGTGCTGCCGTGGGTGCCCTGAGTCGTGGAGCATTGAGAAGGTTAGCATTCCTGCTGCTACTTCAGTGAATCAGGCCATTAGTGGGAGCATCAGGCTCGCACCCAAAACACCGCTTCAATGGACACATTCACATCCAGTGATTATTTGCACTTTTTAGCCCCCAATTTCCTGTTTTATAAAAGTGTATTTTCCACATTCATCTCTCGTAACCCTTTTTCTACTCACTGCTCGGCTGTGCCAAAGGTGAGGTGCAGTCAGGTGAATGCCAGGCCTGGAGCAGAGCACAAAAACAAACCCCTTTGGTCCACCACTTACACTGTAGAAAACAGAGTATCTAAGATTTACTAAGTTTAAACAAATGTAAATGTCTTGTTATAATACCACGCCTGTTCACATAAGAGTCAACATAAAGAATATTGGAGAACGATAGTGTCTTTGAATTCTCAAGGCTGGCCAACACCCTCCAAGTGGAAGTCTATTGAGTGTCTTAATTAGTTTGTGGTAAGCTCTTTCTCAGTTGCTCCAGGAAATAGGACTGTGGCCAGGGTGAGAGGTCAGAAGAGACAGGGCATCCTGGTTTTCTCCCACTCCGAAGCGCGATGCACTCAAGGCCAAGTCACAGCCTCCACAGACATCACACACCTGTTGTGTATCTGCTGCATGTCACCTATACAGCCTACTCTGGTTAATCTAGAGGACAAAGGATATACACTGTAAGTGTCGAAATATATGGTGGATTTAATACGAACAATAACATTTAAGGCTTCAGCAATGCATCATTTCAGTCAATAAGAAATCTATCTCAAAAACATCATTAAATGCAAAGTAAATATGTTTTAGCAATAAGTATGACTAAAATAAAGAGTTTATGAACTATGTTGCCATTAGTGTATTTAGCTTTTTGTAATAGAAAAATGGGTTAGGGTTAGGGTTATAACAATGTGGTCATTATTACTTCCTAATATTATACAATCTGGCAACACTCAATATGGCTGCACTCCACAACATATGGTTCTACTGGGCCCTGAGGAGTTCTGTTCGTTCATTTACATTTCCCCCGATGATGCATTTAGAGAGGAGTCAACGCAAAAACATTAGTTTCCTTTCAATTCTAACTTGAGATGAATTTTCACAACACAAACATGGCAAACATAAGCTACTTAATAGTTTGTCAAAAGTAACAAACGACATTTGAGGAATAGACCAGGAAGCACATTGACCGTGCACTAATAATAGGCAAATATTTATCATTTACTATACATGCATTCTTATACGCCGCCCATATTTAACAAACACAACTATACACTTACAATATATACTTACATTTCCATAAACGCGAGCCGAACAGATGAACTCAGGCTAGGGCCAAAGCAAGGGGCAGGGCCGGGACCAGGGCAGGGGGACTAGGGACGAGAGTATAGACTGTACGAGAGTCGGCCCACTGCTTTAAGGCGGTTTGGGTTTTCACGTTAATTAGCGGCAGTTGAACTGTGAGCCGTAAATCAAGAAGGGCCAAGTGTATGCAGCACGTGGGAGCGGACCACCCAGGGGACAGGGGCCGCGGCCCCCAGCGCCCCCAGACACTCTGTGCAGGTCACACTTGCATACATGGGCTAGCCTTGTAGACAGTGAATGAGGAAAGTCTACTCTATGCAAATACAAGGATAACCATCCAGGCCTCTTGCTAGTGATGTGTGCAGGTTTAAATAGTAAACTCATTCAACTGTGAAAACCAGACACTCATATTGAGAAATAAACAAAGCTAATTGCCGTTTGTTTCAAGAAAGAAGACGGGAAAAAATAACTCTTTCTCATAATAATATTTTTACAAAAGTAATTCTTGGCACTATAAGTAATGCCTAATTTCCTTCCATTATGACAGCCCACAAAGCTAGACCACTGGCTACTAAAATACCAAGGTTAATCTTGATTAAATGTCTTTCTGAGGCACAAAAAGCATATTTTACATAAAACATCCTTCAAGGAGATTGAAGTATGACATTTCCAACATAAAATATTGCTGATGGCAAGGCCAAGCATCCCACCTCTCAAATGAAAAGTATCAAAGCGGACCATAAAAAACCATTAGAAATCAGCAGCACATTAATATGGCTTGTGTGTCTGCTCATTATCTACTCCCCAATTCAAGTCACTGCTCTCTCCAACTTTCAACCTTTTTATAAAGCGCATTTCCCCATTCTACTCCAGTCTTTTCAGAGCTGTGCTGCTGCATGGGGCGTCTACACTCAGTGTTGAGGCCAGAAACTTTTGTTCAGTGGGCCCAGTCTCAGCAGGAATATCCTCCACCTGCTGCTGAAAGCCGAGGCTCACGATACAGCACACACACAGAGCAGACCCATTCAGCCCGGACATCACTAAACTAGAGGAAAAAATACTTATTAGCAGTCATTTGATTGGAGAAATAAGGCCAGGAATGCAGATATTGTTTAAAAATGTAACATGTGAGTTCATTTAATGGTTTGCATTCCGGTAGAACACAACTGAAGAGGGGGTTCTGGTGTCTCTGGTGATCAAGGACAGAATAAAGTCAGTTTCAGCTCAGCTTCAGCAGCGTCTGGTTCGGCCTCTACAGTTATGTTAAGGCTGACAGATGTGCCGCGCGGTGGCCTTAACATTTAGAATAAAGCGGCCTATTTTAGAAGAATATAGTTAAAATCTGCCATTAAACCAACACTGTGGAGACAAGCATGAATGATAGAAAGACCAAAGTGATTAACCTCGTGCTGGTCTTTTGGTTTGACTGTAATGAATGTAATGATCATTGAGGAATTGTTTTGAGAACATGCAATTGACTGGAGTAGCAGAATATAGAAGTGAGTGTGCAGCAGGTCCATGGGGCTCGGCTGGTGCTCAAAGAACCACAGCGAGCAGACAATTAACCTTTCACTCATTCCATCCCCACAGCAGAGGTAATACCAGCAAATGGCAGCATCCCCTTCACATACATCCACAACGTCCCGACATGAAATGAGTCCGTTTTCTATGGAAGGAAGCACCAGCTGTGGTTCTATAATGATACTGAGGCGACATTGTAGAGATTTGGATTCTTCTTCTATCAGTTTCAGCTGGTGGTGTGCCATGGTATTGTTGTTAATAAATAAGGTGTGTTCTTTATAAATATTATAACAATAATAAAGCCGCAGCAGTATATCAATACTCATGACACATCACAATACATATCGAGATACAGGGTACTTTCAAATCCATACAATATAGATTCCTGAACAATACAATACGATATGTTTAAGTAAAAATAAAGGCCTTTTGGCTCATTAACTAATGGTCCACCACCGTTGATGCATTTAGATTAGTTGTAATTATCAAAAACAAAAAAACAAATAAAATATCAAAACAATATTGATAAATTTGAACTATTTTAAATCTGAAAAAAAATGGTCGGGGGGGAGTAAAACTATATGACTAGATAAAAAAAAAATGTTTTTTGAAGATCAATACGTTATTTGGGGATTACACTTTCCCAGTATGCTTTTGTGTACTTTGTCTGCTGAAGAGGTTCAAAGTGCAAACTATTATGACAGTTTGTTATGACGAGAACGTGACTTTATTGGTGTTTTATGTTTGACATAGTGGAAGCTCTCGGCGGACACTGGGACGTCCGCGGCCTCAGAAGTTTCTGGAGAACAGCGGTCAAGTGCTCCCACAATGAAGAGGAGCTTTAGCTGAAACCGCGGAAAAACAGGATGTCTGGGTCCTGGGGAGAGAGCAGGGCGCATATGAAGGAGACGTATGGAGAGATGGAAGCATGCATTAGAGTTAGGTTTGTACAAAAGTGGCTCAAAAACAGACCAAAAGTCAAAAGGGCAGTTTAGGGGTTTTCATAGATAAAGGCAAAAATCACAAGACAGTAGTTAGATGCAAGAGGAAAGAAGTTACTAAATCTGGCACATGAGGCAGGGAGAAGGGGTAAACATGGACACACATCAAGGGTGGGGCAGTAATCAAGGACGGAAGTAAATCTGGAAACAAGGACAAGAAAAGGTGACATCAAAATAAAAACACAACAGCACAGGATGTGACATAGAGCACCTGTGTGTGATCATACAGACTACACTCACATCCATACCTGTGCATACAACTGATGTACTTTTAATGTACTGTGATTATGTATCATTTGAAGGCCTTGTGTGATTGTTTAATCTTGTTTTGTTAAGCCTCCCAAAGGTTTTTCTCCCACAGGGTTTTTAGAGTTGTTTTTTGCCAATTCAGAACGGTCAAAAGGGACAATCGGCATTCAACGACATTTATGGACTTGAGTAACATTTATGGACATACAGTGTGTCACCCAATGGACCAATGGCTATATGTGTTTATCATTGCATTTCTTGTGTTTGAACTGTTCTCTGATCTTTGTTGGCGAATCAATGACTTTGTAAAGTCCTCCGAGATAGCTACTGTTGTGAAAAAATAAAATAAAATTGAATTGAGCCTTGTGTATGAATTGTGATGAACTTTGACTAACCCAAAAGGTGCCTACAGGAGCAGAGAGGAGCACACAGTCTCCTCCATGACAGAGTGGAGACAAGCAGGAAGCCACATGCATCAATGAGGAGCCAGTGGGACACAATGGGAACAGGCGTATTGGCTCCAGAATCATGCTCGAGCAAACAGCGGCTCCAAAGGAACGCAATCAGTGGCATCAATACAATTCTCAGTAAAGGACAATCACGTCTCAAAAACATTCACTGTTGAAAAATACTTTTGAATCGACTGGAGCTGAACGAACACAAAGACGCAATAATAATTGGATAATTAACGTGTGCTTTATTTGTTTGGAACTCACGTAAGATGGGATTTAATTCAGCTTCGAGAACAAATCCTATTGTGAAGAATGCTTTGCACGGCCATTACTCTTTCCTTCAATTTGATTGCAGTATTTGTGTTCATCATTGTTGTTCAGTTCAGAAGTTTTAAGCCATTTGGCAGAAAACGGGAATAACAGGAATCACTCTTAGACTTTCATGCATCTCAGGGACATGTGTATTTTGGTCAGAGACAAACTTTTATAATCCTCAAGATAAGAAAAGCCTGAACGGTATTACCTCACTCGCATTTGTTTAGGCAGGCTTTCTCGCCTCACCTTACATCGGCCTATGTGTACTGTGCTGGAGGATGAGTGCTTCTGTACATCTCTGTATTATGTATTGTATGCTCTGTTAAACGTGAATGTAAATGATCCTGGACTGGGAAAGGCGCTAAAACTTTTAATTAAGAAAATATATCATTACACATTAATTGGCTGGGGGTCAAGTGTCCTATTGTTATGTTACTTTCTGTAAAAATGCTATGATATTCAACATGTTATTTTTATGTGCCTGGTAAAATGTGAAAAAACACTATGTAAGTTGATTATTATAATATTTCTGTCTACAATCCATGCAAATCTAAACAAATCAGCTCATTTTGAATCACGGCAGGGCGCCCCTATTCACGATTATGCTCAGTGTTGAGACTGGTCCAGGCAATTTACAGATTCCACAATTATATTTTCGATGACTGAACTGTTATGTTAGCAGTTTGCGTTTCAGAGCTAATGTCCCCAAAGTTGCAGAGGCTTCAGTTTCACTACACAAGTAAGTCCTTTCACTGGAGTGCAGATGTGCGTGGCAGTTGTTCTTGAATCCCACTGCAACAGTCCGCACAAAGACTGTTCCTGCTACAACACATTAATCTTATGTGTATCCACAGCTCACCAGGCCCCGGCCCCTGGCTACACATGACATTAATCCTAACACTGGGGCCTGGCATCGCCTTTTCGCCATTAACGAGGTAAGGTGACAGGATCTGTGAAGCGGCACCTTCTCGTGATCCCAGGCAGGCTGTCCCAGGGCAGACACACAGGGGGAGGTGTCAGACATGTCGTGTATGACAGCCTGGATGTGGCCTGAAAAGTCATCTACAGCTACTTGAGTATGATCAGGAGGAAAGATGCTGTGAGAGGTTTAGTAACAGCCTGAAGTATGTTATAGTCTTTAATGCACAGCAATGATGGCGTGGCTCAGTCGCTATAGCAAACCTTTTGGTAAGAGGGCTACTTTAGTTTGTCAGGCTTGTCCAGTAAAATCATTTATGCCAAATGTGACAAAGATTTCTCCATCATGAGATCAATGAAGTTTATCTTATCTTTATTAGCTATGACAGGGCTGGAGCTGGCTGAATATTAACTCTAATGTAGTTGGTGAGATTGACAATGAAATTTTAAAAAGGAATAAAAAAAAGAAAAGTCAATGTGTATATATACAAGTCAATGGAATTAATTCTCAAGGTTCTGTGCTTTACAATGACGATATATTCATGTGTATAGGTAGAGCTGAAGATGGCTGAATGACACTGTGAACTTATGTTTATGATTTAAAAGACTACTTTGTGTTAGCGAGGCAGAAGGCCACATTAAACTAAACCGTGGGCTGCAACTGGCCTTAGTTTGGACATGGATGAGCTACAGGGTGCCCCTCCAACATTTTAAACACAGGTACAAGCGCTGCTTGGAACAGTGAGACTTTGGCAGTATAGTCATGTGGGAGTCATGTGTGCCATATAAACCAACTCACAGGGACTGGCCTCCTGCTGGTGCCCTGAGTCAGAACTAAACATGGGGAGGCAACATTTCAGTTTTGTGCAGCTAAAATGTGAGATAGGCTTGTCTTAAACTGCATTCAAAAGAAGGATTGTATCTTTACTATTTTTCATGTACTGATATGTGAGAATAATCGAAGATTTGAATGGCTTGTGTGACTTTAATGTTTTTCTTGTTTTGCCCTGTGTGTGAACTGTGCAATACAAATAAACTTGCCTGGCCATCTACATACATGTGATTGTTTCGGTGGAATTTCAGTCAAATTATAATAATGACTTTCTGGAAATTGTATATGAAAGACTGTGAATGTATGTAGGGCTGGAGAGAGAGACGCTGGTCATGTGGAGCCAGACAGTGTCAACAGCTTATCTGTGAACGGCTGGCCACTGAGGAGAGCTTGACCCTTTCACCTTCTCACACAGCTCATGACATTATGATGACATTGAAGTTAATCTCTCCCACAGTTTTTAATCATGGGGTGTATGGCCTGGTGTGACCCAAACACATTTATAGCAAACCTGAACTCTACTTGTCCATATAGACACCAGTTTTACTCTAGCCAAAGACAGCAGACGACCCTGTTGACCGGTGTTATCTACAAGAAAACCTGCGACCTTAAATGATAACGTTTGGAATCGTTGTGACAAGATTTTCTGCAAGGATTTTGTAGTTGTATTATTCACTTGACAAATGCAATAAAAACCCCAAACTTTCCAAATCACACACTAGATGACAACAGCATCGCTTTTGTTAAGATTTTTAAGAATGGTTTTGCTCATAAAACAAAAGGGACAATAAAAGTCTAGCTCACAACATGATGAATGCAGCAGAAAGGACACATATTTATTAGTGCACGTTTTTCTCGTTCACGTTTACTGAAAATGAGTCCAACAGCTCAGCACGGATCTGCTCTCTTCCAAGAACTATCCTTTGCAATAGTGAAAACGGTCACTTGCGGAAACAGATAAAAGAGTGGTGAAATAAAGAGATACAAGATGACAAGCCATTTATTTAGTAATACATTCTGCAAACTAGAAATTTCTTCAAACTTCAAAAGGCAAAAAAAAGGAAGGAAAATGAAGAGATGTAAGGATCAGGGAGAAAAATGCATCAATTCACAGGCAAGGAATGCAATTTGTTCAATTGACAACACAAATACTACGATTTAGTTCAGGGAACAAAGGCTTTTTAAGCATGTTTTCTATTTTTCTCTGCCATACCTTTGGAGCTATGATAGAATACAAAATATACAGGTTTTTAGCAATGTCAAATCACTGACAGAGGCCTCGGACAAGATTTTTAATCAACATGACAATATCTACAGCACTTCTCTGAATTTAATCATAGATATATCCAACATGTGCACATAATCCAGTCAACACTTGAATTGGTATGAGATTATGTGAGGTAAAATATTTTCAGGTTTTATTCCTAAAAAGAAAAGTAAAAACATGGGAGGAGAAACAGAAAAGCTTCCAACTGACTACAACTGGAAGCTTGTACCTTGTTGAACCAGGACAGAATCCAAACACAGACATGGGCAACGCACACCGACATTCAGAAGCCAAGGCCCCCCTCAGCTGCTGCATGGCTTCTGTTTCATCATTAGAACCAATAGAGCCCATTGTATTTTTCATGAAGCCTTATAAAGATTCAGTGGGATTAAACACCCTTCGATCAGGATATGGCCAGCTCCAGTGCTGTGCTGAGGGGAACCTGGGCCATGTCTGCTGTGGCGCACACTTGTAAAAGGGAATACAGAAGATTAGGTAAGGCAAATCGGTGAGCTTATCTCTGAGTGGTGGGGAAAGAACCACCACGGTTAGGGTGGCACACCACATAACACAGGAACATGTTGGTTACAAAGAGGACCACTGATCAGACCGCCTCGTGCCAATAATAGGACACAGAAGGCAAAAATGTCAGCATCAAAGAGCTAAATACATTGGTTAATATTTCAGATTCATGATTAAGTGCAATGTATAGCCTTTTACTCTATTAGCCGTTACAATAAGCTATTATTACACTTTGCTAAATCCTTGTTACCCTGTTTGCAAGTATCACAAATAAGTGATTTGAGATGGTAGTTAAAGAAGCAATTTCATCTATGAAAAGATTAGAATCAAGTCTATTGACACAACCAATGTGATGAGGTAATTACTTTAAGCAACGTGAAAAGGGAGGAGGAAGATTTACTGAATTACGTTTTATTTAAAAGCAACCTGTCAATATTAAGTGTACAGTTTTACCAACATCTTCGATACACGCACAAAAAGAATGGGGTTCTTCTTAAACCAATAAAGCCTTTATTTTGGGACAGCATCTTGTAATGCAGTGGGACGAATAAAGAATCTCTTTATCTTAAGCGTTAAGGCTATATTATAGCATCTTTATTAAGAACTTTTAAATATTAAGAAGGGCTATATGTAATATGTTCTTAGTGGTCTAAGAAAGTTACAATACCATTGTTGCTAGAATATACCTGCCTGTGACACATGTAGCTCCCATGCATTGATTACTGATGCAATCCACCTGCTGGGGTTTAGCTAAAAATTGTACAAACTGTATCACTACTTAGTTTTGTATCTGATTTAATTTAAATACATGTGGTGCTATATTGTGAATTTTGTTGTACATCTCTATAACCGGCTAAATTTGACCTAACAAACTGGCAGCCCAAACGAGAGACTCATTCTACTCTGATTGGATAATCTGCTCGAAAATCTTAACTCGTTATCGGGGGAGTTATATTGAAAATATTACATACCGTTTCTTTGTTTTCAATTCAAAATATATTATAAATGATACATATATTAAGAATAATACAATTAATTACATTTTTAAAAAAGGTACATGTTTGGCATAGTGTTCTGTTTGAAATTAAAATGAAGTGATCAACATGCCATGTAGTGTTTTTTAAAAAAATGCAGTGCCCAGAAAGCAAAAAATTAAACAATAACATTTCTATTGTCTGGGTTTACAGCAGCCATGTGCCACACACTACAGTGCAAACTACAGTCCCCTTGAGGCAAGAATTTATTATTCTCTGCCGCCTGATACTTGTGTTGTGTGAGCAGAATGGCTGTGGTAACTTATTCATGCCTATTGGAGCCGGTGTTTAAGAGCTTCCTCAAAATGAAACGCATTTCTAACCAGTGCTCAAATCCACTCAGCCTTCAGAATTTGCATTGGTTCTTGTTTTTTCGCAGTGCACTCTCAATAGTAAACCGAATGAAGTCTATAGAAATGCCCTTGGACTGAGCACGGTCCTTGCTGAGTGCCTGGCCTTGACCAGAGAGCACTGCTGTCTTGAAACTGGCTAAAAGAGGCCTCAAGAAAAGCATGAAATACCTTAATAGTTTTAGGCCAATTTTGTCGAATCAGCTCAATGTGATCTTTGACACTTTTGCCACAGACGCACATTTAAAAGAAGGTAAAATATTTTACACAAATCATAAATGGGAAATGTTATAATGAAAGACTGAAATACAGCAAACATGACTCTGGGATCAGAATCAGAATGCGCATTTAACAAAAAACCTTCAAGCGACAAGATTTATTCCTTGAAAGTCAGAATTACAAATGTCCAACAACCATGTGGCAAAAAAATAACACTTTTTGAATAGGTTTGAGAATACAAGCTAAATTAACGAATTAAGTTAATTTTGTCTTATGTTTAATGGATAGTAGGTGTTTGTGTAAGACAAATGTTTGTCTCAAGATTAATTTAATTCTTAGGTTATTTTAAAGTATGCTTCAAAAGGAAATGTTGATCACCCAAACACAGAATAACCATATTGCCGTGTTTAACAAAACAAAATAAGCATTAATTTGCCCCATAGGTTACACCTCATGAAAAATATTCAACAAAAGGTTGTACAAACAAGTTCAATTCAATCAATTAGGAAAATTGATTGGAGTCGTTGTACTACTGGCCAGTTAAATCAAATATCAAATTAATATTATATAGTGTTACATTATAAATAGAGTAGCTTTAAAAAGGTTCCACAATAACAAATGAGAAAAAAAATCATTTGTTAGCGGTGAGGGGTGGAATCACTGAACAGCACAATCAAAAAAGGAGCTTTCTTCAAGCTTAATCATGTTGAACAATAAATATTTTTCATTTTAATTTGGAAAAAATTTTCCTTTTTCGAAGCAGTTCAAGGATTCCACAGAATAATACAATCTGTTGCATATTATTTTGAAATACTTTTCAAACGCCAACATCCTGTGTGTTGCGTTCAGTGATGTGACGAGGGGCAGAATATAAAAAAGAACTTTGATAGGAGCATTCAGACCCCCTTTGCACCATCACACAGGGGCACTCATTCAACCACACGCTTTCAGGGCTGTGTCTAATGTTCCAAGAGAAGCATGTTCAGAAATCCACATAGAAAAATAAAAATACAATAAAAGCACAGGGTTAAAATTTTGTGATACAGAGAGCTTACTGTGCTGTTAACTATACATTTACCCGTTTCTTCAAAGTACAACTGTTGAAAGTGAGAAGGAAAGCGCTGTGTGGTGGAAGGGCAAGGAGGAGTCATTACTCACATTTGAAACAGTTCCCAAAGGGCAGGACAAGGCAGACAGTGCATGGAAGGTTCTCTTTTTCATTTAACTTAATTTTAAGCTGCATAAATACAGGTCATTTGCACACAACAATTGCACTTCACAAAAAACAGAAATATACAAACACACACATAGAAATGCAAATCAAATTAATTACAGCAAAAAATAAACTTTCTACTGAAGCAGATAATCAAACAAAAGGAAAAAAAAAATCTTGAGGACTCACTTGTTATGGGTTACTTTAGAAAAGAGTATAGGGTGAGGACAGATGGAGACAAGAAGCTGAGGATCCTGAATCCAGAGTGGACTGGTGCAGCACTGAACAGGTCTGTGTGCATGCATCTGCGCCTCCCTCTGCTCTTTCCTTTTCCCTTCTTGAAAACCCAAAGCTCAGAAGTACAGGGGCCTCTGAGCGAGCTGCTGTGGTCTGGAGAGGTGGTGCTGTGTAAACGCTGTGTTAGTGCCGGAGCTTGGGTTACCACATGTCGTCTGTGGAGGCTGAGTCCTTAATGAAAAAGGGAAAGCAAGTCTTCAGAGGATTCTCACCACTTCTATTCACAATCACTGACAGCTTTTGCACAGAGAGCAACAAACACAACAGGATGTACACAAGCCTGAATGGGTCATACGACACATATGATGGGTTGATGGAATGCTGCTACAAAACAATTTCATTCTAAGATGAAAGATGAGCAACACTGAAGTACTGTAACATACAGTATTGTGTTTCTGAGACAGTCTGTGTGTGGAGCGGCGAAAGCAGAACACTACAGGGACCAGGTTCACAAATGCAGGTTTGAAAATATGTGGATACACTGTGGCACCAAAAGCCACAGCTTGTTAAGACAGAGTTTGTGCTTAGTTTAGCTCATATCAAATAAATCAACACCAGATGTGGGATAAGGCAAACAGCCGTGTTATATTCAAGGTAACAATTCTTGAAACAATGTACAAGTGGTAGTTACTTTGTAGGCAGAAAAAGTCATTTTTGGCTCAGATCAGCTGATGGGTTGTAATCAGGGACAGAAATAAGTTAATGTCAATTTTCAAGTTCAATGTTTTGTTGAGTCAGCACTGTATTTTGATACCTTCTTTATCTTTGTAAACATCCTTATAAATGTGAATAACAGTAAATGTCCTGTTAGTACGAAGAAGGCGTTCTCAGCTAACTGTCCGTGTGGAGCAGCTCCCTCTCTCAATGTGGATCTCCCCGTGTTTCTCACCTTTTCTCCCACTGGGTTTATTTTGAGTTTTTCCTTACCAATGCAGGAGGGTCTGTTGGACAGTGTTTAACAAGAAGGACTGTGGTGATGATCCAGGAAACTCTCCCTCTAGACCAATACATGTGTGTTATATATTTTTGGTGTCTTAACTTTTTATTCTATGATCTGTGTTGACAATTTTAACGATTTTGTTAAGTTCTGAGACGACTACCGTTGTGATTTGTGATTTAGGGCTATACAAGAATAAATTGAATTGAATTATGGCACATGTGGACTAATCCCTAGAACAGATTGAAATTAGCTTGTGCTAAATCTAGTGCTGCCATCTTTTCCTGCACATGTTCAATAATTAAAAAACACATTTCCAGTTGAAATTAGGATATCCAATTCCATGAACAATAAAACAGAAAAAGAATTTAGTAACCATCTAAATGGAAATAACACTATCGCGTACATGCAACTTATTTTTAACACAAAAAAGGAAAGCGCTAATTAAAATAGCAATTCAAAAACCTTACATGAAGTAAATCTCAATGTAAAATACAGAGATGAAAAGCGTGCGGGGATCTAGGGCAGTAGAATTTAACCAAAGTAAAATACATTATGGCCTTCAAGGTTAAGTCACGACAAGACAGTGAAAATTCCTTGTGCTGACCTAATGCCACTGAGCCATGAATACAGCCATTGTGCCCCTGAGCTGACACTTCCTTTCACATTTAGACTAAGAATGTGAGCTACCACAATATTCACATGCTTGTTTTTGTTTGAGAAAACCTTCGTGGTAATTGTGTTTTGGAGCTGGGGTTGATGCTGAAATGATTAAGATTTTTGATCGTGGCAAGTCAGTGTTCCTGTTGAATAGAACTTAAGAGAAACGTCCACTCTTCTCGCCGAACACACAGAAATCCACAGTCGAGGGAGAGTTTACATCCAACAGAAAATGTCTTAGTATTGCATTAATATACAAATATATTTAACAATTAAAAAGGAAAAGAGGTGACGTTTTGAACTTCAGTGTTGACCTATCTTGGTCAACAAGTAATCCAATTAATTACTCGGGGTTCCATTTTTGTAATTTTTGGGTATAAAATGGCTCATTAGTCGTTGGTTACAGTTGACTAATCTTAAGAAGTAGCTGGTGGCCAGAATACTCATGTAATTTCATTAGTCTAGCAATGTGCATTTTACACAAGAATACACAACGTTTCTTTGACATGTGCAATAAAGGGAGCAAAAACAGATTGTGTGAGCTCAGTCAATTGGATACAGGGCTTCCCCAGTATCTTCTGAGCATCATCAGTGCCTTGGTTTTTCTGCTTTGGGGGTTTGATGCAAGTGTAGCAATATGCAGGGCTGTGTAAAATATAAAACACACATAAGCCCTCATGCAAATCTGGTCTCACCCAGTCTCCCCTGGACGTGAGCTACAATAAAACCAACAAACTTGCGTACAAGGCTACTTGGGAGGCTGACAGCACCGTGCAGTGTCTGGAATATTTTTGTTGATTGACAGCACCCGACCTTAACTCAATCTCAGGACACTGAATCTTTTATTGTAGAGGTTACATTGGTAAACAATTAAACAATTGTTATGGGAAAAATAAATCGATGAGGCAAGAAATTCTCCAAGGGCAACATTTAACCCCTGACCCGCAGTTTGGTCATCTGGTTTAGACATGTGGTCTAAAACACGTCGAAACCAGAAAGCCAAATTAAATCCATCACAAAACATTTACGTGGACTAATGCAAATGGATTAAAGTGTACACGTTGACTTTCCCAAATAGGGAGTATAACTCATTGGGACCACGTACAGCACATATGTGACCACCATGTGCACATTGTTGCATGTTTGCACCGTGGACGTCCTAAACATTAGTGGAAGTGACACGTTTTAGCCAGCTCTGGTCCTCCTGGTCTTGGTTCTAATTCTGCAGTGCATGTCATTCACTATCCCCCTTTGACAAAATTCACAACACCATGAACGTTGATGCATCTTTACTCCCAAATCCATTTTTGACCCAGCCAACATGAACATCTGATACGGGTATGGGTGTCCCAGCTTTGTCTTTATTTTTTTATTTCAATACCTGATGCCAAATCCTTTGTGTACTTTGACCCCGTCTTACCAGGGTTAAAGTTTCTGTTGGCTGATGGTTGCTGCATGGTGGAAGCCCCCGCCCTCACTTTCTGTCTCACCAACAGTGGATTATGACATGTGTTGACATTTATATCATTTGGAACGATCCATAGCGATTGTGCACGGGACTCAGGAGTGTACTATTAACTTGCAGAGAACAGTGATATAAACACACTGAAGTCAACATTTCTCGAGTTGTACATGTGAGCGTGTATGTAAATGTCATCAAGTTTGTGTTTTGGAAAAAAGGTTTTTTTTCTACTTTAACACAATTTCTAATGTTTAAAACATTCAAAAATATTCTGTTATGATTGATTTAATCATGTGCAAAAATTTACTTTGACAAAAAAAACCAACAGTGGGTCCTCAGGACACCTTACACTTGTGAACATCACGTTGGTCAAGTGTAAATGAGTACTAAAATAAATAAAGTAGAAATAATAATAACAGAAATCCATTTAAGATAAACAGCACATGGTTCAGTGATTATGAAATGCATGCGTATTTGTCAAAACATAAAACATGCATCACAGAGTAGGGGTCGACCAATTATTGCCAGCAATATTTGCCAATAATGTAAAATATATTTTTTACTAGTCAAGATAGTTTAGGGCAGCCTACTGATAATTTTGTTTTCTTATATAACGCTACAACCGTAACACTTGTATGATTAGTCGTTACTTTGATCAAAATGAAATCAAAGAATTTTGATGAGATCACATACATCATAATAAATTCCTTCGTTACATCATATCCACTTTATATACAGTGGGATACTTATGTTTTGTATCTATCGTTTTTAAAAAATAAATAAAACGTATGCTTCAGGCATTTCATGTCCAACACTTTTTTTTGTCGAACAAAATTCAAACGTGTTCACTTTTATGGCAAATCGGATTTCTACATGGGCCATAACAGGAGGTTCTTATCTGTTATGGGCCACCTTGACTGATTATCAATACCGGCCCTGAAAATTGCATATCGGCCGACCTCTCTCAAAGAGCTACTTTGTGAAGACTCTGTACTTACTGTGTCATCATTTCGATACGGGTTCAGTTTGTTGTATACTGCTTCGACTACACCTCGCCTGAACAAAAGAAGTACAAACTGTTAATCTGTTTTATGAATTTACGATTTATGATTTTCTTTAAAAGGATACATCTTTATTAGGGCTGGGAAAATGATAGACTTAATTAATTTTAACACTGATAAAGAATCCAACAGGTGTTTCTGCACTGCCTCTGCATCAGCAGATTTGGGGTGTACAGTGTCCCGTATGAGAGCGTGGGGTGTCTGACTGTGCCTACTACAGAAAACTGCTGTCTTTTCGCTGTCCCCCTCCACTTTCAAGTGAATTGAGAACTTACTTTTCTGTCTGAAAAAGTGGACCTAAAAGATATGTGACACAATTTTAGGTGAAAGGACGCAATTTTACTTTAGGCGCATTAAAAGTAATTTTATCCATCCATCCATCCATTTTCTTATTTTAAGTATCAATAATATGCATTTATTAATCTGAAAGCTCAAAAACTTTTAAACATTACACCAGTTTTTAAAATATTAATTAATATTATGATCTAACTAAAAACGTTTTGCATAAACAATACAAACAAATGCAATTAAATTAATTGGAATCTGGATTGTTAAGATATAAGATAATAGACTATATAACAAGTTTGTGGTGATTGAAATCCTTTAACACAATACTTAAAGCTATATTAGGAGGATTTTCCCAAAATTTTGAAAAGAACCGCTATCTACATTTTTCAAACAAAACTCTGGTCCTATTTGACGAGCACGTATCACCAGGATGATGATCCATCCAGAAGAAAATCCTTAAGAAATGTGAGCAACATTGAGGATTCAGTGATCAAACTTACTTGCTCGCCAATTCCCCTCCAGGTGGAAGGTTAGGGATACTTTCAGATGCTAATGTCCGCATCACATGGACCAAATCCGGGACTCCCTCATCTCCCTGTTTTTTCATTATTTCTGATGAAAAAAGACAAAAAGGTGGCATTCTTTCAAATAACTACTATGTTGAAACTTGTTTTTTGTCTCTTAAAAGTATGCACCTTCTACTCTGGTTTCCAGGTATTTATCCAGCTCCAGTTCACGATTCACTGCTTCAGGTGAAACCTTTGGCGCCCCAGAAAAACAGACTAGTACAACACTCATATTGTCTCGACTCCCCTGTCAATAAAAAACAGTTTAGTAATGAAGTCAAAGAGAAAATTGAAATTATTACACTCACAAGTACATACCTTGTACAAACAGGTGTCAAGAATTTCATTGCTGACTCGTTCAAGGTCATCAGACACTTCTAACCTTGACCTGACGAAGTCACAGAGTTGTTCATTGGCCATAACGTCCCAGATGCCGTCACATGCTAGAATTATAAATTCATCTTCTGCTTCACATCGTTCTATGGCATAAACTTCAGGCTCCGGAGACACCAGCTGCTCTGTGGGTCCTTTTCCATGCACGCATTTGTAGTCAAAGTCCCCAAGCGCTCGGGACACAGCCAGGGAGCCATTGACACGTTGAATCATAACAGAACCACCAGCATTCTGGATCCTCTCCTTCTCCAAAGGATTATTGGGTTTGTGATCCTGTGTGAAGAAGTGCACAGCCCCAGCCCTGCTCAGTAGAGCACGAGAGTCACCACAGTTGATAAAGTACACATGAGTGGGAGAGATTAGCACTCCCACTGCTGTGGAACCACTACGGTCCACTCCATGCTTCTTTTCTGAGATGGTTCTCATATGTTCATCAATCTGAAGGAATCCTGTGCGGATCCCATTCTTCACACTGTCTACACAGGTTTCCTCCTGCAGGGCACTCTGGAAGTCTGGATTGGTTGTGATGTGCTCAAGCAGGTGCTCACAGCAGTATTTAGCCACCTGAGAGCCTGCGTGACCATCATAGACAGCAAAGAAGGACCAAAGGTCCAGCCCATGAGGCAAACTAACTGCAGCTGTGTGCGCGTCTTCCATCTCCACACGCCAGCCCTGCATACTGCTCAGACCGAACTTCAGGCTATTCCCCTCACCATGAGAGGTGTATTTCTCCATCTTTGGTTTATCCAAAAATGCCCCCATGGTGTCACACCTGTAATTTTTAAAGCAAGAAAAAGACAAGTTATAACATTACATTATAACACAACCAAAATCAAATATTTGTCAGAAGTATTGACATCCAGAGCAATTTGATGCAGACATTGTTTTTGTTTTGTTTTGTTTTACCTTTGATTACAGTCTAGGATTTCATTCAATATTAACGCCATATTTATGAAATATGTAGCAAGTGTTAAGGAATAAAAAGTGGCCGAAGCAACAGTACAAACACAAAGTTAGAATGTATACAACAGTCTAGAATCTAAGAACTAACATATAGCATGGAGATGTTATATAACAAATGCTTCACTGTTTAACTCATTAATGAGGAGGAAAGCACAATGACCAAATCATGACAATTAAAAATAAAGACTCAGCCTTTCGTGTGTGTCCCATAAATTTCGACAGTCCTTTTATGTTGGTTAACATGGCAATCTGTGAGAGCAACCTTTGGCCTTTCTGTGTACCACCTCTGCTAGCCTAGCATGCAACCCCACCAAACATCAAATACTGCTTAAAACAAGCGAAGCGACTTACCAAAAATCCAATAACAAATGGACGGGAGCAAAGCAGCAAAAAACAAATGTGAACTATGTTCTTCTGGTTACACGCGAACGGGCAACCCGATCAAATAACTTAAAAGAAATTACGACGGCACAGCTAGGCTAGCTAGCCAGTTAGCAGGTAATAATCGTCACTCAACACAAAATGGATCTAATTATAGTTACGAATGTCTCTGTTAACGTGCGTCCTTGTAGAATTACATTATCCCAGTTGACGAGTTAAACTATGTCTAATAATGAATTCTGGGGAAATAAATGGCCGCGTTTGAGTGGCCGAGCTTGGGGAAGCTGAAACGTTTGTCCCAGCCTCTCCACTTGACAGCTTGACAGCTTGCTAGCTAACTTTAGCCACAGCCTCGGCCATGGCCCGGATGTTGCAGGCTTTGGGAACGCATGACGTCACCCCAGCAGCGCCAGCGCGAGCCCAAAAGCAAAGGCACCCTTTCTTTTTTTAACAGTGGTTGAAGTACTCTCATTGTATATTCGAAACAGTTCAGTCATCAACGGGATCACTATAGCCAGTAAAGAAATAAGAATTACTCAATTAGCTGATGACACTGCTCTTTTTTTAAGAGACAAACACCAAGTCGCCCCTGCAATTTCTTTAATCGACAACTTTTCTGCTGCATCTGGTCTTGAACTAAACAAGCATAAATGTGAGATATTACCTCTGTATAGTTCACAGGATCACCATATTTGCAACATCTCTGTGAAAAACAATACAAAATATCTTGGAATCCACATATGCAAAAATAACCACGAACGCCAACAACAAAATTTTGCACACCGGATCAAGAAAACTACCACCATTTTTAACATGTGGCTACAAAGAGACATTTCCATCTTTGGCCGAGCCTTGCTGTCCAAAACGGAAGGCATCGCAAGACTTGTCTACCCTGCCCTCTCTCTCTACGTAAACAACAGTACTGCAAAGGACATCAATAAATCAATTACCAACTTTATTTGGAAAAACAAGAAACATTATCTTAAAACCAATATTCTCACAGGTTCAAAAGGAGAAGGGGGGATCGAAATGCTGGATTTCATCGATATGAATTACACATTTAAAATCAAATGGATTCAAGAGGCATTAAAAAACCTGAACTCAATATGGTACCTCATCCCCAACCTAGTATTTAATAAAATAGGCGGTCTTCATTTTATCTTAAAATGCAATTACAATATCAACAAACTTCCAATAAAACTCTCTAATTTTCATCAACAAGCCCTTACAGCGTGGAAGCTCTGTCACATCCACAACTTCTCCCCACACACCTGCATTATCTGGAATAATGAATATATATTAAAGCGCAAGAAATCAATCTTTGAATCATCATGGATCGACAAAGGTATAATTACAGTTTCCAATTTAATCGATATTCATGGCAATATTTTAAGTTATGATAACTTTCTTTCTAAGTTCCAGTTTCCCATCAGGTACAAACAGTACAAAGCTGTTACAAAATGCATTCCCGATGGACTATTACACTTAATGAGAGCTTCACAACTCACTCCAACCATAATGACCACAAAGCTTTTTCTCAATGGACTGGACATCACTAATCACAAATGCAACAATAAACATATTCGACAAATATTTCAAAATATGAAAAGCATTCAACCCAGAGGGAAATTTTTTTGGAACTCCACCTTTGATAATATAAACTGGCATAAAAAACATGGCTGTTACCCTACCAATTCCCCATTAATAATAAAATACGTGAAACTCATCTCAAAATTCTACACAATATCTACCCCACAAACTCCGAAGTCTCAAAATTCATGAACATAGATCCAAATTGCTCCTTTTGCAATACAGTTCCAGAATTTATTCAACACTTATTCTACTCATGCCCACTCATCACGCTTTTCTGGAAAGAGATCAGTCAATACCTCTCCCAAAGACTAAATATCTCCATAACTATCTGTGACAGAAACATTATCACCCACTTTTCTCACCAAAACAATAAAATCGAAAGAATCACCAACATATTCATTTTATTTGGCAAACAGCACATACATAGATGCAAATACAGTAAAACCAATCCATCCTCCCAAGCAGTCACTCTCGAAATCAAGAGCTACATTAAGTCTATAACCCTAATAAACAGCAAAAAAACCAACTCCACAGTCAAATTATTAGAACCCATAACACATCAACTCTAGATGATCGTCTCCCTTTAGCGCCCTTTCTTTCAATCTAACCTCTCTATAAAGTCATTTAATTTTATATAATACCTCACTTCCTTTCTCTTTATCATGAATGTCATCATTTTCTGTATATATTGTAAATATCTTTGTTTCTGTTTTTGTCATGTAATGTATATACAAAAAAAAAAAAAAAAAAAAAAAAAAAAAAACAAAAAAAAAAAAAAACAAAAGCAAAGGCATGATCCGTGTCATTCACATTCATGTATCCATAGTCAAGATGATGCTGCAATGTATCCTGCCTTTGGCTCATGGCCATGTTCAAGACTAAAGTGAAACACAAAATAATGTGGTACGTTACTAAACTAAGGCTCGCGGGCCAAATGCGGCCCGTAGTGTCATTTTACGTGGCTTTCCGCGTTACTAACACAAACTACCGTTTGAGGTAGTTTCACGGTGTCATCTAGCCAACTTAAGTTCCACCAATGTAGTGATGTACCTCATTGTAAAGAGGATTCCCTTTGGAATCCAGTCGATTAATTTATTTGTATTTTGATTGTGTCACAAAATTATGTATATGGCAGTAATGTTGCTGTTGTGTGAATCAATATTCTTACTAAAACATTTTGACACCCCTGTTTCAAACCATCTAATACATGAGCTTTTAGTGTTGGAAGTGTACTTACTTTACGTTTTTCTATATCATACATGTATCTATATGTAGTTAATTCCATGTCATTATTTTCGTACATATTTTCGTATTTCCAAACTGGTCTGACTCTGGTTCTGAGATGAGTCTGCTTGGTTTTCCACCAGAGAGAGCAACACTGTGCTTGTACTTGTACACTGTGTGCAACAGTTAGCATTGGCCTTTCAACAAACTGTTTTTGCTGTACTTTACGTTATATTAACTGGTTTTAGAGTAGAAGTGAATGAAGGTAAATACAATAATTATCAAAAGAATGCAACAACAAAGAACCCTACAAATTATTTCTAAAAATTAAATCTGGGGGAAAACTTAACATTTTTGAGGAAATTTCTCCGAATCGTATTAGTTTGAATGAGAGTAGTCAAAATTATGGTTCTGGGAGTTCTGGTAGTTTCAGAATACTGGCAGTCCTGGTGTTAACTTTTAACTTTTTATGAACAGTGACAGAAATACCAGGTGCAAAGAAGAACAAAGGTTAGGAAAGCAAAATCGTCAATAACCCAAAACTAGGCTATAAGTTAAGTAAAAAGACTGTTACTAAGTCATAAAAAGTGTTGAATGTGTAACACACCCAGCCTCACGCACAACAAATACAAAGACATAAAAAAAGGACGTAACTCAAGAATGTTTCCCAGATTATAGGTTTCTTTTCAATTGGTATTTTTTATTTTCTTTCACATTCAGTTGGTCTAACTGATTCGAATTTGATGTAAATCACACTTCAGAAGTCCTCAGATACCTATCAACCATGTCTTAAATATATACAGTCTATGGTATAAACCTCAGTGAAGTTTTCAATCTTGTTTAACATTATTATTATTTAAACTTTTACATAATAAAATACATAAATAAACAAACGATCAAATAAATAACAACTGATTTAAAATAACGCAAAAAATAAAAAATAAAAATAAAAAAATACACGAAACCAAGGAAATGACGCATGCGCAGTTTGTCCTCTGCCTCCTAAGCCGCTTCCTGGCTTTATAGAGCCATGCTTCCTGGTCGCTGAATGTAAACAGCTGAAGGAGCAGTTCTGTGACCATGTCGGTGCTGGAGTCGAGTCTGGCGTTCGTGGTGTGGTATCTCTTCCCACTGTACGTGGTCGTCTCTCTGGTGTTTGCAATTTTTGCAGATGCTGACATGACTTTGTTATGGGCCAATCTGGTGGGACACAGGCCAGGTAACGACCCCTCTGTTAAACTTACTACTGTTTAGAACTCATAGCATTTCTCTTACCACACACGGGACTCTTAAAAATGTGTCTTATTGGGGTAATTGGGGCACTTATAACGCAAGTATATTATCAAGCGATGACGAATAACTTTCCCCAATGTTAGTTGTAAGTAATATACAAATATTTAATGAGTTACTCCGGAAAAGTATTGTTCTTAGTGTAATACAAGGCATCAGAGTAGAGCACACACGCAGAATGTGTTTGTGTGTTATGTAGTAGGATATTTACCTTTTTAATGGTTGAATTCAGAATACAGTTTGCCCATGTTACTTAAAACAAATCTGACTAATACATTCTACTTTATTTTGTCTTTTTTCTCATGATCATGTATGAGAAAACACACGAGAGTGGCAAAGTACTTTGTTTCAATTACTTTTTCAAGTAATCAGATTCCAATACTCAGAGTATCCTGTTCAGGTTTAATTAGGAAATAATGTCAGCATTTTGATTAGTACATGTGTCTGGGGATACATGATTAGAATTAGAAATCAAATTCTTACATTTAGTTATCTAAAAAAGGAGTGTATTTATTTGTCTGAATGATCTCACTGGGGGAGCGACAGTGGCTCAGTAGAGCTCAATAGAGCATTGGCCTTTGAGCCTAAAGGTAGCGGGTTCGAGCCCACCACAAGACCTTCTCGGCTGACTCCCACTGATGTCAGCTGTTGTTGTGTCCTTGGGCAAGACACTTAACTTAACTTTGCCTGAAGCTCCCGCTGAAAGATCAAGGCAGCTCAGACAAAGAAGAGCCATACTCCTGTGGACTCTCCACCTGCAGGAGGATCAGTGAGGGCTTGTGCTCTGAGTACTGGGTGCAGCTCAGACTTCTACTCCCTCAACCCAGAAAGGGATTAAGGGGAAGAAAATGGATGGATGGATCTCACTGGGTAAAAAAAATAACACAATAACACATAACGCCAAGTGTCACATAGTCATAAACAAGGAGTTCTATAAACAAACAAACACAAATCCCTGTGTAACAGCAGGGCTTGAAAATTTCCCTATGTTATAAATGTATGTTGTTTGTATCATGTTAGTTCAGAGACTAACCCCTGTCTCTTGTTGAAGAGAGGCGACTAAAGCACCGGGTGGTGTGGGTGACAGGAGCCTCCAGTGGTATTGGGGAGGAGTTGGCGTATCAGCTGGCTCAGTGTGGGGCTCGTCTTATCCTGTCGTCACGCCGGGAAAGTGAGCTCCAAAGGGTCAAACGCCGGTGTTTAGGTAAACGACAATAATTGAACTCTTTATGGAATATATTAACAGTGACTTATGTATTTATGATTCTTTCAGAGTGCTCACATCTGCAAGAAGATGATATACGTGTTCTACCACTTGATTTGTTGGAGAGGCACTCTCACGAGGCCATAACTCAAGCTGCTATTCAGTACTTTGGACATGTACGTTTGTGGTAGTGGAGTAGACGGTACCTAAAAATCTCAAAAACATAGCTTATGACTTATTAGTTGCATTTAATGGAAATTAGCTATCTTCCTATAATCTGGGGGTGAACGTCTGTCATTCATGAGCCTAATTGTCTGTACACTGTCCCTTCAAACAGATTGATGTCTTGATAAATAATGGTGGCCGTAGTCAGCGGTCGCTGTTCTTGGAGACTAATCTTGAGGTGTATTCTGCTTTGATGGAGCTGAACTTCCTCGGCACAGTGTCCCTCACAAAGCAGGTGCTTCCTCATATGACAGAGCGCGGCTCTGGGACCATTGCCACTGTGAGCAGTGTGGTGGGGATAGCTGGAGCCCCTCTGGCCACAGGATACTCTGCAAGTAAACACGCCCTCCAGGTACAGACCGATCACATATCAACACTGATTTATTTTTAAGGTATCCTAACAATCTTGTGTTCACAGGGTTTCTTCAACTCGCTAAGGACTGAACTGACTGACTATCCAAACATCCTTGTGAGCACAGTGTGTCCTGGCCCAGTGCAGTCAAAAATAGTTGATAATGCATTCACAGAAGCTCTGCATAAGGTGTATTTAAGTATTTAATATGTAGTGTTTATGTTGAGTTACTGTGTTATTTGATACTTAAACCCTGATTTACACTTTCATGTTTCAGCCTGTACCAACGGTTGGGAGTCAAGAGCACAAGATGTGCACCAGGCGCTGTGTGCGTCTGATGCTCGTGGGAATTGTTAATGGAATACAGGAAATGTGGATCGCACAGCAACCGTTCCTTTTCTTTTACTATGCATGGCAGTACACTCCCACTTTTGCCTGGTTCATCACTAATAAGCTTGGCAAAAAAAGGGTGCAGAATTTTAAAGCTGGTTTGGTAAGTTTTCCGTCATTTGTATTACAATTTCCGCCCCATACTGACTGAGCTGAAGTTGGCAGAGGGCCACATAAATGACACAGAGGGCCGCAATTGGCTCGTAGGCCTTAGTTTGGACATGCCTGCCTTAACTGTAATCTTGTAATTTAAGAAGAACCTGTTGTATAGTCAGAAATGCAGAGGTCAATTTCCTCGTTTAAACCTAGATGATGCTCCCAGAGTATCTATCCAACATATGTCTAGCGCTGCATAGATTTTATTCACTGTTAAACTGTTATCTTTTGCTTGAAAGTCAGTCTGATCTCTTTGAACGTTACATAGCCTAGTCCTTGAAGAGCACCATGCCTTTATACATGTTTCAACTGTATAAAGGCAATGTTTTTGATCTCCTAATGCACCTCTCTAGAAGTAAACTATCTTTAAAGGTTGGAAGTGAAAAGCCACATTATATTCAGGGTTGCTGAGTTATCAAGTTAAGCGTAATATGCAAAGTTCCGAATTTTGGACGGACCAAGAAGCAAATGTTTCAAAGTAAATCATTTACATATTAGAATGTGTATGTTCAGGCCTAAATTATTACTCTAATGCAACACAACTGTCTATTTTATTCCCACAGGATGCAGACTCTGCTTATTTCAGCAAGCCTAAAGCCTCATGAGGCCTTAGGAAGGAGACTTTGTTCAATAATCGCACACAATTCAGATGGTAACACATTTGGGCCTGGATTTCTGGATAATTTCAAGCTACTTTTGAAAGTTGTTGCCTGCTAACAAGTTTATTTTTCATGTCTTTTTTACTTCTAACATTTTGGGTTTACGTTCAAGGAAAAAAAAAACATTGTTATGCTTTCATTACTTTATGTATGGGCCAGTGCAAAAATCATAAAATAAAGGAGCTCTGTTTAAGGTTGTTGCATACTGGTTGTTGTCCCATCCCTATTGCCCTTTAAGCTCCCAGTCGTACAGTAATTATTTAAAACAAAGGAAGGTTGCGCACCCATCATCTGTACTTCAGTTGGCAGGTTTTCCCAACGTTTTCTTATCCGAGTATAGGATATGAATGACCATCAGCGAATTTAATAATCTAAACAACATTGCCAGGCCCTTTATTATTGGAACATATAAAAATACAACAGTTATACACAAAAGACTTGACAAGGAAAAGCTGAGTGAAGTTGTAAACAAGTGTATTGTAAACAAAATGCCAGCACAAACAATTACACACATCAGAATATATTAAAGGCACAATGTAAAGTACACGAAGGAGAAGTATTGAGCCCTTATCTTACAAATGAGATGGGCAAGTCCTTATTTTGAGCATATGTTTTATTTACAATTAAAATGTTGCTCTGTTGTGCAGTTTAAGCATAAGTTAAATAATGCCACATCACGTCAACTAGGTGACCTTGTTCCATTTGAACTGCTCTAAGGTTGAGGGTCAGAGGCTGGGGAAATGTAGTGGGACAGAGGAATAGATGGGGTATCCTAGAGGAGGGTCTGCAGCCTGCACGGTCAGGTTCCTGAGGAGGTAAGGATGCGCCTGGATGCTGTAGCGCTCCTCGTCGTCATTTGTGGCATAGAGAAGCTCCCAGGACAGGTTGGCCCACTGTCCCCGGACCCCTTCCCCATTTAGACGGCCCACCTGCATCAGTTGCTCCTGCAGGGATAAGACCCGTCCTGTGTACGTGCCCTGTAGAGACAAACAATTTCACTCTGCTGCCGTTTAAGACCACTGGAAGACGCCATCGTATTTATAGATTTACAAAAGAAGTTATTCCTTGCTAATGCATGAGGGTCTAAGGCCAGTGGTGATGATTCAAGGACATTTAACGACAAGTCTGGACATTTATTAACATGTATGGACATCGGTCATCCACTCCTTACAGACCAATCGAGTTGCTTGTCTCCAAAGAAAATGAAAGATGAATTTCATAGGGCATTCCGGTCCTAGATTAGGTGTGTTAAACCGGTTACAGAAAGGGCCGGTGTGGCCACAGGTTTTTGTTCACACCAGACTTCACCCATTTCCTCATCTCATAACTCCAGGCAACTATAATTTCCCTACATGTACGTCTGGGTCTGCTCTCAAGTGTCTGCAGTTACCTTGTTAGTATCCCATACGACCAATCAGCGAGCGGGGGAGGCGTGTGTTGAAGGTAGGATGTCGGTGACGTCAAGAGTTTGCACCGAATTTGCTGGTTGTAGTTTGGCAATGGCGGAGAATGCTATTGTAAAGTTATCCATTCTGGTTCGGCTCCCAAATAAAGAAATTGAAGCCGGAGCAAGAGGATTGTTTAGCTAACGTCATTGTTGGCATTCCACTACTTGTTTTGGTTTTCTGAAGGCCAAGCTACTGGCACGTTGGCGAATGCTGATTGGACGTTCTCCATTCCTCCATGCTGTATAATATCATTTGCATTCTGTAGCATCTTTGTTCGTGCCATCTATCATCGACAAAAAAACATGTCTTCTTTCTGAATTAAAGACACTATCCCAGACTTTGTTTTTTTCCTCAGATCTTCTGGCTCTACTCCCCACGGGCTTGCAAAGGAGATGACTGAAGCTAGGCTAAATGCTACGTGCGTGACGTATATGTAATGCGCCTGAGTGAGTCTCTAGCTTGCCATGACGGCAAACTCAGATCCAATCTGCAAAAGGAGTTACGGAGGTGGGAGGGGTTAACCTTTGAATATAAATTTTATACGATGGTGTGGTAAGACCAGGCTAGGTTAAAACTGGACTCACCTGAAGAAATGAGTGAAGTCTAGTGTGTTCCAGCTCAGGTTGCAATTGAAACCTGTAGCCACACTGGCCAGTGAATGTCTGCTACAAACTGCTATAATGTATGGACCCTTGAGTGGATTCTCCAAACACTGGGCCAAAACTCAGACTGGTTTGATTATAGAGTGGTTTTTGAACGTACTCTATTCTTATACTTTGTAAGACCTGTACTCACTGTAGTTTAGACAGCTATATTAAATTCAAATAGATTTAGTTTTGTATAGCACTAAATCACAACAGCAGTAGTCTTTGAGGACATTACAAAGCTGTTGATTTGCCAATATCAGATCAGGGAATTAAACCGTTCGAATACAGGAAATGCAGGAGCCATTTATCCATAGGGAATGGGATGTCCAATGTTGATAAATGTCTCTTAACAATCTATTTTCTTTAGAACCTCTAAAATTAAAAACCCAGAGGGGAAAAACACTTGAGGCATAAATCTCTATTGCTACTTTTACTACTAAAAGTCTTCATAATTCTATAAAACATAAATGTCCCTAGTTAGCATCATATACAGATTTTTTTACTAACTGCAATTTAAAACTTGTTAATGTTACAGTGCCTTGCAAAAGTATTCGGCCCCCTTGAACCTTTCAACATTTCGCCATATTTCAGGCTTCAAACAAAGATATCAAATTGTAATTTTTTGTCATGAATCAACAACAAGTGGGACACAATTGTGAAGTGGAATGAAATTTGTTGGATAATTTAAACTTTAACAAATAAAAAACTGAAAAGTGGGGCGTGCAATATTATTCAGTCCCTTTCCTTTCAGTGCAGCAAACTCAGTCCAGAAGTTCAGTGAGGATCTTTGAATGATCCAATGTTGTCCTAAATGACTGATGATGATAAATAGAATGCACCTGTGTGTAATCAAGTCTCCGTATAAATGCACCTGCTCTTTGATAGTCTCAGGATTCTGTTTAAAGCGCAGAGAGAACCATGAAGACAAAGGAACACACCAGGCAGGTCCGAGATACTGTTGTGGAGAAGTTTAAAGCCGGATTTGGATACAAAAAGATTTCCCAAGCTTTAAACATCTCAAGGAGCACTGTGCAAGCAATTATATTGAAATGGAAGGAGTATCAGACCACTGCAAATCTACCAAGACCCGGCCGTCCCTCAACTTTCATCTCAAACAAGGAGAAGACTGATCAGAGATGCAGCCAAGAGGCCCATGATCACTCTGGATGAACTGCAGATAACTACAGCTGAGGTGGGGATGGTGTGTTCAGGGTGATGAGCTGTGTTGCTTTTACGCCAAACATATCGTTTTGCATTGTGGCCAAAAAGTTCGATTTTGGTTTCATCTGACCAGAGCACCTTCTTCCACATGTTTGGTGTGTCTCCCAGGTGGCTTGTGGCAAACTTTAAGAGACTTTTATTGGATATCTTTGAGAAATGGCCACTCTTCCATAAAGGCCAGATTTGTGCAGTGCACGACTGATTGTTGTCCTATGGACAGACTCTCCCACCTCAGCTGTAGTTATCTGCAGTTCATCCAGAGTGATCATGGGCCTGCATTGGCTGCATCTTTGATCAGTCTTCTCCTTGTTTGAGATGAAAGTTTGGAGGGACGGCCGGGTCTTGGTAGATTTGCAGTGGTCTGATACTCCTTCCATTTCAATATAATTGCTTGCACAGTGCTCCTTGAGATGTTTAAAGCTTGGGAAATCTTTTTGTATCCAAATCCAGCTTTAAACTTCTCCACAACAGTATCTCGGACCTGCCTGGTGTGTTCCTTTGTCTTCATGGTTCTCTCTGAGCTTTAAACAGAACCCTGAGACTATCAAAGAGCAGGTGCATTTATACGGAGACTTTATTACACACAGGTGCATTCTATTTATCATCATCAGTCATTTAGGACAACATTGGATCATTCAAAGATCCTCACTGAACTTCTGGAGTGAGTTTGCTGCACTGAAAGTAAAGGGGCCGAATAATATTGCACGCCCCACTTTTCAGTTTTTTATTTGTTAAAAGTTTAAATTATCCAATAAATTTTGTTCCACTTCACGATTGTGTCCCACTTGTTGTTGATTCATGACAAAAAATTAAAATGTTATATCTTTATGTTTGAAACCTGAAATGTGGCGAAATGTTGAAAGGTTTACTTTCGCAAGGCACTGTAGTTTGCAGCACTCACCACTTACAAGAAAAACAGCTATATTTCCAGAGTGTAAAATGTGTGTAAAGCGTGATCACCATTGAAAGATCATGTCCCAGTGAGAAAAGGAAAGGCTTCTCCCTCAGGATGCTGTCATGCCAGCCTTTTTCGGTCACCAATCCGATGTACCAGTCCCGCTCGTATTCCTCCAATGCGCTGAACAGTTCTTCTGGAGACTCCATAGGCCCAAAGCTGGCTTGGTCAAACAGCAGTTTAAAACTGAACCTAAAGAGAACATAGAGGTGTTTGATGCGTCTCGTTCAATTATGAGGAGAAATAAAACAATGTAGAGCTGTGGTCTTCAAGCCGGGTGGCTACAACCAAGTTGGGGGCACAAGAGTACTTTACCAGAAGACTGAAAAAAATGTCGTCTGATGTTCTACTGCTTGGTTGGATTTTGGGCTGTAACAAGTTATACAAAACTAATACATTATTTAAATAGTTGTCAGATAATTTAGTAACTGAGTCATTGTTTTTTCAATCTTACACATTCTGAGAAATGGTTTTATGAATGAAATCAAAAGTATTGTTAGTCAAACAATCCAACGTGCAACTAGTCATCTATATGATAGATGTTCTCCAGCTGTATTTGTACTTTTAGATTTGTCTTTGTTAAATAAATCCCATATTCACTGAGCTTTCAGGAGTCAAAACAAAATATCAAAGTACAACCTAGTAGATATAACTAAACTATTGCTGTGCCGTTTTGTTTTCAATCAATAATTTACTTTGTTGGACTAGTTATCAATAAATTAGTGTTTAATTGTTTTATAGTTGATTGACTTGTTTCAGTCCTTACATAAATTAACATTAAAGGTGGCAAGCATTTACCTGAAAGCTTGTTGTGCGATCTGATACAGCTCTTTACAGCAAGAAAGCCAGTCCAAAGTGTCTGACCAGGGTATATCTCCGCAGAATAACCTATAGACATAACTGGGGCTGGTGAAGGGGGATTCAGCTCCCATAGAAACCAGACAGGACATAGTCACACGACAATGTAGCTCTTTCAATGCCTCGTCCTCTTTCAGAGCTTTCGTCATGTCCTCTGTGTTGTCACTTTGGACTGTAGGCCCAAAGCGGCCGAGTGCAAACCTGAACCAGTCCTCTGGAAAGAGAGGCTTCAGCTGCAACAAACGAGAGGGTAGTAAAGGAGCCGTCCTCCAGCCACTAGGCAGGTTAAAGACCTCAGACTGAGGGCAGCTGAAGTTCAGGGGAGGCAGAGTGCTCACCCTCTCTCTCTGTGGCCCTTTATCTGCAGCAGGCAGCCCGATGCCCAGCCCCAGAGGCTGCAGTGGCTGCAATGCAGACATAGCCATGTTCTCAAACAAACTGTCCATTTCAACAGAACCGGGTAGAGAGGCTCCCTGCTGCAGCGCTGCTGACCCACAGTGGGCCTCTGCGCTCACTAAAGCTACAGTTCTCTTGACTGTGTGAGGGCCAAACAAATCCTCCTCATCAGACCATTCCCCAAACGATGTCATGCTGGAGCTATCCTGCCTGAACTTCAACGAAGACATGTTGGACTGAAGGGCAGGCTCAGTTACAGGCTGGACACAGGTGGTGTGAGGGAGCTGAGAGGACTGGGACCTTCTACCTCCCATCCCTGATCCGTTATCAAAACTCCAGAAGAAGCCCTTGTGTTTTTGGATGCAGTAACGGAGTAGCAGCCACACCAGAGCTTTGAGAAAATCATTCTGAAGTTTCTTCAGATTGTCATGAGAATCAATGATGCCAGAGAGAACATTCCTGGCATCAGAATAAACCCGGAGGGACAAAGCAGTACATGGAGTAAGAGCATTCCCCCAGTGCAGGTTGAAGCCTCGGGTCAATCCCAGATTCTCTGGACGCTCAAATGCATTTTCAAACACCTCATCGACTCTGCGAGCCTCCACGGTGTGACAGGAAGTCTCCTGCAGCTCCAGACCCTGTAATACATTATATATAGCAGATCATTCATTTGGTAGTTTCTCACCCCCATAGTGAAATGGTTTCGCTGTTTACCTTTATATTCACTGTACAGTAGCCATAGCCACGTTCCAGGATCATAATCCAAACCATGCGATCCTGAAAGCGACCAAGGAAATGAGAGCCTGGAGCCAAGGAACCTAGAGCAAGAAAAGCAGGAATGTAATTAAAGTTGTTTGAGATAATCAATTAGTTGTTTTGATCTAAAAAGCTCAGTGAAGATTGGATTTTAATATAACCAGATTGACCAAAAAAAAAGTTCAAGTGATGTTCCTGTAGGACATTTTCATAGGAGATGACTTGCTATACATTGAGTTATTTGATTAGAAATACTTTCATTTAAATCTAATTTCATTAAGTCATAAATCCTCAAATGTTTAATGGCTAAAAGTCAATTAACTTGACATAAAGAAAAGCAATGCATGAGCCATCCATCATACATTTAAGGGCAACAAAATAATCAGGTGTTTAGTGAACAATACATAAAATTGCAACTGGTAGAATTGGTTTTAAACCAGAGAACATGTACGGTGGGGCAAAAAAGTATTTATTCAGCCACCAAGTTCTCCCACTTCCACGATGAAAATTACAAGACCCCCTCATCTTAGTCTGTCTCTCATAGTTGAGGTATACCTAAGAAAAAGATCCAGAAAATCACGATGACAATGATCCCAAACTTGGTGTGTTTGGGATTGTCGTCATGCTGAAAGACCCAGCCACGCTTCAACTTCAATGCCCTTGCTGATGGAAGGAGGTTTTCATTCAAAATCTCACGATACATGGCCCCATTTATTCTTTCCTTTACACAGATCAGTCATTCTGGTCCCTTTTCAGAAAAACAGCCCCAAAGCATGATGTTTCCACCCCTTCTTTGGATGCATCTCAGCATTCTCTCTTCCCCAAACAAGATGAGTTTAAGTTCTATTTTGGTTTCATCTGACATTCTCCCAATCATCTTCTGGATCATCCAAATGCTTTCTAACAAACTTCAGATGGGACTGATACGTCTGGCACTGCAGGATTTAAGTCCCTGGCGGCGTAGTGCGTTACTAACTGTAGCCTTAGTTACTTTGGTCCCAGCTCTCTGCAGGTCATTCACTAGTGTGGATCTGGGATTTCTTCTCATCGTTAATGTGATCATTTTGACCCCATGGGGTGAGCTCTTGCGTAGAGCCCCAGCCCCAGATCAAGGGAGATTGTCAGTCTTCTTCACACCTATTGCAGAGTCTAGCCTGGTGCAGGTATACACTTTTGTGTCTGATGTCCTTTGACAGAGTTTGGAGTGTGACGGTATGTGGACAGGTGCCATTAATACAGGTAACAGGTGGAAGACAGAGAAGCCTCTTAAAGCAGTTACAGGTCTGTGAGAGACAGAAATCTTGCTTGTTTGTAGGTGACCAAACACTAATTTCCACCATAATATGCAAATAAATTATGTAAAAATTAAGACACTGTAATTTTCTAGCTTTTTTTCTCATTCTGTCACTCATAGTGGAGGTATACCTATGACAGGTCTCCCTCATCTTTTCAAGTGGGAAAACTTACAGAATTCTAGGCTGACTAAATGCTTTCCCCCCCCCAACTGTATAGTTTGAAATCAGCAGTCACAGTCTATGATATAATCTGTTTCCTCATGCACTTCCAGAACCCATCATAGCAGCAGCAGCAGCTCCATTTGGCCCAAGAGTATTTCATGGTTAATAGTGTGGAAACATTTGGATGAAATGAATACAGATCAGAGATGTTTTTGGGTCACTTCACATAATGCTCAGCAGGATCATGCACGCTTGCATTAAAGCCAGTAACTCCAACGAGCTGCTCACAGCAACATTCCTCTCACTAATATACTGCTATATACAGGGACGCCTCATTGAGCTCTGATCTGCACATACTCCCAACTTAACCCAAAGAAGACTGCAATTACAGCCATCAAATGAGTATGAGAATAAAAATAAATTAACACTGCATACAAAATATTAGGCCTTTTAAAAATCAAGGCAGTGGCTAACCAAAACTGTAAAACATAATATCTCCAACAAAATCATACAAAACTAATTTAATATTATTCAAATATTAATGGAACTAATGGAAAGTGAATGATACAAAGAAAACAAACCTAGTGATCCTCTTGCAAAGGCCTTTCTCAGAGCAGAAGCTAAACTTGAAATCATCTGTTGGTAAAACACAGAGTCAGGACAGGGGCAGGCCGTGCCCACAGGCCCAGGCCAAATGCGCTGTGGCCGAGGAAATCCCACAAGGAAGATGGGGAGAGTGAAGAGAGGCAGCAAGGGAGCTGACAGGAGGGCTGAGAGGGTCATTACTCCCAACAGCAGAGGCCACAGTGTGGCATTCAGAGCCAATAGTGTCCCAGCAGACTGCCGCCGCTGCTTTTTCTCTGTCCATGAGGTGATGAGAACAGTCAGACTAAACTTGAGTTTGTAGATGAACTGACTCAGTCTGTCTACCAGAAGACCAACCTAAGCAGAAGTGCCATGGTTAATCCAATGTGTACAATGTTATATTATTGAAGGAGCAATCTTACCAGCAGGAGCTGGATGCCTATCCCAAAGTTGTCCCATCCTTGCAGGATTTTGTTTCCAGCTACAAGCCGCAGCAAAATGACCACAACAATGTGAAAGATAGCCTCCTCTGTGCTTTGCCACACCTGCAAATATGTCATGTCAAATACAGAAGCTTCTATGTATGTAGAAAAAGACAATATGAAAAAGGACCACTTTAAAGTGCTCACAAACCGTTTATTGATAATTTCAGCAGATGCAGTTTGAAAGGGGACACAACCTACTTTGTGAGCATAAAATTGGGGGCTGAGTGTGATGCAATTTTGAAGCATGTGTGAGAGTTCTGTGATGTAATTGTGGCCTTGGTCTGAACTCATTTATTACAAATTTAAATAAAGAGTTTAAAATGAAAAAAATAAAACCTTTTGAGCCATTTTAGAGTTTTGTTCACTCTGATTTAGTGTCTTCATTATACAGTATAACAATCATCCACATGATAGTTTAAATATTTTTCAAACTTTACATGACAGAAAAGACATCAAGAACCCTTTTATCACTCTTGAAACAAAATGGAATAATTATTTTTATTCAGCATTAATGCTCTACGGCACTTGAATTTTTAATGAGTGTATAATGTATGTTTGCACAAGTTTAAAATTTAATTAACAAATGACCATGTGCACTCACCGCTCTAAAAGCTCTTGTTAACCCAATGGAATGTGAAGCCGTGTGTAGCTTTATCAAAGATTCATCCATGGCTAGAAACGCGATCATTGCCAAAGGAGACACTGTAAATAAAAGAGCTGTAAGTATATTTTTTTTGTACATTTTCAAAAGTTAAAAACAGAAACATACTCTACCGAGATAGATAAGAAATCTCCTGAGTGCTGCAGCTATGTGGAGTCCCTTGATGCGCAGCTTAAAAGTCTGAATATTGGACATCCCTTTAGGGTAAAAAGGGTTGAGGAACAATCCTCCAAACACATATGCCCCCTGCACCTCTCGTAGCACCCAGCTGAGGCCGAAGACAACAAGGAGGAGATATCCAACCATGCCCTGTGGTCCATTAACAAAACCCAAGAACTGTACTTTTCCCATAAAGTAATGAAGCAGGCCAGCCTCAACACCTGCCCCCAGTAACAGGGCCAGGTACAACAGGATCTCTCTGCAGCCAAGAGTCCAGCCAAATGAACTCTGAGGGGGTGGCGGTGCTGGGGACCCCCCACGACCTAACAGTGTCCTTAAAGTCTCTGTGGAACCATTACAAAAATGTCTTGTCTGGCTGAGATCCAAGCTCAATAGAAATCCCATAGAGACGGAGAAGAGAAGGAGAGCCATTGTTGAGGGAATAAAGTAATTACATACAGCCACTCCAGAGGACACACCAAACATCAGCAGCAACCTAGGTCAAGTGAGAGAGATACATAAACATCAAGAACAAATATTTCAGCAATAAAACAAATAATATTGTAATACCGTCACATGAATACAAGTAACTGGTTTATAATACTGAAGAAGTGGCTGTAGATTTCAAAGATATTGAAAACATGTGATAAGAATGTTTATAAAAATAATTTAAAAGAGCCCCTTTCAGTCGGATAGCTTTATTCTCAGTGGACAAGAATTACTGAGAGAAACAACTCTCCCTAAACTCTCTCTGTAATGCCTACATTCACAGTAGTAAATGACTTCTAGCTAAACTGAAGAATAATAAAAAGTCAATAAAATCAATTCACCTGAGGTTGCTGGACATGGGGGAGCCACCTAAACCAAACACAAGAATCTGCTCCATGGCCCAAAGAAGGAGAGCATCCAGGGGCGGCAGCATTCCCAGGGCCCACATAAGAGGTAGAAAGATGAACACCACATGCAGAATCTGGCTGACCAGGTGAAGCTCTGGAACAGCTTCAGAAAACCTGAGAGACATGATCAAATTAAGACAAAAGATCCAGCATCATAAGAAAGGTTTTACCATTTAGTTTCTTACCTTTCTGCCAAATCTACAGAGATAAAGATGAATATGAAAAAAGGCCGGGTGAGTGGGGTGATTTCAAAGGTGTCCTGTGTTTGGAAGGTAGCAGTCTCTGTAGCGGTGTTAACAATGAGGGAATACTCAGCAATACACAGTGTCACCCAGCTGAGAACAAAGATGGCCATGGATGCACCTATGCTGTTGTACAGTGTGGAGAGCCGGCTGAGAAACACATACCATGTGCCAAATCCACACAGCATCCCAGCAAGAACAGTATGCAGCACAATATTCAGACCAAATCTCTTTCCAGGTGCTATGAAATGCACAGTCTCAAGGCTGATACAGTGGGTGAACTCCACCTCCTCTTCATCAACCAAAATGTTGTTAACTCCCAGCCTCTCGACTGTGGCATTCTTATTAACTGCATACAATGCCAGGGCCTGGACACCCACTGCCACACCAAACATGAGCAGTCCAGACAAAACTGCAGCATGAAGCTCTTGAAGCAGCTGCAGCTGGCAAAGCAGAGTGCTGATCCCTCCAAACAGCCATGGTGCTAGGAACAGAACAACCTGGTTGACATACACGTAAGGTGGAGCACAGTAGCCCAACTTGAATCGTGGACCACCCAACACCGTCTGGGGGAAGCGTTTCCAGAAGAACTCTTGCTTGTACTCATTAAGAAGGGGCACATCTGGCCCCATTCTGACCATTCCCAAAATCTCTTCACAGTTGCAGGAGGTGGAGCACTCATTCTCCTAAAAGGCTACCTGCAGTAAACATGTGGTACAATACAATATGAATGACTCATGTAACACAAAAACATTGTTATGATGATCAAACTCAAACTTTCACTGAAAATTCCGCACTGTGGGGGGAATAAAGGATCTCTTAATCTTAACTTAGCATGAATTCTGAAGCTAACTATATGTAGGTAACGTGCGTACATTTTAACTAACACTTGTGAGGTGTAATAGACTATACAGCTTTATTAAAACAAACAGTCCTGCTTTATTGAGTTGCTACACCGCGTTAGCCTATCTCTATGGTCACTAGCTTCCTCTTCTCGCTAGCTTACGACTTGCTAACATAGCAGAAACATCACTGATACGCATTTAAGCTACAACATACCTTCAACAGGACGGAAGGCTACGTCTATTCCATGTGGCATTAACGTTAAAGCAAAGAGATGCACACATCGTTGTCTATTTAATCGGAATAAGACCATAGTGGTCGGCTAACTAGCTGCTTTAAAGCCAACAATATCAACATGATGCACAGATTGTGATGTGGAGTGTTGACCAATGGAAGTGCTCAAACCAGAACCAAGAAGAATGCTGATTGGCTGAGTATTAGGCCCCGCCCAGTTCGGCCACAGAAAGAAAACGGTAAAGGTAAAACATTTAAATGAGATGCTACACATAAATTATGATTGCCCACTGTACATACTGACGTATACTAATGTATCCGTGCACGGATATCAGTGTAGGAATAGTATATGAATATATAGGACTATGATAATCCGGAGTGTGTGCGTGTATGTGTGTGAGTGTATGTATGCGTGTGTGTGTGTGTGTATGTGTTTGTGTGTATGCGCGCGCGTCTTGTATGTGCGTGTGTATGTTCATGAATCATGTGTCTTAGTTAAAATTCCCTGAAAATAACTATTAAACCTTTCATTCTAATTGTCTGTTTTCGCACTTGCACCATTCACTCGTGCTATTAAAAGAAAACAAATTATGTGAAAATTACAGCTACAATAATAACTCAATGACAAACTGAATAAAGATACGGCCTTCTGTGAGTGTGGTTGAGACAGTACAAATATGTTAATTCATGAGCTGGGGGCGGGTGCATATGTACAGAGTTGATAACTATAATAACTCTTGTTTATAAGTAAACATCAAACGTCATCCTCTTAGCACAGACTCTGAGCATGAACAACACACTCCATTGAGCAATAATTCAGTTTGTATTAATGGTGTTTCAAATGCACACACAGCACGGGCAGTCGAGCAGCAGTAACGGCCCCATAATGCGCTCCCCGTATAGGACTGTAGTCTCCATCATGAAGCCGGGAGATGGAACAAAATATTGTACAACATGTATTATACAACCCCCCTTTACTGGTGTCTTCTTGCATCCCAATGCAGGAAAATAATTGTAGGTACAAATTGAACTCAGGAAATTAGAATAGTACCATTCAAAGTTTTATTTATCTCTGTAAAACAATTGAAAATGGGAACCAAGTATATGATATAGAGTAGACTCATTACATGTAGAGTGACATATGCCAGGCCCTTGTTTGCTATGAGGATAATGGCTTACAGTCCATTATTCTAATCTCCTGAGAGTTTTATTTGAGGTTATCAACATTGTAACTAGTGCTTGATATGTTTCAGTTTCAGTTTTGTATTTTAGAAACTTGACTACTAAAGAAGTCTACTTTTCTTACTATAAGATTACACCAACTATTATGTGGGTTTATATTTAAAACCAAGTTCACAATTATGAAATGTGCAATTATCCTTTGCATTACCTAAAGTATCTAAGAGCTTTTACTGAGCACTCAAATCTGTGCATTAGGTCCTCTTTTTCGCAGGGGTCCATCAGCCAAAGCAGAGTAATGACAGTGCACTCACGGGAGCAGTCATTAGCTGTGTGTAAATCTGGGAATTAACACAAATTAAGTGAAGTTAAGTACATGCATTAGAGGGGCTTGTTTGGGCCGAGCTTGTCTTTTACCACTTTTACAGCTGGCAAACTCTCTCTGCACGCTCTACAATATGGCTACAATCATAAACTCTTTTAGACATATGGCTTTCTTCACTGGGATTCAATGAAACACACACATTTAAAAAATGAACAAAGCTGTTTTTGTGTGAGACAGTGAAGTGTGCAGGCAAGCTTTTTATAAAGAGGCTACATGATTATACAGTCAGTGAAATCCATTTGGACCAAACTCCAGATTACATCTTTATCTGAGCATCGACAGATTATTGTCCACAGAGAGGTGTGCTAAAGATGGATTATCCATTTGTTGGGGATCCATGTGACCTCTCTGGATGAGGCAGGCCAGCCGCACACACCCTTACATCTGTGGCTGTTTTTTATTGCTTGTTTGCAACAGCCGATAGCAAACCAAAGGGAATGACACTAAAACCCTTCATCCTCAGATTAACATATTTACTCATCTATAGTACAAAAAAAGATTCATTACATTCACATGTATTTTTTATTTTACAGGCCTAGTCAATAAAAACCCAGTTATGTGTTTGGAGGTTTGGCTCCATTTGAGAACCTGAAAAATGAAAAACAGTTATGAAAGACTGAACGTACAGTATTTGAGTCATGGGGACCAGTCCACAGACCTGCCATCCTGCTCTGGTGGGGAATATGTCATATTAAGACCAGTGCTCGACAGGCTTCCCCCAGTTCTGCGCACTGATCTCACCTCACTTCTGGCTGGATTAGAGTGTTTGTGCTTCTTATCTGGGGTCATAAATCAAAAATGGTCAGAAATAGCATTGTCAATATATTGTTTATCCAAAGGAAACATAACAACAAAGGGTTGAGGTGATTTGTTACTACCTAAATAAGGGATAACATTTACTACTAAAGAAAATCATAAGAATAACCGTGACTGTTATTACACTGCTATAATACACAGGGCTGTCCATTAAGATAAGAGAAGCCTGGTTTTTCTCACAGCGAGGAAATGTAAGCTAGTAAATATTTAAATAACTAAACTCTTATGCTTTATTTCACAGAAGTTATAATTAAAGCTGGGATATTTACAGTGGGGCGGCTGCGGCTGTAAAGTGCCAAACTGCCGTTGTGTCCTTAGGCAAGATACTTCACCCCCATTGCTTAGAATGTCTGGTGTGTGTGTGTGAATTGTTGGTAGTGGTCGGAGGGGCTGATGGCGCATACTGGTTGCCTCGCTTATCACCAGTAGTTTATCACCACCGTGTATGGAGTGAAAGAATAATGACATGTAAAGCGTCTTTGAGTGTCCAGAAAAGCGCTATTTAAAACTGATGCATTATTATTAATATTATTACGTTTTTCTTTCAATAATACAGTTTCTGTGTTTAAAAAAAACTAAAACAGTTGAGACCACAACATGCTGTCTTAAACTCATTAGAAATAGTTTTCATCTTTTGCAAAAGAGTCATGCTGAGAGTTGATTGGCTGAGCAAGTGTCAACGCCAGCTTTAAAGTTCATTCTGATAGTCCTCACTCATTGTTCTTCACACGGCAGTTCAAAACTTACACCTGTAGCCGTGAAGGAGCTGGGCCTCGTCTGCAGCAGTGGAGAAGTCCTGACCTTGGATGAGGTTGTGCAGACCACTCATGGTGGTGATGGCTTTTAAAGTCGTGTTACGTGACATATGAGGGAGAAGTCCGGGCAGGTTTATCTCGGTTGTGAACTGTGGGCATGGCTACGAGAGAAGAGATTCAGATTTCATGGTATCAGCTTTGTGTATACCAACTATGGCTAAACTGCCGCTATTACAGTATAAGAAGGTGATTTTGATGGAGTGTTTATATTTTGTAATTCTCTGCTCTCACGCTCATATTTAGCTCTTCATGCAGAGGGGGTTATGTTGACCTGGCTAATAGGGGCTAAATCCACTGGTGCATTATCGGCCAGGCACATTTCATCTAATCAGCAGGATGATGCCAGTAGGCTTAGGCTGCTTTTAATTCAGAGCTGCCGGAGAATTACTGGGCTGGCTCTCATTACAGCAGCATGGAGTCACTAATACTCACTGAGTCTGATCCGGGTTATTCTGAATTATGAAAGCTGGCTGTTTACATAAAGTGATGGTGCAGCATGTCATGTCTGTAGCAGTTAAAAAAGCAAGCGTGTAGCGTCCAGAATAGTTAATTGTGATGTGTTTTCTCACCAATGCCTCTGTGTTGAGCAGTTCAGCCATGGTCCTCTCCTCCACAGTCACCACCACTTCATCTAGGATCTGGAGCTGAGACAGGCGCAGGACCACCGCTGCTCTGTGCAGAGAGTTCCGGGCAACCTAAAAAAAAAGCTTACGGTAAAAAAATTACTGCATTTTTGTATTATTTTGTATTTGCAGCTTACTTATCATCCATCAATAATAATGCTATAGTAAAGGCTCTTTCTGAACACATATAACCTTTCACCTTACATTCCCACATCCTGAGCTAAGTGAGAATGACCCATCTGATGGTCTGTTGACCAGAGTTTGACCAGCAGTGTAATTTCAATTGCATTTATTCTTGTAATTGAAACAGTAGTTATCTAAAACGGTTCAAACACTAGAAATGTGATAATATTATTATTTTTTATTATTTATTTTTTATTTGGTTGGGACAGTACATGTGAATGAACACATCACTCCAATGGTCCATAAGGGGCACATGACCAATGCCCATAAATGTTAATAAATGTTGCGTGTTGAATGCCAGGAGAAGTTCAGCCTGACATTGGCTGAGTCACAATAAATATAATGATTTTATGTGGTTAACAGAGTTAATCTTTGTCTCATTGGGAAACATTGGGCTTGTGTATAAACCCTCAAGGAGAGAGCCTGACTGGAAGGGACAAAGAGCTGCTCCACAGCTGTGCATGGTTCAAGACAGGCCTTTTCCTGTGGACTCAGGCCTGATCATCAGCTGCAGATGAGGCAAGCCAATAGTGTGATTTTGTGGTCAGCAGATTAGTATGTGAGGTCTGCCAGTTTGGTCTTCCAGGGGCTGCAATATATTCAATATATCCAAAAACAGAAATATATAGAGGTTTGGCCTTACCTTGTAAACTGCCTTCAATAGTAAGGCCTTGTTATTATGTGTTGTGATAAGATTTCAACTCAGTGCTGCTAACACTAAGCAGATCTTTTAGATACTAATATGAAGAATAATGAATTGAACAAAGCCTTGAATTTGAGGATGCAGTCAACTTCTAATTGAAAAAGCATGAATTGAGAAGGAAAAGTTGTTTTCCATCTGCAGCCCCTGCATTTGCAGAGAGACATTACAACAGGTCTAATAGGTGTTGCTAATAATGGCCACAATAGGCATGGGTAAATATAAAGTGTAAGATAATCGGGACTATGTATTCTGTGTACACTTACATGCAGATTGAAAAACACTTACTGGATTGCCGATCACACAGAGCTCTGTCAGTGATGAAAGGTTTTCTAGTTTCTCCAATTCTGCAGGATCCTGTTGAATTGTGTCCAGAAGTTACTATTAAGTACAAGCGACCTTTGTCATACGCAGCACAATGAATATTTCTATGATGGAAGAAGGACAGCACATTGGAGGGCACAGATTACATATGTGAATTTGTGTTAATCTCATGAGAATCCGGACAGGCGACAGAGTGGGGGTAGCTTCATAGCAGAATTTGGCTGTGATTCAAAAGACGCCCCCGCTGCGAGAAACATTGTGCTAGGTGATTGCTGTATTTTCCTAATTGAATGCATGAAAACATTAAGGCGGTGAAGGAGAGTAGGACATAAAAGTGCAAATGACTTGTGCCCATTGAGCAGGAGATGCGGACTGAGAGGCTGATTACGTGTTCTCCTGATTGTCTCTCTCTGTCTTCATACATACATCTGTGACCTTCAATCAAACTTGATTCTGCCTAATGCTACCCCTCGCATGCAACAGCGGGTTGGTAATGACTCATGATTACTATACTTCATGTCCTTCTTTGCAAACACCAAAAGTAATACTACTCCAATTTGAATAAAATACATTCTCAAATATCTGACCCATTTAGCAAAGAAAGCAATCAGTAAAAGTTGGTAACACTGTGACCTTGATGGTCTCTTTAAGAAATCAGTACAAGTCATTCAACCATTCTCTGAAAGCCTAAAACACAAAAGCTCAGAGGAGCACGGTACCTGCAGTCTGTTGGAGCCAAGGGAGAGCTTCCGCAGCTCTGTCATGTGCTCCATGTGGCTGAGGTCACGGACACGATTCTCTGACAGGTGCAGTTCTAAAAGTGCAGTCTGACCAACAAAAGAGTTCTCTGAAAACGATTTGATCCGATTTTTGTCCAGCACCAGTTCTCTGAGAAATTTGAGTCCTTCCAGTCCCTCTACCTGGCTGATATCATTACCTGTAATAATAATAATTGTACTGTATGAGTTTTAAATAGGACTTTCCAGGACACTTAAAATAAGTTTCACATGTTGTTATTCATTCAATCCATTCAGAATGATGATATAACCACTATGGTAGCCACAGTTGCCGTGGGGCACACTGACAGAAACGAGGCAACCAGTGTGTGCCATTGGCCTATCCGACCACCACCAACAATTTACACACCAAACTTTTACTAGGCAATGTGGGATAAGTGTCTTGCCTAAGGACACAATAACAATTTGTCATTTTACTGTACAGCGGCCTCACTGTGGCACCTGATGATTCTGATGGGAGAAGTCTGACGGGATCTGGCTTTCACATGCAGATGGAGCAACAATATCAAAACAAAAGGCCTAATGTGAATCAATCAATCTGTGTATTGTGGCGCCTTTTGCCACAATATATTCCAATGTGGTTTTACTGCAAATGGCAAATAAAATGTATCTGATTGAAATCTGACTGTAACCATATGCACCATACCTTCTGTTTCAATGTTGAATAAAAAAAAACAAACAATGAATCTGAGTGAAAGAAATATTTTAACAATACTCGGAAATATAGTGGGGAACTTATGTCACCAAAAGCATTCTGGAGCAAGAGTTAAAGCTGGGACATTTACAGCTTGTTTTGCGCCTCATCAAACAAGTTTTCATTGTATTTGTTGGAGCCAAAGAAAAACAGCGACAAAAGTGTAAAAAGATTGTTAAAATGTGCTGTTTTGTCTAAAGTATAGAATCTAGTCTGGGGGAGGTCTAGGCCTTTTTACTGTCTATAGTTGATAATAAGAGGCTTTGTGAGGGAGCACTATGTCAAGCCTACATGCCTTGAAGAAAGAGTGCCTTCAGATTGGTGAGCCTGCTGAGCTGAAGATTGGCCATGTTGGAGATGCCATTGTGACTCAAATGCAGCTCCTCCAGATTACCCATCAATGGCTCCAGGCTGCCAAAGGGTACAGCTTCCCTTAAACACCAGAAAAAAGAAGAAAACCAAATGGTAACGTTTTTTACTGAAAGAAAAGCTCCTCTTGCTGCCTCATTTCACCTCACAGAACTTAAACCATCTAAAGGGAAAAAAAACACACAATCACTCCAGAATAATAAGGAGAGAGGCCACAAAAGGGTTGCATCAAACTGTATTGGTTTTATCTGCTACACTACAAAAAGGGTGAGAAAGTAATCACCTGGGCCTGGCTGTGTTTACCAGAGGGTCATACCTCCGTTATCACCCTTTGCATAGGTTAACGATCATATAACTTCAACAAAGCAGGGTTCCAGGCTGCCCTATCTCATTGCATATTTTTAAATAAATAACAATTGATGTATCTTAACGTGAGATAATGTCAGTATTGTACATTATCAATACTATATTAGCGTAGACAAGAGGGAATCATGGATTGGAGAGTGCTGCCCTCTCATGGTTACATAGAAGACTACTAAATAAAATCAACTTAGTACAAAAAAAACACAGAAATAACAACCATTATATGATAACTCAAAATTAAACACACACACACACACACTTTGAGTTGGTTTTCCAGACACCACCCACAATGGGCTTGTAGCAATGGTTGCATAATGATCAGGTAAAAAAGAAGAAAGAAAAGCTGTTTTGTTGTGTATAAAACCTAACAAAAAATAATAATAAAAAAAATAACACAATACAGAAATACACAGCTTGAAAAGAAAAATGCTTAATTGACTCCAACGACACACACACACACACACAAAAACACACACTCATTAATGGACATTTGTATCTACCCCTTTTGGACCAATGACTATTTGTTTTTATCATTTATTTTTTATCATTTAATTTCTTGTGTTTGAACTGTTTGATTCTCTGATCTGTGTTGACGAATTCTTCAAGATAACTACTGTTGTGATTTAGGGCTATACAAGAATACATTTAATTGAAATGAATCCCTCCACACACACACACACACACACACAAATACCTAATGCTCTTGGTTGGTGCCTGCTGGCCATAGCCGCTGGAGTGAACCTTGTTGTATAGAATCTGTCTGTTTGTCAGATGAGCTTGGGTCTTCAATCGCGGCATGATCGATTCAATGTGATTGTAGTTGAGATTTAGAGACTGTGAATAACCAAATTGTAGAACACGTGATTTTAAAAGCACTGTATGACGTAAGCGAAGCACTATGTTTGTATTGTATTGTATTGTATTACTTTTAGATTAGGTAAGTAGATGAGGCCAGAGAAGGAGGTCAGGTTGTTGTGGTCCAAACTGACACTTCGCAAGTTTTCAAACAAGTCGGCTGGGGAGAGATCAACCATTCTGAAAGAGAAGATGCCATTATTAATATAATGTGATTTTTTTCTTCTTTTTGTTCAGTAAACCAATGTCTTCACCGAATGGAATTAGACGCCATGGAGAGATGAGTGATGTCAAAGAAGTTTGAATGGCCCAGCTTTTCAGAGACCATGTCCGATGTTAATCTTCCACTGAACATGTCCTTCGCATTCTCGCATTCAGTTGCTTCCTACACAAAAAAATCAAGATTTTTTGTTTGTTTTTTATTAGTATAAATATTTGATGTTCTTTTTTATTAGTATATATAGAATTTTTTTACTAGTATAATTGATGTTATTTTATATTAGTATACTTTGTTATTTTTATTAGTAAATGTAATTGTTTTTTGTTTTGTTTAACTTACTAGTATTTTTTACTGTTTTTTTAGTTTTGCAATTTTTGTTTTATTATCTTTTTTACAAGTATTCTCTTCCCTTCAATATCTTTACTTTTTACATTTATTATGACCCTTCTTTACAAAAAAAAAGAAATGTTAATCATTTATCTTTTACCACAGCAATTCCATCCAAAGCTTTCAGTGAAGATATTTGAAAAACCACATAGATGCGATAGTTTTCCAGCTTTTCAACTAAAGGATTTCCATGCAGATCCAGAATGATGAGATCCTTTAAACCCTATTAAAAAAAAGAGCAAAACACAGATACTTGCTGGACATGAATGTGCCACAAAAACAAACCTTCAAATAAAAGATATCAGGAGTGGTGGAAATTAGGTTGTTGCCGATGTACAGCTCTACAAGTGACTGGACTCTCTGGATGCCATGCAGAGAAGTGATGTAGTTTTTGTCCAGAGAGAGAAATGTGAGACTGGGCAGCTGTAAAAGTGAAGCTTCCAAGTGCGTGAGTTGATTTTGATCCAAACTCAGTCTCTTTAACGCACTGAGCTTCAACAGACCTATGACAAACACAGGGAAATATAATTAATGAATGAATTGTGCTTACTGTTTAAACTTACAGATGAGTACAATTAGAATATCGTTCATTTATTATTCATTCATCTAGTGGTAATAAACTACTTCTGTAGCCACAATGACAGAAGCGAGGAAACCAGTAATAATAATAATGATAATAAATAGTACATATTAATTTGTGAAGCACTTTTCAAAAACAATGTTTACAAAGCACTGCACGGTCAGCTTTCTTAAACAATAAAAACAGCAATGAAAATACAAAGTCAACCATTACGTATTACTCAAGACCCTTTGTTTAGTGTGATGCTAATTGCTACAGCTTATAGTCCATTTCTGTCCAGTATATTAAAGGCTATAGCTTCATCAGTAATCTCTTTTATATCACATCTTAAAACCCACAGCCTTTAACTGCTAGTTTTAGACTTCACATGTTATATTTTACTGTTCCACTTCGTCTTTGTTTTGTCTTTCTTGTTGTCTGTCTGCTTTGTTCTGTTGTCTCTCTGCTTTTTAACCTAACTGTTTCTGACTGTTTTAATGCTGACAGTGCAGAGCTATGTAAATACTGTTTTAAAGTATGATACAAATAAAGACTTATTATAATCATTATTATTATTTTCCAGATATTCAAGTTTTCTGAGATTATTTGCTTGAGTTTTTACAAGCTGTGAGCCATAAGTATCAACATTGCAACAAATAAAAACTTAATATATCTCACTTTGCATGTAATAAGTCTTTATTATGTATTAGTTTTATATTCTAAGTTGAATAACAAAAGTGAATGGACTTTTGAACCATTGTTTTGGCTGTAGAGTGAAGTACCCCTTACCGGTCACCGTAGTGATGTAGTTGTTATTGAGAGAAAGTTCCTCCAACTTGAGACAGTTTTCAAGTCCTTCCACTTTTGAGATGTGATTATTATTAAACGAAGCCCACCGCAGGTTCACCAGTCCACTGAGATTAGATAACTTAGAAATCCCAAGGCCATCAAGGTTCAGAGCCGTTATCTCCAAAAAAGAAACACAAAGATATAAGAATAAATATACATTAAAGGGACAGTATGTACTCTTAGTGTTCTAATGAAGTCATCACAATAACAATCACTCTTTTCTTCCTGCCAGTGACACATGGAGCTTCTACAGTACACACTGATTACACAATCCACCTGCTGGGGTTTAGCTAGAACCGTAACTTTGTGTTACAAGTAAAACTGCGCATTTTTGTATCTGCTTTAATTTCAACAAATGTGACCTGCAATTTTATGAGTTTTACTCTCAAAAATATAAGTTATTTTTGAGAATAAAATTTCACTTAAGAAAATGGGAACACAAATGAGACCCTCATTCTGCTCTCTGATTGGGTAATCTGTTGAACATTATAAATTTAATAACTTTAATTTACAACTTAATTCAAGAAAGAAACACATACACACACACACACGTGCACATTTTGGAATCTGTCTATTATAAATCCTAAAAAGATGGACTAGTTGTACAGAAGTTGTAAAACAGACTTGCTTTTAAAAACAGGGCATCAGCTCACCTGTGACATCCAATCTGGCTGAAGACTTGTGTTCCATACATTAAAACTGAGGTCACATAAAAGGTGCGCTGTGGAGAGCAGGCTGAGGCTGCGGGGGCGTTTGGCTTGTGTAGAAGAGTGTACTAAAAGACAGGTCTAATGCCAAGGCATCAAAAACATTCTTACAAAAAGAGCTGTCTTTGCCGATCAACGTGTAGGCACACTGACACATTCAAGACCATCGCACCTGTGTGATTCTGGTCTCTGTAGCTCGAACAGCCTCCATCACGTCCTCCTCAGCGACCAGCTCATCATCCAGGTGTGTGAGGCTCTTCAAACCAGCCAGGATAGTCGTCCGAACTTCTTTTCTCTTTTGGACACAAGTTGGATACAGTACAGTTGATGTCTTTGTGATGATAGGTTAGTTTTGCTCTCAGTACCAACCCTTTTCCATGGGTTGTGCCTTGTGTCCAGTCTGAGCAGAGCCGGTGTGTGTTTGGTCAGGACGGTTGTATCATCTCTGGCCTTGGTAAGTTTGTTCCACCGCACATCGAGCTCTTTCAGCTTTGCCAGACCCCTCATTCCTTCAAGGGTGTTCAAGTGATTGAAGCTAGCATCCAGGAACTCAAGATTGTGCTGAAACGTCATGTTTTGTTCTCAAATTAAACACTTGGATCCAAAGTAAGAATATTTGGTGTATAATTGTAACTGAGGTGTTTACTTAAAGAGACAGTGTGTAATATGGACTCTTAGTGGTCTTATAAAGTAATTATAATTGCAATCCATCAGTTTGTTGGCAGAATCAAATATTTTACATGTAGTATTGATGCCATCCACCTGCTGGGGTTTAGCTTGAAACTGTAAAATTCGGTGTGTTACAAAAGACTACAGTTTTTGTATCTGCTTTCATTTTAACAATTGTGTGCATCTGAATCTTCTCTTATTTTTAGAGCCAAAATCAGCAAAATTTCACCAAACAAACCCGCATCCCAAATGAGAGCCTTATTCTGTTCTCTGATTGGACAATCTCCTTAAAAATACATATTTTGGATCATATGTACTGTATCAACTCTTTTGTTCAGAAAAAGTCAAGACCTATCATCTAGGGGCACATAGATGTAAAATGAATGAAAAGACTGTGGACGCTGGGATGTTTTTTTACCATGTGGCGGATGTCATCCAGTCGCGTGAACTCATTAAAGCTGATACAGAGGTGCCTCAGAGTGGTGAGGCGGGAAATATCCTTCAGCTTGCTCAAACTGTTGCCATGCAGGTTCAGGACCTTAAAATGTAATCCTTAAAAATCATTCATGGATTACAATGAATTATTAGTACATATATCAAAGAGAATAACGATACCTACTGTTATCTGACTGAAGACATTTGCCTGCGACACACTGAGCAGCAGTTTGTCATCTAAGAATAAGAGTTTGGGCTGTGGCTTCAGCACTGGCTCCATGTTGATCACTTCTCTGTCCAATGTTACTTCACTGGGAGACTCCGTTTCTGGGTTATGCAGAGTCTTGTCTTGATTCTGACACATGCATTATTCATAGTTGTTGATATGTGCATTAACTGCATGAAAATGTGTATATGTCTATAAATACAGAAAGACTTACTGTGGTGACATATTCAAAATAAATAATGTATTCTGGAAGAACGAGCTCATTGTCAAATATGAACCATTTTCTCTGTTGGCGAAAAATGTCATAACCGTGGGTACTGGCAGGGCTGGACGCTTATGAAGTAAACACAAACAGATGACGTGAAAAGCTTGTGTGCAAAAATAATACAGAAAGAGTAGTTATTATTAAATTATTACCATCACTGTCATATCTGTGTTTTATGTTTAGATACACAGAATGGGCTGAAGGGTAGCTGCTTTTTTGCACATGTTCACCATTTCTGACCGGTGTGCTGTTTCCTAGAAATACTTTTGAAACAAAAACCCAACCTGAATTCAACAAAGATAATGATTATTGTATGTGTGTCACAAGAAAAGTGAAGGAAAGACACGGGAAAGGCACCATGACGGAGAAGGCTGTCTTCCATAAGGTGACTGGAGTTGTCAGTGAGTTCTGACACCACACACTCGATCCGCTGCTGTTCACTTAGATACAGGCTGTTGGACAAAGGAACAGCCTCTTCTCTTCCTAGAGCCTGGTTATCACAATAAGTAAAATCAATGCAAAGCTTTCTGAAGTACATGTGTAAGTGCTATCAAATAACTTAAGTGTTAATTTGAACATAAAGATGTCTACACATTTCAGACACAGTTTTAAGAGGATTGAATGTTGAAAAATCTGATATTTTTGGTTATAGGAATAAACTAATATTAGTTAACAATTTAGTTGTGTTTTTCCATTATTTGGAAATACATTTGAATTGTCTTGTAGCAAATTTCATGCAGCATTGAATTTGAAATTTGTATGTGAAAATTTAAGACCCCATTTTAATAAAGTGCATCTTTTCCTTTTTTAATCTCTGGCTTCTAACACTTTGAATGTGGATTGTAAAAATAAGCAATTTCTCAGTTGAAATACAAAACAATGGAACTTCAATTAAAATATGGCTTTCTTTGACACATTTTTATTGTCAAAATATACTGAAAAACCTTAATCACAACAACAATATTCAACATGTTATGTTTGCAAAGAACTGTTTGCCAATTGCAACAGCTTAAGTCTCACAGTGACGATGAGGAGTCAATGCATTTATATAGATTTATATATTTGCATTTGAACTGAAATTGCTTATATTTTTTTGCCTGATGAAGTCTTGTTTTTCTGTTGCTGCTCATGTGTAAATAAACAGTTTGCAGGATATTCCTTTTCCTTTTACTAATTTCAACTTAATTTGTAATTTTGACGCCATAATGTAGCATAATACTTGAGAGATTAATTTATGTTTATGAGTTTGTGTAAACTCTGAGTCATCCAGATGACAAATGTTTTTATCATTTGTCATCTGACTCGGGCGAACAAAACATGAAAGAAAAGTATATGAATGCAACTAAAGTAGTGGGGAAGAAAAGCACTTTCCAGAAAATTGAAGGTGACAACGTCATATACATACTGTACATACCTTGTATTGTTCTGCTGTTTTGAAGCCATTCTCTACAATGTGTAAAATATCTTCCTTTTCAGACACAATCTTGGGGTTAGGGACATAAAACAAGTGCTCCAGTCTTCGTTTATAATTCCTAGTTCAACAATGCAGTTCTCAGTCTCTTTTGCAGTGAATACAGTATATTATTTCAAAGATATAACATACTGGGAGAGATATGAGGATTCCAAACTGAGCAGCATCTGAGTCTTCTCTTCAAACCGAATACGGAGAGCAGTGTTGTGAATTCTAATAACTTTGTTTATTTTAATTTCAGAAACATCAAAGTCCCTATAATCGGTGCGAGAGAAGCGCGAATGAAGGAGGTCACAGCAAGAGATAAACCTGTTAAAAAATAAATGCAAAGGTTATACAAATATTGTGAGTCACAGGTATCACCTAAGGTTGTAAATACCATGGATCCATAGGACAGCCTTCCTCAAACCGAATGTTTCCAACACTTTCTAGTTCAATCAGGAGAAACCGGGAAGCATATTCCATGCAGTTTGTGACATGAGCAACATCCCGCTCATGGAGGCTTTCCATTCTGAATGAAGGAACATGGGATAATGGTGGAAAACACTGACATTATGCATCAAACATGACCTTACTTGTGGATCTTTTTGCTCCAAAGTGCCAGTCTTTCTCTTATTGCATTCATTTTCAATAGGATCTTTTCTTGCATAGTTGAATCTAGACTGATGCTATTATTCTGACGTTGAGATTGGTCATCCTCTGAGGTTCCCTCCCTAAGAACCTCCTCTGCTCCTTCCCCATTCAGAGTAAGAACAGATGACATTTTGCCTGTCATTTGTGAGAGCTCACGTTCCAGCTGCACAAATACATAAGGGCACAGTGTAGTGATCATTATTCTTCTGTTCAAACTAAAATTAAAAACTGACTGTGGAGTACTTTTTTATATAAATGACTTAACGTCCGGATGCTTTCTTTGGGGATCTGAAGCATGGTTTGCAGTTTCTCCTTCAGTCTTTGAAGGGCCTCTGCCAGTGTCCTCTGAACCACACGCACACGCATGTTATAGTACATAATTTTCTTCAGCACGGTGGACTAAAAACAAAATACATTCTGCTAAGAATTTAAACAGACATACTTGTTGTAATATTATACAATTAGAGCTTACTTCAACCACTTCTTTGACTTGACTGCCTGACACATGATAAGTATCAAGGCAGAGGAGGCCAGGCATGTGATAAAAAACATGTGTTACATAGTTACAGAGAAGACAGACTGTATTAGGACCTGAAGTTGGGTCACTGAGAGCAAGCTCTGTGAGTTTTGATAAATGAGCAAGATAAGTTAGCTCCTGAGGAAGACAGAAATCAATAGATTAGACCTATAATAGCAACATGTATGTATTTTAAATCCAATTATTGTTTAAAACCAAATATGAGTATAAAACGTTTAATTAATTCATTTGAACTCACCTTAAAAGACTTTATTTGATTTCCAGAGAGGTTTAGATTTTGTAAGTTCACGTTAGGCTCCAAAACGCGTCCTGAAATTAGATTAAAATAGGTTAAATTTGAGGGTGCGTTCGCACTTATTTTGAACTCATTTATGTGACTGGTGGACCAGTGCACACTGAACAAAAATTCATGTAATTTGACCAAGTGTAAATGCATTAGCTACCAGCAATAGTTGGCATAAGTCTTACCAATTGTCTCAATACGGTTGTCAGACAGATTTAATTCTCTGAGGTTTTTTAGGTTATCAAGACCCTAAACAGGAAGTCAAACGCAGGTTCAAAAGAATACAGAATATAAACTAAATAGTCAACGTGAATGAAAGGTGAACTGAGAATATAGACCATTCCACAATGGACAGATGACCTGTATATCACTGATGCAGTTGTTGTTGAGCCACAGGACTTGGAGCTGGACCAGCTGTGACAAATTCTGTATTTTTATGATTTGATTGTCATAAAGATAAAGTTTCTTAAGTTGAAAACAACTCTCTAGTCCAGTAATATCCTGAAAACCAGATACACAAATATGTATTAGTTACTTTTGTAATATATGTTTAGTGTGGATAATACTAACCGAATAAAAAAGGAGAATATTTACCACAACATTACACTGAACAACCCATAGCTCGCGGAGCATTGTGCAGCTCTCCAGACCTTCAATAACCTCCACACTCTGACCTACTATTGTCAACTGACACAGTCTGGGGAAGAACGAAAGGCCGACCATGCGAGGGAAACCAGAGAAGAACGTCTCCAAGGAGCTCACTGATGTTCCTTCATTAGCAATTTTGTCATAAGACACACCATTGGCCAAACACTGTTGGGGAAATTTAAGGTTTCTGAACTGTTAAACTAAAATTAACTTGCACACAACCATATAAGGAGTTCTTTTCTCACCAATTCCTTGAGCACCTCGTCATCTCCGCGAAACTTGAGTTTTTCATTGTGTGTCTGTGCCATGATGTTCTTTGATAATACAGCCGGGGTCTGGTCACCGCTACCACAGCGTCACACAACATGTAAACAAATATATAGTGTATATATATATATATACACTATATATATAGCTTATTTTATCGGGTATTTACATATATGTAACTATTGTTTATGTAATAACAGTAAATAACATTAACCAGTTAGCTAACAAGCTACAAGAAAACGTCAACGCTTTTTTATCTCTTACCAGCAAAATATGCATGACTCTTGTATCCGGTTACACTCATTTGGCACTGGTAAACATAATTAAAGGAAATATTAACTAAATAGACTGCCAAAAGAGTTGGCGTCTTTTTCTGACTACAAACACATTGAGCGTTTGCGTCAGTATTCAGGCAGGCGTCCCGTTGCTAGGCAGCACAGGTACAAACACTGAGCGTCCACAAGGGGGCGTCAAACTACAACACATACAGGCTTTACAGGCTTGAGAATAACTTGAGAAATATGTGGTTTCATAAAGAAACAACTCAAGATGGCACAATAAATTGTACAGCAGTATTGCTGATTTCCACTCGTTGCTATATATGAATTTATGTGACAGACTAAAAACTAAAGGCACCCATGTTCAATTATCACCTGTCAAATAGTGGACTCTTTGTGCCCTTTGTATCTGACCGTGGCCCACATATCCCTCCAGTACCAACCCCAAGCCACACAGGCACCATGACGTCAGCTCTGGATCACAGAACTAAAACAATCAACCCTCACTCCACTGGCTTCCCATCGACCGCCTCGTCCGCGGTGTCGCCACTCCGCAGCTAGCAGACGCCAGCACGCACCGCGCTGGTCTGTGTTCACCCAGGCTCCATTTCATTTAACGACAACTGAGAACCCAGTCATCACAACCTCTCTCTGCAAACAGCACAGCAATAAGCATGTCTGCTCAGCCCGGTGAGGAGATAGGACCAGAAGGGAGGTGGTTTGGGGATGACTTTGGGAAGAGCCCTACGAGCCGGTTTGACGGACTGCGTGATGATTTTAATCCTGCAGGAAACGAAAGGAGGGACGACCTGGACCAAGACCTGGATCAAGACCGGGACTTGGCTTTTCGATCTTCTCTGGACCAGGGGACAAGGCCTGTTGCTATGGAAACTGCATCTACAGGTAAACGAGCAGTTATCACTTCACTATAGGATTATATCATTATGTGTCCACCCTGTTTATATAGCGTCTCTACCAGCGGGAACATGGTAGACAACAAGATGCACAGGGCTGTCGTATGTGCACTGTCTACGCAGGCGGTTTGTCTGTTCACATGAAACCTGATGTCAAGAAACTACTTACTTAGTCTTTTAAAAATCTAACTTCTTCAACAGTAGGAGTTCACTGCTCAGTATTTATAACTATGTTATAACGGATTTTAAGAAGCAGGTACAAGGCCTTTAGCCCACATTGGCCTGGGCCACAGCTATAGAACTTAAATCAGAATTAGAATCAGAATATTTTTTATTGCCATTGTAAGTAACAGAAAGTCACAAACTAGATATTTGCTTTGGCCCAAGGTGCAATCAAGTTGTAAGAGTACCAAGGAATGGCATTCATAATGTTTTTTGTATTTCTTGTTTCTTATTTGTTCTTTTGTACAGCTAATTTGAGTGTCCAAAAATTGCATATAAGTAGGATGTATTGTTATTACTATTATTATTAAATCTTCATAACATTTCATAAATTACTATACAAGTGATCCAAGTACACACAATAGACATTTAGCAGTGCAGTAAAGTGACAGTGGTGAGAGTAAAGTGACAGTAGTATAAATTATAAGGGTAAACATTGATTAAAAACATATTTTTCAGCTGGTTGATGTATTTGATTTGAATTTGAATTAGAGGAAAAGTCTGTCATGTCCTGTTGTGAGCTTTATCTGCTTTTGTGGGAACAGCACACTTGATCAGTGACCACTGTAGTGTCCACTCTCTCCTCTATCCAAGAAAGAATGGAGGCTTGTTTCTAACCCATGCTGGTCACGCCTGGCACAATTAACTAAACAATTATATGTATGTGTAAAGCTGCTGATAAGATACGTTGGTGGTAATTGCTTGTCAATAGCATCCACCAGAGCCATGTTGACATGCTCTCTGCCTACCAAAACACTCACATGAGGGAAAAGACACTCTTAACCAGGGATAATGTGGAAATACAAAAGAAATCAAGAGCAGAACTAAACCAGATTAGAAGAATGTTTTATTAAGTGCTTTTGTTATTTGGCCTTCCTTCCACTGCACTCACATGTTGAATTTATTTGGTTCTTCTGTTTACAAAGACATCTCCAGCAGGATTTTGGACAAGTGTGTGTGGATTTGCTGATGAATATGGAACATGTGGCACGGCGGCTGAGTGGATAGCACTCTTGCTTCTCAGCAAGAAGGTCCTGGGTTCAAATTCCAGTCGAAACAGGGCCTTTCTGAGTGGAGTTTGCGTGTTCTCCCCGTGTCTGCGTAGGTTTCTTCCGGGTACCCCGGTTTCCCCTACCACTAAAAACATGTACAATAGGTCTGGCATGTGCCTCCTGTACTGGCGACCCCGCTCCCACTTTTGTGTGGAGTGAGAGACAAATGTCCAAAAATAACAATTGTAAACCGCTTTGTGACTCTTGTCTGTGAAAGGCGGTTTATAAATAAAGATTATTTACTTACTAGAAATGATTTATTTCAAATTTGCACAAGACACATTCAAATAATATACTCACAGAAAAATACAATAAATTTACATGATTTGAAAGGGGATTTTTATCTTAATTCACTCAGGCTTTATCCATATCTCACAAAGATAGAGGCAGATAGAAGCAGACTCTACTCTAACATAGTGCATTCAGAGAGCTCAGCCACGTTTCCATAGGGGATTGTACTGTATAGTACTATGTGTGTGTGTGTGTGTGTGTTTGTACCCATACATACATACCGTACGCTCCACTGTATACAAGCTTCTTAAACATTAACTAATTAATTTTAATAGCAAACAGTGTGAGATAAGGTTTTGTTAGTGAATTTAGACTATATCCATAAATATGCCGCCAGCAGAATGTGAGTGTGCCAGGAACAGCAGTCTACAGAAGGAGACAGCTCCATCAAAAACTCTGCTTTTATTATATCAATAACTCCATTAGTGTTGACCTCATGGTTCACGACTCGGGGGATTCATGATGTCATACTAGGGCTGCCAATAACAATATGTGATAGAAACTAAATTGTGATCTAGATTCTTTGACAATCTGCAAATGTCATCCTTGTAATGTGGTTTGGTAGACTCTTTTTATATTAATGGACGGTAAAAGTCCACTTTTAACACTTTTTCCACTTTGTTGAGTTGAGCTGGATTTATTCAGTTATGGTGTAAACTTTCTTTAACTGTTGAAGGAAATGAGAAAATATTTAAAAGAGTTTCCAGCTAATTTACTAATTAATTGATTACTTGGAATTGTTATTGAGTTGTTCTACTCAAACAACCAAAAATCCCAATGTCTGTATTTATTTATTTTGTTAGCGTGCCCCCCTGACTAAGCTCCATCAGCTGTTGATCTCTCGAGCTGACGATGGAGCACACATTCCTACTTCCTGGTATGTTTATGTGAACAGTAGAGAACGAGAGAGAGAGAGAGAAAAACGTGCAGGGAAATACACAGGACATGTTTTTATGTGATTAGGACTATTGTAAGAGCAGTTTATGAACGTATAATTTTGATTCAATTTTTAGTAGCCATAGGAAGCATGTTTATTGTCAAAATTTGGATTTACCAAAAAGCTTTTATCATAACGAGTCAACAGTGCATTAAAATACCTCATCATTAAATTGTCTTGTGTCCAGGTATAAATCTATCAATTAATCTTTTCATATTGTTAGGCTTTACAAACATGAAAACTTGCAGCTTTAGTTTTCCTCGGCCTATGTAGTGCGGTTTATATGGAGGTATGCTTAATAGTCCAGCAAGCACCTTAATGTCATTATTTGCCCTATATCATAGCGATGAGTACACTCTAAAATTACTCTTTGGTTGGGTCTTTATTTTCGTGTCTTTTGCGATAAAGTGAAACAGCATGCGGTCCAGTTGGATTTAGATTGACAGCTTTAAAACAAAGTAGACAGGCTGCCGACACTTGGTCTGGATCCACCCACTTGCCTTCATTCAACTGTCAGCTAAGAAAAGTACCATCCAAATGACGCAGCACAACTCTCATGGAGCATCTGTGTATTCTTAACCTCTCGTAAGAGTAAGTAGTAAATCCTGGATCGTCATGACTCTCAAAAAGGCTGTTCCTGTATTGCTTTTCTATGATTTATATTGTGTGGTCAATTATTTGGGCTGATTTAAGTTATTAATGAGAAGAAAATAGCTGCTGAAGAAATGTATAGATTTAAGTTCAGTTTGTTTTCCATTTGCAAAACAGGAAGGAAAAACCACTAAACACATACATGTGTTTAGTGGTTTGTAATGAATCAAATATAAGTTTAATGTCGTAAGTACGTAAATAATCTTTTGAATAATATTTTAATTTCCCGAGTTGCATCTGTATATAGGGCCACTGTGGCTATAGAAGTATCAGTTTCTCTTCCCCAATGAATAAGAATAATTGTTGAAGAATAAAAATGTACCTGCATAATACCATCTTTGGGCCAGGCCTTTCAATTTTTTTTTAGTTGCTTGAAAAACCTCCACAACAGATTTCTGTAAAGATCAAACATGAATTAGTTATGATAAAATATGCTGTATTGTGTTTGAGTTCCAGGGCTGTGATCCCTCTGGTTTGGATTGTGGAGCTATTTACTGTGAAAAATCAGATATCAGATAATACATTCCAACCCACTTTATTTGTATGGCACATCCGACACACAGATTGTTTCCATAGTGCTGCACATAGATGTCCGGACGTTTTAGTTGGAGGGCCACTTAAGTTCACCAGACTTGTTCAGGGGCCGATTAAGAAAAAAATATCGCCGGGGATTATAAAACTGTTTTGATAAGATTCGTGATGTTTTGAGCTGCTTGAGTTGCTATGACGGAGCTCAAGTTGGCTGAATGACATCTCACCAGCTCCATTAACCGAATGTTGTTACGAAAACAAATGTTAGAATACAAACTAGAAACTTGCAATGGCTGAAGCCATTGCGATTGACTGCGGAACAGATCTAATGTGGAAATCTGCTAAAAAAAATCCTTGAAATCCTTTAAAAAGCCTTGAAACTGTTAAAATACTTGATAGATATTTGAAACTCCTGAAGTCCTTGAAATTGTTGAAACCTTTAAACTCCTGAAATCCTTGAAACTGTTGAAACATTGAAACTCCTGAAATCCTTGAAACTTTTTTAAACCTGGAAACTGTTGAAAGTGTGGAAACTCCTGAAATCCTTGAACCTCCTGATATCCTTGAAACTGGTTAAATTCTTAAACAGCTGAAATCCTTGAAACTACTGAATGTATTGAAAGTGTCCTTGAAACTGAAAAATCCCCTCACCGCTGAAACAATTTGGTTCCTGTAACTAAGGAAACCTGGTCTGTGGTCATTATCTGGTGGTGGTCTGAGTCTTCGTTTGGGTCTTGGTCTGGTGGTATAATGCAACCTATTAGGTTGCATTATACATGAAAAAACCCTATTAAGTTGCATTATACTGGTTTACATGAAAAAAACCCTATTAAGTTGCATTATACTGGTTAACATGAAAAAAACCCTATTAAGTTGCATTATACTGGTTTACATGGAAAAATCCCTATTAAGTTGCATAATACTGGTTTACATGGAAAAATCCCCATTAAGTTGCATTATACTGGTTTACATGAAAAAAACCCTATTAAGTTGCATTATACTGGTTTACATGAAAAAAAACCCTATTAAGTTGCATTATACTGGTTTACATGAAAAAACCCTATTAAGTTGCATTATACTGGTTTACATGGAAAAATCCCTATTAAGTTGCATTATACTGGTTTACATGGAAAAATCCCTATTAGGTTGCATGATTACACTGAAGTCCTTGAAACTGCTGAAGTCCTTGAAACTGCTGAAGTCCTTGAAACTGCTGAAGTCCTTGAAACTGTTGAAGTCCTTGAAACTCTTGAAATCTTGAAACTGCTGAAATCCTTGAAACTGTTGAATCCTTGAAACTGTTGAATCATTGAAACTGTAGAAATGTCTGAAAGAGCTGAAGTCCTATTAAAATGCATGGGCCTATTAAAATGCATTGCAGAATTCTCAATGCAGATTTTTGTCCGATTGCGGAAAAACCGGAAATCGCTGAAGTCCCAAAAGTAATAGCAATAATCTCCCAAACATGTGGAACGTTTTGATGTATAACTTGTGGAAATTGTTGAAAATGTGAAAGCTGTGAAACGTGTCAAAAAAAATGACGGAATAAAGAAATACAAAACCAATGGTTGACTGCGGAAGGTTCCGCAGTCAATCAATAAAGCTGAACTCTAGCTTTGAGGTTGAAGTTGGCTGGATGACATGGCAGGCAGAGGGCCACATGATATGACACAGAGGACCGCAATTGGCACACAGGCCTTAGTTTGGACATGCTTGACATAGACTTTTTAAAACTATTGACCTTTAATGAACCGGGAAGTACAGGGGAGATCTGGCCCCAGAGAGAGGGGACAGGAGTGAGAGTGGGGAGAGTGTTATGGGGACTTTTTGTTGGTAGGGGAAACCGGAGAACCTGGGGGAAACCTACGCAGACACAGAAAGAACATGCAAATACAACACAGAAAGGCCTGGAGGTAGAATCGAACCAAGGACATTAGCAATAAATTCACGTCTGACAATTTAATGTTTAAAATCAATATAGAAAATAATGAAATTAGCTATGAATAAAAAACAAATAGATATAGATACATGATATGAATAAAAAGGGAAAAATCAATGAATAAAAGATATACCAATGCAAAGACAACAGAGGACAAGGCACCTCAAGCAGAAATAAAAGCCAGAGAGATAAGGAAATGTGTATTAATCTAACAATGGGGACATTTCCCATATTTGAGCAGAGAATTATCATGGATTGTCTGGAGTTGTTTTACAAGGTCACGCAGTGAAAGAGAATCCTTGAAACAGGAGCCAGCAGTGACAGCCTCATCAGTTAAGAACAACCACTCAGCGCTGCTGTAACAATAGCCGTAATACTTAGTGTCTATCAGGCCAATGAGATCCAAAGCACTGTGGCACAATGCTTTCGCTATACGCTATTATTATGACTTTTTTATTTATACATTATTCTTGTGAATGTGTGTTGTGAAGAAATCAGAACACAAACTAATTAGAAAACAGTTATCTTTTGCATCATTGTAGAAAGTATGAGTCACTATTTTATGCTTAAAGTGATAGTCTGTAACTCTAAATTAATTACAAATTTTAAGAATTGTAGTAAATTGACCTCCTGGCCTTAAATGTTGATATAAAATTAGTCATTTTATGAATTCTAATATTACGGGTAAGTCCCGCCCTCCCTTCTCTTAGCTATAGCTCAGAATCCATGGTGCCGTCCATGTTAACCAATCGAGTCATGCTGTCAATCATCGCACTCGTGCTCGTAGCTGTGCGCAAGGCTCAAGCCTTTATAGGCTCTGGAACTTCATGAAAATTGAACAAAGAATTCTGAACATCTGTGCTGAGCTACCCATTTATATACTGAACCTATATCCATAATCAGATCCTCTGCAGATGTCCTATAATGTTAATTGCCGCGATCGTTTTTTGTGTGCATTAAAACAATTTTTTTCATGAAAACTTTAACAAATAATCCTGAAAACCTCCGTGCATGTGTATTAATAATGTATATGTATAATGTGTTCTCTCATTAACATTTAAATGTGATACGGAAACGTAGGTGTAGACCAATCAGAAAGGAAGGGGGAGGGAGCTTGCGTTGTTTTTTTTCAAATCAACTACCTCTCTCTCTCTTTCTGACAAACTGCAGACAATCACTTTAAGGCTGAGAGCTGATTGGCTGAGGGAGGGTGGTTCCATCTTTATAACCTTTCCGCCTGAAAATCTGACCTTGATGGGAGGTTACCATTTAAAAAGATGTGTAAGGCTATTCTACCAACGCTTTGTAATTTTTATTATCAAGATTATTTAGTAATTCGACATTAAATTGCTTTTATTTAACTTCAGTTTTAGATTTGTTTTCAACTAATGAAAATGCAAGAGTTACATTCTAAATAATAATAATCAGACATAAGCAAAATCCGCCAAGTAGCAGCTATATATTTTAAGGCCTTGAAACTTCTCACCACACACTTACATTTCTATCCACCTGAACTCACGACTGCTCAGCAAAAGGTGAACCATGTCATAGTGAAACTGTATTACTAATTTCATCCTGTTTTTACTATTTGTTCTTTAATATTTTGCAGTTCGTTTCTCAAGAGCTTTAGCTTCAAAATTACGTACCAGTCAATACCCCTGTGTACCCCTAGGGGCCCATGTACCCCCGGCTGGGAAACACCATTACAGTATATGCTATAATGAACATTGTGGATCTAGAAGCAGCAGCAGCACAGAGGAGCCCATAGAGGAGGATGTGTCTCTCTCCTCATGCCCATGACCAGCCCACAGCTGGATCACACTATTTTTAGCAGCACTCACACAGCAGCACTGCTCTGCTCAGACAAGGACAGGAGCCATAACACCACATCCAGGTCATATTATATCTACGCCTTTGGTCAGGAACCTCTTCACTGCTCTTGCTTCAGTGTGTTCCCACTTCAACTCTGCCTTCATCGTAAGGCGAAGGCAGAGTCATAAGCAAGAAATAGATGATTCTTTATTAAAAAATATGTATACTCAGATTTATAGTAATTAGTCATTTTAATATTAAGTTTTGGCATTGTGGCAAATCTAATTGAGATATTTTCGACAAACATTATGGTTGCAATGACATTTTTTCACATTATAAAGAGGGAAGCATGAAGATAGGAATGAAAAAAGGTAACATATGCTTTTGAGATTTAAATGGAGGATTCATTTTTGCATTCAATTATGTGCTTACTTCTTTTGGATGTTTTACTTCTAAACTAATCGGAGAAGGAGATGCATTTCAGCACAGGTTTCTAAAGGTCTATATTACAGGATTAGCTGCTTTTATAAGATGTTTTCAAAGCAGTGAAATAATAACAGCCTTTGATTTTCTAATTGTGATCATTGCTTTATTATTATTTTGTCTATGTAAGCATGTAGGCTGTGATGGACCCTCACACTAACCATACATTCAGAACAGAGTGAATAGTGAGAGTAAACATCATATTACTGCTGCGTCAGTGCCCCACACCACTCCACTCCACTCCACCAGAGCAAGAGAAGCACTCAGGGTAGGGTTCAATTAACTGAACAAATACTGTATAAGGATGTCAGAATAATATCTATTATAAAGGGCTTTGTATGACCTTGGTCTGTGTGCTTTAAAAAATGATTTTTAACATACTTGATTATTAACATACTTATTATTCCCCTCCCTACACATATTTTGTATTTTTTATTATATTATTCTGTGGACATCTAGTTATTCGACTAAGAAGGGAGGACACTACTGACCGTTTCCTGTCACTTGGCCAACTAACACTTAAGGCTCTTTGACATGCCAACGAGATCACCTGGATTGCAGACGAGTGAGACGCTGAAGGCGAGGTGGATCATCTTGGACAGCTTAAGATCATGAGCATCATTAACACTTTACAATAGCCTGGGACTTGACTGTCTCATCGTAAACATTTATGAAAAAAAGAAAAGTTAAGAACAGGGGAAACAGCAACGACTCAAGTTTCTGATCTAAACAAACATCTCCAATCAGCTCTCAGCCATTCCAGCAGGCGTGTCATGACCCACTGTGTGACGGGGAATGGGGGGCGGTTCACACATTTCATGGTTTGTAGTCCATGCAGGCGGCCCAGTCAGTCTGTTGTTTTTTTAGTTCAACCATGCCTGAAGGAGGACACATCTCGAGATGTTACCAGGAGCAATGTGACAGCCGGACTGATGTCAGCGCCCTCAGGAGGCGTCCAGAACACAAATATAGCCCACATGCATCTTATGGCTTCAGGTCCCTTGTCCGCTTGTTTGTATCAAAATGCACTTGAAAAAGGTGTATGGTCAGTGAGTGTTTGGACCTGTGTCTTGTCTGAGTGTTTGTTGTGTTCTATGATCGAGAAGGATTGGAGCCAATCCAATCGCTTTTCTTTTTATTTTATCTGTTCATTGCAGTGTATTTCTTGTGTTAGGATTAGATAGCGTTTATTGTTGTCTTTTCAAGCACATAATTACTGTATGATAAATCAAAATGACACATTTGTACTTTTCTGAGCTACTGCATCCAAGTAATAAGTCTAAGTTTGAAATATTATTATTATTATTCTCTATCTAAAGTCTATCACTTTGTTCCTCATAGATGACCTGATGTCTGAACTTTTCAAGAAGGGTTTGGCTGATGATGACAGAGATGTGTACACCTCCCTGATGTCCAGTCAGACCTACACGTCCAGTTACGAGTCCTCCCGTGTGGCCGTGACCTCCAAGACTTCCACAGATTACAGCTTCAGCGCCAAGAAGGACCTGCTGGACGACATGCCCAAATCATACAACTACATGGACATCAGTCACGGCGAGGAGAGCAAGGCAAAGCACAGCTACCTGGACTCTCCGGTACGCGACACTCTGGGAGGCTATATGGACAAAACCCCAAGGCATGGCAAGGAGGAAGAAGAGGACGAGGATGAGGAGGAAAACCTGGGTCCGGCTTTAGGCTCCCACTCCTTCCCGTATGTGGAAGAGCCGTCGGATGAGGAGATGTCTGACTATCGCTCGTACAGGAACCTGGGAGGAACGCCCCAGGCCAGTCCCGTTAAGATTACCCTGACTGAATCTAAGCTGGGACAGGTCAAAGAGGAGCCCCAGCAGCACATCATCCCAACTGCTGCAGACACCGACAACGTTCTGAGCGTGGGGGTGAAGGGGGTCCCCACGGTCACACTGTCAGAGCCAGAGGACGACAGCCCCGCCTCTACTCCCAACGCATCACCCACACGTGAGTAACAGGCGACAGGAGAGGCCTCATTATCAAGGGCTGTTATTTTGGTATTATAATAGTTGTTTAAGATCCCAAAAGTTAAGTGATTTTGGGATTTTTGTACACATTTGACCAAAATAAAGAGAATAACTTCATAGAGATGACTTTCAGAGACTGCCGACACGATAACCGTGACACAATACAATCTCGATACAGGGATCTTTCGATTTGATACAATATATTTTGAGCGGCTCAGTAAAACCTCTCATCTATTGAAAGATCCATATTAACAAAAACGGTGAATGAATATTGAGTTATATCAAAAATATAAGAAGTATGACGTATTGTTTTGGCCGTTAAATTGATAATGCGACTTCTTACTGCCTTTCATGTTTTGGATGGAAAAATAATATCTTTCTGCCATTCCCTAGTCTTCAACCAGAGAGAGGAGTGTATTTGGTTTTGGTTTTTTTCTGAAATTGAAAATGACTGTCTGCAAACACATTCATGTGATTGTAAAGATAAGATAAGAGATCCTTTATTCGTTCCACAGTGGGGAAATTTCAAAGACCCTGATTTCACCTGGGAGACAACCAAAACTAATTTAAATTTAGAACTATACTGAAGACGGAAAACTGCCCGAGTGTGATGTCATAGGGATACAATGACATCATACTTAGACAGGAGCTTTTACACAGAATGGGCGGAGTTTAATGTTTGTGGATGGATCTGAAAACAACTCCAGGTCTGTGCTGATGAGGATTGTTTGTATACAATATATATATCAAAATCATTTTTAGCAGATTCCTTTATCTTACCAGTTGGGTTGTTAGGTTAAAAATGAATAATTTATTTATTTAATTCTGCTGTCATCATCAAAGTCATTTAAACCTCTTCTCAGCTGTTTAAGTCTATGCGAAGTAAAAAAATATATATACATCAAACTGCTCCTTCAGTAGAGCACACACGAAGGGGGGAGGGGCTAAAATGAGTGGGATTCAGCAGAGATTCATGTTTTGGTGCAAATAACAGATGTTTCCAGATTAAGATGGTAACATATAAACATTTGTGCATCTATTTGTAGAAGGATCTTGAGGTTGGAAAAAAGGGTTTTGCGATATTTAAATATTATATCATAAGGAGTTGTCTGGTCACTTTGTAAGGACCTTTATGGGGCTTTTTGACATCCACCCAAACCATTCTCAGTTCTGCTCAAAAGGATCAAAAAATAGCTGAAATGCATACTCGCTGACCTGAGCAGAAACTAAAAAACAGTGCAGCGGTCACTGGTTTTCAGCCTGAAAGTTTGAAAAATGAAGATATTAGCATACTAATTAGTTTAATATTGCACAAAAACAGTATAAAACAAAGAAATTATGAAAGAATTATCTGAGGCATATACAGCCTCTTCTGCACACATTTACATTTATTTGTATACCACAGTTCATAAATAAATAATCACCATACATTGAAAAGAGTAAAGATTAAATACCTCAGTTGTTCTTGTAAACAGAACTGTTTTAACAGATTTTAGCTGCATAAATCTGAAATGCTGCATCCCCATGTTTAGTTCTGTTTCGAATGCCTCGATTACTAAATTTATTGACAGCTATTTTAATAATCAATAATTTGTTATTCATTTGTTTTACTACTACTACATTGACTAAAGTGTTGTATTTGTCTGCACAGATAAAGAGTTCCCTGTGAAGCCGGCTCTGGGCTCACAGGACGGGAGCAGTGCCGAGAGCGGAGACTCCGAGATCGAGTTAGTGTCAGAGGAGATTCACAAGACGAGCACAAACCCGTTCAGCCAGGCCCCCAAGAGCCCCCCCAAGAGCCCCTTTGACCACCCCGCACCCCCTAAAGCAGCACTGGGCCTGGGCACTCCCACCTACAGCATCCTGAGAGAGGAGAGGGAGGCGGAGCTGGACACGGACCTTTTCATCGAGTCCGCGTCTGAGGAGAGCCCCAAAAGAGAGCAGGGGTTCGGGGGTCCTAAGCACATCGGGCCGTCCCCCCTGGTCCCCGCCGCCACGCCACCTCATCCAGTCACAGAGCCGGTCCGGTCCCTGAGTCCAGACAAGCCCAAAGTCCAGGTCAAAGCCGAGGAGGAGCGTCCCAAAGCGAAGCCCCCGACAGCCGCAGTGACCCCCGAGGTGAGGGCCGGCAAAGCTCCAGAGGCCGAAACGCACAAGGAAGACGTGAAGAAGACTGACATCGCAGTCATCTTCAAGGGATTCAGCAAACAGAAAGGTAAACAAGTTCAGATTTTATTTAGGGACGCTGTGTGAGGGTCCAGATGGTGGGGAAGTCGTTGTTCTTAGTGAGAGAAGGATGGAGCGTGTGCAGTGATGCGGTCGCTGTATCAGACTGAAGAGAGAGCAGCGTCTGCAGTCAAAGCTCGCAATTTACCACTTCAGCCTACGTTCGCACACTCACCTCTGGTCATGAGCTTTGGGTAATGACTGAAATAGAAATCCTCTGCAGAGTGGCTGGGAGCTCCCTTAGAGATATGGTGAGGAGCTCAGTCATGCGGGAGGAGCTCGAAGTAGAGCCGCTGCTTCTCTTGAAAGTCCTGTTCCGGGTGTGCTCCACCGGAGGAAGATAAAATGTTGGAGGCGCTATGTCTCTCAGCTGGCCTGGGATTGCTTTAGGATTACCCCAGATGAGCTGGAGGAGGTGTGTGGATAGGGAAGTTTGGGCATGTGGAAGAAAAAAAGTGGAAGAAAATGGATGTATGAATTTGGGTTTTTTTGTTGAATGGACAAAACAAGATTCCTCTTAGAGTGCGGGTGCATGGAGGGTCTTTGCTGATCAAGGACTTTTTATTCTTACATCAGTCTGATTTCCAGTCTGTCTTCCAGTTTGTTCTTTCAGTTGATGCAGATTTTGTCTCATTAAACTGCATTTGTTATGTGCGTCACCTTTTATTCAGAGAAACCATCCATCTATTTTCTTCCGCTTCATCCGTTGCCAGGTTGCGGGGGCAGCAGTCTAAGCAGCGACGCCCAGACTTCCCTATCCACACACTTTAATGAATAAACTTAAATGTGCACTTTTCCATGGAGATGCTTTTGTTTTGCCTGGAATTGCGTAAAACAAGCAGAACAGTCCACCACAAAAATTCTGACATTGAGAGAAGATGAGTACGTTTACTTTTCACTGGGTGTGGTGTCCCTGGTGGTAGACATTTTGCAAAGAAGAATTGGATTGAAAAATGTGAAAATGATGAGAATCTTTTGCTGTGAAATGTATTTCAGAAGCCTGGCTAATCTTTATCTGAGGATGTTTGTCAGTAAGGACATTAGTAGCGGAAAATTGTGTCGACGCTGTCTTGTTTGTTTTTTATTTTGGAGTGGATATGGAGAACATTTTCTGGTTGATTGACCCCCTCTCTCCCACTCATCCCCTCCCCTCTCGGCAGAAGGATCTAGAAAAGCAAAGCAGGTCACTTGTGTTTGCCTCCTGTGTTCCAGTAGAGGGCGCACCACACAAATCATTCCCCACTGGAGGCGATGGCACATAAGACAATATTTTCAAAGTGTCCGCCTTCTCCTCCGTTTCCATGGTGACCGTGAGACTGGCCATGCTGAGCCTTGCTTGAAGAACAGACGGAGCAAGGTGTGGTCATTATGAGAGCTATCTGATGTCATCATTGCTCAGTGGCTGATGTTAAGTTTGGATACCCCCAAATGTATTGTAACAGGGAAATGTTCAGTGCTTATGAATTATTCAGTCAAAAGCACTCTGAAGTCTAAAATGAGATGGAGTGGAAACAGCCATTTCCTGAGTTGTATGGCGAGACAGAAAAAACTGAGATGGAGGTGTGGTAGATTATCACTCAGTAACGTGGGCTTTGGTCAAGCGAACCTCTGGAAAATAAATTGATACGATCAAAGGGAATAGTTATGAATTTCCTTTTAGATTCACACAGAGGGACGCTCATGAACAGCATCCGCCCTTCCTCAGACCAAACACATATACATATGTCTATTCTCCTTGTATCCTAAACATTTGTGCTTTTGCCCTGGGAGTGTCTGTGCCCTCCCTCTGACACCCCCAGGCTCTTAATCATTGCTCTGCAGCAGCACTGTGGCGTTAGCTCTTGGAACACCCTCCCCCATCATTGTGGACTCAGCAGCATCAGCGCAGCCTCACACCATCAGTAAGCCCGTATCTCTGCCAAAGCTCTCTCCTCCCTCCTGCTCTCCGTGTGCCGTTTGCGTCTCTTTTCACCATTCATGCCTCTCGTAGAAGAGTGAGGGAGACGCTGGTGCTGAGCAGTGAACGACGACTCCAACAGAAGAACAGAGCGAGCAGACGGAGATAGCAGCATGCAGGCCACTGCAGACAGCAGCAAGAAGGAATGCTCATGGAGCAGCTGGAAGGGCCAGGGTACACTTTTGTCATCTATGCTCATGTGTTTGTGCTCAAGCTCTGTGTGGGGGAGCAGGGCGAGCGTCTGTATGGTGTGCATGATATCAGGCCTGCGCCGCTCTGTGGCGTAGACAGTGGAATGTATTTGGGAGCATGTCTGTTTGCTGGTAGCTGCTGTGACCAAAGGTGTGGCTAGTCTTTTGTTAGCATTAGGAAAGAAGGGTTCAGTCTCTGTTTTGTGTGAGGAGGCGGCTGCAGCATCAGGACCGACCTGACAGACCATCTCCATGGTAACCAGGGCACACCCATCCTCATTACATCAGCCTCTGTGCTGCTGCCATGGCACTAAGCAGTCTTCATCCGGGGCTTTGAGACACACTGTACATGCAGAGAGCTGGAGAAGATGGCGACTTACACACGCACTGTTGTTTTTGATGATACTGACCCGCGAGCTGTTCCACAGCCCTGTGGAGAGCAGTGACGTGTCCTTACTGTGTATGTATGCCATCGCTTGGAAGAATCGCTGAGTCACAAGCCTTTGTTTGCCCTGATGCAGCATCAGCCTGCACCTGATCATTCTCTGGGTTTGGTCATCGCCCTTGAGCAAAGAGCTCCCTTATAAACACTCTGATCATGATTGATGTTTTCTCATCCCATACGTCTTGTTTAGGGACACACTACCTGGAAACATAGGACAAATAGCACATATGTCCTGCTAGCACATCTGCAAGACTTCTACACTGACTTCTATAATCAAAGCTGTATTATTCTTTAGAGCTTAACAATAGAAACCTGCACCTGCAGAGACTTTGTTTCCCCAAACACTCACTTCACAAGAGTTTAATCTAAGTTTCTGTTGGATAAAGCTTTTACTGATAAAGGCTGAAATTAAAGCATGACTTAATAATAAATAAGAATTAAGGAGGTTTTTGGAAAATCACTTCCACAAAACAAATAAGACCATGTATTTCAAATCACAATTGGCCTCAGCGACTGCAACGACGATAATCTAGGGAAAGATCACTGTGAAGAAGATGAAACAGCACATTGTGATTAGTTTTATCAGTAAAACAGGAGTAACCATGGTTACTGCATCAGACGGGTTTCTGTGGTCAAGGCAGAGGGCGGGACCTGAGGGCAAATGGGCGTCACCAAAGCTGCTCCTGTGTTTGAGACGAAATGTGCTTCTCCCATAACTCCACCCACCGGTCCTTCCTTCTCACAGTATCCCACTGTGATTGGCTGCTGTGGGTGTGGCCCCACCCCTCATTTCAGACAGCCCTTCATTGCTCTCCTTTTGTCTGTGGTTATAGCAGCTGCCTCTCTCTGTTTTGCCATGGGAGCCACAGGTCAGTACTTTGTCTGTTGTTGTCATCTTGTGGCGTGTGGCTTTGGTGTGTGCCCGTCAGGACTGGGGGGCTGTGAGAGAGGGCAGAGCTAAAACAGTCCACACAGGGGGCTACTGCCTTGGCAAGTTCTTTCTCTCTTACTACATTATAGTCACTCCACAATGATTTCCACAAGATGCCCTAGCTCAGAGTAAAAATGGCTGTCACCACTATGCTGCTTACTGCTTCACATCTAAAATTAGAGCTGGACGGGCTGCAGGCCACAAATGAAAAACCCAGGAGAGCTGGAAGACAAAGAGAGATAGAAGAGAATGTGCTTCTCTCTTACACAGGCTGCAGGAGTGACACCATTGTGATTATTACAGACGCTTTGTGGAAAGGTTCTGTGCACAAACTTTTGGCATGTCTTATCCTGATTTAGAGCTTTCAGTTGTGGGGGTGACAGGATATTGGGGTATGTGCTATAATGACAGCATGGCTCACATTTCAGAGGCTGCAGAGACACCTCGGATGCCCGGTCACCCCTCTGCTGTTTGTGCAGGTCACTCTGAGCTGTTATCAAAGAGCTGATAAGGTTCTGTTTGTGCTTTGGGACATGATCACAGGTCCCATACACAGCAGCTGGAAGTTTACCTGTGTGTGTGTGTCGTGCGTGCGTGTGTTCGGCGTGTGTGTGTGTGTGTGTGTGAACAGGGCAGGTGTACCACTGTGTGCTGACTGCTTGGTAATACATGGATAGAAAAGGTCGAACTGCTTACATAGATATCTTCTACAATAACAAATTATAAAGTTATGGAAGTCCTTTCTTGAGCCACCAGGTCTTTTGGCCTGAGGTTAAACCCGGTCTGCATTGAGCATTAACTGACTGTTTCTTTGTGCCACATCAGTAAGGAACCTTCCATGACCGGAAAGAGTATGACGATTCAAAACCTTGGTCCTAGTCCTGTAGGTCTGAAACAAAACCAAATAATTTTCACATAAATATACTCAAACAAGTTGAAATTACTTGGAAAGCAAACATTTCTTGATTTCAGTGGATCTGACAAGAGAAGTACATGTATTTGCTTTTTAACAAAACTTTTCTTTATTCCACATAACCATTCTAGTTTAAACCCATTCAGTTAACCAATATTTTTTTCTTTTTTTTAATGTATAAAACATTTTAAAACATGACAGAGTCTACAAGTCAAATCTACACAGATCAAGACAATAAGTCAGTAACATACCTGTAGTTTCCTGCACACGTAAAATCGCTCTCTTTTTTATCGTGTTGAATGTTGTAAAATGGACCTGGTGTTTGTTTCCATAGCGATGGACCTGCTGTACTGGAGGAACATGAAGCAGTCAGGGGCGATGTTCAGCAGCGCGCTCCTGCTTCTCTTCTCCCTGACCCAGTTCAGTGTAGTCAGTGTGGCTGCGTACCTGGCCCTGGCCGCCCTCTCCGCCACCATCAGCTTCCGGATCTACAAGTCTGTGCTCCAGGCCGTGCAGAAGACTGACGAGGGCCATCCTTTCAAGTGAGTGAACGCGGGCTGCATCCCAATTTTCACTGCCCTTTACGGTAATCCCTTTTACTTGGTTTGCCAAATGTATTTACTTTTTTTTTTTACCAGGAAAGTCTTACAGACCTGGGGAGAATATGCAAACTCCACATAGAAACGTCTGGAGGTGGAATCGAACCCGGGACCTTTTTGCCGTCCAAGAGTATTATAAAATAAGATACTAATCAGTACTAAGAAAATGACAGAAACTAGAGAAAGTAACAGCACTAACTAACATGGCGGCACAGTGGTTAACACTTGTACTTCAAAGCATGAAGTGATTCATTCCACTTCCAGAGGCCCGTGTGGAGTTTGCATGGTCTCCCTGTGTAGGTTTACTCCAGGTCCTCCGGTTTTCCCCATCACTAAAAAACATGCAGATTAGGTCTAGCTAGAAGTTATTCTAGCTCTGCCCCTGCTAAATGCTCCAATTTCTGGACCAAAAACAATTGATACGAGCAGCTTTCTTCTTAAAACACTAGTATCAGTAATTAGCTTTGGCCTTTTCTTCAGTCAAGACATTCTTTACATTTAGCCGTTAGGGTTAGTCAGTTTGATAAAAGCGCAATGGATTTCAAAAAGAACACTTTATAATTTCAGTCATTAAACGAAAGTGTTAGCCCATTCTTGTCATCTATTACTCTATTAGTTATTGTCTCATTTCATGAAATATCAAGATTTAGGGGGAAAAATTAACACAAATAATAATAAAAACTATCTAGAGTGAATATGGATTAAGCCACTTTATGAATTGTCATTTGTGTATAATTTAGCACAAACGTTATGCATGATTGGGGTGGGATTCTATATAACAGTCTATCATAGTCTATATAACAAGTCTGTATCAGTCCGTGTCACAGTATGTATTAAACACAAATATGTAAACTGATGCTTTACATTGTTTGGTTAGTTTGTTCACACTTTTCCATACCGTGACAGACTTAAAGCCTAATCTTTCGTTCTACTTTAAAATCTGAAGTAGCTTTGTATTTTTGTCTGTAGCCTCACCCTGACCTGATTCCCTCTCTCCTCCTCACACCAGAGCTTACCTGGAGGTAGAGATGACCCTGTCCCAGGACCAGATCAGTAAATACGCAGACAAAATCCTGCTGTACACCAACACCTGCATGAAGGAGCTGCGCCGCCTGTTCCTTGTGCAGGACCTCATCGACTCGATCAAGGTGAGTCTCAGTCTCGCTCCTCTCTGTGGAAGCAGTTGGCCTCGATTCAAACCGTTTCTCTTGTTTCAGTTTGCCGTGCTGATGTGGCTTCTCACCTATGTGGGGGCCCTCTTCAATGGACTCACACTGCTCATCCTCGGTGAGGTTTTATACACGAGTTTTTGATCATTTATCTTTTCTTGGTGGATTTATGGCCATGATGTGTGTGTCTGCAGGGGTGGTGTCCATGTTCACCATGCCTGTGGTCTACGAGAAGCATCAGGTAGGGTCCAGTTACTCTGCTATGCTCTGATTGGTCAGCACAGGTTTTCATTTCACCCTCTTGTTGCAGGCGCAGATCGACCAGTATGTGGGATTGATACGAACACAGGTCAATGGCGTGATGGGAAAGTGAGTTTTTAGTTTTCATATATATGAAAGCACACATCCAATGCCAATACTACCAACCTATATAGAAAAGTATAAAGCTGTTAATGCTGTATGTAGGAATGTTCCTTAGTATGCATTTGACCTTCATTTTATATTATCTACCACTTTCAAAAAAGATGCATTTTCTTTAAAGCTTGAAAAAATAACTTTGGAATAAAAGCACTTTTTATAATGTAATATTTGCTTCTGCATTTCTCATTTCACAGCAGTGTAAGTAACTTTGCCTTTCTCATAAACGAGCAAAAATCAGTTACATTTCTGCATTTTGGAATTATCATTGCTGCACCTGTATTTGTGTCACCAGCTCATTTTCTGCTGTGTGAGATCAATAAAGTATCTTTTGGGAAAGTCGAGGTTAGGTAGATATCCAAGCTTCCAAAAATCGAGATAAAACCGCATCACTTCTCCTATAGTATGTCATTGCATTGAACTATGACAACTGGAGCAGTTTTCCCATCACTTCACCCGTTAATGTTTTGGCAATTTCAGCAATTTTCAATTTTGTACCCCATCTTCTGGTGGGAATTACAGGCAGAACACTTCAGTTTCATTAGATATTTTTAACTTTTTGATATTCCTTTATTCGTCCCACAATGACACAGTAAAATGAAAATAGCCAAAGTATTAGTAATAATACATAATATTTCCTCTTTAAATTCTCATGTTTTTCTGTGTTTAGAATCCAAGCAAAGATTCCTGGGGCCAAGAGGAAGGAGGAGTAGAGCCGGATCAGAGAAGTCTTCTCTGCGTTTAATTCACTGGACTTCACCTGACAAATAGCGGCTCCATTCGAAACACAATCACAACCACATCGACTTGAGGATAAAGATAACATTTGTGTTGCTTAATATGACGTGCATGAAGTCAAGCCTTGGATAAAAATGGATCTTTTGTGCTAGTTTCTTTTCATGCTGTATTTATGCTTTGCAGTGCTATCACAGGACGGGAATGTTAGCCTCATGCCCACACACACTGACGCAAACGGAGGAGCTAAATGTCCACATGACACACCTTTCCATTTGTTGTTGCCATTCACACAACTCAACAATAAGCGTCTTGAAGATGTGGTAACTGTAAGATTTGATTTTTGTACAGTATATTCATAAGCAACAATACAATGTTTTAGGTACTGTTGTGCTACTATGACGACAAGGAGTATCTGGTGATATTTGGCTTGTTTGACTTAATGTCCAACTTTGTACTAGTAACTATACTCTGTAGTTCTTTCAGACCCTGGACTCTTAACTATTTGCACTTACAGTATGTAATTACAAGAAAATAAATGTTCCTAGATGTAGTCCACCTGTTGTTTTGATACCTCTTCTCCAAGTAGAAAAAAAATGAAAACATGGGGTAATTATTGCTTGAATTGAGTGGTTTGAGATTTTGACACCGACAAGATTTGCCAATGGGTCAAAGCCATTTAGTCTCATTTCAAGAACTGTTGCTCTATTTTCTCAGACATTTCTTGTATCATTTTAAAACAAGGTAATTTTTCTGGACCCAGTGGCAAAGGTTTTAAGGCAGTCAAAATGTGCTCATGTTTAAATACATTTTGCTAAATTTTAGCTTTTTTTTGGGACTTTTTAAATCCCTTTGTGTAGTGCAGTGATTGGTGTTTAAAAAGATGACACAGAAACAAAGATCAGAGAACTTTCATTAACTGCTCAACACAACTCAAAACCAGCATCCTCTCATTAACTTAAAAGTAACATGAGTATATGTAAAACAAAACTATACACGTTCAAACCGTAATCTAGAGGAAAGCCTTTCACGAGTTGAGCAAAGTGACTGGGTGAAGCCTGAACAAGACTCCTTTGTGCCTCTTAGCCCCTGGCTGGACAATATCCATTTTGAGAGATGGATCCACCTGGAAGAACCGGAAGAACCATAAGAACAGTCAGTGTCAGCAGCATCTTGAAGTGTAGCTCACTGTCTCTGAATTGATCAGACCTGGTTCCACTGCTCCTTCTGGCTGTAGAAAATCGGAGGAGTTACCTCTCGACTCGGGCATTTGCTAAACAGTCTGTAACATAAGATAAGAGAACCTTGATTCGTCCCACAGTGGGAAAATTTCAATGTTGCAGCACACATACAGGACCTTGAAGAAGCAATATGTAAACTGTACATGTCAAGGAATGACTCAGGTGGTGTTAAAGGAGCTATACTACTACTACTATACCAGTTTCTGCAAGGTTTGAATGTTTGGCACCACCCCTCAACTCACAGACTTCTCATTTCCCCTACGCTCTCATTTCACAGAGCCATCTAGTTTTATTTGCGATCTATATGCAAACGTTTGCATGAGCATAACTTCTTGTAAGCTGTACAACAATCACTGAAGAAATGGTACAAAAGCAACGCACTGCTAACTGCGATACTTTCTCCCGCGATCCAATTATCGATATGCATTTGCCGAGTATCGATATCAATTTTGTAAAAAAAAATTAATTGGTATCAATACATAATATATGGGTACATTACGCATCTCCATTCTATTTATCATGAAATAAAGAGTATTTTTTATTTTATTTATGCCATAAATTGGCATATTGTATATTTATGACCAATATATCAATAATCGTCATATCGTGATAAAATCGTTATCGTGATATCGTTATCGTGATATCGTTATCGTGATATTGTTATCGTGAGCTTTGTATCGTATCGTATCGTGAGGTACCCTTAGGTTCCCACCCCTACTGCTAACACAATATAGAACTGAAAGATTACAGCTAGTTCCGCGTCTGAATGTAGTCTGAGCATAGATAGTCCAAGGCGGCCCCGCAGGTCTCTCCAGAGGACACAATGTAAGCTAGCTATGTTCAGCCGGGCTTGATTTCTTCTTTGATCATTTTTTTGCTTTAGTTCCCTCTTCTCTTCCTCATTGTTGTGTCGTTCGCTGTGTCTGCAGTTACAGCATACACAGCAGGAGGAGTTATGTGTTACAGCAAGAGGAGTTATAGCCACTTTCTGCTAACATGCTACTGTGTTTAGCAGCGCTGTAGAGGCTAGAGGACGCAGCCTCGTTCTGAGAGTGGAGGAGAGCAGGCATCACGCTGAAGTCTCTACTCAGCACTTTTTAAGGCCTAAATTCATACACAAGCTGAATCAACGAGCTCAAGTTTTCAATTAAATTACGGATTATAATACAACTTGTATGTAGTAATAAGCATTTTTATAAACTCGGAAAAAAAAAAAAAAAAAAAATCGGGTTTAGCTTCTTTCAGAGGTGGGACCAAGTCATTGTTTTACAAGTCACAAGTTAGTCTCAAGTCTTTGCCTTCAAGTCCGAGTCAAGTCCAAAGTCAAGACCGACAAGTTAAGTCGAGTCCCAAGTCCTATCGTTTGAGTTGAGTCCTTTTAACAACATCTATTTAAACATAAATAATATTTAAAGAATATAAATTAATATTAAAAAACAATGTTCAAACACTCATTTGACTCAACCATGTCACCACTGTCTCCTCCTCACACAGAAGACGCGAATGTCCATCTCTCCGTACACTGGGCTCATTCCCGTTACTTTCTTCGTCTCTAACTCACTCAGATTTAAACACTGCTAAAGTAATCAGACAGCTCGTTCTCTCTGAAGGACCCCGCTGCACACATAGCCGCCCTCGTGCCTGCCTGTTACTACTTTTTAATCTTTGGGTTCGAGGAAAGAAGCAAGTCTTTTGAAGTCAAATGGGTCAAGTCCAAGTAAAATCACGAGTCACTGATGTTAAAGTCCAAGTCGAGTTGCAAGTCTTAAGATCTTGTCAAGTCGAGTCTAAAGTCATCAAATTGATGACTCGAGTTCAAGTCATGTGACTCGAGTCCACAACTCTGGCATCTTTAAGAGCACTAAAGAACTTCAGGTTTCTAAGTTTAGACCTGATCAGTCGCTCTCTGCAGTCGTCCTGGAGCTGGGCCATCCTGTCTGGACCGAGGTGAAGAGTTCCACATGGTCCCTCGCACACCAGCCGGTTCACTGCTAGCCTGAGCGCATTTATCTGAGAAGGAAAACGTCCATTCTTTAGCACAGGCATGTCAAACTCTACCTATTCAAACTCAAACCTATTCTACATTTTTAACCAAACACATTATAAAACCTTTATTCTGCAGCTGCAGTGTTCTGTTCTCCAAACAGAACACTAGAAAAAAAACAAAAGCAGAACTCGCCTCAGTGATATCTTCCACATCAAACTTGACATCAAAGGCCAGCTCAATGTCGTGGTCCGGAAGAACGGCGTCTTGTGTGTCACTGTTCCAGCCCAGGCCGCACAGAGCCCCAGTGTATGCCGTGCGCTCCTCATTTGTCCTGAAACAAACCTGCATTTTGAACTGTTGGATTCTCTGATCTGTGTTGGTGAACTTGAGACAATTGCGCTTGTGATTTAGGGCGATACAAAAATGAATTGAATTAAACTTACCGAAGCTCCATGATCGGAGTGAAGAGCATTGTGATGAGCGCTGGCAGACCAGGGATGTCCGGCATCAAGGTGGTTTCTCGCAGAAGAATACGGGTTCCTACAAAGAGGGTATAGTAAACAGCTTGTGCTAATGCTAATCCGTCTGATGGTGTTGAACTAATACCAGTGGAGTTGACAGAAACTTTTCCAGCCGCCAACATCCTCTGGTGTTTGTAATGAGGAGTGTCATTTATGGTCAAAGAGTTTATACTGTCTCTCTCAACGACAACGGTCCTGAACAAGAAGACATTAGATGCAAAGATTAGATGAGACCTAAGTAAAGTTTCCATGTGGCCCTCAGAGCTTTTACCATTTGTACACTGTGCACCATCTTCCTCTATCTAAAGTAACGGGAATCAATACTAGGAATGCACCGATGCATCGGCTGAACATCAGTATCGGCAAATGTTTGCCTTGTTAACTACCATCGGCAAAAAAAAGACATTCGCTGATGGTAGACGCGTACAAAGATACCGGGATATTTTAAAAAAATGTCTGAAATGTCAGCCTTTCAGCATGGGACATTTTTTATAAAATAAATGCACTAAGAAACAGTGAGTTCTGATGGATCACTGTGGTAATAGCAGCACAACACTTTTCTGCTCACACACACACACACTCATCAGTATGAGCAGGTGAATGTGTGCGTCCATCTCTCCCTCTCCATACAGCGCATCACTCTTTTCTCCTTTATGACTCACTCGGATTTAAACGCTTAAGTTATTTGACAGCTCTGTAAAGTCTCTAGAGGACCCTGCTGCGCACATAGCTGCCCTCGCACCTGCCTTTTCGCAAATCATTTTGGGTGAAAATGTTACATATACATGTTACAATGATGCACTTTTGAACAGAAAAATCAGAAATCCATTTACAGCTGGAGAATTCTGAATTCCGCCAATAGACGGAAAATTCTCATTCTTGAATATGTATAAAAATAACCAAAAGCAAAAACCAATCGGCCAAAAAACAGCCATTGACCAAGTTGTGAAGTTTAAACATCGTATTGGCCCAAAATTTCACAATCGGTGCATCCAATACCCAACAAATGTTTGCAACTTCATGATTGCCATGGCATGTTCTACCTCATAATATTTCTTCAAAAACAAATACTTAGCCTACTTTCATTCGCTTCAGTCCAGCTTTAGTTCAATCCACGCAAAATCTAAAGACAACTAAAAATAAAAACCATATTAATGTGGCCCCCCGGAGAAAAAATTATTGCCCACCCTTGGATTAGACACATGGTAAATGCAGATGAACCAGATCGACAGCTGAGGTCTAGTCTTACATCTGGACGGTCAGGAAGTCAGTGTTGAGTGGATGAAACTGGAGCAAACGCTAAAAGACCAGTTTCTTCAGGAGGTGGCGAGGTGAATGACAGAATGTTGTTGTGTGACATTTACTAATTCCAAATTGTATTTGAAATTGAGGAATATCCGACGTTTTAGATTAAAACACACAGTCTATTGAACTGGAGATAGATTTTCAAAGATAACAGGGTGATATAAAGGCATCGACAGGCATGGTTTTTGTAACCTTTGTGCAGGTAATCATGTTGGTGATGAGTCTCATTTAAGAACTATGTATACTCGCGCGCCGCTGTGCTTGCGGGGGCCCCACCAAGGATCAACCCAAGACCCTTGCTCTCCAACCCATGCACTGTGTGATTTTTCTAACTATGCAATGGGCTGCGCAGAGGTCTGTTGTGATTACCGTGTGTGATTACGTTTTGGTTGGAAGCATGGAGCAGCTGCGGGGAACATAGACAAGGACGTTTGGAGCAGATTGCTTTGGTGCTTCGAAGAAACTAAACGAAAAGCAGTTTGGCTCATGGCTCACAAGCCTGATATACAGTGGGGTAAAAAAGTATTTGGTCAGTATTACGAGCCACTAGGTGTTGAAGTCTAGAGAGTGTGACTCAGTAACACAAAAAGAACCGGGGGGTGGAACATAGACAGGAAACGGGGTCTAAAAAGTAACAAGGTTTATTTACATATAAATAAATGCACAAAAAGGTCACACGGGTGTGCAGCCGCAGGATCCAGGCCCAAGTGGAAGAGAGAGACTGGTCTGGAGCCAGGCTCTTTTTATGCCTCCCAGGTGATTAGCCCACAGGTGCATAGTGAGACGTCAGTGGGAGGGAGGTCTGAGGAGGCGGAGGCAAGGAGAAACAAAAACAAGGACCTGGTCCGTAACAGTCAGCCACCGATTGTGCAAGTTCTCCCACTTAAAATAATGACACAGGTCTGTAATTTTAGTCATAGGTACTGTGAGAGACAGAATGTGAAAAAAAATCCAGGGATTCACATTGTAGGATTTTTTAAGAATTTATTTGTAAATTATGGTGGAAAATAACTATTTGGTCACTTCAAACAGGAAGATCTCTGGCTCTCACAGACCTGTAACTTCTTTAAGAAGCTCTTCTGTCCTCCACTCGTTACTGTATTAATGGCACCTGTTTGAAATGGTTATCTGTATAAAAGACACCTGTCCACAGCCTCAAACAGTCAGACTCCAAACTCCACTATGGCCAAGACCAAAGAGCTGTCGAAGGACACCAGGAAAATAATTGGAGACCTGCACCAGACTGGAAAGAGTGAATCTACAATAGGCAAGCAGCTTGGTGTGAACAAATCAACTGTGGGAGCAATTATCAGAAAATGGAAGACATACAAGACCACTGATAATCTCCCTCGATCTGGGGCTCCACGCAAGATCTCATCCCGTGGGGTCAAAAAGATCATTAGAACGGTGATCAAAAATCCCAGAACCACACGGGGGGACCTGGTGAATGACCTGCAGAGAGCTGGGACCAAAGTAACAAAGGTTTCCATCAGTAACACACTACGACGACATGGAATCAAATCCTGCAGTGCCAGACGTGTCCCCCTGCTGAAGCCAGTGCATGTCCAGGCCCGTCTGCTGTATCATCCATGTGCTCTCTGGCAAACTTCAGAGGATCGGGAGAATGTCATGTGGTCAGATGAAACCAAAGTAGAACTTTTTGGTATAAACTCAACTTGTCGTGTTTGGAAGAAGAATCCTGAGTTGCATCCCAAGAACACCATACCTACTGTGGAGCATGGGGGTGGAAACGTCATGCTTTGGGGCTGTTTTTTTGCTAAGGGGACAGGACGACTGAGCCATGTTAAGGAAAGAATGAATGGGGCCATGTATCGTGAGATTGCGCCAAAACCTCCTTCCATTGACTTGAATTTGTGTTATTGACCAAATATTTATTTTCCACCATAATTTACGAATAAATTCTTGAAAAATCGTACAATGTGAATTCCTGGATATTTTATTCACATTCTGTCTCTCACAGTTGAAGCCTACCTATGATGAAAATTACAGACCTCTGTCATTATTTGAAGTGGGAGAACTTGCACAATCGGTGGCTGACTAAATACTTTTTTGCCCCACTGTATGAGGACTAGAGTTTTGGTTTGCTTATCGACCTCTTTTCACCACAGCGTTTCCACTGAGTCATTGCTATTCAAACTGTTCATGGTGTACATGTAAACAAGGAAAGAAACCACGAGAGTGATGTGGATGCGTTTCTCTCTTGCAGGAGTTTCTTACAATGAGGAAAACAGCGCAAAGTTCCCCCATCTGACAGTGCAAGCAAAACCAAGAAATCGCTCAATCCATGTACATGAAACACAAAAATATCATGAAATATACAACTATTAATACCCTTTTAAACCTTAATTATTATCTTGTTTTTAATGTTCTGTATTTTTATTGTATAACTAGTACATACGCAGCATTGAAAATAGAATGTGTTTTAAGTGAAAACTAACTAAAATAAAATGCATTCTGAAAATGGAGAAATAACTTCAGTTTTAAACTTTTTACCATCTCAGAATAAAAAATATAATTAAAGCCAAAAGCAGCGTCGAACGGCCCTCCCTGCACCAGGCATCTTCCTACTGCTTTGATTGGAGCGACACTGTATTTTGAATGCATATGATCAGTTATTGTGTCTATTGAAAAAGTAAACCTCATTCTCCCCATGTAATACTTTACTCTGTCCACAGAGGGTGCTAATGCTGCAATTTCATGTTTTACACTTTCAGTTTACCCAAACCTGAGAGTTGAACAATCATTTCAAATTTGTTGCAAATCGGACTTTGCAAATGTATAGTCTTATACCAAAGACTAGCCAAAATACATTTGATTCCAGAACAAAACTTGTGGCAAGGCTGGTTTGTCGTCGCCACGGCAACAGCATAAAAAATAAGTCATTGACTTTTTGAATCAAGAGGGCAAAACAGAATTATGTGCAACATTTCAAACATTTTTAATAAACTAAATGTGATTATCCCAATGTAAAACTTTGACAAAGTCTATAGGGGGCGCTAATGGGCCAATTTCAATTATATTTTATCGGATTTTGTATGTGCAAACGGGAGAAAATTTTCTATTGTAAAAAATGGGGATGGTATATGTGTTTAGACTATGTGGAACGATATTGAGGGAAATCGGTGAAACAGCCGGAGGATTTGATGTGTGTGAAAAGGATAATTTTTCATTTTTCCATTTTGCAAACAAATGTATGGGCTTCCGGTTTGTCAGGGGGCATGGCCATAATAAAAAAAATTCAGGTCTTGACTTGAGGAACATGTGTACCGAATTTTGTGGCTCTACGACAAACTTTACCTCGGACCCTCTTCCATAGGCACATGTAAATTTTTCGCCAGATCTGAATTTTGGGCAAAATTAAGGTTCGAAGTGCAAACGAGTCTCCAAGCAAAAACAATACAGGTTTCAATGGCACCTGATACATCATTTAAAAGCATTTGAGTTTACGTACGCAACCCTCACGTTCTGGTGACGCACCACGACCCCTTGCATTCACCATTGTGAAAGCAATAGGCCCTTACCCCAGTCGGGGCTCGGGCCTAAATAAATAAGCAAAAACAATACAGGCTTCCATAGTAACCTGAGCGGACGAAGCAGGAGTGAAGCCGCATTCAGACCAGATCATGCGTTGCGTCTGCTTTCAATGCAAAGTTAATGGTGACGCGCGTTCGAGCGTCAAAATACATGTGCGTCCTGAACGCACGCACGGACTGCGCAGGAAAGTCGAAGGGGAGGAGCAGGAGTGGAAAGAGGACACACGCAGGAGACACTTTGCTGAACGTTTCCTTGGACGTTCGTGCAGATCAGAGAGCCGCAAAGTGGTCACAAGGACATTAGCGGTCTGAGCGAGCAGACTGAACATACTGTACACAGCCAAAACAGGAGCTACACCAGGACTAAAACCAGGGTTGACAATGGGGGACTATGTGCTTGTGAACATATGCCATGCTCCCGTGACTTTATGCAACTGCTTCGAGTGTGTTCGCCGATGCGGAAGTACCGTTTAATAATAAAATAAACTCATTGCGCAACCCCGTGAACACATACTACTGTTATATAAAGTACGTGGAAGGTCTCTGAACACAGACACGCTGCAAAGCTGCATTATTGGAGAAGATCTTTACACAAGAATCCGCATAACTCTTTTAGCATCAGAGCCCGCCGGCTACTTCCGCCACTGGCCAGGACGTTCTGGTGTGAAGTCCTGTGTGTCTGAAAACTAGAGAATGTGCGTTTGGTGAGCGAGGCTTCAGCGTTCCAGCATTGGTGGTCTGAACACAGCTTAAGGCTATTCAGTGCCTCCGGCAATGATTTATCAGTCTAGCCAAGCGCCGCCAGGCAAAGCCCGAACATTCGTCAGTAAGATAGTTGAAGTAACCCACCCCTTTAACTTATTCACTGTCATTGAGGTCTATAGACGTATGCATTTTTTTTTTTCTTTCTTCCTATGGCCTATCAAAGCTCTTGTGCATCCTGTGTCAACATTTCAGACCTGTAAACGTTTTGGAACCGATCCTGTAGGGGGCAGAGGCGACACTGTGGCTAGATCAGGGGAAGGAGGAGGGGGCAAGTATACTGTGAGTGGGAAAAAGCCAGAGGAGCAGCCATGCTTGGACGAAAAGACAACGGATCTGAGAAGTTCAAGCAGCTAACGCTGTTTGAGAGCCTGTCCCGTCAAACGGATAAATATGAAGCTGCTAGATGCCCCTCCAGGATTTTGTGGGCAATTTATATGATTATTGCAGGGTAAAATGCTGGATTACGCAGGACATTTTTCCAAAAGTTGAAATTTACCTCTTGAGTTTGGAGACGTGTGAATCTGGCATGCTCCAGTAGCTGCCAGGGAGCTATGGATGATGTTACCGTGTGGTTTATAGAAGGGACAGGGCGAGGTGATCCATGAGTATGCATTATGCTAGGGCTGGGCGATATGGCAAAAAAAAAAAATCTCAGATTTTTTCACACCAAATCCAATTTTCGATTTTAAATCGATTTATTTTTTTCTATTTAAAAACAAACTACAACTGACAAAGAAATAGATTTTCCTTTATGCAGTTTAATCTAAATCCCCATGGAGGATAAGTGTAACAGGAATTAAGCCTTAAAACATGCTTGTAAACGAGATGGCTCTGCCATTGTAAACAGTGAAAATGTAGCTTAACAGTTTTATAATAACTTCACTTACAATGACACTATGCACCTTCAAAATAACTTAAATCACACAAACAAGGCCCATCGCAAATATATCAATCCTATTAAACACATGCATTATTTACATGAAATATCACATTTTTAAAACTGATTACTCAAAATAGAAATGTTGTAACAGACAGTCTTTTCCAAAAGCCTCCTCGGGTTTTCATGCTTGTTCTTTCAACTGTGCCTGAGTAACTGTGCTGTAGTACAACGCTCGGTCCAGCTGGTGGCGCTAATACTAACTTCAGTGACTCCCGCATTGTGCGAGCTTCCTGTTTACATTCTGATGCTGTAGCTAACAGCTACTGTAGCAGCTACTGTAGCAGCTACTGTAGCTAACAGCTACTGTAGCAGCTACTGTAGCTAACAGCTACTGTAGCAGCTACTGTAGCTAACAGCTACTGTAGCAGCTACTGTAGCAGCTACTGTAGCTAACAGCTACTGTAGCAGCTACTGTAGCTAACAGCTACTGTAGCAGCTACTGTAGCTAACAGACAGCGGGGAACACGTTGTTTGTATCAGAGCAATGAGAGCAATGTGTGAGACGTGTCTTTCCCCAAAGTGCAGCGGCTCAGTGGGACACGAGTGTGTGCGTGCCACGGACACGGGAGTGCGCTTTGGAATAACGAGCGTGAGAGAGCGTGAAAGATGTGGCGTACGAACATAGCGACCGGAGCCTGCGTGCGTGTGTGTGTTCTGGCGATTAAATAAAGTCTGATTCTTGAACGTTTGAAGTGTTATTGCAACAGCACCAACTGTGAGAGCGAGCATCAGGCCAGAGGGAGACTGTTAGCATTAGGTTAGCTTCAAAATGACTGCTCAACACCATAGACCCGCGGTTAGCGCTGTAGTTCTGCGCTGGAGAAAATAAAAATCGAATTTTTAAAAAAAGAAATCGCCCTAAACGTAAAACTCGAATTAATGATTAAAATCGATTAATCGCCCAGCCCTACATTATGCATACCCATGTTTTTCACATGGGGTGCATCTGTGGAGGGTGCGACAGGATCGAGCTCGCAGCTAGTGCTGGGGAACAGGGGGAGAGCAATGACTCTCCGTGTTGCTCTGATATCCCTTGATTGCTTGATTTTGCGATAAAAACATTGAGAAATTTTGGAGGGAGTGACTATTTTCATTAGAGTATAAGCCAGTGTTGGATATAAAGTTGCGTTTTTTGCGAGTATTGAGTTTTTTCATCTCAATATCATATAGCTATTGTAGCCAAAACACTTTTTATAATGTGAAAATGTATGGTGGTTTTATATTTTTCTTTGTGTTGTAGATTGTTGACCCCAGGACCCCAAAATGCTGGAGCAGAGCTTGATTTGGATCAGCCAGCTGACTTCCTGCAACTCTTCATAACTGATGAACAGCTGGATCGTATTGTCGAGCAGACAAACTTGTATGCAGCAAAATATTTCAGTGCACACACTGAGCGTCTCCCATTCAGCAGAGAAAATGCATGTCAGTGAAAGTCTAGGAGCTGGGTTTGTAAAAAAAAAAAAAAAAAAAACGTATCTGATTCAGATTCATTCAGATTCATTTTATTCGCCATTTGCAGTAACACTACATTGGAATACATTAGTAAAAGTTCCCAGTGTGCACAGGACAAGTACAGACATAAAACAACATTAAAAGACAAAAATAAAACAAATTTTAAAAACAGTAAACAAATGTCACGGTGAAGTTGACCAACTAAAACAGATCTATACAAGTGCAAAACACTAAAGTGCTCTATTCAAACTGATAACAGCTCGTGGAAAAAAAACTATTAGCATAACGAGATGTCCTGCATCTCAGAGAACAGTATCTTCTGCCAGAGGGAAGAAGCTGGAACAAGGCTTTTCCTGGGTGGCCAGAAGAGTCATTGATAATTCTCAGGGCACTGTTAAAAAGTCTGGATTGATAAAGAGCCTCCAGGACAGGAAGTTCACAGCCTACAGTCCTCTTAGCAGAGCGGAGCACCTTGTTTAAAGCTCTCTTTTCTTTATCTGTGATGTTACCGAACCACACAGACACAGAACCAACAAGTAAACTCTCAATGGTGCAGCGATAAAAGTTCAGCAGAATCTTAGAGTTAGTGGTAAATTCTCTAAGTTTCCGCAGAAAGTAGAGACGCTGATGAGCTTTCTTTACGACCCGGTCAGTGTTTTTAACCCATTTCAGGTCATTAGACAGAGTTAAACCCAGAAACTTACACTCCTCTACAATCTGCACTTGGGAGTTATCGATTGCGACAGGCAAATGAGAACTATTGCGACTAAAATCAAAGACCAGTTCACATGTTTTGGATGCGTTCAGCTGGAGATTGTTTACTTTACTCCACTGAACCACGTTTTGGATCTCTGCTCTATAAGACGATTCATCGTTATTACTGATGAGACCGATGATGGTGGTGTCATCAGCATATTTAAGGATCAGGTTGGAGTCAGAGGAGGACACACAATCATGAATGTACAGTGTAAAAAGTAAAGGACTCAAAATACATCCCTGAGGAGATCCAGTGCTCACAGAAACAACATCTGAAAAACAGTCATTGATTTTCACTCTCTGAGATCTGTCAGTTAAAAAGCTATAGATCCATTTACACATGGCAACACTTAAACCGAGAGACATGAGCTTTTCAATCAGTATACCTGGGACAAGACAATTAAAAGCAGAGCTATAATCAATGAACAGCATTCTTGCAACAGATTTTCTATTGTCCAAGTGACTGTAGACAGAGTTCAGAGCAAAGGAGATGGCATCCTCCACACTCCTGTTCTGTCTGTAAGCAAACTGGAGCGGGTCAACGCTCACAGGGATCTGGCTCTTAATGAAGTCCAGCACAAGCCGCTCAAAAGTCTTCATTAGGACAGAAGTGAGGGCCACAGGACGATAGTCATTCAGGCATGTCACAGGAGTTTTCTTAGGAACTGGGATAATGGTCGACTCTTTGAAGCAGTTCGGCACAGTACAGTTCCTTAGCGACAGGTTAAAAATGTCTGTTAAAACAGGGGCAAGTTGCTCAGAGCACAGTTTCAGGACACGGGGTGGGATGCCGTCTGGGCCAGGGGCTTTCCGGACAATGGTGCTGGACAAGACCCGCTGGACTACCTCCTGAGTCACGGTGAACGCACCTTGATTGAGACAATCAGGAAAGACAGTAGGACAGGCATCGGCAGATTCGAAGCGGCAGTAGAACGAGTTCAGCTCGTTTGGCAGAGCTGGGCCAACAGATCCGATTTTCCCAGCACTAGGTTTCCAGGACGTGATGGCTTTAATACCGCTCCACATGCGGCGAGGGTCATCTTCCTTAAAATAACCCTTTAACCTGTCCCCGTAACTGCGCTTTGCAGATTTAATAGAACGTTTCAATGCGTAACAGGATAGCTTATAGGCAACTGTATCGTTAGATTGAAACGCCAGAACACGCTCATGAAGTTTGTTTCACTTCCGCGTTCATCCAAGGGTTTTGACTGAGATGTACTTTAATGACCTTCTGTGGGACACAGCAGTCAATACAGAAGCGTATGTATCCAGTCACAGCGTCACAGAATTCATTAACATCCTCTGACTGAAACACAGACCAGTCAGTGGCATCAAAACACCCTTGTAGCTTCATGCTAGCCTCCTCAGACCAACACTGCACAGTGCGTGAGGTTGGTTTATGTTCCCTGCTCCTCTGAGTGTATGAGGGAAGAAGGAGAACAGAGGAATGGTCGGACTTTCCAAATGGAGGTCTGAGACTGGACCTGTAAGCTCCCTTCACATTGCTGTAGCAGTGATCCAGAACATGTGCTCCTCTTGTAGCTCGAGTCACATGTTGGTAGAAATTTGGGAGTACAGTCTTTAAATTACATTTGTTAAAATCCCCAGCGACAATGATCACTGCATTAGGATGAGCAGTCTCGTATTTATGAAGGATCTCGCTCAGATCCTGTAGTGCTACAGTATAGTCCGCTCGTGGGTGGATGTAAACAGCGCATAAAAATATCACAGAAAACTCCCGCGGAAGATAAAAAGGGCGACAGCTAAAGACCAGGCATTCCAGATTGGCAGTACATGTTTGGTTCACGATGCGAGTATCCGTGCACCAGCGCTGATTAATTAAAAAGCACACACCTCCACCTCTGGATTTCCCCGTGGTCTCCTTTTCTCTGTCCGCGCGGTGAACGGTGAATCCCGGGGGCTGAACAGCAGAGTCCGGGACGTTCGTGTGGAGCCACGTCTCGCTGAGACAGAACACGGCGCAGTCTCGGGCCTCTCGCTGGCACTGGATACGACACAGGAGCTCGTCCGTCTTATTGGGCAGAGACTGTACATTCGCCAGGTAGATGGAGGGCAGAGCGGTCCTGCAGGAGCGGCATCTCACGAGCAGACCGCCTCGTTTTCCCCGGTGTCTGCGCGCCTCCTACGTCGGCTCCCGGTACCCAGCTCCACACCGCGGAGAGCACGGTGGAGACGCCCAGTCCCCCCGCTCTGTTCGCGGCCATTGCCGCGGCCCGCCTGCCATGTTTGACGGGCCTCACGAGTGGGGCACTCAATGAAGTCCAAGCACCTCAGTTCGGGTAAGACCTGCGATACTCCGCAAGCTCGGTCCCGAATGTAGAGAAGTGTCTCTCGGTCGTACCTCACGGTGGCAAGTGTATCACAGACGAATATAAACAACATAGAACAGACAGTGCACACCAGAGCTCTTACTGAGGCGCCCTGACCCGGCGCCATCTTGCTCACCAGTCACAAGCAAATGACTTGCTTGTGACTGGTGACTTGTCTGGAAATGTATTGAGAGTGCGGATGAAGAAGATTCGCCGTAATAACTATTCTTTATAAACTAAAGGAAAATTGTTTCACAAAGTGTTCAGAAAGTGTTTATTGTATACAAGTTGAATATTTTATGTGTACATAAGACAATCCTTTGAGTGTATTGTGTGTACACGATTAATTTGTTTAAAAATAATTATACATCAAAATTACAATTCTAAGAATTGTTTCTGTTTTTTGTCATAAGAAACTGTCATACATTGTAAAATATAATCCTAACACTTTTCTGCTTGAAAATTTGTGTTTCACACATGTTTTGGTCAGGAAACAGCATTTTGTGTGAAAGTTACCCATGTTGTACTCTCAATTGCTAAAAAACTAAAACGGATAGAAACGTACTTTTTTTTAACCTCTTTACATCCACCCGCCCGCCGGCGGGCAATTTTTATTTTAAAAATGTTCTGCTGGCAATAACAGATGCATTTTGAACATCAAACCCCAAAAGCTGTATATAATTTTAAAGCTTAGCTTCCCATCTACATTTATATACAAGTGTAAACTAGTGACCGAAGCGTAAACTTGTCTGATGTCAATAACAATTGTGCAGATTATTGTAGAATTACTTCTACGATCATCTTCCCTGCATTTTGGCTCTTATCTACATTTATATACAAGTGTAAACTACATCAGACTTCGCATTCAAAAGATATAACACATAATGTGGGCACAAAATAAGTCACTAAGGAAAACGTTTTTTACCTTTGGGCTTGTGCTGCATAAATCAGCTCTCCTCCCGGCTTCCTATGGCTCTTTCTCTCTGGAACAGTTCATTTAACAATAATATCCACTTGTATTTCCCAAAGTATAAGCCATTCTGGAGAAATAATCCAAAAATGTGCATTTATCTTTAGCGGGGAAAAAAAAGAGCACAGAGGCGGTTCTTTCACTGTTTATGGACTTTTAGCTTTGTTTTTCACCCAAACATCTGGTATCCACGTGTTCAGCTACTCCTTATCTTTCAAATGACACCTTCCATGAATCTCTACGAGTTAATTTGGGTCTGCAAAATCTCCCGTGAGTTGGACAAGCGGCTTCGTTTTGCGCATGGGGTCACTTCGCATTTGTTGCCATTAGACTGGTTTGCATAAACTTCTTGGCCGAAAGATTGACATGTCCGTGTAGCCAATGAGGAAAGCTTTCTATTAAGGGGTGGGACATATGTATACTGTGTTGGGTTGTCTCAGTAGAAGGCTGCATAGTGGAAACAAACACTTTGAAAAAATGTTTTAAAAAAATTACATAGATTAGTAACTTAAGTATCAAAAATAAAACTATGGTTTTTATGATAATGAAAGGTCAGTAAAGCAATTCGGCACAATTGTGCCAAATTGTGCCAAATGGCACAACTTGATAAAAGGAGAAACTGCATAAAAACTATAAAACTTAGAAGTCTGAAACTTTAGACAGTTGTCAACAAAATGAACATAGGGTTTGAATATTGTGAACTTACAATGAAGTATGCCTTTTTTTAGGGCCTTTAGAAATTGAAAATTTTAGGCGAGGCTAAAAAAATAGTTTTTTTCCCCAAACTTCAAAGGATGTAGAGTGAAATAGGAATGACAAACATTATTTTAGTGTATATTCACATAAACTAGAAGGCTCTAGCTTTAAAATGATGCATCATACAAGCATGTGAGATGTAAGATGTGGTTTTAAATAAGCAAAGACATTTGGGTATGCCCAACTTTTGTGCACAAGCCAAAATGAGGCGGGTGTTAAGAGGTTAATTTGAAAGGCAAGAGAGAGAAAGAGACAGAGCTTTCATTTGGTATGTTTCATACTTGTGTCAACCAAGGCCTCACAATTATGAGCTTTGGAAAAACACTAAAAATGTATCCAAAATCTCTGGCAGTATGAGGGATGCTGCTTTATATATGGCTGGCAGTGAATGAGTGAATGAATTTACCCTCAAGTAAAGCCAGTCTGTGCCTCTGGCACAGATTTATCCCTTTTCGGGAACGTGCCGTCTCAGTGCAATCATTTCATTGTGCTACAGAAGGAGAAAAGCCATTCCGTGCCTCCGGATGCCCAGGTGTTACTCGTAGGGAAAGCAATAGGCCCTTACCACAGTTGGGGCTCGGGCCTAAAAATATTGGTTATCGGCCATAACAGAAAAATGTATATTGATATCGCCCAACATTCCCATTTTGGTGCATCCCTAAATACCCACCAATGCAAAACATGTTCACACTTGGAAGCCCAAGCCAGAATAAAATTGAAGCTTCCTTTGTTAAAATAATTTATTGCTTTGCTGATTTGTAACTGATTGTCTTGTTATGAGCCAAAAAGAAAGAAAAGAAAAGTTCACTCACTTGAAGAACATCTTGCTGCTCAAGCTGTTGAACGAGACTTTATGAGAGTTATGCGGGCCGTGCAAAGGCATCTGTGGTAAAGAGATCACAGGGTCAGTCAAAGTTTATGCAGTAGAGTTCAGGACAATCATAATTCTCGCCTTGGTTTCGGTGAGGCGGGTCTTGAAGTGCTTCAGGAGACTGTCAATAACCTCTTGATCTTCTCGTTTGCGCTCTTGCAGCGACGAACTAATGGAGTTGCTCACGTATGTCCCCTCCACCTTGTCTTTGTATACAGACATTAGCATCTCGTGATTTTGCTGAAAGTAAGAACACGCAGAAAAGTCAGACCGTAGGCGCTCTCAATTCTAATCCAATTCTTGACACTTTTTTGAGCCAAAATGCAGGGAAGATGATCGTAGAAGTAATTCTACAATAATCTGCACAATTATTTGTTATTGACATCAGACAAAGACATTTAGCTTGGCTTTCTGATGATTTGTTGTTACATGCAGGCATGTCAAACTCAAGCTCGTGGGCCAAATCCGGCCCGCTAGACAATTTTTAGTGGACCCTAACTTATTATTAGCTTGCGTAATGTTATTTTATTCTAAAATGTTATTGTTCATTAGAAGTTAAATAGTTAAATATAAAACAATGTTCAACTTTTATTTGCACCAGTTTTAGTTCAATCCAAAGAATAAAACATGTTTCTTTCATCCATCCATTCATCTTTTTCCCCTTAATCATTAACTGGGTCAGGGGGTGGCAGTCAAAGCTGCACCCAGTACACTTAGCACCAGCCCCTCACTGATCCTCCTGCAGGTGGTGATTCCACAAGCGCCTTGATCTTTCAGCAGGGGCTTCAGGAAAAGTGGGGTTAAGAGTCTTGCCCAAGGACACAACGACAGCAGTCATCAGTGAGAGTCGTGAAGTGGGTCTTGTGGTGGGCTCAAACCCACGACCTTCAGGCCCGAAGGCCAATGCTCTACCAACTGAGCCACTGTCGCCCATTTCAGAATCAAACCCAAAAATGGTGAATCTCATGTCAAATAAAAGGTCAAAATACCTTCATAATGGAAAAAAAAAGGAAATCCCCTCTATTATTTTGGCCCCTGAGCAAAAGGCTGCTGTAATGTGACTACAGTAATGGCACCTGACAGGATTATTTAGAACTGTAAGTAAAGCATGTTTTGCCCTTCATCGGTGTTCAAGAATTATCCTTTACCTTGGACTCAAAACTCTCGTCCACTATATCAGCATGTCCCTCCTGCACCAGGATGTCCCGCACATTTGACTGTAGGGTGTCTGTGCTGATGAGCAACTCCACTCGCATCACTCCATGAAGGATGGAGTAGAGAGACACGATTAAGGAGGTGCCCTTTACCAAAGTGAAAAAGCGGTCGCGGGATGTGCTACTCCATGGATTGCCTTTAATTATTGACTGGGCAGAGGGCCGCATTCCTATGATCTGGAACTCTTGGGCCTGATGGGAAATGCATATGTAAGAAATATGTATGAACAGAATTTAACGCCGTCACCTGAGGTTGTACCTGAAATGGTTCTGACAGGAGGTCAGGGGGTAGCTCTCTGAGGCTGCTGCAAGGAACCTCTAGTGTGTTTCCAAAGTCCAGGAAGAACACCTTCAAAGTCATTGATAACATTAAGACATTTTAAAAACATATATTTTTTTAGAACCTGCACAATACACATTTTACATATATCAATATTACAGACAAATAACATATCTGGTTCGAAAAGGGGTTGGATGAAGCAAATTATTATTTGATTCCAACCCCCATCACATATACAGTTTTAAAGGTTCCATATTGCACTTTCACAGTCCATTCTAAGCACATGTGATAATAATTTGAGTGATACACCATACAGCAATCAAAACATGTGAGATTTTGGCCATCTCTTGCATAGGGGTGATGTCACCTCAACTCAAACGAGCTGATCCAGAGAGGAGTTTGCTCCTCTGCCTGTGAGCCCGTCTCCGCCCGCCCGCACAGTAACTCGCAGTGATATTAAATTCAAGTTGTACATAGTTGGTGGCAATGGGAAGCCGTAACATCAAGCCCTATGTCCTCAATCTACAATCAGACCCTAATTATTTAGTTTGCAGAAGTATACTGTACTCACAGAGCGGGCATTTCATTAGTGTCTTTTATTGTTGTCGAATAAAACTGGTTTCTAGATCAGCTTTTGAATAAGTCCAGTTTCAAGGTAACTGCAGTTCTGGAACAGTCTTAGTGAAGTTTCACAAATGCACTTTTAGTCACTGACAAAAGCAGAAAAACACTATAGGTCTATGTGAACGCAGAACCAGACATACGCTGGACTCAGAGCTGGCCATGTGCGCTTATTAGCTTTTGTCAATCACCTCCTGGATATTAGTATCATTATTATGATTTTTGACAACAAACAGCATACTTATCGTTTTCCCTGTTTTGACAATAGCATTTAAGAACCATTAAAAAAAAAAAAAGCGGGCTTCAGCAAGTCATATTTGTTATTGTTTTGCAGCCTCCCCAGGCACTCTGGGCATGTGTATGAAGGCTGAATAGCACTGTAATCATGTTTGAAGCAGAGAAAAGTCAAAAAGTGTAATAGGGCACCTATTAAATTTATTACACCTATCACGAACAGTAATACCACAACACACACACTCTGAGAACACACAGGCCCAAACACTCTCCGATCCTATCTCACTACTTTCTCTGTGCTCAAGGCATCACTTTCTTTCGTCCTCATATTTCTCCGATACATATTTTTTAAACGTTCTTTTTGACGTTTCAAACGTCTAATAAACAGGCCATACCTGGGCATTGTTCCCACGCAAGTGCAGGATCTTGGCTCGATAGAACATGCTCTGGTCGTTGACCTCAGAGTATGGGGCCAAACAGATAAGGTTGGAGTACAGAGACACTGACACCGGCTGCAGAGAGCGGTTGTTTATCTCTGAAGTCATGTGACGCTGCTTCTTCAGACTGGCTTCATCTGCATGGAAGGCCCAGAAGTGACCCACCTCCACCACCTGAGACCAATGCATCCAGACCAGTCAGACAAACCATAATCATTCTGGACTTAATAAGTATATTATTTATTAAGTTGAAAACTGACCTCTGTGATGCTCACAACAAACATGCGGGTTGTTGGGATCTTCTCCAGTTCAATGTCACCACTTAAAAGACCTGTGGGAGACACGGTTTGGGTCTGGAAGTCCGCAATGACCCTACACAACAACAGCAAATTAATTTTTTTACTTTAAGTAAAAAACAATTGTGTTACAGTTAGTAAGTGAGACAAGCCTAAAATAGAACTACTGTATACTAGGTCTGCAACAACGAATCGATAAAATTGATCATTTAAATTGTTGGCAACAAATTTCATTATCAATTTGTTGTGTCGCGCGATTAAAGCGTCACCCACTACGTCGCGGAGCCATGGATCTGCACGAAGCTCACATGAGTTGGGCATATTCTTGTACAGCTGTGTTCAGACTTTATTTATATAATGCACAAAGATAGTGACTTCTGATTAATTCTAATTCACTGTGGCATTAGCAGCGCACACACTTGTCTGCTCCTTCTCGCTAGCTCACACACACACACACATCTGCTCCTCTGCTTGCACAGCTCACACACACACACATCTCGCTAGGTGTAGCAATGCTTAGTCTCTTTCCTACTATCTGAATCACTTCAGATTTAGATCCATGATTTAGACAGTAGACACCGCTTAAATTATTAGACAGCTCCGTAAAGTCTCCAAAGGACCCATAAAAGGATCTCTCAGCGCCTGTTTACAAATGGTTGAAAATTTGACATGTACTAGTCATAATGTACTTTCGGTGCATCTCTAAAATATACCTATTTTTGTGCACTTTACTTTTCAAAAAGCCAATATTTGCATAGCTTACATTTGCATGTTTTTTTGTTTAGGTCGTTGGCCATGTTTGTGAACAAAGGGATGGACATTTTTATTTTTTTATCAGATTAATCAAAGAAATAATCGACAGATTAATCGATTATTAAAATCATCGTTAGTTGCAGCCCTACTGTATACTTAATTCTCTGTTCTTTAGCAGTCTTTGTACTCCACCAGAGAGGTTTCTAAAAGGCTGGTTTTTTTACAAAGTATAATTCAGGGACAACACACACCATCTGTAACGTAAATAGTGAGTCCACTACATTAAAGCTACTCTGGGATTAGCAGTGTTAGTGATAGTTAATTGTGGAGGTGAGTGGAGATTTTAAACTGTTAAATTGCATTAGTGATAGTACCGTCCATGTTTGAGGTGAGTGATATTCCGGTGACCAGCACACACTTCTATATCCTGAATCCGGTACACCGACAGTTGCAGGGCTGGACTCTGCTGGGACAGGAGGAGGGCCAGGGACACATCAGGCAGCACGCCAGAGTTTTTAGGATGTCTGTAAAACTCCACATACGCCCTGAAACACATTCACTCATTTTCAGACTGAGGAAGAACATACTTTACTCTACAGCGTTTCCACTGGTTCTGGTTAGAAGGTACAGGGTACATTATTTTTGTACCACCTTGGCCCTGGTTCAAAAGCTAGTTCTTAATGACAGTATTGGCCAGAGTACTGCTAGAAGCCATGGTTGCCAAGGCACTTCCAGTATACTGGTTTTGTTGTGGGTAATAGGTTTCTAAGATGCGGTAACAGACACCTGCCAATTAGAACTGCACATTAATTCCTTGCTGAAGATGCACTTTTTCTGTGCTTGAAGGGACGTCGCAGCAACCCATGATCCGGTCTGAAAGCCCCATAGGACCGAGTAAGACTGGTGGAAATGAGGCTATTGACCACATACCTGGAACTGTCAAAGGAAATGGCTTTAACTAGGCCACACTGTCGGAAGAGGGACTGCAGCTGTTTGTAGTAGAGAAAACTGTACGGGGGGAGATTTCTCACCTGAAATCATTTGAATAAAGTTATTTGGATAAGATCAACGACAATAAAAAGAACAATCATGAAAAGTATTTACCATCACTGTGGTTCTGGGGGATAAGCCACACAGCTCTCTTGAGAGAAGGTCTTCATCAACCTCTCCTTGAAGAAAATAGTTGGGATAGTATGCACCAGCAATTACAACCTGTTGGCGCAAAGTAGGGTAAGCAAGGTTTAAGGTAGGATTAGGTCGGTTTAAGAAAAAAAAGGTTAAAAAAAAAAAATAATAGGTACCATACACTTTCATTTATTCTACATTAAAAAAAATGGTGTGCAGCTCACCAAGAGGATAAACTTCTGCTGGTTTGAGCTGGTGAAGTCCAGAGGCTGGCTGCTCTCAGCGATGTGCATGTTGAACTGTGACACACGCTTCTTCAGGTCTTCAAACAGCTCAGCCACCTCAACACAGTTCAATCAATCAATCATTCATTTGTATAGAACCTGCAAACTCCCCTCAAAAAGGCCCTGTTCCGACCGGGATTCGAACCCAGGACCATCTTGCTGAGAAGCGAAAGTGTTATCCACTCAGCCACTGTGCCGCCACGGTGTATCGCACAATTTGTAAACAAGGCAATTCAAAGTGCTTCACAAGAGCAATTTAAAAACAAATCAGAATGCATTAAGTCAATAACAATTTCATATTGAAACAGTAGCATAAAAGCTTGGGGTTTTAAGTATTTTAAAAACAAAAATAAAAGCAATAAATAGTACAAAATAGAATCAGCAGTAAGAACTTCTAAACAGATATGCTTTCAACCTAGTTTTGAACATGGTCAGGTTAGAGGCAGGTGCATGGATCTGAAACACCGCCTCCCCATGTTTTTCCTGACTCTGGGCACCAGAAGGAGGCCGGTCCCTGTGCTTCCGAGAGTCCGAATTGGTTCATATGGCACACTACTCCTTATCGTTTTGGCTAGGAAAATGACCTGATGGCAACTGTCCATAATCATAGTTTTTGTGACTAGATAAAAACCAGGAGAGATTTCAACTTGAAATGCTTATATTGTTCTAATCATCTAATAAACAAAAGCATTAAGAAGAATACATTTTGGCAGGAAAAATACTAGTGTGCACCAGCTCTCACTCAATGAAGCAAAGGTTAGAATGTTAGTACCTCTCTGATTCTTTTGATCTGAATGAAGTTCTCTTTTCCCCAGTCCAGCTCATCCTGAAACAACACAATATTATAAGTATATATTTATGTTTATATACACACAAACAAACGTTCCTTGCCTATATGATGTCAGTAAAATGTGTTTTATGTTCAATACCTTAGGGTGTCTGAGTTGCCCTTTCTTTTTGGTAGTATACCAGGCCTGGGGGAATGATAAAGTTCAGCAAAGTTATGGATGATGTTGAAGGACTTTTTGACTTTACCTTGAAAGCGTTAAGAGCAGCAATAGAATCACTTGGCGTCCCACGAGCAAAAGACATCTTGCTCCTGCGTAAACAGATACAATTATATTGGAAACTTCAAATCATTGCTTGCCTAATAATTTCCATCACACTGACCTGTGGCCAGCAAGTTTTTGCATGGACGGTATTGCAAAGAAGCTTTTCAGAGACTGGGAGGCGGCTGGAGACATGAAAGGACATCAAAGAACATAGACCGGTCGCACTGACATTAGTATTGAGTACTGACCAATGATGAGACATTCTTCCAAACATCCAAAGACATGTCCCAGGACTATCATTTTCCCCAAGTGCAGGTCAACGGGAAGGTGAGCGAGGACACGGCCCAAGAAAGTCAACTGCCCGTCTTCATTTTGACGACAGGTCTCACTTTCAGTTGACAACACTCCCATCTATGAGAAACGCATGAATGTCTGAATCCTCTTAAACCCAGTAGTGAGAGTAAAGACTGTTCCCTTTTGTGTGGCACCTCCTTCAGCTGCAGTACAGTCCTCACGATGTCGTCATAGTTTGGAGGTGAGAGAGCAGTGGACAGAACGGAGCGAGGATCACCCATGTCCAGGAGTTTCACCTTTAGCAAGATCCTCGCCAGCGGTGCAAGCTGAGAGAAAATAACATCTAGTTTGACTCATTTTGAAAAATAGTGTAGAATTAATCCGGGCACGTCCCACCCGGAGGAGACCCCTGGGAAGACCCCGGATACGCTGGAAGGACTATGTCTCCCCCCCCCCAGATGAGCTGGAGGAAGTGTGTGTGGATAGGGAAGTCTGGGCGTCTCTGCTCAGACTGCTGCCCCGGTGACCTGGCAATGGATGAAGCGAAAGAAAATGGATGGATGGAAGTCTCACCAACAACTCAGGAATCATGTAATCTGGAATATCTTTCTTCCAGAATTCGCGGGTCACCAGGCGATAGCAGAAGCCTTTTGACACCCTGCCAGCACGACCTACACACAAAAGACTGCTTGAAAAGAAGACATGGGACATGACCATTATATTCTGACCTAAGCACCTCTTTTCATCGTCATTATTGACCCTTACACATCGATCGCTCAAACATTAATCACTAATGCAAATGAAGCCTTTCACACACAGTTCAGATCCCTCAATACACAGCAGTGCTGAGCATGTGAAAAACTTTGACCAGCTTTGTCGTTTGTTAATGTTTGTCATCACAAAAGGAAAGACTTAATACTGGTAAATGTACATTTTTGCTAGATACAATGTTAATATTATTCATGACATAAATAACGCTCTAACTCGTATCATGGGTCATAGCTGACCCAGAATACTAAAACAGACAGACTTTTAGAAGCAAGAGCACTCAGTAAATTTACCTTTTCGCTGATTGCAGTTTGTTTTGGAGGCCCAGGTTAAACGCAAGGACTGATAATTAGTGTCAGGATCACAAACCAGGTGACGAGCCAGACAGAAGTCAATAACTACAACAAAGTATTAGAATAATATAAAACAATTATAACAGTGGGAATGTGTGAACTCACCATATCTAACATCTGGAACAGTGACTGAACTCTCAGCAATATTTGTAGACAAGATGACCTGACAGATCCATCAACAGCATTAAACACATACGTGAACATGATGCAATTATTGCCCTCCTACTTACCTTCCTGTAGCCTGGCACAGGAGACAAAAACACCCCATTCTGTTCTTCCAGAGTCACCGTGGAGTGCAGAGGGTACACCTGCAGCCTGAGTGAAAGTCACAGTGGACACCAGCTTCATAAAGACATGTCCAAAATCAAGGGAAAAAACAAAGGAAGCACACCTTTTGTGGACCAGCTTGGACAACGCCTCTTGCATGTAGCATATTTCATAGAATCCAGGAAGAAAAACCAGAACACTGCCTTGCTGTCTGGAGGTTCCTATGGATTCCCTTTTGCTGCCAAACACACACATTTCATATATATTTTCAGAGCTCAAGTGGTGAAAAGATGGTACCTGCTGTCTTTTTCCTCAACTTCATCAAAACTCTGGATGAGGTTAATGGCAAGGTTGTACATGTCTATGGAGATGTCAGGATCATCTGGGTGAGGGAAAGCCTAGAGAACATATTGCGTTAGTGTTGGAGAAGAACAGGACCGAGTACAGTCTGAGACAAACGTACTCTGCAATGGAACAGGGGCTGGAGGTCCTCTAAATAAAACTCCTCAATAGCATAAGGAGCACCCTCCACTTCAAACACATAGGCTGGGATCATTTTTCCTCGGACTGGGACACCAAAGTATTCAGAAAACTCTTGGCAGTTAATGGTGGCAGACATGAGGATGATCTGTCAAAAGAATTCAAGTGAAAACTGAAATAATGCTTCCAAAATAACATGACCTCTTCAGCAATCACCTTTACATGACGAGAGTTTGAGTGCAGGAGTTTTCTTAAGACCAGGAGGAGAAAGTCCATCTCCTCAGTCCGCTCATGGACCTATTACAGACATAAAGCTCGCAGTTAGGTTATTTAATATTGTCCAATTGTGCCGCTGGGGGAACCCTCAGTTTAATAAATTGTATTAAACTGAATAAAATAAAAGCCATGGTGATTATACTTCACCTCATCCACAAAGATGTGGGAATACTCTGTGAGACACTTTGCTCCAACGAGCTTTTGTAGAAGAACCCCAGTGGTCATGTAGATCAGACGAGTGTGTTCTGTGGCCATCTTCTCCAGTCCCACCTGACAAAATCCATTTCAAGTGTTCATACATTTCACAGGTGTGCAGTAAAACACTTTAATATGGCTGAACAGAAAAACTTAGTCATATTTTTTCCACAAGATGTTTGTATCAGGAGTGTCCAAACTTGTCCTCAAGGACCAGCGTGGCTGCAGGTTTTCCATCAGACCAAGCTGGAGTGGGGCAGACTCCACCCATTTCCTCAAATCTTCATGTTAAGACTGAACTCACTTGAGGAAATGGATTAGGTCTGCTCTGCTCCTGCTTGGTCTTGCATCCACACCGGCCAATTCTGAACCCGATTGGACATCCTTAGTTGCTTCTGTAAATTCTAATGTATTAATACTAAGCACACTTCTAAAAAGGGTAGGCACAATAAGCAGTAGCTTCAGCCCACACTGTTTGTCTTTCTGCTGTAATGTTACTGTCCTGTAATGACGCTTATAAATGTGTAAGTGAATGAAATTAAACTTAATTCAATAAGAAAATAAATCAACTGTTACAATTCTTGCATGCATAATCAATTAATGACTAAAATGACACATGAATCAATAACAAACCTGATAGCCAACGAGACTGCCTAAAGTACACTTCCTCTGAGAAGCCACCCATCGGGCAATGCTTGAGGCTCCTATCTTCCGAGGCTGGGTGACCACAATGTTGCAAGGGGCGTTCTTCTCATTGTAGTGGTCTAAAATGTATTGTGGAACCTGGGTGGTTTTGCCGCTGCCTGTGGCTCCTCGAATGATCACCACAGAATTGTTTTCTATGAGGGATACAAGCTGGGACACAAGGCAGAACATGGGGAGAAAACTCAACACAAAGACTGTTATTCTTGTTGATTCTTTACTCTTTATTAACGACTTTGTCGACATTATGAAAAAAAATAAATGCTGTGACGTCTTATAAGTGTACCTACATTAATTGAGTGATCAACACCAACTAATCATTTGTTCTTTGGGAAAAAGACAAAAATCCTATTAATCTTTCAAATGAGGTCATCGATATGGACAATTGAATAATTATTGAGGAATAATACTAACAAATGCAATACAAACAGGGTCATGTGACACATATGGCTGGCCCTTCTGAAAAGGTTTTGCACATTGCATCTATTGCTTGCTTGCAATCACGTGACGCATAAACTTCCGGTTGACAAAGTGGTGGTCAGGCCAGCAAGAGTTGCTGCTGATATATGAAGAAAATGCGACTCTTTTGCTTTTTTGGATATTTCATGACACTTTGAAGCTACTGTGGTGAACGTTCTAACTCATCATTCTAACAATATGCACAAGGCAGAATTTTTCCACACGTTTTGGTAATATCAAGGTTGAAGCTGCTGGCACCACGGCAAATGCTAACATGCTAATAATGCTAATAAGTCTCCATTCCTCCGCTGTATGTCACTTACGTTCTGTAACGTCTTTGTTTATGCTGCCTCTACCATCGACAATAAAACATGTCTTCTGTCTGAATTAAAGACAAGATCCTAGACTGTCATTTTATTCACTTTAGATTCTAATCCACAGCTAGTGTTACAATCAAGCTTTTGCACTGCTAAACAAATGAAGGTTTGGATAAACACGGATACTGCAACTTTTCCGTCCGTCTGTGGGTTTAAGAACTCAGAGTTGAGGTCCTGAAGGACAAATCCTGCATCGTACAGAGCCGTGTAAGTAACGATTGGTGAATGAACTTCATCGTGAATCATTCTCAACAAAACACTGAGTCTGTGTTCTTTTCAGGTCAAACATTCACAGTGTTTATTTAAAACGCCGACTCATACCTTTGTAAATTATGGTGGAAAATAAGTATTTGGTCACTTCAAACAAGGAAGATCTCTGGCTCTCACAGACCTGTAACTTCTTTAAAGTGATTGTCTGCAGTTTGTCAGAAAGAGAGAGAGGTACTTGATTTGAAAAAAACAACGCAAGCTCCCTCCCCCTTCCTTTGTGATTGGTCTACACCTACGTTTCCGTAACACTTTTAAATGTTAATCAGAGAACACATTATACATATACATTATTAATACACATGCACGGAGGTTTTCAGAATTATTTGTTAACGTTTTAATGAAAAACATTTCTTTATGCACAAAAAAAGGCGATCGCTGCAAACCCGGAAGAAGCTATTATCATGAATTGCAAATTATAGGACACATCTGCAGAGGATCTGATTATGGATATAGGTTCAGAATATAAATGGGTAACTCATTTATATACCGAGTTACCCAGTATAACTTCACTTACGCTCTGAAGTTGCAGAGCCTAAGAGGCTTGATTCGGAAGTTCCTCAAAAACAAACAACTGAGCATGCGCGCAGCTACGAGCCTCAGCGCAGATGATTGACAGCCCTTGGCATGACTCGACTGGTTAACGTGGACGGCATCGTGGATTCTGAGCTATAGCTAAGAGAAGGGAAGGACGGTCTTGCCCGTAATATTTGGATTAAAAAATAACTTATTTTATATCAACATTTAAGGCCAGGAAGTTAATTTAACACATTTCCTAACATTTGTCATTCATTTAGAGTTACAGACCATCACTTTAAGAAGCTCTTCTGTCCTCCACTCGTTACCTGTATTAATCTGGCACCTGTTTGAACTCGTTATCTGTATAAAAGACACCTGACCACAGCCTCAAACAGTCAGACTCCAAACTCCACTATGGCAGGGGTTAAAGCAAAAACAAAAAGATTTTACTGAACATTTTCTCATGGAAATTTATCACATGTAAATCAGTCATATGCAGGATCAAGTTATATTTTTAATTACAATATATTATTCTAAAATAGATATTGTATATTGTATACAGATCAAATGAATTCTTCAAAGATATACAGGTGTATTTTGATGTGAAATTACAACAAGTGGATCAAGCAGAATATTAGTGAGAGTAGTTGCATCCGCAAGATGGAGCGTCGACACTTTGGCTCTGTCCTCGTCAAAATATCGCAAAAGGACATTCAACATTCTGTCCATATTTGTTTGTGGACTCGTCAATGTTTAAGAAAAAGGTGTCCCTATCAGCTCTCTGATCTACCAGTGGTAGTGATTGTTATGGAAATTCCAATGCTTCAAATGAATAAATCCGAGAGGAAACAGAACTTGTCTTTTGTGCAGTTTATTTACAGAAGTGATGAGTACAAAAATGACATTTCTGCGCAGAAAGAGACAGACAGAAACGGCGTCCAATGATGCCGTGTCTCTCTGGCCTCTCAACAAGCGTGTTGATAATTTTATACTGGAGGTGTGTCAGACGGAACAATGAGCATTCGTCACAAGAGAGATGAGTCATACGCAGCTGCAGACGAGAAAGTTTGGGAGAGATACATTAAGCGCAGGAAAAGACCTTCGAGATGATAAGAAAGCACACGGCGTGAGCACATTTGAGATAACGCACCTGCAGATGGTGGCCAAGGCTATCACTGAACAAGAGAGCCTTTGTGCGATGTACCAACAGTGCTGGGAACGCAGTTTCTAACGCTGGGAACCAAGACACATGTATCGACCAATGATTAGAATTGTCCGATGCCGGGAACTGACCATAACATGATATTCTGAATGACAGGTTATTTTCTGCGATAAAGCCACAGACTCTGTCCGCCAGAGCAAGCCTAGTCTCAGTTGTCGCTGATGCAACAGGTAAAGATGAAGTGTGGGAAAGGGCATGAACAGCTGCCTCGTGCGCAGTTTCGAGCTGGTGGCGAATCAAAACTTTTTTCTCATTACTCCCATATACAGTTTTTTAATGGCGAAGTACGAACAAGCACCGGCCACCTTCATCTTTTGGCACCATGACCGCAACCGAATCCTATCGTCTCCCACCTCATCCAGCCATGCCCACCTCCATTTATTTTTCACTCCGTAGTCAATTGGAACTTGTGCTTCTTCCATAAACAACAAATCCATGATTGTGATGGTGCGTGCATGCTAGGCTAGCTTTGATAAATGAATATAAGACGCGCTGACAGACTACACCTTACTTCAGCGAGTGGGGTGGTGGTCCCTCTCTACAAGAAGGGGGACTGGAGGGTGTGTTCCAATTATCGTGGGATCACACTCCTCAGCCTCCCTGGTAAGGTTTACTCCAAGGTTCTGGAGAGGAGGCTACGGCCGATGGTCGAATCTCTGATTCAGGAGGAGCAGCGTGGTTTTCGTCCTGGCCGCGGAACACTGGACCAGCTTTAAACTCTCCATCGGATACTCGAGGGTTCATGGGAGTTTGCCCAACTTGTCCACATGTGCTTTGTGGATTTGGAGAAGGCGTGCGACCGTGTTCCCCGGGGTGTTCTTTGGGGGGGGTTCTCCGGGAGTACGGGGTCCGGTCCCTGTATGACCGGAGCCAGAGCTGTGTTCGCATTGCCGGCAGTAAGTCAGACCTGTTCCCGTGCATGTTGGCCTCCGCCAGGGCTGCCCTTTGTCACCGGTTCTGTTCACTGTAATCATGGACAGAATTTCTAGGCGCAGCCAAGGGCCCGAGGGGGTCCGGTTCGGGGTCCACAGGATTTCATCTCTGCTGTTTGCGGACCATGTTGACCTGTTGGCTCCAACGAACCAGGACCTGCAACATGCACTGGGACGGTTTGCAGCAGAGTGTGAAGCGGCTGGGATGAGAATCAGCACCTCTAAATCTGAGGCCATGGTGCTCGACCGGAAAAAGGTGCCTTGCCCTCTTCAGGTGGGTGGAGAGGTCCTTCCTCAAGTGGAGGAGTTCAAGTATCTCGGGGTCTTGTTCACGAGTGAGGGAAGGATGGAGCGTGAGATTGACAGGCGGATCGGTGCAGCGTGCGCAATGATGCGGTCGCTGTATCGGTCTTTACCGTTGTAAAGAGGGAGCTGAGCCGAAAGGCAAAGCTCTCGATTTACCGGTCAATCTTTGTTCCCTCCTTCACCTATGGTCCTGAGCTGTGGGTAATGACCGAAAGAACCAGATCGCGGATACAAGCGGTCGAAATGAGCTTCCTCCGCAGAGTGGCTGGGTGCTCCCTTAGAGATAGGGTGAGGAGCTCAGTCACACGGGAGGAGCTCGGAGTAGAGCCGCTGCTACTCCACGTCGAGAGGAACCAGTTGAGGTGGCTCGGGCATCTGTTCCGGATGCCTCCTGTACGCCTCCCTGGGGAGGTGTTCCAGGCATGTTCCACCGGGAGGAGGCCCCGGGGAAGACCCAGGACACGCTGGAGGGACTATGTCTCTCAGCTGGCCTGGGAACGCCTTGGGGTCCCCCCGGACGAGCTGGAGGAGGTGTGTGTGGATAGGGAAGTCTGGGCGTCTCTGCTTAGACTGCTGCCCCCGCGACCCGGCAACGGATGAAGCGGAAGAAAACGGACGGACGGATATATTTTTCTTCTAGACCAATTTCATTTGACGGAAATCCGTCACCTAGACGGAACTCTTTAATCCCTGCACTATGGCCAAGACCAAAGAGCTATCGAAGGACGCCAGGAAAAGAATTGTAGACTATTGTGGGAACAAATCAACTGTGGGAGACATACAAGACCACTGATAATCTCCCTCGATCTGGGGCTCCGCGCAAGATCTCACCCCGTGGGGTCAAAATGATCATGAGAACGGTGATCAAAAACCCAGAACCACACGGGGGGACCCTGGTGAATGATCTGCAGAGAGCTCGGACCAAAGTAACAAAGGTTACCATCAGTAACACACTACAACGACAGGGAATCAAATCCTGCAGTGCCAGACGTGTCCCCCTGCTGAAGCCAGTGCATGTCCAGGCCCGTCTGAAGTTTGCCAGAGAGCACATGGATGATACAGCAGAGGATTAGGAGAATGCCATGTGGTCAGATGAAACTGTTTGGTATAAACTCAACGTGTCATGTTTGGAGAAAGAAGTATACTGAGTTGCATCCCAAGAACACCTTACCTACTGTGAAGGGTCTCCGTAAGAAGCATTTGAAAGTCCTGGAGTGGCCTAGCCGGTCTCAAGACCTCAACCCCATTGAAAATCTGTGGAGGGAGTTGAAAGTCCGTATTGCTCGGCGACAGCCCCAAAACATCACTGCTCTCGAGAAGATCTGCATGGAGGAATGGGCCAAAATACCAGCTACTGTGTGTGCAAACATGGTAAAGACCTATAGTAATCGTTTGACCTCTGTTATTGCCAACAAAGGTTATTACAAAGTATTGAGTTGAATTTTTGTTATGGACCAAATACTTATTTTCCACCATAATTTACAAATACATTCTTTAAAAATCCTACAATGTGAATTCCTGGATTTTTTTCACATTCTGTTTCTCACAGTTGAAGTGTACCTATGATGAAAATTACAGACCTCTGTCATTATTTTAAGTGGGAGAACTTGGACAATAATCAATCATCATTTCACTGCATGTAGCGTCTGGGTCTGGTCCCTGTGTTAACGAATACAATCGGTCGTATTTCGACCGGCTACTCAGAGAGCGCGTTGTACATCGGTGCCGGTGACGTCAAGAGTTTGCGCCGAACGGGCAGGTTGTAGTTTGGCAGTGGCGAAGAATGCGATAGAACCAGACCGGATTACTTTACTATCAAGAAATTGAAGCAGGAGCAAGAGGAATGTTTAGCAAATGTAATCGCTGGTCAAGATTGTGGCACTACTCCCCACGGGCTCCGTTAGCGGCAAAGGAGATGGCTAGGCTAAATGCTAAATGCTAACAACTCACTCGGGCGCACTATATACGTCACTGTAAACTCAGATCCAATCGTTTCAATCTGCAAAAGGAGTTAACCCCTCCCACCTGTTCACGGAGCTCAATGGAGCAAATCCAGACCTTAGTATGAAATGAAATTTGTACTAAGGTGTGGTATAACCAGGCTAGACAATCGGTGGCTGACTAAATACTTTTTTTGCCCCACTGTATACTGATGCGGCAGGAGGTTGCGGGGTCCGCGCTGAGCCTCCGCGCTGGTCTCTCCCGTGGATCTATTACGGGTCTGCGCTGACCATCAGTCTATGGTCACTCCTCAGGTCTGCAATGGTCTTCTCCCAGGGTCTAAAATATTTTGAGACTAATCTAAAAATATTTTTCAATTAATCTCATAATACCACACAGGCTGAGGGGGAGGGGGGTAGAGGGGGGCGAAAGCTCCGTGCGGGGAGGGCGAGCAGAAAGAACGAGCTCAGCGCTCACGTTCGAAAATTTCAAAAAGTCAGTTAGTGCAGCTTTATGAAGAGATTTAAGAAGATTAAGATATTGGTGAATGAGGCCCAATGTAAGGAGAAATATTTACCCTTTTATCCTGTGGTAACACATGAGATTCCATATTTACCTCATATCTTTTCTTTTTGACTGGCAGACTGGGGTACTCGTAGGTGGCCAAAGTAGGAGGTGTATCGTCTGATGTCAAAATTGGAATTAAAACAAGCACAAATACACTGAACAATTAGGGATGTCACGGTTACCGGTGTAGCGCAAAACCCCGGTAAAATTTACCATGTTTATTTTTTATTTTTGATATGATCACTCCCGCGGTGTAGGCACTGTGAGCCTTTTGGCGTCAGAGTCGGCTGAAGTTGCCACACAGGTGCACTCTGTAGGATACAAGTAGGATAAACCCTGCTGGAATCGTGACCGAAGGCAGAGACAACAGCCCTCAGGACATTTATCAGCCTTCAGAGGACAAAGTCTTAAGTGTGGGGATATTTTGGATTTCTTAAAGAATGCCAAGGGACAGGTGATGGGAGACTGCTATTCTGTCTGCAGAACGTGCAGAAAAAAAGTTTCTGCGATGACTCATCTGCGTGATCATCACCTACCCCTCTATAGCTAATGCTAGGTAAGATAACATTAACAAATGCAAACATTTGTCTGAAAATCTATCAATGTTCACGTAAAAGTGCAGCCGCAGCACCCACCACCAGCAAATTTAAAAAGCATCTGGCTGCCTATTAGCTAATATCCTAACCTAAACCGGTAACCAGTAATAGATGAGATGGTGAAATTAAAACAAGGCATTATTGAAACTATTTGGAGGCACAACAATACCATTCACTTTCTTTATTTTAACCATTTTAAACTATTTCAGTTTGTCTCGAAATATCAATGCTCTTTGAACATATTCATGTGATTTTCATACCGTGACACCCCTATAAACAATAGTATAATTCTTACTTGTGTGATGGCGAGTTTTGGTAGAGCAAGGTGCCTGCTTTTTGGAGGTTTTGGTGCTCTCTTTATTGTCATCAGGTTCACCTTCTCTTGAAGTCTTTTCAGTCTCCTCTGGCTGCTTCAAACTGAAAACAGTGATGTTGCCAAAAGTCACGTTTTTTGCATTGTCTCCTCCCGATATATGCCCGAACACCTGCTCCTGGGAGGTGGCTAGACGGGTAACAGCTAGGCAAGCTAACTAGAACTCTCTGGAACTACATGAAAAGTGAACAAGGAACTCTGAAAATCAGCAGTGAGTGACCCAAATAAAAAATTAACCTAAATCAATAATCAGATCCTCTTCAAAAGTGTCCTAAAATGTTCTACTAATGTTAATAGTTACTTCCTATGTTTACTGCAATCGCTTTTTGGCGCATTAAAACAGTATTTTTGTCATGAAAACGTAAACAGATAATTCCGAAAACCTTTGTGCACGTGTGTAAAGAATGTATATGTATAATGCATTCTCTGATTAACATTTAAATGTGTTGATTGATATATGTGTCATTGAGCGTGGCTTGCTTCGATAGCTTCTCTCGCTCAGAGAAAATAAGTGACAGGCGCCAAGTGTACGAACTTTACACACTTGATATACAAGCACAGATTGCATTGCCAAAGTGCAGTGGTCAGTACTGTTTGAGACTGGTCGGTTATCAAGAAAGATCGGTAAAACGTTTTGAAATTACATTCAAATCAATGGAGCCTTCTACTGCTGCTGTGAGGAGCTGTATAATAAATGATTAAATATTTTAGTATTTAAACTAACATCTCTCTGTCCTCTGGAAAGTAGGCACGGCTTCAAGACCAATCAGAAAGGAGGGAGGAGGGAGCTGGGGTCCTTTTTTCATGCACATCTCTTTTTTGTGACAAACTCCAGACAATGCTTTAAACGAACTACATTAGACCTTATCATACAGGTTAGGAGTAACACAATTTCTCAGAGACAAAAGCTTTGTGAGACATATATTTAAGAAGATCTATAGCTTTTACACACTTGAGTATCTGATTAAGTTTAGTAATAACACTAAAAACACATAAAACAGTTACTATGAACCACAACCGCGAAGAAATAAAATATGGTGCGTTTAATACACTAACCCTAAACTTGTAAAAGTAGCGTGGCTCTACATTGACAGGGTTATAACTTATGGCGAAGTTATAAGAAAAGTAAAAACTTGAAGCTTCGCCAGATGCTAATAGTTAGCTAGCTAGTTAGTTTAGCATTAGCTGCACTGTCGCAAAGCCCTCACCTGTTGTCTGTTTGGGACTTTCCTTCGGTCACTTCATCGTTCAGTTGGCAGTTGGCAAACGCTGTCCCAACAGTGAACCAGTCTTTAATCTGATCGGCGGTGAACATTTTCTTCATGGCGTTCAAATGACTGGACACATCTACAGTATTCGTAGATCGTCGACCGAGAGCCACGTGGAAACCTGAAAACGAGTGGGCGTGGCCTGGAAGTGGACTTGACTCAGAAGCACACATCGCCACCCAGTGTTCTTACATAGAAGTGCTGTTGGTGAACCAGTCATGTCAGCACTGATAATTGTAAATGTAAATATGACCGTTAGTGATGTTTTATGTAGTAATTTTAGCATGATTTTATGTGGACTGATGGATGTAACGGGTGAATGTATGAATGAATATTTGTATTTGAGTGTTTAAATATATTTTATATTGTACATGTTGTGACTCACCTGCTCAGGGACTGCAGATGGAAACTAGCTCAAGCTAAATCTGGTGCAAAGCATCTTTAATTAATGTATTTGCACATTGTCCCTGTTGAAATAAATTAATAAACTAAGGTAATCAGAATCAGAATCAGAATCATTTTTATTGCCACGTAAGTAACAGGAGGTCACAGACTTGGAAATTGCTTTGGCTCAGTGCAACAGTCAGAAAGAGATATAAAAATAAGAATAAAAAACACTTCTAAAGAATAAATGTAAATTTAAAATAGAGTTACAGTTACTATTTACAATATACAAGTGCACATGGTGCACACAATGTAAGGTGACAGCAGTACAGTTAAGTAAAGTGACGTATGATGGGCAGTAAAGTGACTTTATAAAGGGCGGGGGGACAGGTTAAGAAGTGTTCAAGAGTCCAACAGCAGAGGGGAAGAAACTGTTCTTGTGGCGGGAGGTTCTAGTCCTGATGGACCGCAGTCTCCTGCCTGAGGGGAGTGGTTGGAATAGTCCATGTGCAGGGTGAGAGGGGTCGGCTGTGATACAACCAGCCCGGCCTCGAGCTCGGGCGACGTACAGGTCCTGCAGCGATGGAAGGCTGCGGCCGATCACTTCCTCTGCAGAGCGCACAATGCGCTGTAGTCTCTGTTTGTCCCTGACTGTGGCTCCAGCGAACCACACGGTGACGGAGGAGGTGAGGAGGGACTCGATGATGGCCGTGTAGAACTGCACCAACATCTGTGCAGGCAGCTTGGCTTTCCTGAGCTGCCGCAGGAAGTACATCCTCTGCTGGGCCTTCTTGATGAGGGAGCTGATGGTCGGCTCCCACTTGAGGTCCTGGGTGATGGTGGTGCCCAGGAAACGGAAGGACTCCACAGAGTCTCCACAGAGTCCTGTAGAACTGTAGCAACAGTCCATTGCTTTTCGTAACAATCACCGTTTATAACAAAGACAATATGAGGCACGTTCTCCAGTTTTATTGATAAAATATTTCCATACAGTACCACAGTAATACAAAAAAAAAATAGGAATGCCCTGTATTTCATAAACTGTTTCTACTTAAAAACGAATTACAAAAATATATCCTGTAAATTAAATTATAATAGCTCTGCTGGCAGGGCTGGGAGACAGCCAATGTTATCTCGTAGCAAAGTGAGCTCTGACCTCAGAGTTTCATTTTCCTTTGAAAACAAAACAAACCCTTAATATTTATGATAATCAATACATTTGTCACTCAAAGTCATACCTCTTGAAGCTTGGTGTTGTCCTTCTTCAATTTCACCAGATACTCAATTCTTTGTTTATGATTTTTGTGGCCAACAAGTTTTCCATTTTCCTCAGACAGTTTAATATTCTGCTTACGAAGGACCTCGTTCTCCTGTAAAAACGCACAGATGAGATTTTTGAATATTTGTAATTTGGTGCAATTTGAGGACATCTTGAAAATAAATAAATCAGACTTGGAGAAGTTTGTCTTCATCTTGCACTCTCTGGTTCAGCTCTCTCAGCTCCAAACAGCGGTTCCTCAGCTCAGAGGTGAGCTCCTGGACACAGGTCTGGGACTGTGCCAGCATCGACTCCTGACCATGCAGTCTGAACAAAAGACATGTTACACTTCTATACTGTGTTTCATACTAATATCTTATATACTTACTTTTTCTGCATTTCTGACAGGTTCTGCAGTATCATGTTCTGATAAAGAATGAGAGTAGGGATTGATTTAATAATTGCCACGTATTAAACAAGAATTATACATTCCAAACCTTCTCAGTTTTCACATCTTGTAGCTCATTGAGTATAGACTTGTTGATAACGTCGCTCAACTCCACACTGTAATAAAGAAAAGTTAATGCATTTGCCTTCATCTGTATGCACACATAGATTTTCAAAAAATTGCTAACCCATTAGAATCCAAGGCTTGATTCTGCTTGCAATAGAACTGATCCACCAGCGCCTGAATCTCCAATTGTACCAACTCTTTTTCAGCCAATTGAGCCTAAAAATAGTTTGTTGTAATAATGTAACCAGTAAAACATTATTTAACAGTGACTCTAACTACCTTTAGTCTTTGGATCTCATCATTCTTTGCGGCCCTCTCAGAGTTTAGCTCGGCCAGCAGGATTTCCATAGTCATCATGGAGGAGCGGCGGTTTTCCAGCTCCCTCTCTCGGCTCTCCAGAACGTGGCTCAGATCTCTGTTGAAGCTGAGTGGTGTGCGTGGAGTCTGGACCAAGGGAAAAAAATAAAGAAAATAAAATTATACAGTGTTACTTTTATGCTAGTGCAGGCTACTTGTAAGACTTACCCGGCACGCAGATTTGGGAGTCAACATTGGGTTTTGTGGCAGGGGTATGCAGTTTCTGACACTCTTTTCAACCGCTTCCTGCTGTTGCTGTACCTTCAAACCAAATATGAATAGAACATTGTGCTTAATGTATTATGGACCATAATGGGTACGCACAGTACACAAATGCATATAATTTTTTTTCATCATACGTCATGAAATAAACTGGAATGAAACATAATGGCCTTAATCTAATTACATATAGATTGCAGCAACACATCATCAGTAGGGTAAAACTAACCTGTCTCACGACGGTCTAAACCCAGCTCATGTTCCCTATTAGTGGGTGAACAATCCAACGCTTGGTGAATTCTGCTTCACAATGATAGGAAGAGCTTATTCCAGTTTATTTTAATCCAGTTTTTAATCCAGTTTTAGTCTTGGTCTTTTCGTTTCATCAGTTCTCATGTCACTGTTATCCTACTGGTTTTGAAAGAGTTCCGAGTGAACTACTAGTGGACCAGGATTTTCACTTGTTTGGGCACTTTCACGTCACCTAAAACCTCCTTTGTGAGGATGGTCTTCTCTACACATGTTTGAATAAGCTGAAGATGCGACAGAGGCCAAATGCCGCATGAATGTTAAAACTGGTGATTGAGACAGTCTTATAGCAAGTTGGACTTATGACTAGGGGTGGGCAATATGGGCAAGAATAAATATCTTGATATTTCTTTCCCAGCTCCCGATAACAATATTGTCCCGATATTTTTAAAATCAATACATTTTACACAAAATGATCTGCAATGATCTATAGATAGAGACAGTGTAGATCAAAATAGCAGATTTTTATTTGTAAAGTGATTCACACTTTGCAAAACATGCACAAACATATCTTAACATTGAAAACCAAATTCAAGGGAAGAACACATCCAAGAAGGCTTGCTCAATATTTACTGAAATATACGAATAAAGCAGTGATTTGCTTTCTAGGCACGCATTTGATGAATGGGAATCTTGCCTGCTCTAATTGTAATTTCTAATATGTATTGGAGATATGTAAAAATAAATAAATACATTTACCCCAGCTTTAATTCAGTCAAATAAAAACATTAAAGTTTAAATTGACCGGATAATCTATATATTGATTAAGTAGTTGTTTAAGTTTAGTTTGGGCTTCTGCCCAAACTACTTGTTTAGTTTAGTTTGGGCTTGAAGTGTTGAGCTTGGATCTAGTTCCTGTTGTTTATATACGTTTTAACATTCTACCAATACAATAAACATAATTGGTTTTACTCTGCAATAACATGCATTAACTATAATTATGACAATATTCTTTCAGTCGACTAAAAAGGATTCAGTGCAATACCTTCTGCTCCAAGCGTTGGATAGTGGCGTCTTTCTGAGCCGCCAGTTCCTGAGCCGTGTGAAGAAGCGAGTTCTGCTCATCTAGAACCTTTGTGAGTCTTTCCACCTCCTCTGTGGCATAGACGACTTCCTCCTGCAACACTTCCACCTGCGCACACACAGTCACAAAGCTGAGTCCTCCAACTATCAACACAGAGGGAGGAATAACCCCCCATAAAAACACATTTCACACCTCAATTTTGTTCGACGCTACTCTCCGGTCTATTGTCTCTTTCAGGTCCAGAAGTTCGTTTTGAAACCTGGTCTTCTCCTCTCGATAAAGCTCGCGTTCCTGACACGCACCATTGTATTTTGCCTGCAAAAACGAGTTAAAAATGTTTCTGATGTACAAAAAAAATGTTGTAAAAATAAGTAAACCTACTGTGACTTCTTTTAGGTCTTCAGTGAGGTGAGCAATGGCAGTGCATTTTTTATTAATATCACAGCGGAGCTCTCTGGTTTGGTTTATCAAATCGACCACAACATCCTGAAAGAGTAAAACCAGTTCAATGAAGATGTCAGACTGCCACAATCATGTGATGTGAAATGGTTCTTTACTTTGTCATGTTCCATCTTCTGCTCCAGGCTCTTTATAGTGTTGCTGGAAGAAGTTAAGCTTTGCTCAAGAGCCAACAGTTTGGATGCCTTCAGGAATGACAAATAAAAGGGATCCGTGTAATTGGTTTGATTTTGAACAAAACTTAAAAACCTAAATACCTGCTGCTGGTTCTCTGTGCTGAGCTCTGAGGCTTGTTTTTTAAGCTGCACATTCATCTCCATCGTTTCCACTAGTTCTCTGGAGAAAAAAGAAGAAAAAAACATAATAAACATTTCCTATGGTCGATAGTCACATAAATGCAGGTACTCACTTTGAAGTATTGTCTTTGTTTTCTCTTAACTGAGACATCAAAGCCGTGGTGTTTTCTTGCTCCAATTTCAGAGTATTAACCAAATCCTACCAAATAACAGCTTAGTTTTAAATCAGCTCAACATGTTTAGCACAGTATACTGTACATCACTTTGCTCACTGTAATCTGTATCTTCAACTCTCTATTCTCCTGTTGGCAGCTGTGAAGCTGCTGCTTGTACTGGTCTGCTTCAAACTTGCTCTCAGCTTGAGTTTGGTCATAACAGTCCTGGAGACCACGATGCTGTTCTAGGAGCTGCTCCCACTCCAGTCTGTGGCCAGATACAGGGTTAGATAAGGTCTTGATTTAGGGCTGGAGACAGAAGAAGTAACACTGACTGGACTTTATCCAGCTGCAGCTGTGTGCAGATCAGACTGTTGGACAGGTGATCCACTTCTTTCTGCTGATCAGCCTCATTTTTCTTCAGCTGCTCCTTCACAGCGACCAGCTCTTTGTCTGAAGACTGTAGTACAAGCCGCAGGTCTCTGATCTCATTCTGTAAGACTGAACCTGTATCATCAGTCCCTGATAAACATTCAGTAGGTTTACAGACATGCATTTATACTTTCTGCCGTCTGCTGTTCAGTGGAGAGACTCTGTTGTAAACTTGTGATGGTTTCCTGAAGGTCAAGTTGCTTCTTGGTCCAATCAGCTCTTTGAGAACATGCCAGCTGTAATAAACAGTTAATACAATCATAATCCTAAGACCCCGTGAGACGCTGCAAAGCAATTCGCACAAACGACCAGGCTCCTTAGTCGAAGTGCACAGCGTCTACACGACAACTGAAAACTGTGTAGTTATAGCCCCTGACCAGTAGGGGGCAGTAGAACGAACACAACATGAGCAACCCCCGCCAGTATAATCACTTCCTCAACAACATCCTCCTCAGGCCACCGCAAAGACGTGAAAGAACCAACATCATTCTGCATTTAACAGCAGCAGTGAAAATGGAGACTGAAACTACAGCTTTGCGTGGTTTCGTTTGGACGGATAAAAGAGAAGAATTTTTCCTCTGTGTAGCGTTTAAAGCATGCATAGCATTAGCTTATCTGCCGCCATTGCCGTTTACGTTTGTTCTTGGCTACTGCGCATGTCCAAATGTACGTACAGGCAAGTGGCGAGGTCACCGCAGCCAGATAATTCACACCTTTTTATTTACACAGCCCCCGCCGTGCCGCGTATCTGCTCGGTTCCACGGTGGAGGCTGTTTCTCAACGCGTTCACCCCCCTGAAATACCGTCGCCATGTAAACAAAAGGCCAATTTGATACCCAACTCTAACGTTTTACTGTTGCAGCGTCTCCGTGTAAACAGCACCTAAATAAATCTCACATATGAATTTCCATAGGAATCTAATGCCTAGCGTACATTGGACTGGCAACTGATTATATCCCTCACATATGAATTGCTGCCCCGCACACATCGACAATCTGGCAAAAACGGGCAACTCCTAGTAGCAGACCAGTCTCGGGAATAACAGCGCGTACATCGACAGCAACTGGCCGTTAACTACAGTGTTTTTTCTGGCATAAACTGTAGAGGGCGCGCAATACACGCAATACACACATGTTGTTGGAGCGCGCCATGGATCTATTAGTAGCGTGCACATCATCTCCGGATCTGAGGAAAACTAGTTGCCGAAAAGTAGAACAGGGCAACTGACTGAAACTGGAGATCGACTGTTTATCTCCAGTTGTAAGAGCGCTCACATCGACCGATTTCGGCAACTGATCATCTCCCGCCATCTACTCTCAATTGCCAAAAGCCGCCTTGGAACTAGTTGTCTCCAGTTACTCTGTTGATGTACGCTAGGCTTAATATCACTCAAAACTATTTTCAGTTTTTGCAAAACAACATGGGCTCCAGTTGGGGAAAGAAAAGACATTTGTGAAATTAAGAGAAGTTTACCTCATCTTTGCATTTACACTCCTCCGTCAGCAGAGCAACCAGTTCCTCCAATCGGGAGATTTCCTTTAGGTGTTTGCTGTTGGTAAGCTCTGCTTCATCCAGTTGTGACTGGACAAGACCAGCCTGGTCCTGTAAAACAAACTCAGTGAGGGAGCAAAAAAAATCAGCAAGTATGCAAACACCACACTCTGGACTCTACCTGCATTTGCCGCAGCTCCTCAGTCAGAGCCATCTCAGTCATTTCAGTCGGTGGATGCTCATTCCATATATCTTCATTATTGTCTAAACCATTCAGGTGCTCAGGACTGGACAAGGGCACAACTCTAGAGCGCAAGTTGTAGGATTTGGTGGGTGTGGTGAGTATCTGAACAAAATATGATAAAAAATGTATTATTTGTCACAATCAGATGGATTTTAAGTCTCACCTTTAAAGTTTCCACATGAATTCTATTGAGTTCAGTGACCTCCTGTTTTTTGTAAGCATTAGTTGCTTCCAGTATGTTCTCCAAGTGTCTATTGGATTTGTCCAGATACCTCTTGTCAGACTCCAGCTGAGATAGTTGTCTCCTGGTAAAGACAAGGATGGTGTGATAAATATGGCAACTCAAACTATTATAAATACACTCTTTCGAATGATAAGTTGTTATAACTTACTTGGTGATTTGCTTATACTCTTCAAACGCCTGAAATACACCTCCAAGTTCTGCCTGTTTCTGGCTCAGCTGATTTTGAAGTTTCTCGATTGCTGTGACAGATGCCACATCGACCGCCATTGAGGCTGCGAGATCTATCCACAATTCAGAAGGTTAATCTTGTAATTCAATGTGCACACTTTTCTTACAAGATGGCGCCGCGGACGGTCGCCACAGCTCTACGCTGACCCCTGCCCTTTACGACCATTCACCCTACATTACTGTCACTTTACTGCACAACTGAATGTCTGTTGTGTGTAGTTAGTGCACTTGTATATAATAGTAATTTTAAGAAATGTTATGAATGCTTTTTAATGCACTACTTATTTCTGTTTTTTCTCTTTCAACTTGTTTGCACCTTGAGGCGAAGCAAATTCCTGGATGGTGACCTCCCTGCTACTTATATAGGCATTACAAATAATTCAAAATCAATCTTATGGACTAACTTTCGGTTTTCTCAGCCTCCAGAGCTCTCTGAAAAGCTGTGTCCAGCTCAGCAGACATTTGTGCCGTTTCGGTCTCCAGCTGAAGCAGCGAGTCCAGGGAGCGCAGATGGTGGTTCTCCTCCCGCAGACTGGCGTTCTCCGCAGACAATCGCGTCATCCTGGGGTTATGTTCCACCTACACAATATAGATTAGGTGATACTTTATTCGTCCCACAGTGGGAATATTTCAGTATTGCATCACCAAACACAGAACAGTAGAAATAAAGAGCACACAACACAAAAATAAAACAAATACGGTCCTGTTCAGTTACTGGAGTACATTACAAAACACAAGTACCTGGTTTCTTAAAATCTTGATTTCCTCTTTGAGTTGATCTATGACAGATTGGCTCTCTTCATTTGTAAATACGTTCTGCTCAGCTTTCATTTTTTTCTCCAGCCGTGAGATGTGATCCTCTCGAAACTTTACAATCAGGCGACTTGAGTGGATAAACTTCTCTTTCTGATTCCAGGCTTCTTCAAGTTGAGCTACTTTCTCATGCAGCATCTATGAGTGAGGACATTCAGTTATCAGACTATTGTGAATACCATGGTAATATTATTCTCATCTGAAGGAATACCCTTTTCTCCTCTTCTCGTCTCTTCCAAAGGCGAACTGCAGCCATAAACTTAGATTTGTAGTGGATCCTGTCCAGAGATTCACCCATTTTCTCAGCTGTGAATTGACGGTCGGTTACAATAATAAAACCCATACAAACGTGTGACTATATAAAGCAGGGGTGTCAAACCTGTCCTCAAAGGGCCAGTGTGGCTGCAAGTTCCAGGATCCCAAGTCGGAGCACACCAGACACCAGATGAGTCCAGTTTTAACGTGAAGATATGAGGAAATGGGTGGAGTCTGGTGTGCTCCTGCTCAGTTTGTAACTAAAACCTGAAGCCACACCGGTTTGACACGCGTGGTATAAAGTCATAGCATTTTACCGATTGAAAGTTGAGGTCCTCCGGGGGCAGCATCTCTCTGAGGATCACCTGAGACTAGTGCCATTGCAAGCTGCTCCTTTAACTTTTTCACTTCAGCTTGCAACTGTCTTACATTTCCTTGAGTGTCTTCATTAATGATGGCCTAAAAGAGTTAACCAGAGCAAAGAGAAATGAATCAATTCTCCAAACTCTCTTTTCCAGAATTTGCGTAAATAAATCACATACTTTGTTCTTGATCAACTTTGCTCTTTGGGCAAACTGTAAAGTGGACAGGGTTTCTCCAAAACACTTGGAACCGGGATGAACATTTGCTATAATGTACGTTTTGGCATTTCCACCAAGAGAGTCCTACAGAACAAACAAAAGAAAAATAGCAAGCCATTTACCAAGATATTGCAATGAAACACCCAGGCTCAAATACTTGTTTGGCATAATTAAGATCAATTAGCAAACAAAATAGAGGACTTTATTCATGTTTGTAAGGATGATGGAGGCAAGCTAAAAAATACCTCACAACATCAAAACATAATTCTCTTACTCTTAATAAAAATGTGAGCTTGGAATCTCTGTAGCAAATATGGCGACTCTTTCCATTGGACACGTCGACCAGAGCCATGATCACCTGACCCAGGCACATCAGGGAGCGGTTGATGCTGCTAGCCTCCTGTGGGCGGACAGTAAACATGATTCTGAAGAATGTTCTAAATCACAATGGGCCTCATTCACGAACGGTTCTTAGGAACAGATTTGTACGTAAATCCTACTTACGCGGTTTTTACGAAGAAAGTGGCATTCACGAATATCTCTCGTAACCAGAATTTCTCTTGGGCAAGTACAAATCCTACGAGTCCTCAAGAGCACTCGTACGCATTCAGTGCCGACATGTTCACACGCCGGGGTTGTCCTCTTTGGTGAAGTTGAATAAAAATACAACATTCCAGTGATATTTCCGTCATATCGATGTATGTATTTATTTATTTGTAGTAATCTTTATTAGTAATCTTTATTTATATACCGCCTTTTTCACTGCAGATCTGGCCTACTTTTTAATTCATTTTGAAATGAAATGTGCCAACGCTTTATCAAATACATTGGAAATCTTGCCGTGTATTAGTGACCCCTTCCTATTTATAGGGGGCATTTCTTTATCCACGGGCCACAGAACAACGGCATATATACTGCTGCTGCAGGAGGTTACTGGGTCCGCGCTGAGTCTCTGCGCTGGTCTCTCCTATGGATCTATACGGGTCTGCACTGGTCTCTCCCATGGATCTATACTGGTCTGCACTGGTCTCTCCCATGGATCTAGACGGGTCTGCACTGGTCTCTCCCATATACGGGTCTGCACTGGTCTCTCTCCATACGGGTCCGTGCTGCATGCTCCTGGATCCATACGGGTCCGCGCTGGTCTCTCAAGTCTGGTCTATGCGGTCTATCTTCGGTCCGCGCTGGTCTCTGCGCACCGGTCTCTCCAGTCAGGTCACTCCAGTCTATGCGGTCTCTCCTATAGGTCCGCGCTGGTTTCTGTGTGCTGGTCACTCCAGTCTCTCCTCGGGTCTGCATTGGTCTCAGCGCTGGTCCGCGCTGGATCTCCTCCCAGGGTCCAAAATATTTTGAGATTAATCTCAAAACATTTTGAGATTCATCTTTAAAATAATACATAATATATTTTTAAATTAAGCTCATAACATTTTGAGATTAATCTCATCATATTCTTAGATTAATCTCATAATGTTGCTAGTTCGACTTTATTATCATAATATTTCGACTTTTAAGTCAACATTTTATAACTTTATTCTCAGTCTGGTAAAAGAAGAAAAAAGGGTGACTCTTTTGCTCCGTGTAACTCTTTGCTTTAGGCCTGTTGCTGTTTCCTCAGCCGTCTGCACACGGCCCTGCAGCCCCTTATATGGGCATTAATGGGCGGTTACTTATGCTAAGTACCTATGCTAATGAAGCACCTGGCACGCGCGCTCTACTTACGAGGAAATGGGATTCATCAATCTGAGAGAACAGCTGCGAACAATTCAGCGGTTTACGAGTGCGTTGATGAATCCCACGTGGGGACTTCTTAGAAATCTACTTAAGGACAACTTGAGAAGAAAGTTGAGTAGTTTCTTACGAAGTTATTCGTGAATGAGGCCCATTGTGTTTTCACAATTAATGCCTGAAGGAGAATGTTCAGCGTTTACAAAGGAAAGTTCTATTTGAGGAAATAAAAACAAAACTAAAAAACAAATTCAGACACAAAATATGAATCGCTTAAACCAATGATTTTGGTTCTATGGCACAACTGATGTTTCCATTCGTAATACTACAGCACTTAAGCTGGTACTGTTTGACATTTTTTCAGAGCTCTAACCGCTAGCATGTTTCTACATTAAAAAATATAATCATGTGCGTAAAGGAAATGTGTTAATAATAGCAGAATAAAGGCACAATTCAGGGAAGCTGAAGAGCCAAACTTGAATTGCAATACTCATATCACAATGATGTTTACTCATTTAAAATGTGATTCTGCAGCAAAATCGATTGCAGCGAGCAGAGGGTGCACCTTGAGCCTGGAGCCTTCGGTGTGGGTGTCCTTCTGCCGCTCGGATCCAGCCAGGTCCACCAGGTTCAGCTGAGACGTGCGGATGTTCACCACCTCGTTCAGCGACTCTTTGGACTCCAGCGTCATGGTGAAGACGGCATGGGACCGGGACGACTCGCGGTTCATGGAAGTGGAGGCTACTCTGCGGTTCCGCCATCCCAAAGACAAGACCTGTCAGAAGACGTCATAAGAGATCCATTAACATCAATAAAACATTTTTGAAGCGATTATGGTTAAACCTAAGCTTGCCATTCTAAAACTATACAGAAGCCAGGGATTTTCCGCTTTATGTTTTGGTTACCTGAAGGTGTGTGTGTGTCTATGTTTTGTCTTCTCTAAAAAACTTGTAGAACTTTATTTCAATCAAAAATCAGACCAATCATTCTTGTACATGTTATGAATTCACTTGAAATAATTTGATACTGTAAGATATTTATAGAATGGTAATGTTATAGAAAATCCTACCCTAAACCGACGGTCTAAAAATGTGTCTTCCACATGAATTTTATGAATTGATCCTAGAACGCAAATGATAGAGCTGATTTTGATAATCGATGAGTTGTTTGGGTGTCCAAAGTTCAGTAAATATGGGATTTTTTTCTACATTGGACCGAAACAAATATTAAGGTGTTCCTCTAGGAGAACATCATTCATAGAGATAACTTTTTGCACATTGGGTCATAATACAATATTTCTATTATTTGAGGGAGTGACAACTTGATTTGCTCAAATCATAGAAGATATGAAAAATATTTTACTCATTAATACTGACAAAAACACACTGATCTATTCTTGGGGAATCAACAATATTGTACAGTCCTCTGAAACGACTGCTATTGTGATTTAGAGCTGTACAAAAGTAAATTGCATTGAATTTTTTATCAAACAGCCCAAAGTGAGACCTTTTGGGATCCAAGCAACTAATTGATGATCAAATAATAGTGAATTACATGACTTGTGGATGTAATGGATAATAGAGGTACCTGGTAGGCCTCTGCAGCCGAGACGACAAATTTCTCCACGGCTCCCTCAACAAACACGCCCTTCTTGATATTCTCTCTGACAAAGAGGCTCGCGGAGGCAGTGTCCAGGAGATCATAGATCTGTTCATTGTATATTTCTATAAACGAGCATTTGCATAGGAAACTCTTGGACTGTTGCGACTATAAGCGAGAGAAGAGAATGTAATGTATTGTCTTAGTATTATAAACTGTTGAATACCTCAATTGCAAAACACACTCACCCTTTCCACTTCCCGGTTAATGAGAAAAAACAGATATTCAAAACTGCGCGGTATTACTCCCCTCAACTGATCAGTGAAGTTATCCAACTCTGATGGACCTAAAAGTAAAAGTTGACGTTTAACAATTGCTGTTTGTTAATGGTGTATACTTTCTTATTATCATTATTGTCACCAAGCATTGTGAAAGTCTTTCCAGAGCCAGTTTGTCCACTGCAAAACACATAATTGTATAACATAATTGAGGCATAAGTGATTTAATTAAAGGATTCATCTTCACTAAAACCTACTAAGCAAATATAGTGCCGTTATATCCATTCATGCAGGACTCAACAATGTTCTTGGCCACACAGGAAAAGACAGCCTCCTGAAAAAACGTTTGAAGTTAGTCTAGGAAACCTCAAGCATCACTGTAAAGAAATGTCTGACTCAACCTGAGTGGTGTCCATATCTGCCACATGATCGTAAGTGAAAATCCGTGGCTGTGGTTTGGAGAGAAGCCGAATGGTGTTTGGTGAAGTGACACTGAGACACAGGCTCTGGTCTCCGTCTGTGGTGAGCCCCATGCCCTGGGTCAGAGGACGCACTCGCACAAACACTTTAATGGCATCACTGTCACTGTGGAGAAAATGACAATGACAATAACTAAAACTAATAACTTAAAACAGTAGCTATTATTACAATTAGATTAAAATTAGATGCATATAGCTAGAATTGAATTTTAATCTTTTTTTCAGGAGGGTAAGTGGCGATGCCAATGGAACGGCAAAGTGTGCGGAAAAAAGTGTACTTTTTTATTGCTGTAAGTGGGAAAGGTAGGGAAAACCAGAGCACCTGGAGAATATCTACTCAGAAAGGCCCTGTTCCGAACAGGATTCGAACCCAAGACCATCTTTCTGAGATGTGAGTGCCAACCACTCTGCTGCTTTCCAAACTAGCAGTCACTTTGCCCCTGCATCAGGAAATTTCCATCCATCCATCCATCCTCTTCCCCTTATTCATTTCTGCAGTCAACTGAGTGGCTGTCAGTGCTGCACTCAATCCAACTGTATCATCTATTATTGATGGTATAGTGCACAAATGTATCTATAAATGTATAACATAACATTGATGCAGAGAGTTTAAGTCAAAACAAGGATAATAATGAAATACCAGTTATCTTTGATATAGCAATATTTTCTCCATCAAAATGAATTCATAATTTGTAATAGGCCAGCCAATTAATTATAATGTTTGAGTTGTTCCGCAAATAACTGAACTATAAAATACTGATAATAAAATTGGTTAAATGGATTTATAAGAAGTAGAAATACCAGGCCATAAGATGCGATGAATCAGCTGCCCCTGTGTAAAGACAGATGGACACATTTTTGATAGTTGGTTAGGTTATGGTTGTCAAAAGTATCAAACAATAGATATTCGTAAATTGTACAACACTCATCAAAAATACTACCATGTAAGTAAGTATCTTGAATCATGTATATTACATTAGTAGGAGTTTACAAGAGCTGCAGTTTAAACATGATTTTGAGCTATATCAGATCTTTGGGTTACAACTTGTAAAAATAATTATTTTGTGAAACAAATAAAAGGTAATTGTAAAAAAAAACCTGAATAAGCATGCAATTTACATGACGCATAGATTTTAAAATCAAAATAATATTTTCGGGAAAAGCCCAGCTACCATTATAGAGGAAACCCAAACAATAGTCACATATCTCCAGCTCACTACAACATTCTAATCGTTCTATTTTATTAGATGCTGAAAGAAAATCCAGCTGGTGATGAGACATTAGACTTTCTAGGGGTTTTTAATGTAATGTCAAACTAATTTCAATTGGAAAATATAACCTGGGCTGGATACGTGATGAGGTACAACTCGGATGCTCGGATAAGTGTAATCGTTTTCAATAGCAAACGTGTTATATCTAACTTTATAGATTACACATGGTTGAATTGATCAATACTACCATAGTGATCAATGCAAGACGCTAAAGTATTGTGGACAAACGAATTCACAGAGTAGGGAGCAGACAAACAAAACGTTATAAAGCCAATCATTTACAACAATACCTGTGTGTGTTGTTTATTTTTGCTCTACACTTAGCTACTACACTGCTTCGTGCGGACCTTACCTTTTACGTTCGCAGTCATCTTGACAATAAAAACCGTTTAATGTGGTGAATAAACTGAATCTTGGCCTGTCCCGTTGGACTCAGGCACAATGTTTACATGCTCTTCCTACTGAAATTGGCGGGCAGCGGCACTTTTTCTTCTTCTGGTGTTTACTAGGCTAAGAAATCCATGAAAGGGTGAACAATTACGCCAGTGCCACCTACAGTAGCATTAACATGGATCTAACGAAATATGCGTAACTTCCGTCATTCGTCAAAACGGACTGACAATTATACTCACTAAATTGTAACTTCCATACGCTTTCCTTTTCTAGTTTTGTCCTGTGTACACTTCTTTTTTTCACACGGCTCATTGTATGGTGGTGTCGCCTTCAGTACGGCGATCCTGCTCTGTCTGAAGAGAGAGAAGAAATGCCCACAACGATTGTGAAGTGATTTGTGACTCTGATATGCGAAAGACGCTAAATGAATGAAGATTACTTATTTCATAACTTACTAATGACTTTTTCCATATTGTTGTGGAATAACTGTGTTGGGGGGTAAAAAAATCAAGCGTGAGGACGTTTTATCCGCTTTGTGATCCCATTGGTTGAATAACCCGGAAGTGCGTGTTTCTGTGAGTTCATTGGTTTTCAAGACTTTTAAATTTTTAAACCGTTGACTCACGGACAAGCTTCAGTTTGTCATCACATTTCTCTGCACTCGTTTCATGTACCGTTTGTTTTGTGGAAAACTTGTCTCAAAAGCTAGGATTAATCGAGGTACGTGACGTTTGCTATTATTTTTTAGATTTGACCAACGTTACCTAATAAGTGAGTGAAGTTTAATTCTTGTAGAGGGAGTTTTCTGCACTTTGTGAACTGTTTACGAATATGAAGCTAGCTTAAATCAGGCCTAACTAACCTAGATCGCTAACTAAGAGAATTCTGGTGTTTTGTTGTATCTTGATTGGGCGAATATGTCATTTCAGTGACCGTTACTTACATGATGGTTACTTGTTTGCCCCGAAATGTCACCTTATATTAACTTGAGCTCTGATTTTTGGCATATGATGTCATCTAAAGACGTCATTCTTTTTTTTTTATAATGGTGAATATTGCTTAGAATTTTGCCAACTCCAGATAAGTCAAATTCAACTATTTTACATAAGTGAAAAGGGGCATCTAATTTGGGAGAATGTGGCAATACGTTTTGTCCCCTACACAAGTCAATGGGAATGATGAATTTGTAAGAGATCCTTTATTCGTCCCACAGTAGGAATATTTTAGTGTGGCATCACAAGTTAAAGTGCAGTAGGAATGAGGAGTACACAACAGATGAATCCTGCTATTTTCTCCTGAGTCATTATGTTCAATAACGTAACAGCAAAGCCCAAGAGTGTTTGACTAAGTTATTTTTTAGAAACTTGTTTCTTTTTTTTTATTTGCTCCATTTCTGTGAACTGTAAAGTATCATGCTAACACAATAATAAAGGGTGCTTCTCACAGCAATGGGAAACAAAGAAATATAATGGATATTGAGAATCCACTTTTCAGGCTTTAGTAAAGATTTAGTACTTTCATATGATCAAAAACAATAATTCCAGAGATGAAGTACAAAAATGCAGTGTAACTAATACTTTAATTTGTTAGACATGCTGCCCATACTTGTCCACATCAGTCCCCACATGACCTGTGTTCCTTATCAGCTAGTTGCACATTTCAGGAGCACTTTTCTCATGATTCATGTGACATTCCGTGCAGGATGAGTGCGGTAGAGTTGAATGATGAGAATCGAGAGGTGTTGCTGCATGGAGGAAAGCACTGTGCCATGAGTGACGATATTTTCATGGTTGCAAATCCAACTGGAAGACCATCCATCCTGCGTCAGACTGAGAACTTGCCCAGTCACAACGTCCCCAAGGGTGTGAAGGTACTGCGTAGGTCCAGGACATGTTTATCTGTGGTTGCGTGTTTGCCTTAATGTACAATGTCTGTGTGTAGGTTTGTTTTCAGACTCCAAGAAGAGACCCGGTCACAAAGAGAATTGTGTCCCCTTCTAAAATGTCCAAGATGGCAAGTGTTGATGAATGCACAAAAGCATTCCAGTCATTACAGCTGGATAAAAATGAGTAAGCATTCAGTCCTAAGTATTTTCTTTATTTTTTTACTGGTCATTGTTAAAATTTAAGAAGCCAGTTAATCATTTGAATCTAAATAATTTATTGTCCACTGTACGCTTTGTTGATACATTTCTAATAGTCTCAACTCTATATTAATCACTTTGTGGCAACAGCTGGTAATAATTTTATAGTTACATATTTAGTTGTGTATTTCCTTCATTGGATAGTTGATAATGACATCACCTCACACGACACAAATTCCAAAAACTAGATTTAAATATATCTATATATATTTTTTTTTTTTGTAGGTCCTCAATTCATGAAGCGAATGACCAACTCGTACCAAAACTGGGTAAGTTTTTGGACCAATGCTGGTAAATGAACAAAGTCAAGGCCGTAAAACTATTGGCTTTTGTCTAATGCAACATTTTGACAGCACTTTGATTGTTTTATCATACAATCAAAACAATTTGCTACAAATGGATCAAAGTATATTTCACTGTATGTAACCACAGACCCTGAGGTGTGTTTGATGGGGTTTTTTTTTTAAATCACAATCAAATTCAGGTTTTATCCTAATGTAATAATTTTTTATTTTTTATTTATTATTATTATTATTTTTGGCCAATATTAACCTAATTAAGACCGTTTTTCATTTAGGTTCAGTAGTTAGCCCTTGTGTTTCACAGCAAGAAGGCTCTTAGGACCTGTCGTTTCTTTTGAGCCGGATTATAACAAGACTAATTATTTGAGACTAAAAGGATAGTCTATAGTGATATTGGGAATGGCAGTGTTTTTGGACAAAACCTGTGAGTTAAAAATGTTAAAAGGAAACAATTATATATTTTTATTGTCCTGTTGTTAGATGGTGAAATTCAACTTTCGAGCAGTGACTACCAATTGGATTTTGAAAACCTGGATGCTGCTGACCCATTTCAATCGTCCAATAAGGTTATGCTGTCTCCGGTGAGGCCTGCCGTTGACACTCCTCCTGTTCAGGAAGATCGTGACCAGGGCCGCTCCAGTCTCACTAAAGTAGAGCCTGCCTTGGACGACACGCTGCCTTTCACTCCATCAGTGGAGACCTCTTTGAATGCAACTGTGGACATCAGTTCCACAGACAGCAGTGTGGTCTTGGTCACAAAAGCTCCAGCAATGGAGGAACAAGAGCCAGTTCCCGATGTGCCATCAGAAAAACAAGATAAATCTGTGGAGAATTCTCCTTTGCCCACAACAGGATCATACAATTTTGATTTTAACAACCTTGATGCGGTGAATCCTTTCCAGACTGGTGGCTCCAAAATCCAGAACTCTCCCATGTGTAAACCTTCTCCATCAGAAAAAGATTCATTGGACATGGTGCAAAAAAACCTCACAGAGGAGGTCATAGGGCAAGAAATGATGATGAGTCAACCTGAAGAAAAACCTGTAGCCACAGTTGCTCCCATCTTTGACAACACAGATGTGTCAAGTGAACCAGAGGCTCAGCCAGACACTTCCACAGAAAGAAACAACCCTATCAAACTGGAGTTTAATTTTAGTGATGATGCAGTAAAAGTAAAGCCTCCACCAAAAAAACTTGGTGTCAAAAGGCCAGCAAGCCAGAAGGCCAAGGTCGCAGAGCCAGTGCAGAAGGCTGAAGCACAGCAGGCAGAAGAACCTCGTGAAGAGGTCGCCACGCAGAAGGCTGAAGAGCCTTGTGAGGAAGTCTCCACAGCTAAAGGTTCATACTCCTTTGAACTCGGAAAGCTGGATGACCCAAACTTCAACCCTTTTGGTTCAAAGGCCAGTGTTTGTAATTCACCGTCTCCTAAATTTAGCATTAAAACTAGTCCAGAGTCTGTTAAACCTGTTCAGGAAGAGCTGATCGAGCCAGAGCCTGTGCTTTCAATGGAGAGGTTTGTTCAGTTGGTTTTTATACTTAAAATATATAATGTGACAAACTTACTTGAACATATTTATATTTTATAGCAAGACTGAAGATGTGCCTGTCGAGTCTACTACTGAAACGGTTTGTGGATGTTGCTATGTTTTTATTTTATGTACTTACTGAGATCCTGAATACTTAAACTCTTGATGTTAATGGGTAAAGCCTTTTCCTCAGGCTGTCTGTGAAGGCACTCCTCCTCGGGCTGAACACATGAATCTTTCGGAGCCACAGTCACAAGGCAGTCTGCTAGAAGAAGAGTTTGTTCCGGGGACAACGTGTAAGTGATTGCATTTCTAAAATAATTTTGTTGGTTACTGTCCCATTTGTGTCCGTGGGTTTGAGAGTGATCTAAAATTAACATAGCTGTCATAGTGATTTATAAAAAACAAATGTTCTTTTGATTTGTGGGGCAAATACCTCAAATTGAATAGCAGTCCCTTGTTAAAAAAGGGAGAGTTGGTGACTGGATGTATAACTATGTAAAGCTGCTCGATGCTCCCTCATGCCAGAGTGATTTTCTGTAGAGCAGGGGTCGGCAACCTTTATGACATGGAGTGCCAGTTTGAAATGTTCTTATCTAGTGTGCCAGTATCAACGATGATGCAAAGTTAAATTATGACACAAAATCCAAAAACATTTCCAATATACCTGGAATTCTCAACAATAACAGTATCTGTATTCTTAATAAAATACCCACATCAACATTTCAATAACTGAAACGGCTAGCCTACACATTTAAACTAAAACTAGTGTAGGCTGAGGAAACATCAAATGATCAGATGCCTATAGCAGATAGACAGTGTGGTCCCTGGCCCTGCTTTTCTTGAGCTCTGGGATCTGGGGCTTGTAGTTAGTTACTTTGAGTTGCAAACATGCCTCAGAGTGCTCCGTTGTTAACCGATTGCGGGTGGGGCTTCTCATCCTCCAGTTCTGGTTATTTTTGGCCCTTTTCATTCAGTAGGGGCCTTTAATAGCATCAAAGCAGGTGGAAAATCGCTCCAGAACTTTTCTGCCACTCCTGAGTGGAGAGGCAGGTCTGTATACCTCAAATCCACGCTGTGGTGTCCTCTGGGTCCTAGTGTCGGCAGTAAAACGCTCACAGACAAAGAGGTGGATGCTTTTATTTTTAAAACAGGACAGATAAAGTGAGTATCGTAATAATACGGAGATGTCAGTGTTTATTCCGCGGCGTTCAACAGGTTGCCGACTCCTGCTGTAGAGACTCAAATCCATGTGGTCAAGTGATGGCTGTGTTGTTTAATTTTCACGTTCACTTCTGTTCTTTCCCATTTTTAGTCTTGGCAAATGATTTTGATGGACAGATTGACTACCTGGAGCAGTTTGGGTCAAGCAATGTAAGCCTTTCATACTAAACTATAGCATGTGCTGTAGATCTGTCCTCACCGTCCTCTTTCACAGTTTAAAGAGTCTGCTCTGAGGAAACAGTCCTTGTACCTTAAGTTCGACCCTCTCCTCAGAGAGAGTCCTAAGAAGGGTCCTGGACCAGCTGCTGTGGTTCCTGCATCTCGACCTGCTGCTCTGATGCCACGGTACTGCACGGTTTAGATCCAGATCTGACCTTTTCCAGACAAGTCAAATGGTAACATTGTTATCCTTTTTTCAGTTTTGAAACGCCAATGGAGATGAGTCGAGGACAAAGTGAAGACTTCCAACTCTTGGATGTTGCCACTGAACCAGTAAGTTGCTCTTGGACCATCTTTCACTCACAACCTTTATTCTTTTATGTTTACTCTTTTGAAGAAGGCAATGGATTCAGATTCAGAGGCAATACAGATGGATGCCAGGGTTTCTGCCTGCGAAAATCAGCAGAGGGAAGGGAGGATAGCGAGCATGGATTTATAAGAATAAGATGCGAGAGACGGTGAACCCTTTCTGCTTGACATGTTAGTTTACGAAAATCTAGTTCCGTTTTCTGGTCAGCAACAGGTGACTAGAAAGTGTTGGTTTTTTTTTTGTAGTAGTAGTAGAGACCCCCCCTAGGGCCATGGCTATGGGGGAAACTGATCCTCCTCTAACACAATATTTGTCATAATTTGCAACTTAATAATTTCAAAATCTTTTTCCCTCCAGTGTGCCCCTGTACGAAGTGCAGCGCTGCCTTTGTCTTCAGTTTCCCAGGAAACAAACACTGAAGAAGCCATCATTGAAGTTCTAAAGTACAGCCAGAAGGACATGGATGCAGCCATGGCCAGGGTCCAAGCAGAGGTCAGACTAAATGCAAAAGTGGCGACTGTTTGAGAATGCATATTAAAAGTAAACAAAATAAAATGGGGAAGGTCTTTAAAAACCTTTTTCGTCCTGATCCTTTGACTACTGTCACTGATGAGATCCTTGTTCTGCATGAATGACATTTTACACTAAATAACATTGAAATTGTCATTTGACTCAGACGGAGGAAAAGGAAAGACAGTGGGGCGCCAAGTACAACAAGTTACATGACGATGGACAAGAAATGCGGTGAGTATAGTTTACTGGATCAGAATGACTTCATAATGCTATATACTGATTATTTGTTTCACTGCAGGAAAATCTTAGCGGAATACGAACTCTTGACTGCCAAAATAATGGGCAAGTTCTGCGGTGTTATTTTTATTTTGTTTTTATTTATTTCAGGCTCTACTAAAGTGTATTTTTTGTTTTGTTTTACAGCTGACCAGGAGAAGGAGAAGGAGCTGGCACAAGCAAAGATAAAAGAGGCTCTGGCAGAGAAGGATCAAGTGTCCAGCGACCTGAATGCAATGGAAAGATCCTTCTCCGACCTTTTCAAGAGGCTGGAGAAGTACAAGACTGTCATCGAGGGCTACAAGAAGGTGCAACACAAAGCATATTCACATTTATTAGTTTTGCCGTAGAGCTTGACATATCGGCCAATATTTTCAGTTTGGCAAAAAAAAAAAAAAATTGACTTCAATAGATTTCTTTTACTTTTGCTAATAGTTTGTTGCATTTTCTTCAATTAATTGCATCAGTAGTAGTGGTAGTGGATATAGATTATTGAGTTGGAGTTCCCTGTATCTGCATATCGAGATACAGGGAGCGTTGCCATATTATCCCAGACTCTCTTTATGGTGCAGAGTCCAAAGCATCAGGTTTACATTTTTGACCCGTTTGGTCTGAACGCACCAGGGGCGACACTGACGTTAATGGTGCTGTCCAGTAGGGGGCCCCAAAAGCTTAGAGATCCTTACCCTGTGTTTATTACAGAACGAGGAGACGCTCAAGTCCTGCGCTCAAGATTATCTGGCCAGAATCAAGAAGGAGGAACAGCGCTACCAGACGCTCAAGGTGCACGCGGAGGAGAAAATCGGACAGTGAGTGGATATTGGTAAATACTCAACATTACAGATAAGATTGACGATGACATTCTGTGTTATATTTTCTCTCAGAGCGAATGGGGAAATCGCAGAGGTGCGCTCAAAGTTTAAGTCGGAGCTGTCGGTACTTCAGGCTCAGCTGCGGCGAGAACAGCTGAAAGTGCAGTCGCTGGAGCGGACTCTGGAGCAGAAGGTCAGAACAGTCCGGTGGAATTTTTACAATCTAAAATAAAGATCACTAATTATTTTATGTTTCAACAGGAGAAGGAAGCCAACGAACTCACCAAACTCTGTGACGAGCTCATCAGCAACGTGCAGCAGGGTTGAGCCGCAATGTGTTTTACCGTTGTCATGTTTGTCCTTTTTTAGTGTTTATTGTAAAATATATATATTAATGTGTTTAATTTCACTGTAAATATGGACTTACCTAGACCGTAGTTGTTGAACTGAACATGTGATAAAATGGTTTGTTGCGTGCCAAATAAAAAGAAAAATGGTTACATTTAGTTGGCTTGAAATTATTGTTTAATTCTGTATAACATTTTTCAATTAAAGTAAGCCATATCCTTTGATTTGGAATTCTATATTTAAATTGAAATTAAGATTTAGTATAGCACAACTTCTTGCAAAACAAAATCTAACTTAAATCTTGTAATCATAATTCGAAATAAATCAATCATGATTCGGAATAAATCAATCGGAAATTTGTCTTTCCTTTTCTATGGCTTATAGTTGCGTGTATATTTCTAAGCTTATGTAGCAGCTCAGATAAAATATGGATGTGCCACCAGGGGGTGATGTAGACACAGTAATGTTCTCGACAAAAAACTACGCTTGGACTTTCAACAATACTATTTAAACAATAATTGAAACCAAGTGTATCCTGAACATTTTCATTACAATCTAAGACAAATAATAACTTATGCATGTAAATATTCCAATTCCCTATCAGTGGTCTTAATGGGGTTTCTGGAGCTCATGGAGTACCCAACTGAACCACCACACACACAAAAAACACAAGAAATTAACACAATTCATGTAACAACTTTCTCGGACTCACACCAGGTTCCATCACTAGTCATCTGCCCCTTATGGACCAATGGCTGTATGTGTTTATTATTATTACATTTCTTGTGTTTGAAATGATTCATTCTCTAATCTTTGTTGGCAAATCAACAGCTTTGCAAAAGTCTTTAGAGATAACTACTATAGTGATTTATGGCAACACAAAGATGAATTGAATTGAATTGAAACTGAGCCCCATTAGACCCCATGTGTTGGTCTGATTTGTTCACAAAATGTTACTTCAACAAGATTTTCTGTTGGGACAATCACAGTGCCTTTATGAAACAAAAACAATGTACAGTAGGTTCTCCAACTGCAGAGACCAGTTGATCCAATAACCTTAACCCACTATTGGACCATTTATTGCAATGATGTCTTGACCTTGTTCACAGACCACAGCAAATCTCAAACAATCATAACATAAATGCATAACTGGTACAATGCCTCTTTTCTTTCCAGAGCAATCAGTGGCCTCTGTCACATCACTCCCACTTCAGACAATGTGCATCCAAACTGCTCCAGGTAACTCTATCTGGAAGGAGCTCAATGCGTTGCTGGTCAGGAGAGAGGAGGAGGAGGAGAGGGAGGCTGGCTGGGGTAGGTAGGGGGGATCGGTTCACTCCAGCGGGGGAAAGATGCTGTTTGTCTGTGTAATCTTGCAGCAGCCGTCACTCATGTGAAAAGGACAGAGACTTCCACTGTGTCCCAGACTCTGTGTCCCCAAGCTGCTGCCCCCGGCCTCACCCCAACACAACACTTGACCACAGAGGAGCAGAGGCTGACCTATGAGCTCCCTCTCTCTGTCCCGGGATAATGCCCACACTCAGCGCTGATTATGCACGCCTTAAATCTGAAGTTGTTGAGATAAGATACAATAACCTTATTCAGCCCACAGTGGGGAAGTTTTGGCAATAGTCATGGAAACATATGTGCTGCTGCTTCTACAGGTGTTCTGAAAAACTCTAAAATCCTAGATAGTACTAGAACTATCAGAGCAGTCAATTGGATGGCTCATGCACATTTTTGGTTTTCCCAACCTTTTTCTGTATATGTTGTTGGCTTTTAAAAAAATATATTATTATCTTTTCTAACTACTGAAATTAAAATGTATAGCCATTTTCGATTGCTTTCTATCTATGTCAGGTAAAGTCCCTTTTACAAGATCCTGACCTGGACTGGACTGTTTCTGAAGTGGACCTGAACTAGCCTGGTCTTACCATACCATCAAACTAATTTCATTTTTCTCACTCCAGTCTGAGAAGGCAGCCACCACCTCCCTGGACTCTGCTTCATCCCCCCTCTTCACACATGCCACAAAAGCGGTATAATTTGGGTGTTTTTGTACATGGCATGTAGCAGAGTTGTGTATAAAGTCTGTAGTGTAGATTGTAAAGAGGAAGGGAGCCAGAACGGTACCCTGTGGGGCTCCCTATTGCTCATTAGCCTTTCAATAAACAGTTTTTGCTGTATTTCAACCAGTTTAGCACATATTATCATATGGACAGGTGTTGCAAATTAGAAGTTTTGCTATAACACTGGAAACAATGTATCTGGTTTGTCCAATGCAGTTGATATGTCCATATCAAATAAACTAATAATAATAATAATATTAAGAACGAGTAAAGGTAAAACTATAGATGTTTGGGGGGAATTTCTCAGACTTCCATTGATTTGAATCGGAGGAGTGAAAATGACGGTATGGGAGATATAGTTATGAGTAAATGCAGAGATAGATTTTGCGGCACTCAGGAAAAAAACAACACTGAATAAAAATACAGAAACAAAGGCAGCAATATTTTATACAAGATTGTCAAATTAATCATATCCAACAGGTGTGACTGGGTAGGATTTAAGGCAGCCGGTCCCTTTATCTTTAGCACCCAATAACAATTCACTGTGTTTTTGTTTAGAAATGTACAATAAAATCAGGTAAATAATATAAATACTAATGTGACATTTATATAATTTTAACCAAACCATTTGTAGATATGATTTTATTTTCAATTGCTTGCTATGTAGACAAGAACATCAGAAGTGCATGGACCATATTTTGGAAACTACACTAGACACTGTAAAAAATAAAATGTAAACAAACACTCTGAAAAATATAAACTTATGTCAAATAAATTAAAAGAAAATATGAATTGTTATTGTCTCCTTGTGTACCAATGGTGTAACAGATGCACAGTTATACAAGCACAGACTTCCACCCCTGCAGTCTCAGGCAAGGCTCCATATATCCACTCAACATGTAATACCACCTGAGGTCATAGGTCCTGTGGAGTTTAGTGGTCTATGTTAAAAGCTCCGTCCACATAAAGAAAAGAGTGTAAACCAGCACTAGAAATGCGAAGGGAAAGCCCCAGTCTGTGCTCAGTTCCAGCAGGAAAAAAAACATTCTCCTTATCCAAACACTTTCTCCAAAACGCACACACACACCGTCACAGTTTTGTGTTCTTAAAAGTGCATGACGACAATGCATCCGTTTGAGTGGTGTAAAGTCAAATGATGTTGGGATGTAACTCTATATTAGAATATGGTTCAAAAGTCCATTTACGTCTGTAATTCCCCTTGGAATAAATACTACTAACGATTTTCTAGAGAAAAACAGTTAAACTAATGACATGGGCCTCAAAGATTTGAAATGATTTAGATAAATCAGGAGGCTGCAGGGTGTCTAAGCGATGCCTGTTTTTAAACAGTTTAACACCTTAATTACAGAAATAAATTAACTTTTGAACGATATTCTACTTTTCAGAGTTTCACCTGTATGTGTTCTCAGCAGCGAGACCCCAGGGGCTAACACTGAAAGTGGATGTGCTGGTGCTGGTGGACTTTGCCCTCCACGTGGGAGTGAGTGTGGGTGTGTATATCCGTGTAAGGCTTGGGGTAGAGTTTTGGAGGGATTGTCGTTTGGCTCATGAGGAGCTGCTGCTGGGACAGGTACTCCTCATAGTTCCTGGGAGTGATGCAGTCCTTCTCTGGACCTGAGGAGGGGGCACTCACACACAGCCGGTCCCTCTCCCGGTAGGGCGCCCTCTGGCTGTGTCCTTGTCCAGTTGTGGGGTGGGCATTGGTGGGAGGAGGACAGCGTTTCCTGCTTTGACAGAACCAGAGCAGAACTGTTCCAAAGATGAAGACAATGCCAGCCGGAATCCCTATGACCACGGGCCAGGGCAGAGAGGTGGGGGCTGCAGAGAAAACGGTGGTGATGGGGACCTTTTTATCTGCAAGAGAGGGACAGGGGTTATATGTACTATTATTGATTCCTACATCATTTGGCATCAAGATAATATATTAGACCATTAACCACTTAACACCCACAGGCCAGAAACTTTACAGTCCATGTACAAAAGACACAAGAAAAGGTTTTTGCGGAGCATGTAATTACACCATAATAAAAATATACACTTTTTTATGGTGATGGATGACCTAAAATTTGAGTAAATCGGTTTGGCACATATTGGCACTAAGTGTGCCAAATAAAACCGTATGGCACTAGTTTATGTAAAAGGGAAACTGCATCCAAACCTTTGACAGTTAGGGTTTGAATATTGTAAGCTTAGAATGAAGTATGCCTTTGTTAGGGTTTTTATAAATTTGCTATTTTAGGCGAGGCTAAATAAACAAGTTTTTTCCCCAAACTTCAAAGGATGCAGAGATAAATAGGAATGACATACATTTTTATAGTGTATGATTACATAAACTGGAAAGCTCTGGCTTTAAAAGGATGCATCACACAAGCATGTGTTTGTGTAAGTTGTATTTTGAAATATCCAAAGACAACAGGGTATGCCCAACTTTGGTGCACAAGCCAACTTAGGTGGGTTGAGATTAAAAACATATTCATATTGATTAGCTCACTTCAGAATTTGGGTATATGGAAGAGGACCGATGCAATCTTTGATATAAAAAAACTAACTTGCATCATAGAGAAATTAGCCATAGGAAAGTTCCTATTTATTTTTTAAGAAAAAAAGCCCAAACAAGTTTATAGGCAATACTTTTGGTTTAAAAGACAAAACTGACTCTGAGTCTGACGTCATAGTGGTACAATGACATCAAACTAATAACAGGACTGAGACAGGAGACTTTAGACAGAAGTTGAAGAGTTACAGGTGACAGAACATGAGTTTGGGTATGGATCTTAAAACAACTCCTGTTCTGTTTTGGATGAGGCAACAATATTACTCACCTGGTAGCACAGTGAGGAAGGCGCTCCGGAAGCTGTAGCCCATGGTGTTGGCCCCCAGACAGATGTACATGCCCTCGTCCTCCTCTTTGGCCCGGGAGATGAGCAGCTTGTTAAGGTAGGAGCCATCGGGCCGGGACCACACCTCCCCCGTAGGCAGCACCGTGAATCTGTGCTCTCCCACTTCGATGGTGGAGTTGTAGCGGCTTTCCTCGTCAGTTTCCACCCGTTTGAGCCACTGGATGACTGGTTTGACGTCGCTCTGGACTTTGCACTGCAGAGAAGTGGTGTCGCCGTAGCTCACTGTAGTGTTGACCGGGTGTGTGCCGGTCAGGACGGGCTTGGAGTTGGTTCTCTCTGTGAAGAAGGAAGAATAGGGAATCTTCACAATGTAGGAAACATATGTAGGCCTCTGATCTGTGTTGGCGAAATCAACAGTTTTGTCAAGTCCTCCGAGACACCTACCATTGGGTTTTAGGGCTATACAAGAATCAATATAAATAGGACCTTTTTCAGAAATGTTTAAGTTCCTTGTCAGCTGTAGCCTGGTCGTACCACACCATTGTACAACTTACATTTCGTATGATAATTGACCTGAGTTTACGGATGGCTAAGGCCAGACTTGAGCAGGAGCCTTTTTAGTTAACATTGAGGTCTGAAATGTTTGTCAACTAATAATCACATTTTCAATTGAGATTTTGGAATACACGGACTATGCTAGTTTTGTATCCAAGAACCAAGCACCACTCAAGATCAAGCTATCAATTTGTCTTAAAAAATGCATTAAAGATGGGGTACCTAACTTTTTTTGGTTTAATAAACAAATACATTTTATTTGACTGTACAGAGGATAACAAGGGACACTAAAATCTCGACATAATCTAACCTTTGTGAAAGCTGTAGGTTCCCTGTCAGCTGAAGACGAGCTGTTTTAGTTAATATTGAAGTCTATGGGGAAAATGTTCTACCCAGATAATATAATTCAATCATGGTCCAAGCATGTCATTTGTTCAGACAAATGTAAAATATGAAGTTTAATAAATCACCATAATATAAACCAGTACAATAATGGAGAAACAATGGCAACTTATGTGTGCGCAGTGCTTCCGGTCCTACAGCTGCTCTGTAATCAGCTACAGATCCGTCTGCTCCATAAACGCCTGGGCACAGCTTGGGCTGCTTCTCATCTCAAAGCTGCAATTACCAAAAGAGGCTCCTTTATCACTTTCACATCATTTGAATTTGACTCTGAAAAGTGCATGATTCCTCTAAAGTGGTCTTAAGGTCGCTTAGTAGTCTGATCTGATTCGTAAACCATGTTCTAAATATGAAGGGGGGAAATAGTCATTTGTTTTTTTCTGAAATCTGGGTTCATATCAAAGCGGATGCCACTTTCTAGTGGTTCTGGGTTGTCATAAGTCACATTTGTGACTTATGAGTCATCGTGATACCAAACTGTAAGGGCTCAAAGAACATGTATACCTTGGCCCTGTGAGTTACTGATTGACACTTTAGATGTGACAAAGGCTATAAAAACATGTGTGTAAAAACTAGTGATAGAACCAGTAGATGGATTTCTTGATTAACTTTTTGTGGTTTTCAAACATAGGCACCCAAGGTTTAAGAGTTTCATCAGTAGAACTTGGCGTGTCAAGCCTGCGCCTCTCACCGATGACCTCCAGTTTGTACGTGGCGTTGATCTGCCCGGCGCGGTTGTGGACGCGGCATGTATAATGACCACTGTGCTCTGGGCTCAGGTTCCGCAGGCTCAGGGTCCACCTCTTCAGCCGGCCCTCTCCCGCCTCCTGTCCGCTCAGGGGCCGCTCGTCTTTCAGCCACTCGATGTCCGGCGGAGGGGTCCCGCTGGCCGCGCACTTCAGTCGCACTGAGCTGCCGACGGGCCGGGCGATCACACGTTTTCTCATTTTGGAGGGCTCGGAAAAGCGTGGGCAAACTGGGGACAGAGACAAAGGTTGATTCGTTAAACAATTCACAGGCACGCACTGAAAAAAGTCGGAAAATACTTGAATTTGAATTTGCAGGATTTTATTAGACTTGCGTTTTAAGTATAATTAAATTGATGGGTAACTGGGGCTGGTGCTATGAGACTTGGGTGGCATCTCTGACTGCCACCCCCCTGACCCAGAAATGGATTAAAGGGTAGAAAATGGATGGATGGATGGATGGATGGATAAATTGATGGGTAACTGTGATATTGTTTCAGCCTTTTCTGATGCGTAAATATGCATCTTATTTCTGTGTTATTATTTATTCCCCACTCAATCACATCTATATACATTTCTATGCTGTGAATGTATTGTTTAACAGTGCTTTTGACTTATTTAAAACATAAGCAGCAGTCAAAAGAATCGGGAAAAGTTGCTTGAACCCCATAGATCTGTCCTCCTCCTGTAGCACTAAAGCCTTACCCAGTTTCTCTGACAGCTCCACATCTGCTTCAGTCTGCGTCCCATCAGCTTTTTCTGACGTGGTCCTATCAGAATCATCTGCAAAACACAAAAAAACTATCACAATTCTGCACCACAGTATCACGAGACAGCAGTAATAATGATAAAATGCACGGAACAGACTTGTATAAGGAGAAGCTGCAAAAACATTCTATCTTTTGCATGAAAGTGAGTCGCTTTTTTATACTTCAGACTGAGAGCTGAGTGAAGGTGGTCCTGGCTTTTTCATTCTGTCTGAAAAACCTGATAGAAAACAGTGTATGTATGGCTTTTGACAGCTGCAGCAGCGCTCAGAACTATTACAAACAGTTTTAATATCTCCATGATCGCACTTTAGCAGTCGTGAGTTCAGGGTGGTTTGAAAAGTGTATAAATGTGTGTAAGGGGTTTTACAGCCATAAAACATACAGCGGCTTCTGCAAAAAGACATTCCCCACTCAATCCCATCTGCAGATACATGTCTGCTGAAGATATAGTGTTTAGCTGTGGTTACTAACATATAGTGCCATATGTACTTTGGTTCATGTAGTACTAACATATATTGTTGAGGGGTTGAGTAATGGGTTTGAATCCTATTTCAAAACCCTTGAATACATAACGCACAACATATCCCACTATATGAATCAACTCGGACTCTGAGGAGCACAGGGACAGGTCTCCTGCTGGTGCCCAGAGTCAGGACTAAATATATGCAGCTGTAATCTGGAACTGTCTTCCTGAAAATATGAGAGAGGCTATACTCTGACAATGTTTAAACAGTTCTGTTAAGCGGTGCATACAACTGAAGGATTGTATCTTCACTCCATGTACTGTAAATACTTATGGTTGTAATTCCTTGTATGTATATGTATCTTATCTAATTTTGTTCAGTACTTTTTGAGATGCCTTGTGTATGAACAGTGCTACACAAATAAACATTCTTTGCCTAGTTATACCAGATTATCAGCCATATTGGATCTAATCGATGGGGGTACACCGGGAGCAGATGTGACCCGGCCTCTACCTCAGAAACCTCAGACCCCCAAACTGCTCTGCTACAAGTCCTCCTTTGTTTGTCCCTGCCGCTCCGGACCAGCCATGATGTCATGACTATTTGGAGGCTTTAACTGGCCAAATATAATAAGCCATTACTTAAAAAAAAAAACAGCCTCCAGTGGAAGAAATATTTCTCTGTAGCTCACTGGGGCTCTGTACATTCCAGCAGGTTCCTGTGCCTCCCAATACAAACACTGCTGCGCTCTGCATTTGGACTTCATTTTTCCACTCTGATTTCCTCTCTTGTACTAAAGAACTATTGATGCCTTCATAAATCTCTGCATTCAAATCAGTCAATTACTCATTTGAGCTGGGGGAGCTTTCATGAAAACAAAGATCTAATTAAATATATTAAGTTTGCCGCCAAGACCCTGGCAGTATGAGTGCAGTGGAGACAGGCCATGGAGTCTATAGCAACAGTTATATAGATACTTATACATGTATACGGGATACGTCACATTTAAATCTAGTATCTTCATGTTTTTGCACTGCTACAACTAAAATTGTAAATTAATTGTGACCTTTTTAAGAATATTTACCTTAGACTTAGAGTTTTCCAATAAAAGTACATAAGAGCATGCCTTATTTTAGCCCATTTTTTGTAGCATAGGTTTTGATTGCTTTTATTAGCTTTTTATTGATTTTTATTACATTATTTTACCGAGCTTTTATTCTCTGGTTTTCATTTATCAGTGGTTGTTTTAAACTGGGTCCAAAGAACTCTTTAATAAACTCTTCAATAAACAATATATACTAGTAACATACATGTATATATTTTAGTAACATAGAGAAAAGGTTGATTTTTACATAAGTTTGCCCTATTTGCGCTGTTTTCACTGCCTCAGTATTACCCACTGTACATATGGAGAGTCACCACAAGCTCCAGATGTACATATATAATAATGACACAATGACAACTGTACATTCACATTTCATCATCCTCTGTAAGCTTTGTCAGCCTCAAGGAAAGCTGCAGCTGCATGTATGTGAAGCCTTATGGGCCAGAGAGTTCAGGACAGACAGGGGACCTCCCCAAACACCTGATGGATGGAGGGGGTGACTTGTTTCATCGTTCATATTCTTTGGCTCCAGAGAAGACAGTTACAGCCTCCTCTCTCCCCCTGGATCCCGGCTACAGTATTCACATTATTTTCCTGTATTTCGTGTCATGTGCAAACCTTTTTGACCCACAGTCAAAAGAGCAGCCAAGACCCCTGACGTTTCTCATACTGGAGTTAAAGCTGGGGTATCTGACTTTTTATTCTTCATAAATGCTTCATGTAGTTTTTTCCTCTGGTATTTTGCAGGAGGATCTAAGGACTGTGGTGATGATGAAGGACACTCGACATTCAACAACAATTATGGACATTGGTCATCTGCTCCTTATGGACCAATGGCTCTATGTGTTTTTTAATAATTGCATTTCTTGAGTTTGAACTGTTTGATTTTCTGATCTGTGTTGGTAAATTCAACGGTTTTGTAAAGTCCTCAAAGATAACTACTGTTGTGATTCAGGGCTATACAAATACATTTTGTATAGTTTGTCTTGTAAAAGTAAAAGGTTGTGTAGAAATCAGACCACAACATGATCATCTTATTATGAAGAATGAGCCCTGGGAGTCACTATTTGTCACTTGGCTGAGTAAGGATGGATCACTTTTCTGTTTAGATAAGTTTAACACATCTAACGATGTGACAGAGGCCAAAAATATACGGTAAAGTATTCGCCCCCCTTGAACCTTTCAACATTTTGCCATATTTCAGGCTTCAAACATAAAGATCTAACGTTTTAATTTTTTGTCAAGAATAAACAACAAGTGGGACACAATCGTGAAGTGGAATGAAATTTGTTGGATAATTTAAACTTTTTTAACAAATAAAAAACTGAAAAGTGGAGCGTGCAATATTATTCGGCCCCTTTACTTTCAGTGCAGCAAACTCACTCCAGAAGTTCAGTGAGGATCTTTGAATGATCCAATGTTGTCCTAAATGACTGATGATGATAAATAGAATGCACCTGTGTGTAATCAAGTCTCCGTATAAATGCACCTGCTTTTCAGTTTTTTATTTGTTAAAAAAGTTTAAATTATCCAATACATTTCGTTCCACTTCACGATTGTGTCCCACTTGTTGTTGATTCATGACAAAAAATTAAAATTTTATGTCTTTATGTTTGAAGCCCAAAATGTGGCGAAATGTTGAAAGGTTCAAGGGGGCCGAATACTTTCGCAAGGCACTGTACACTTATTACATATTATATAACAGTCTAAGCACATACAGTATACACAAATGTAAGATACATAAGTGTATTTCCTTATCACAATATAGTATCATGGGCTTTTCTCTTCTTACACAGTCATCGGACAGTGTGTTTCTGTAAAATGAATTAAAATATTCAAATCCACAACACAAACAGGAGGCTTGTTTCGTCTGGCCCCAAAAGAGAAATAAACAGAGACGTCTGAGGGGCAGAGCTGAGGGAAACTTCTGGAGCCAGTCCCACTGAGTTTACTTTGGTGCATGTTTATGCAAAGCCCTTTCATCTCAAGTCCTCATAAAGTGTTGATGATCAGTTCAGATGTTCAAAAAGGATTTCACTTTCTTATTGCCCTCCACATCTATAGAGGTAGAGATAGTGACAACATGGGGCTGTTGTATTATCACTAAAACACTAGTATCAGTAAATATATGTAAGTGAGCATGTTTGTAATGATGTTTTTGTTTAGGTTACTTTTTCACAGACAGAAATCATATGGTGTTTAGCCATCACCAGCCTGATGGATTGATTCAGTGAGACTAACAATAGAGCTGAACATGAAGTGTGATGCAGACAGAGTGAAGTGAAGCTGGGCATTATGGCCGGCTGCATTCTCCCAACGACCTTTCATTTTAGCACAATCAGGAGACACCCTTTCATTGAACTCACCAGCAGCAGCTCCCGAGGTGAGCCCAAAATACATGTACTCTAAAAGCCATCCAGAACCACTCTACTCTGTTTTCAACATCTGCCTGATTATGGCTCTTGAAGCATGGCTGTCACAAGACCGGGCTCCAGCGTCTTTCTGGCCCCAATTAGGCATCTTAGAATAATTAGACTAAACACAGGCTTCACGCTCCCTCCAGCTCATTTATCACGCTCAGCTAAGGCACAGGAAACGCACTGTACGCACAGCCCCACAGGCCCAGCTCAGGCCTCCAGACCAGTGACAAGCCCAACGAGCGGGAGAGCTATGGTTCTGAAGAGCAAACCACCACAGACAGAGAAGCCCAGGGAAAAGAAGAGTGCACTGCAAAAAGTTATGAAGAATGACTCAAAAATTTTCTAATTTGGCAAAATGCATCTTCATTTGAGCACATTGGGACCTCATATTTTGTCATTTTTTGCAGTGTATGACAAGCCCAACAAGCTGGAGATCTATGGTATTAAAGGGCAAACCACCGTCGCCAGAGAAGCCGAAAGGGAAAAGAAGAGAGGCCCCACCGAGACTCGGAGGATGAAGCCGTATGAAACCATATCCTGCTCTGCTGTTGACTTTGGGTTGGAAGCGGTGAGGCTCTAACGCGTACAATGCATGAAGGGATCATGTTCTAAAGTCCCTAGAAGTGCACTTGATCTGAGCTTGGCGTCTAAAGCAGGGGTGCCCAAACTATTGTACTCAGGTGGCCAAAATAAATCTGGAGAAGCCCAGGGTTCAGGCATCAACATCAAACTGTTTTAAGATCGAGGAATGGTATTTTTTGAGGCCGCTTTTATATGACAATATCCATCATCTTCAGTGTACAGAGACTATAAGCTAATAGAGACAGATATGTTTTGCACCAGATTATAGCTAAGCTAGTTTCCATTGGCAGTCCAATATACAATATAAAAGTGCATCCAACTGTTCTCTATAAACATATTTTCCATATTATTATATTATAATTATATTGAAAATTGTGTGTTTTCATTATGTGTCCTTACACTTTATTTATTTTAATTTTTTTGTAATGAATTTTGACAAAAGATTAATGTTATTTACCAGGAGTTGGGTATTCTTTTCTGGTAGATTGCTTTTGAATATATTTAATTAAAAGCCATCCATTCATTCACTCAATATTATACCTATTGTACATGTTTTTAATGGTAGGGGAAACCGGAGCACCCGGAGAGAAATAAGGTCCATGAGCATGCAACATGCTGCATTCTGGCTGTTTGCCTGTTGTGGCCATATGTCAGGCTCGTGCCATCTAATGCATGCGCAAAAGATACAGCGTGAGCTCTGAAAGCAGCTTGTGCCAGCGAACACAATTTTCCTGTGGGACGGGCCACTTTGAAAAGGTCCATGTTGATCGCACATACACATCAACAGAGGAAATAGGCATCACTACGTTCAGAACATGCAAATTCCACACACAGTTTGCATGACTTAAAGGTGGAATCAAACCCAGGACCTCATGGTTTTGAAACCCAAGCTCTAATCGCTGCTCTAATTGTATTTTGGGTTAAATGATTAGAATAAAGGGCATACATTTTTTTCTTGAAAAAAAAACCTTTAAATTGAGGTATAACATGCCACATTAGCACCTTTTACAATCAATGCTCCGAATTTAACAGCAATAATTGAGAATCCTTTGGAGGGGAACGAAAACCCCTGGTCTAAAGAACAAGACCTTATTCTTCTCTTGCAAAGTAGGTAATGTCAGTAATGTTTTTTTTTAACGTGGTTTCAAACTTACCAATAACAATCAGTGTGTAGTTTATATTGACACTGCCAAATCCATTGGTGGCTTTGCAGATGTAGGACCCTGCGTCATCAGCCTCCACCTCCTTGATCTTGAGTCCCATCCGCAGGAAACGAAAGCGGACCCAACCACTATGAATGTTACGGCCGTCTTTGGTCCACATGATGAGGGGAGGGGGGTCGCCTTCAACTGGGCAGTTCAGTTTGATGGCACTTCCCAGACGCGCAGACTGTCGGTGGGTGACTTTAGTCGACACTCGAGGAGGTCCTGAAATACACAAACAACATATATTTGAATCTTTGCATGTTCAATTCCATTTATACTTGCACAACCCTAAATCACAACAGTTGCTATCTTGGAGGACTTGAAAACCGTTAAATTGTCCAAAACAGGTCAGAGAATCAAAGAGTTCAAACACAAGAAATGCAATGATAGAAAACACAAAGAGCCATTGGTCCATTGGGGCAGATGACCAATGTCCTCAAATACTGATATATAATGATAAAGTCCTTAAAAGTTGTTGAATGTTGAGTGTCTTAGATCATCACCACTGTCCTTCGACCCTCTAGCATTGCCATAGAAAAAATCTGATTTAAAAAAGCGAGAAGTATGACTTATGGCCCTTATTATGATTACACCATGCTCAAGAAATTCACACTCCTCGACTCTCCTTGGCAGCTTTCCCAATGACATTCTATTCTAATTCAAACAAGAGCCTAGAGTTGGTCTGGGCAGCGGTAGCTAAAGCCATTTTCATGTGTAAAAAGCAGATTGGTATAATTGGATGCGATCTGTCATCCAGTAGAGTCTGGAAAAGATCAAAGTACGTGGGGGCTGGTGCAAGGTCTCAGATCTGGTGAAGTGGAGCCTGTGATGGTGTTAGGGAGGCCGGCAGCCCACGGAGCACCACAAGCACACGCACAGTCAGCCCAAATATCACTTATCAATGTATGGATCTTGACTAAACACACAAAGAGGTGTAGCTTCATACATTTCAACCACACACATACACTTACATTCATGGACACACTTAGACTTACTTACAGTCACTGACCCCTGCACTAAGCCTGAATCTGCAGAGCTGAAAAATGTTTTCAATGTGTTTTGAATTACAAAGTCAAAGTATCAATCTACATTATCTATTCGCACGCATTATAGTAAGACCTACTGAGTCCCAAATGAAAAAAATCACACGTTTTCTAAAAATGACTTGCATAACAGACATGAATGATTTAAAAAGTGGTTCTGACATTTTAACTTAAAATGAATGTGACTGAATTCGAAACACATTCAGTAAGACAACTTTTTGAGGGCTCCGGACCCAACTTTGGGAAGCACCTGTGTATAGTAAACCCTGCAGTGCGGTGGCTGAGGGGTAGCACAAAATCTGCAGCCTTTCATTTGAGTCTCAACAAAGTGTACAGTATAATATAGTATAACATCAAACAAGCACAAAAAAGTATTTTTAATCTTTTCTTCTCACATTATTTTGACCAATTAGTCATTAAGGGACCCCCACCCCCCCGACCCAGAAATGGATTAAGGGGAAGATGGATGAAAGGATTATTTTGACCAATTAGGTGGTGTAAGTAAGTAAGTAAGTAATGTTCACTTTACAATGTTGAGAGTTCAGAAATTGTTTCATTCTCTCCAAATGGTGATGACGGAAGCAAGACGCCGAACACACTTGTGCATCAAAGCCCCCAACCAACACCATCCATTCACTCACTCATTACATTCATACTTATGTACATGTTGTAGTGGTAGGGGAAACCGGAGCACCAGTAGGAAACCTAGGCAGAAATTAGGAGAAAATGCAAACCCCACACAGAGAGGCCTGGAGGTGGAATCGAACCCAGGACCTTCTTGATAGGTCCAGCTTGTTCTAGTGGCAGTAGAAGGACGGGTCAAATGCAGAAGACTAATTTCTCTAAGGGAACAATAAAGGGGTCTATAACATACTGTGAGGCTCGAGACCAAGCCCTGCTAAAAATGCAATTAATTAATCTAAACAGTCTCAGTGTTTTGTGTACTTTTCACCTCTGTCTACTAATCAAAAAAAAAAAAAGTATTTACTTGTCTGTTTGTTTTATGTTGTGTTCTTGTTGTGTTCTTGTTGAATGTTGATGTGTCTGTTTTGTTTGTCAAAAATAGCTCCCCAAAAGATAATAATAAATGCTAAAGGGGATACAATACTCCAATAAAAACTTTCATAATATATTAAATCTGGTAAACACAACCACTTCGTACGTAAGAAAGTAAGACATCTTTATTTATATGGCGCAGTTCCACTCATATCAGACATTCTTCAGCCCTGGTGTCTCGTTTGTGGTCAAGAATCGTGGAGAGATAGGGTTGTAAACATGTTTTTCATTCTCCAGTAAATTATATCCGGTGGGTAATTTTCTACATTTTTGTAAAAGCTTGGTTGAATTAAGAGGCCGTTTAGGGCGAGTGAGCATTTGGCTGTGATATAACAAGGAGCTGTTTGTGTGAGAAACCAAATGATTTCCTCCTTCATCTCAACTCTGCAGCTTTGAAGTTCTACTAAAAACAAGGTGTGGAGGGGTGCTCTGCTCAAGGCCGCCTTTCTGACCTTGGCACAGAGAAAGAACGTTCATTTGACTCACTTTTTGGTGAAAAAACAAAACAAATACAGTTTAATTATGTAGAACGAACTGATTGAGTGTGGCGTGAACCTCTCTGTCTGTGGTATGTCCTATTGATTAATTATAAAGTTGTGATGGTTATATCGTTATTTTGGTATCAGAAGAAAACTGCCAATTAAAAACAATAATATTTAAGGGCAGAAAGTACACGTTTGGGGGTTATTAAAAGTGCGCAATATGTTGAAAATGTACTTTCTAGCAGCTACTTTTTTAAGATATTTGAACCCTACGGCCTATATAGCAACTTTTATTTTGTTATAGCTCCCCCTGTAGTGCAGGAGGGGATTTGGACACAGCACTGTCATCAGCTGATGATGTAGCACACATTCCTGCTTCCAAGTGGGTTTTTATGTGATCATTTCGGGTCAACAGTACATTAAAACACGTCCCTTTATCAGCATCTATCCGGTATTGGCAGATGTTGGAACTTTGAGTGTATTGAGATCGATGTCGACCGGAATGGCACCTAATGTTGATTTGAGTTGCACTATAAAGTCATTTGTCATATTTGGCATGTATATTCTTATGGTGCTGATTGAAGTTTAGCTTTTACGCATGCTACTCTTTCCTTTAAAAAGTTGGCCATTGCATTTTCTTCCACTTTATACGTTGCTGGGTCGTGAGGGCAGCAGTGTGAGCAGAGACTTCCCTTTTCACACAAATTTCCAGGCCAGCTGAGAGACAGTCCCTCCAACATGTCCTGAGTCTGCCCTTGGTAATCTCCCAGTGGCACATGCACAGAACACCTCGCAGGGGAGGCATCCCAAACAGATGCCTGAGCCACCTCATCTCTTGGTGTGGAGAAACAGCGTCTCTACTTCAAGCTCCTCTTGTGTGACCAAGCTCTGAGGGGGCGCCAAAAAATATGTTTGAACATGCCAAGTTCCTGTCTTCCCTGTGGTGAAGAGTCAACACGGATCTAAACAATAGGCCAACCTTTCCCAGTGGTGCCCCTTTTTGGGGTCAAACAAGGCATTTCAACATGGGTAAAAAAACACAGATCTGCAGCATGAAAAGGAGTAATGACAACAAGTGAATGTCGAACCCCGTCAGAAAAGTTTAACATAGCAGCTTTCATTCACATCGCCACCCAAGTCTGACTGACTCAACATGAATGAAAAGAGCTATGGGTAAGAGCGATTATTTTTGTCTTTTAGTCCATTTATTTTAGTCTTTCATTTAATCAAACACACACCTGATATCTGAAGTTCACACAGCTTTATTCAATTTACAACTCAGCTCTAGTGAAAGTCCTGCATTGTGCCTGAAGGACAAGAATGCCTCTTATTAAACATGCTGCTTTCTCTTAAAATAATCTGTCACGAAAGTTGAGCAAAGAAAAACAGAGCTAATTATGTGAGTGCCTCTTTCTCTTCCTGCCAATGAAAGATTCCATTCACACTCACGCCGAGCTCGGGCCGAGGAGAAGCTGTCGAGCCTGGGCCCGCCGGAAAGCCGTGTGCCTGTGCGCCTGGAGGACTGCTTTCCATTTACAGCCAGGTTCTGCTCTCAGCACTTTGTCAGGCTTTAGGCTGAACATCGTCGATCATGAGTGAAAGTGAAGCATGTCACAGGAGGTGGGGAGGGACATTAACGAACAAAAGTCTCTGTAGTCATTTTGGATTCCTCTGCATAAAACACAATATCACATGTTTGTATCACATCTTCTAACCCAGTAGTAAAGACCTAATGCAATTTCAGAATGTCCACTGAATGTCTAATCTGATCCATTCATTTGCAGAATCTTGATTTTGGAACCAATATAGCGTGTTCTCAAACTGGACAGTGCAAATGTACTCCCAACTCTTTTGAATGCGCTGGAAAACAAAAAAATCTTTTTTATTGCTTTTTTTCTACCTGAAATGTTGCTGCAGTACAGTGTTCATGGTTTTACACTGGTCCAGACCAGAGCAGAGAGGATTCATGGTCCGAACCAAGCGGATCATGTGAAAATCCACTCGAGCAATGCCAACTTTTTGAATAATGCTAATGAAGAATTTAACTTTTTACTTCGGACCAGAGCAGAGAAAATGGTCCGAACACAGTGGCTACTCCACCTTGTGACCTGTCCTGCTCCACCCAGAGGCTACTCCATCTCTGCTGCTGTGACCTGTCCTGCTCCACCCAGAGGCTACTCCATCTCTGCTGCTGTGACCTGTCCTGCTCCACCCAGAGGCTACTGCATGTCTGCTGCTGTGACCTGTTCTGCTCCACCCAGAGGCTACTCCATCTCTGCTGCTGTAACCCACCCTGCTCCACCCAGAGGCTACTCCATCTCTGCTGCTGTGACCTGTCCTGCTCCACCCAGAGGCTACTGCATGTCTGCTGCTGTGACCCGTCCTGCTCCACCCAGAGGCTACTCCATCTCTGCTGCTGTAACCCACCCTGCTCCACCCAGAGGCTACTCCATCTCTGCTGCTGTGACCTGTCCTGCTCCACCCAGAGGCTACTGCATGTCTGCTGCTGTGACCCGTCCTGCTCCACCCAGAGGCTACTCCATCTCTGCTGCTGGACCTGAAGGGCTGTTGCTAATTATTACAATTGCAGCTTTTTAGAACGATCAATTTTATTTTCTCTCCCCCCTTGGACTGCCACCTTAACGTGGTGGGGGAGTTTGAGCACTCGGATGATCCTGGGAGCTATGCTGTCTGGGGCTTCATGCCCCTGGTAGGGTCTCCCATGGCAGACAGGTCTCAAGTGACGAGTCAGACGAAGCGCAGTCCGAAGCCAACCATGGACAGCACGACAACAAAAACCGTGACGTCGCCCGGCATGGCGCAGCCGGGGCCCCACCCTGGAGCCAGGCCTGGGGTCGGGGCTCGCAAGCGAGCGCCTGGTGGCCGGGCCTTAGCCCACGGGGCCCGGCCGGGCTCAGCCCGAAGGGATGACGTGGGCAGTCCCTCCTGTGGGCTCACCACCTGCAGAGGGGTCCGTGGTGGCGAGGTGCAGAGAGGACTGGGCAGCAGTCGAAGGCGGAGACCTCGACGACCCAGTCCACACACCCAACATCTGGCTCTTGGGACGTGGAACGTCACCTCACTGGGGGGGAAGGAGCCCGAGCTTGTGGGGGAGGTTGAGCGATACCGACTAGAGATAGTCGGCCTCACCTCCACACACAGCTTGGGCTCTGGAACCCAACTCCTTGAGAGGGGTTGGACGCTCCACTTTTCTGGTGTTTCCCGCGGGGAGAGGCGGCGAGCTGGGGTGGCCATACTCATTGCCCCCCATCTCAGCCGCCACGTGTTGGAGTTCTCCCCGGTGAATGAGAGGGTCGCGTCCCTCCGCCTCCGGGTGAGGGACAAGTCTCTCACTGTTGTGACGGCCTACGGGCCTAACGGTAGTGCAGAGTACCCGGCCTTCTTGGAGTCCTTGGGAGGGGTACTGGACAGTGCACCGCCCGGGGACTCCGTTATTCTCCTGGGGGACTTCAACGCCCATGTGGGAAATGCCAGTGACACTTGGAGAGGGGTGATTGGGAAGAGCGGCCCCCCTGATCTGAACCCGAGCGGTGTTCAGTTGTTGGACTTCTGTGCCAGTCACGGCCTGTCCATCACGAACACCATGTTCGAGCACAAGGGTGTCCATCAGTGCACGTGGCACCAGGACACCCTAGGCCGGAGGTCGATGATCGACTTTGTAGTCGTATCATCTGACCTTCGACCGCGTGTCTCGGACACTCGGGTGAAGAGAGGGGCGGAGCTGTCAACCGATCATCACCTGGTCGTGAGTTGGATCCGCTGGCAGGGCAGGAGGCCGGTCAGACCTGGCAGGCCCAAGCGTGTAGTGAGGGTTTGCTGGGAACGTCTTGGTGAGCCCCCTGTCAGACGGACTTTCAACTCACACCTCCGGGAGAGCTTCTCCCAGGTCCCGGCAGAGGAGGGGGGACATCGAGTCCGAGTGGACCATGTTCTCTTCCTCTATCGCCAATGCGGCGGCTCGTAGCTGTGGTCGCAAGGTCTCTGGTGCTGGTCCCGGCGGCAATCCCCGAACCCGGTGGTGGACACCGGCAGTAAGGGATGCCGTCAGGCTGAAGAAGGAGTCCTATCGAGCAATGATGGTTCGTGGGACTCCTGAGGCAGCTGTCCAGTACCGGCAGGCCAAACGTGCCGCGGCCCGGGCTGTTGCAGAGGCAAAAACCCGGGACTGGGAGGAGTTCGGAGAGTCCATGGAGCATGACTATCGGTCGGCCTCGAAGAGGTTCTGGCAAACCGTCCGGCGCCTCAGGAGGGGGAAGCAGTTCTTTGCCAACACCGTGTATGGTGCGGGTGGAGGGCTGCTGACCTCGACTGGGGATATTGTCGGGCGGTGGAAGGAATACTTCGAGGTTCTCCTCAATCCCCCCGTCACGTCCCCCGTCCAGGAGGCAGAGGCTGAGGATGTTGGGGCGGATACTTCCATCTCCCTGGCCGAGGTCACCAAGGTGGTTGGCAGCCTCCATGGTGGCAAGGCGCCGGGAGTGGATGAGATCCGTCCTGACTATCTAAAGTCTCTGGATGTTGTAGGACTGTCTTGGCTGACACGTCTCTGCAACATCGCGTGGCGATCGGGGGCGGTGCCAATGGAGTGGCAGACCGGGGTGGTGGTCCCTCTCTACAAGAAGGGGGACCGGAGGGTGTGTTCCAATTATCGTGGGATCACACTCCTCAGCCTCCCCGGTAAGGTCTACTCCAAGGTACTGGAGAGGAGGCTTCGTCCGATGGTCGAATCTCGGATTCAGGAGGAGCAGTGTGGTTTTCGTCCCGGTCGCGGAACACTGGACCAGCTCTATACTCTCCATCGGATACTCGAGGGTTCATGGGAGTTCGCCCAACCTGTCCACATGTGCTTTGTGGATTTGGAGAAGGCGTTCGACCGCGTTCCCCGGGGTGTCCTTTGGGGGGTCCTCCGGGAGTACGGGGTCCGGGGTCCTCTGCTGAGGGCTGTTCGGTCCCTGTATGACCGGAGCCAGAGCTGTGTTCGCATTGCTGGCAGTAAGTCAGACCTGTTCCCGGTGCATGTTGGCCTCCGCCAAGGCTGCCCTTTGTCACCGGTTCTGTTCACTGTATTTATGGACAGAATCTCTAGGCGCAGCCAGGGGCCGGAGGGGGTCCGGTTCGGGAACCACAGGATTTCATCTCTACTTTTTGCGGATGATGTCGTCCTGCTGGCTCCAACGAACCAGGACCTGCAACATGCACTGGGACGGTTTGCAGCCGAGTGTGAAGCGGCTGGGATGAGAATCAGCACCTCCAAATCCGAGGCCATGGTGCTTGACCGGAAAAAGGTGCCTTGCCCTCTCCAGGTGGGTGGAGAGGTCCTTCCTCAAGTGGAGGAGTTCAAGTATCTCGGGGTCTTGTTCACGAGTGAGGGGAGGATGGAGCGTGAGATTGACAGGCGGATCGGTGCAGCGTGCGCAGTGATGCGGTCTCTGTATCGGACCGTTGTGGTAAAGAGGGAGCTGAGCCGAAAGGCAAAGCTCTCAATTTACCGGTCAATCTTCGTTCCCTCCCTCACCTATGGTCATGAGCTGTGGGTAATGACCGAAAGAACGAGATCGCGGATACAAGCGGTCGAAATGAGCTTCCTCCGCAGAGTGGCTGGGCGCTCCCTTAGAGATAGGGTGAGGAGCTCGGTCACACGGGAGGAGCTCGGAGTAGAGCCGCTGCTTCTCCACGTCGAGAGGAACCAGTTGAGGTGGCTCGGGCATCTGTTCAGGATGCCTCCTGGACGCCTTCCTGGGGAGGTGTTCCGGGCACGTCCCACCGGGAGGAGGCCCCGGGGAAGACCCAGGACACGCTGGAGAGACTATGTCTCTCAGCTGGCCTGGGAACGCCTAGGGGTCCCCCCGGACGAGCTTGAGGAGGTGTGTGTGGATAGGGAAGTCTGGGCGTCTCTGCTTAGACTGCTGCCCCCGCGACCCGGCAACGGATAAAGCGGAAGAAAATGGATGGATGGATGGAATTTTATTTTCTATTTTTGCTGCTACTGGACACCTGAATTTATCCTAAGGGGATCATCAAAGTATCTATCAACTGTATATATTTAAGTCTCACCCAAACACACAAAAACAGTATTATTCACCTGAGTTATCCATAGCCAAAGGATATGATGTGACCAAAGGCGGGATTCGAACCGCAAACCTCAAAGGAAAAGCACCACTAACATAGCCCAAGATATACTATAAAACCGCCTTAAAAGCCCTTTCAGTCCACCCCACCTCCAACGCAGCGTGTGTTTCCACTAATACCCTCCACACTCACGGCCAGACTTTACAGCCGCCATCATTACAGAGAGGGTTTTGATGAAAGTGGCCATGGGAGGAGCCGAGAAGGTGAGGCCTTGGAAAACTGTGTGAAAGAAAACCACCTCTTCGCTCCACTCACTCTGCGATACATTTCACCAGATAAACATCAGCGTAAAACAGCAAAAACGGGTTTCAGGGGCCGGATCTGGCAGGAGAAGAAAGCCGAGAGATGGGGGTTTTGGGTGTATAGAGGGGGGGAGGCATTTGTATAGTAAGGGGCTCTGACAGTAGCAGCACAGGCCCATGGAGAAAGAATATACCTTTTCTTACTCTCTCGCCATCAATACCTGTTATTTTCCCCTCTTAGCTTCCAATCAATAGATAAGAGCTGGGATACAATGGCTCTTTCTTGGGGCTGATCTGATGTGAGAGGCTGAATGTGGTGGGAATGGGACAGGGTGATATTGGGTGACACTGCAGCAGACATAGAGCGCAGCTACAGGACAGAGGACAGAGGCCACAGGACAGAGAAGATGCAGATAAAGGTGTTGGATGTGACCACTGTGTTAACTGGCCACCTGTAGCCCCCATGATGCTACGTTCAACCGCAAAACTAGAATTGTATTGTGGCCCTTCCCTTCTGTGTGTTTAGAGCAAATCCAGACCACAAGACCATTTTTAGTGGCCCCAAAAAATATTCTCAAATATTATTATTAACTTGCAGCATTGATGGTAATGGTCTACCAAGGCATGTAGGAAAACAACCTAATTTTAATTATTCTAACATTTTAACTCAACACATCAATATATACTAAACACATACAAATAAAACAATATGCTTAACTTTATATTTCATCCAGTTTTGGTCCGGTCTAAAAAAACTGGCCCCCACTTTCGTGAGAAATCTACGGGTCCGTTAGCATAGACGGCTGAGTTAGCACAAGCCGAGGAGCTAACCTGAAATTTCCTCGTTCCTCCGTGCTTCCCGGTTCTATCGTTCTATGGTCACGCCATCCACGTGAAAATCCATGTCCATGTATTTATCCATATTGGGAGACGCTAGCTCCGTCAACAACAGTGTGTGTGTGTGGGGGCCGATAGCTTCGTGGGTGCGGGGAGGGGAGCAGAAAGAGCGAGGCCAGCGAGTCCGCGGCTTTAAAATCCCAAAGTCAGTTAGTGCAGCTGAAGAAACATTGCACAATATTTTTGTCCATTAAAATTGATAATTAGACGAATTGCTTTTCCTGGAATGTTAAATAATATCTTCCATTGAAAACAAATATCAAAGTTAAACAATGCTACAATGCTGCCCTCTCCCTATGCTACCACCAGAGGAGTTGAATTTGCTTGTTTTTAATCAAAATTTTGTAGCCATAACTAATTTATGGGCAATACTTTTATTACTCAGTCCTGGATCTACAGCTTCAGTCCTGGATCTACAGCCTCAGTCCTGGATCTACAGCCTCAGTCCTGGATCTACAGCCCGAGTCCTGGATCTACAGCTTCAGTCCTGGATCTACAGCCTCAGTCCTTGATCCTCAGCCTCAGTCCTGGATCTACAGCCTCAGTCCTGGGTCTACAGCCTCAGTCCTGGATCTACAGCCTCAGTCCTGGATCTACAGCCTCAGTCCTTGATCTCTCACTGTGGGTCTGAACGAGTAAATTAACAGTAAATTCAGAGTATTATCATTACTAGAAAGATGTCTCACATTAGAACATAACATAAGAGAAAAGGTTGTATTCCTCTTGCTACAATCTTCAACATGTTCTGTTATTGGCAGTAAATTGTAAAGGATTTGCTCAAGAAGGGGTGAAACTTAATTGGCATCTGGCATTTAAAAAAATATGTGGTAAAGAGCAAATTGCAAGCCTTTCAAATAATATTCTAATGGCACTTATCTGTTTTTGCAAATGAACTATGGACCGAAGCATATAGGCCTGCAATTAACTCCAGGAGCAATCAATATATAATGTACATAAATTAGCAGAGTATGGGCAGAATACTAAACGTCTAATTGTGACTTGTAGTACTATATTGCACATTCCGACATTGCAGTATCTACTATAAACAGAGGAAGGACATGTACAGGGTCAGCAGTTCTAACTAAAACCCCGACCAGCTCCAAACATAACTAGATCAGACTGATGAGACAGATTTTCCTTTGAGTAAGAGACTCCAAAACCTTGAGACATCATCCATCAGTGAATCCCAAAGTAAACATTGGGACTGGGAGGCTCAGTGTCTGGGATATTTATTACAATTATGTCAAATAACATAACTATTCACAGCATAAATCATAATTATAGTAATGCATTGGTTTTATAGAGCGCTTCTTGGACCCTCAATGATGCGTCACATGTCATTCTTCTTTCACTCCAAACACAGTGGTAATAAACAACTACTGAAGCCACAGCTGCCCTGGGGCACACTGACAGAAGCGAGGCAACCAGTATGTGCCATCGGCCCCTCTGAACACCACCAGCCAGTCTCACACACACACCCGACTTATTATAGGCAATGTTAGTGAAGTGTCTTGCGTAAGGACACAACAAAAGTTTAGCAGGTCTGACGAGATTGGCTTTCGCGCGCATGTATGGCCACAACGTTTAAAAAAAAAACCTGCGTTAGACCATTCTATGTCATTTGAATTGATAATCACTGTCAATGTTATTCTGCAAAAGGAGAGAGTGTGGTGTGGACTCAAAGGTTTGGGAAATACTTTTTGCCGCCTAGAATTTGAGTTTGACCCCATGGCTTGTTAACATCACCTCAACACATGATTATTTATTCTTCTCCTCTGGGGTCAGGACCACCAGGAGAGGTCAGGGTGGCCACATGTCAAAGGCCTGGGTTCTCCAAACAAACATTTCACACCAAATTAGAAACTTACATGTTTCTGTCAGTATTGAGATGTGTGGAGTTTGGACAGAAGTGCTGATCTGGTCAAGCGTCAATCGCAGCTGATTAGAGAATAAGACATGATGAATGTGTAATGTGTAATCATCTATTCACATGCCACTAACAATTGTGCAATAGTAATAAACTTTTCTCTCGCTGCCCTCTCGAAACACTGGATCACTGGATCTGCAGAATCAATCTTGGATCTTGAAAAATATAGCAAGAGGAAAACAACTTTTTCTCTTATGTTATGTTTTAATGTGAGACATCTTTATAATAAAGACCCACATCGATTATGTATGTTGGTGTATGTACTTTACTGATATTTGCCACTGTCCTCTTTATATAAAGATATAATTTGAAATTGTGCATTAACTGTCAAAAACAGAACGAACAGATACATGAGCAGTGTCCAACAGGCTCAGCTCTTTGATTATGTGGTAATAAAGTAAGTGAAGGTGGTCTAAAACCAGGACCGCAATGAGAAGCCTTCAGTGTTTGTTACCACACTCTCAGACCAGGGCTCTGTGTCCAGAAGGAAATCCCATCAACCTGGTGCCTGCATCTGTGGAACAGGGCTCTGTAAAATGTGACTGATTAGCCTCCTTGGTTCAGAGAGGATTTTCCTCTTGCTCCACGTCTCAAGAACATACTTTTTCCTTTCATTACACATGCAGTCTCCAAGTAATTCCTCAGAAAGTGGAGAAATTCCACAATGACAGTCCATACAGCTGAAGTGACGGCTCCCCTTTTAACACGCGGGCCTGGCCTCTGCCCTGGACACACTCTTTTGGAGCTCAGTCAATGGGCACAAAGCACAAGAATGTCTGAGGTCACTCATAAGAATTACTAATGGAAAACAAAGTGGAAGTGAAGAAGCCAGAAGCCATGTGGGGTCCCATTGAAGCCCATCAGAGGTGAACAGAGGCTGCAGAGGCCAGTGGAAACAGGAACAGTGCACAGCTCATTCAGAGCTCGTTACCCCAGCAGCACTGCTCTTGGCCAGGCTTCCTGCTCAGCCAGCCAGCCATTTCTGCTGCCACCATAACTTTCAATCAACCTTTTAACTCTTGTGCCATGGGGAGGGCGTTAGCACAGTGAAGTTAGAAAGAACAACAGGCTGAGTGTAGTGGAACAGCACAAAAACACAAACACTTTTACAGTTTCCCACGAGGTAACCGTGCTAACATGCTGCACACGTAAGAGACTAGAGCACAAAATAAACACATGTGCTGAGATCAAAGGTACAATGCACCAGAAAACAATCCATATTCACTGCCCACACCAACACAGTGAATGACAATAAGGGAAAACCATCACACACCTGGTCAGGAGACAAACAATTCAAAGAAAACTCAAACCATGTACCTCTGGTTTAACAATATTACATCTCCATTGACTGATATTCAGATCTTTTTTTAACATGATTGCACATTTCCCATTGTTTGCACATTTCCTGACCTATTGATGCAAAATGAAACCTTCCTCCATTGTGAGATCAATAATGTTTTATCTTGTGTTATCTTATGTTAACCAAATATACAGTAAATTCGAATAACTGCATTGAAAAAACAGAGAGGTGAATGATATACCGTATCGCTGCAGTAAATAGTCAGTTTCCAAAGCACCCCTCGTCCAAGGACCCTATCTGGAGCCAGCATAATCAACATGTCCCGGTATTCATAGAACTAAGATTATCATTTCAATGGGCCCTGTCTGACTCCTCTGCCTGCACATGGACAGAATTTACTAAGTTTACAGGGGGAGTAGAAGGGGCTATTTAACTTGACCCAAATCCAATGAACTGCAGGAAGTGTGTGTGTGTGTGTGTGTGTGTGTGTGTGTGGTCTGAAAACACTGCACCAGCCAAATGGCCAATACTCCATTGTACACAAGCTAAATATCACAGTGGGGCTGTGCATTAGCATACAGCTGCTGTGCATAAACAGCGCTGGGATGCTAATTGGAAAGACCATTAAAGTCAGTCAATGAGGGCTTTACGAGTAGCAAAAGTAAACATGACTTCTGTCCGGAACAGCAGCCACGAGACTTCCTACACACAAAAGGCTGCGCAACTGGACATTTGTTTGAATTTACACTATGGCTGGCTATCAACTAAAATAATCAAATTGACGCACGATAGAGAGATACCGATAGTTATTGCAGTAAATGCTGAAGGATATAGGAGGATTTTCCCAAAATTTAGGAAAGAACCTCCGTCTCCACTTTTTGAAAAAAACTCTCAGGTCTTGTTTGACGAGCATGTATCACCAGAATGATTGACAATTAGGAGGACCAATAGTCTTGATGATCCACCCGGAAGTAGAAATTCAGCCTATATGCTGTTAATATTGAGATGTGAGGAAATCTTGAAAATTAATTGTTTCAAAAGTCTGAAAGCATGTTTGGGAGTTGATCAGCTATCTGGTAAATCATGACCACAAGATCTACATTAAAGGTGAAGTCTGCAACAATTGCATTTAGAGCATGTGTAGTGTTGACCATGGGACACTTTACTATTTTGTATGGTAAAGTATTTTCATCAAAAACATATTCAAAACAGTCCCTCCCCTTGGCATAACTACGACCCGTAAGAATTTCTGGAGGAGAATAGTTATACCAATGACAATAGGCCTTGAGGATTTGAAGTAATTTTGACCAATCAGGAAGCTGCAGGAGTGAGCATGGACGGGTGTAGCCTGGCCATAGCCATCCGTACACTCCGGTCAATCAACATTTTCCTGCATGTAACGTCTGGGTCTGGTCCCTGTGTTAGCGATTACAATCGCTTGAATTTCGACCGACCAATCAGAGAGCGCGGAAGGCAGGTGTTGTTTAGATGTGGGTGACGTCAAAGAGTTTGCGTCAAATGGGCAGGTTGTAGTTTGGAAATGGCGAAGAATGCATTAGTAAAGTAATCCGGTCTGGTTCTATCAAGAAATTGAGGCCGGAGCAAGAAGAATGTTTAGCAAATGTAATTGCTGGCAAAGATTGTGGCACTACTCCCCATGGGCTCCGTTAGCGGCAAAGGAGATGGCTAAAGCTAGGCTAAATGCTAACAACTCACTCGGGCGCAATGCAAACGTCACAGTAAACTCAGATCCAATCTTTTCAATCTGCAAAAGGAGTTAACCCCTCCCACCTGTAAACGGAGCTCAATGGAGCGCCTCCAGACCTCAGTACAAAATGTAATTTGTACTATGGTGAGGTACGACCAGGCTAGGACGGGTGTAACCAAGTCCCACTTTTGTTCCCTCCGGTCTTTAAGCTGCTATGTGAGTTGTGTGGTCATCCGTGTTTTTATGTTTACCCTTATATGATTGAACTATTGTTTTATATTAATGAGATGTCAGATTAGGTTTTTTAGTGTCTTGTTTGTTCCATTCTATTTTTTTACTGCCTACTCCAGTGCAGGCCATTGGAAACTCTGTGGATTTGGATTTTTGGCCCAGCCCTAATTTTGACAGCATGTGTAGTTGGACTGTTGCATGTGTGTGTGCTATAGGCTCGTGCTGTTTTTGGAGGCACTTTTGGTTCATTTGGAGTTTCCAGGAGCAGAGAGCTTTCCTGTGCCGCCCTGGTTCTAGCCTGCGTTTGCATGGCTCAGTGCTAACATGAGTGACTGCCCTGGCTCACCTCAAGTACACAGCATAATCCACTCATTGTTCTCCCCAAATGGACCAGACCCGGTAAAGAGGGGCTCCGGCACAGGCCTAGCAGACGGCTGGGTCAAAGGTCCACCTTATGTCTTGTTTTAATGACCTCTCCACTTCCTCCGGTTGAAAATCACTCCTAGATGCGTGCAATAACGTTCTGTACATGCGCTCCACCGATCCTACCTACTATAAATGTGAATTTCCACAAAACAATTTGCATGCTCTAAATTTCCCCAGATGCGGGCGCAAACCACAGAATGCATGAGGCTGTTTCTAATTAAAACAATGAAGAAAAAAAAGAGCACTAATGTTTCCTCTTTGTTAAACTGGCCCGAGGCACGCAGCCAGAAGTGGAGGTACTGCTATTTCAGGGGGCAAACAGATTGGACTCACCACAGAAAGATGCTGAACATGATTGCAACTTGAATACATGAGAAAAAATGGGGAAAAAGGTAACCAGTTTAGACAGAGTAAAATCATTCAAAGGTCAAAGCAGATTGATTAATTGATTGATTCATAGATCGATCAAGTAGGACAGATCTATTACTGGTTAGAAGTGTGCATGACTACTGTAGAGGCGGAGCACAGGGGTGTCCAAAAGGGGGCCTATAACATTTTTAGTCCCCCCCTAAAAATTCTGAACCAGCATTGATGAAGAAGTTGCTATGGGCTTCCAAAGCATGTCATCATTATACAGCTATTTCTTTTCAATAAAACATCCACATCATGCAATTAATTCTCAATATTGAAACCAAAATGCTATTGGGTTGAAACATGTTTTTAAAAGCCCTATCGGTTTCTCTTGCCTGAGGCATCTAGAGGAATATGTGTGTGATCGGAACTTCCTCTCGTAGTCAACCATCTTCCAAGGAGGAAAGGGTTTACGGCTACAGTTATAGCTTTACAATCCTTACTTTGGTCCAGTCTCGTTCAATCCAAACAAACTTATTTTGTTGAGAAAAATCCACCTGACGCACCATGAGTGTGTCTATTTTGAATGCACCGTAAACACATAAACAAAACTTACACAGAAAAATGTGAAAAGCATAGAGGTATGGAGGGTACCGGGGTAAAGGGGGAAGAATCAAATAAATTAGAAATAAAAAATCTAGCACTTTTAGATGGTGGTGATTGCTTCAATTATTCATGTTTTTATGTGTTTAAGTTCTAAATATTATTGATATAGGATCTTGAAGGATCTTGAAACTGTTTTAGATAAGTTTTGTTTTGTACTTCTGTTGCTTTGTTTCACGGAGACAATTGCTTCTTGTACTTGTTTTGGGAACGTCCATCTTGTCTTCTTTACTAGCAATAAAGATATTTGGTTCTTCTATACCAGAAAAGAGTAAGTTGCTTCTTGTAATATTCAGTCTGTTTTATTGATGTACTTGTCTGGGGCACAATGGGGACTTTGGCAAATTTATTCCAATGTGGTTTTACTGCAAATGGCAAATAAACTGAATCTAAATCTGAAATACGCTTAAAAACAACAAACACATTTTAAAAGAAAGACCATGAAAATGTGAGCATCAAACAAACTTTCCACAACAAAACTATGTATTTTTGATAAAAGTGCAGCCGGAAAAACCTTGATGAGTTTGACCTTGTTGGTGTCGTTTTGAAATACATGAACGTGGCCCTTGTTTCGCTTATGTGCGTTTCTTTTAGTAAAAAAAATGTGTTATAGCAGAAGCTGAAATCAATAAAGAAAAGAGCATTTGAACTACCAGGTGTAGAGAACTGTAACAACATCTCGAATGCATCCACAATATAGAGGAAGAAGTGATGGTACTTACAACAGAATGACATATTCACTTTCAATAGAGATATGTAGTTGGTATGATATATTTCAGTAAATCAGTAGGTTTTTAATATAAATTTTAATATAAATCTTGAAGCTTAATATACAGAAGGTTTGAGGACATTTATGGCTATTTACGATTGCTTTGCTTGAGCCTAAACTAAATCCTGGACCTAACATTTGTTGACATTGTGTTTTTTGTCTTTTCTGTTCTTGAAACTGCACCCGCTACATTTGACAATAAAGGTTTTCATGTTGTAATGTAAGACTTAAATTAGCAGCTGATAGAGCAAAACAAAGCGATTTAATGTCAAGGTGTTTGAACACACTTGCTGTGGACAAAGCTAAAGATAAATAACACAGTCAACTCTGAGAACTCAGGTTAGGACTAATTTACTTTTTTGACGATAAACAAGTGTGAGTGTCCTATAGCTACCAAAACTTGATGGAGTCATAATAAAAACTCCATAAATTCAGATAACAGGCCTAATCAGTCCTAGCCGGGCCTTAGCCATCCGTAAACTCTGGGCAATTATCATTTTCCAACGAGATGTAATTTGTACGATGGTGTGATACGACCAGGCTAATCGGTCCTAGTCCTGTGTAGTTCCTTGCGTTGAGTCTTTCTGCTGTTCACATAAACATAATATGTCTTTCCTTTACCGTGGGAGATTCTCATTCCACATTTGACCATGCTAAAATACATACATTGGCCGCATGGCTGGGGTTAAAATTCTTCAGGAATTACTGTACATGTAGTTCCAATGCTTAAAAAAATACAGCTGAGAATGTATAGGCCGATACGATAAGAAATACAACTGTTTGTGGGACTGGGAATGGTAAAAAAAAGGACAATTCACCTTCTTTTCACTTTCTTTCCTAAAACACTACAACACATACACACAGGAAGACTACAGGACAACACTTGATATAAAACTAAAACTTTAATATATGGCTATAACCTGTACATAAATACCATAGACTGTATATATTAAACACAAACTCAGGGAAACATTACCATAAGGTTGTCTTTGATATCAGCGTAACTGTACTGCACTAGTTCAGAACAATTGGAATTGGGTCTATTTATATTACAAAGAACATCTCAGGCTTCCAATGTGCTGTTTTCTCTCCTCCCTGGGTTTGGGGGTAAAACTGTCCACATTCTACTGCAGTCTGAGTTTAATACTCTGTTTCCACACACCATAAAGTTCAACCATCAATCAAAATGCGCCAGACATTCATGACTTCTCCCAATCCAAACACAATTCCTTTTAACAATAATGATAACACATACCTATGGCACAGTCTGTGAGCAGCACAACCACAGAAATGATGAGGGCAGTCTTCATGGTGCTTATTCTGACAGAAGACATGTCTCCCAGTGCTGAAACATGACATTTTTAACACAAGAAAAATTAAGACATCTATAAGCAGGGGTCTCCAAACTTTTTCAATTGGAGAGCTACTTTTATACAACACAAGAGGCAGAGAGCTACTCCTTTTTTGCCTTCGTAATACAAATCTATGCAATAATTAAGAAAAACACACATGGTGAACACATGTAAATATACCATAATACTGTGTAACTTATTATTATTATGTTTTTAATTTATAATAGATATGTAACGATATGTAACGATATGTAATGTATTCATCCAGGATCATGTGTTCAATTCTAAATCCTTTGGGGAGCTACCTGGAAGGGGCTGGCGAGCTACACTGTATATGAGTGAGATTTAGCCCAGTCTATAAACAATTTAATCCAGGCTTGACAATGCAGCAATATAAAAGTACGTAACAAGGAATTTAGCAGTAAAAAAAAAATCACCTCATTGAAGCTGTGAGTCTTGGTTCCGCTGTGGCAGAGGTGGCGCTCCCTCCTCTTGGTGCGTAAGAACGTGAATGGTTTTGGTTACATCCCTCTCAGCATCAGAGCGTACGCCAGGACAGGAAAGAGTGAAAGTGAGAAAGGAGATGGCCAAACTGAGGCTTGAAGGACTTTTTCTATCCTCCAGGAGAGAGCAAAGACGGGCGCTCTGTAGAGGACCAATCACAGCGCGGCGCTCAGCAGGACCACACAAAAGCCAAAATGTTGAAAGTTTTAAAGATCACAAAAGATCAATTACTTGTCTTGACTTTGGAGCGTGGTTTTTCTAGAAAGTTCCACTGCTCACACACACACACGCAACACTATACCGTTTTTTTGTTATCATTGTTTTACATATGCGCCATCGTGTGGACACAAAGGGAAAGACATGATATGGCTGCATCCGACTTACATTTTTTAGTCCTTCCAAAATCCTTGTCATAGAACGTTGTGTCTGTGACTTTAGGCAAGACATTTAACGCACATTGCCTAGAATGAGTCTGGTGTGTGGGTGAATGGCTGGTGGTGGTCGTTGGGGTCTATGATGGCACATACAAGTTGCCTCGATTCTGTCAGTATGCCCCAGGGCAGCTGTGTAACCGTGTATTGAGTGAAAGAATAATAGCATGTGAAGCATCTTTGAGTTTCTTGAAAAGCGCTATATAAAACCATCGCATTAACCAATAAAACAAGAGAGGAAACATTAGAATCATTGTACAACGGTAAAATTGACATTAGGCTCATTGGCAAAAAGTACAGTAGAACCCACCAGAAAAGTTGCACAATGTCCCTTTACCTGTCTCATGGTCAAGGTCAAATAATTTAGTACTGAAGAGAAAGAGGATAATAAATTTCAGTTAAAAAAAAAAAAAGTATAGAAATGCTGTGGCGCCATCTGCAGGAGGCTCGACAAACCAGGATGTAAAAAGGTCCTCTTAGAGCACACATCAAATCATGAAGGATGACCACACGTGAAGTATAAAGCAATTTATTTACATACAAACTTAAATTTCATCATTTGAGTGTTCATCTTTTGCAATGGAAATATGCTGATTACAAAATAAGATTTGAGACAGCAGCGCACTTCATCTCCTGCGTGATGTGTTACTATTTAACCCATATTCATTATAAAAAAGGATGGACTGGGGGTTGTTGGGATGTGACAGGTGTAGTCCTGAGAGTGAGTCTTATTACACATGTTGGGATGATGAAAGGCTTCATAACATTATAAATAGTATAAATAGGATCCGGTACCATTCGAAGAAAGGGTTCAGTGTAAACACAAATGCCCTCCTCAGCTCAGCGTCCTGTGCAGAATGGCTGCAGTAGTATTGCACATATCAAGTGAAGAGGACAGGGGTGTGGTGTAGGCCTCTGCAGCCTGCACCTCCGAAGGCCTCTGTGCTCATAGCTCGCCCTCAGCGCCCAGAAACCATGCCAGAATGCTTAAAACAGCACTAGCCAAAGCCGAAGGAAGATCCTGAGACGCCTGCTGCTGGCATCCAGTGCCCAGTTCCAGTAATGCTTAAGAACATTCAATAATGCAGAGGAAAAGGAAAGAGTCATAAAAAATAAAACTTTACAGAAGTGCAATGCCACTTCTAAAGGCTAATCTCTTTATAAGTTAAGCAACTGATAACACTGGGTGAGCACACTTTTCATTATCAATGTCAATGTACATTCTCTTTGAATAAAGCAAATGGAATCCGTGGAGTCTCTGGGACAAATGTTGGAAGCTCACAAAACTAGAAATGTGAAACGCTTTAAGCACTGAAATCGATATCATCTTTCATTCTAAATTCTACTTGAATCAGAATACCACCAGGCAGACTCTTGGCTCATATGGAATCCTTTCAGCAACATCACTCAGAAGCAGTAGGCCCTCTTCTCTCCTCTGTGTCTGTCAAAGAGAAGAGTCCCAACATGGCCCTCTCACAGCCGTCAGCTGGGGGAACAGACCGTTGCTGGAGCCAGAGTCGAGCTTCCCTCGTTCAGTGCTTTTTCCTGCGGATGCTTGGTCAGATGCCAGCCTTGTCGCTGTAGAAGGGGGTGACGTGAAACATGTAGCAGTGTGTGCATACTCTCACTGGCTTGACTTGACCATATCTGGGTAAAGGAGCTGAATGAGAGGAACAGCGAGAACAGAAGATCTGCAAAGACAGCACATCTGATGAGCAAGGCTTCTGATAAGGAACAAAGAAGAAGATTTATTCCAGTACCTTTCCACAACTTCTGCAGTGGTGTTTTCTTCTGATAACAGTGAAGGGGGCTTTGCATGCAATGCAAGAGTTACATGCCTCATCCGGAACCCAGTCTGGAGGGTCTACACACAAAACAAATCAATACATAAGGATGACTTGAGGACAGGTTTGAGACATCCAGATATGCAAGGGAATGCGCTGACCGTCAAACTGACCATCTCTGGTCTTTGCTGCCATTTCAGAGGATGAAATGCTTTCCTGACACAGGGCACAATCCTCTAACTCAGCACTGCACAGAACTGGACCTGATGGGACAAAAGAAAGCCAGGACTATAGAAACAGACTTCATCCAAAACTAAGAAAATAACTACTTATGCAAAAAGTTACCTTTATGCTTGCTGCTGTCGCCTTCTTCAGTCTTTGTTGCCATAACTTCAAAAAGAGTCTTGAGGATGCTACGAAGGTCACTGGCATAGTTAGTCTGCAGCTGATCAGCCACTCCTGTATCACGCAGCAGGAGAAACAAGTGAGATTATATCACACTAAAATACAAAATGTCTGCCATTTAATACCAACTGCTAAACGACATCAATCATGATCTATGCTTTATTTGTTTTAGCCTTAATTATATCATTGGAAAGAGCAGAAAATGTTGGGGTACCTGATATACAGACGAAGAGCCGGTGGATGAGGTCGCTGCTGCTGTGGAAGCGGGAGCGGATCTTGTTCCTCGTTGCCAGTTTGGTGCTGGGCAGGGTCAGTGAGGTGTCCCTGTGGTCTGCATCATCAGAAGTGTTGGAGCTGAGGGTCAGGCTGCTCACAGGGCTGGGGTCACAACACACAGCTTTGTTAGCCTCTAATGGTTTTCAAAGAACTGTTGTGATACATGAACTTTTAATAATTAAATAATTTTTAATAAAGCAAATACCAGGATGTAAATGTATTAATAAGAGGGGAAACCACTCAACATACACACCGATAGGCTGTGTTCACGTATCAACATTCAAAGATTAAGCAGGAGGCCAAGAGATGTCATCAAGCCACAAGATTAATTTTCTGTTTTTAGAACCAATCGCTAATATAATCTAAATGTTCCACTTTTTTGAATGCCAGATCTTGTAAATACAATTAACATTTCAAGAACGTGAAGACAACCTATAAAGCAGATTAGGGCGCTGTGGGGCAGGAGTTACCTTGGACTGTAGACACTGCTGGACAGACTACAAGAGGTGACGGACACACTCTCACAGTCACTATCAGACACTGAGCTGAGGGGAGATGGCTGAAAACTACAAAACCAAAAGGCTAATGAGGATGGAAAACAAAATAAAAATAAAAACAAAACAACACAGGAGTAGAAATTAGTGCATGTGCACAATTCAGGGGCCCACCTGCTCTTCCGGCTGCTATCCTTAAGTTCTCTCCTGAGCTCTCTACTCATGGCTCGGCTCGGCTCGTCCTCCTTTTCCATTTCTTGAGCTCCACAGGCTCCAACTTTCTGTTCAGTCCTAGCCCCCTCGTTACAGTCGTGCAACACCAGCAGGCACTTGTCACAAAGAGGGCCCTCCTCTTCTTCTAGGAGCCTGTCAGAGCAGCGAGCAGGCTGTGGGGTCAGTGGGACCCTCCCTGGTGCACAGTAAGGCTTGCATGACTGAGGAGGCAGTCTGCAAGCAGAAGACTGGATCACAGCATTAGAGGCCACTGCTGATGTTTTGCAATGTTTGTCCAACCCAAGAGCAAGAGCTAAGCCAGGCCCAGAGCTTTCTGAGCTGATGGGGTCTTCATGGTCCTCACAGCTGCCACAGCACACGCAGGAGTTCAGAAGACAATGAGTGGCCACTAGGGGTCCGCAGGCATTTAGGTCAGAGGGGGCAGCTCGAGGCAATAACTTGTCCACAGCCAGTTCTGTGAGACTCGAGGTGTGAGGGTTGAAGATGACGGTGGCAGAGAGCTTCATGCCTCCCATGCGGTGAGCTATGACCTCTGCGGTCTCAGGCACACAGCCTTCTAGCTCCCAGCCGTTGGTGTAGGGTGTGGGTTGAGAGCCGGGGACAGATGTGGGAGGTTTTACACAAAGCTCATGAGAGAGGTGGCTGCTGGGCTGCTCTGACACAGAGTGACAGCCATTCCCCACTGGGCCTTTTACCTGTACAGGCTTGTGCTGTGGGATTCCATTGGGAGTAGGGGAGGTTGAAGCCAGACAAACACACTCTTTGGAAAGAGCTGCATCCAGATCTTCCATAAAGAACACTCTGTCCTCCTCCTCCTGAGCAGTCCTATCCCGACAGTGTAGAGGTCTGTGTGGAGAAGTATTTGTGCTTGAGCCACTGCCCCTTGCGTCTCTGTAGGGCTGGTGAGCTGGTGATTGCTCCTGACTGGGAGGGGAGAGTAGAGTGGACATCTCGTCTCCCACACGGTGGACCATCATATTGAGCTGTTCCAGCTCCTCCTCATCATACTGCATGGAGCAGGCCAGCTCGGCTTCCTCTGCCTCCTCACAGAGAAGCCCCTGCTCTGGCTCGGAGCCCTCACTCTCCTCCCAGCCTCGTTCCACCTGCGCCAGTTCTGGACCCGCACACACAAAAACAGGCTTGTCCTCTTGATCACTTTTGCTGTCCTCCTTTGAGCTCTCATTATTGGTAGGAGAATCCTGACTGGGGACTGGTGTTGTGCTCATTGCCAGAGTCTGAGGAATAGGCAGTTCTCCATCCTGAGAAATGCACAGGTTTCTTTCCAATGTAATCAGCTCCTCTTCACTCAGTGTATGCAGCAGGTCTCTGCAAAACCAGCATCACACATGTTACTCTCTTATTCAAAATATATTAAGCTATTAAACTATTTCAGTCCTTACCTAATTTTCTTCAGTAAGGTGCGAAACGGCCTGAAGAGTTCAGACATGTCCTCAGATTTCCGGTCCAAGTCTAGAGGTCCTTCTGCAAACACTACAAGGCCACTAGAAGAATACAGAGGTCTATAAGTCTAAAATAAGAAGAATGGGTACTCGCACAACTTTATGTGTGTTGTTATATCTATTGCTATATTTCAAATTAAAGTAAATGGACTTACCACACTATAGCTAGTCTGGGGATAGTGAACATTAGAGCAGGCTCGTAGTCGTCGATCATGTCTTGCGTGAGGTAGCCAAGCTTTAAGGCCCTAAAAGAAAACACGCAAATGATCAACGGTGTTTATTTTCTTGTACAATGTGCTGCTGTGTACTTACCTGCCGACGGTCTCACAGAACAGCACCATCACCTCCTGCTGCACATAGTACTCTTTGGGAGATTTCACAGGCACCATGGCAGACACATAACTGGACAAAAGAACAAAATGTCAATGTAACAGAACTGCATAGTATTTCAACTGGAATGTAACGGCAAGTTTACCTGAGTTCAAACTCAGCAAAAAGGCTGTCAAAATGCCGCAATGCATCCTTCATGCGGTCAGTGTAGAAGTTGAGGTCCCTGAGGGCCTGGTCCCTGGTGATATTGCGAACCTCCTCCAAGCTGCGTGTCAGATCTTTAGCCAATGGCCGCATAGCTATGCTCTCTATCTCCCTATTCATGATGATGGAGCCAGCAGCCAAACACTGACAACGTGAAACAACACGGTTATGACAAATACAAGGACAATTATAGCTTTTCTACCACTTCAAATGTATTGTATGCCATAGTGTAGAGAACGTATACCTCAGCCCCAAACCACAGCTGCCCTGCCAGGTTGTCATGGCGGATTTCCTCAGGGAACTTGACACAGAAGTCCCGGTTGGCCCGGTCGTTAGGGATACATTCATCCATGATTTGATTGATGATGGTGAGCACAATATCCTGAAGAATTACAGAGGAATTTCCTTTAAACATCAATTATAGATGGGTTTTATTAAAATATTCATTCTCATCATGTAAATGTGACAAATGAGACATTCAACCAAGTAATCATTTGCAAGTCAACAGATAATGATTGTGGGTTAAGTGACCCACTATTACCCTAAAGTTCCCAGGTGCACTGACCTGACACGATCGGAACTGATTGACCAGCAGCGTACATCTTTGAGGATCCTTGCGCCCGTCCAGATTGTCCAGCTCCGTGGCCACCAGGTTCAGCTCCTCATCGGCAAAGTAGAACTGGGCCAAGAGCTGCGGGTCAGTTCGCTGTGCACAAAAAACATACAGTATGACAATATTTCACAACAGGGTTTGAAGCAACATGGAATATGTGATGGATACCATGTATGCATATCTGATACATATTCTGGAGCTGACCTCAGTGTTTTGAAAATTACTTTTTTCCTTTCACGGTATGAGGAAAATTTGCCTCATGTACAGATCCCCCTGGTGAACTGTGGATGTCTGGCTTCATTGGCTTCGTGCATCTGTGATCAGTATGTGTCCTTGTTCTGGCAGTGAGTTTGGGCAGATCACAGTCTTGGTAGATTTACAGTTGTGCCATACTCAAAGCTTTGTGAAGGTTTGTATAACCAAACCATACTTCAAAAATAAATAAAGATAAAAATCTTTATCTAATTTCCAAATAGAAATTAGATTAATATTTATTTCTCCAAAGCTTTGTAGCTTGCCTATAGATTCATGAAATACACAATTGTGCTGAACCAGTTTTATACTCATAAAGAATAAAAACAGTATAATACAATAAGGAGAGAAGACGTCTGATGCAGAGGAATGATTATTGTTATTTTTTGTGTAAGCTCTCAGTCGTACAGGGATTAGTCAAAACAAATGGGAAAACCTGCTGACTGAAGTACAGCTGATGGGTGAGAAGCATTCCCTTTATTGTCATTTTTCTTACAAAACAGATCCTGTTATAGGCAGTTCTAATCGCCGGCTCATTCATTTCATGGTATCATTTGTGTAACTGGTGGTGCTTCCTGTGCGTGCTGCTTTCCCCCTGAGCCTGGCTTCTCTCTGCATATGATCTATGCTGCTGTTCTCTCTCATTCATTAATAATGTTAACACCACCAGGAGCCAAGGCCCAGGGAAAGCAGCTCTGTCAGATTATGAACTAGTTTGTAAAAATGAATGTGACCTCCAAACACCAAAACACTAGCAAGCAGAATAAAATCGATGAATATACTGTTTCTAAAGCTGGACAAAGATGTGAGAATCCATCTTTGCTTCTTTATTATTTTTTCTGGTGTTGATTTCAAATGTATATTCTAAAAATGGAGGTAATAGTGGTACAAACGTCATGTGGGAGTTGTTCATATGTTTTAACTTTGCACATAACATTTCAAAGATGAAATTTTAATACCTTTCAATTAAAAATGTGAAGAACTGGTTAAAAGTTTAGTAGAAAGGTTTCAAAATCCAAAACATAGAAATGGAGATAAACAATGCTACAAATAAACTGAAAAAGGCTCTTAATCAGCTGATTAGAAGTTTAGGTACTAGTGCAAATATTAATACAATTACAGCTGTAGTCAACCTAAAATTCTGGCTCTACTCAACTTAAATCTAATGAAATATCTACTGTAGCAAATAATAACAAAATTGATTGAACATGTGAATTGAGTTGGATCTGTTTTAAATAACATTGTAAACTACTTTTTTTTTTTTCAAGGAGTGAACCATCAACCATTATATGAATGTGCAAAACAAATGCTTCCTCTTGTTCTTCATGAGAACTCGTCGCAAGTATCATGAAGAACAGTCATTATTGCAGCAATGACTAAATGAAATTTCTCAGCAGCAGTGACTAAAACAACCCATTTTGATTCAGAAAATTACAATGTGTCATTATTCCAAAGTACTTAGGCAAACCGTTTCACTCTCGGCTCACACTCGTTAGAGATGATCTAGTTTAGAGAAGTGGGGAAGTTCTGCTTGGAACTTTGATCAGTGCCACTATATCTGCTGTCAATTTGTATGAGAAACAATCAAGATTTCAAGTCAACATCTTCATCAAAAAGTCAGACCATGTTGTACTTTCCACCCTGTTGCCATAGTGCCCACAAGATCATTGTGTCCAGATAGTGCCATATTATAATAAGGAAGTCTGTGTGTCGTCATGTCACCATCACAAAATGCATGTCTTATAATTTTAGAAAAGGCAAAATATAACAATTTTTTTTGCCTGGATCAAACCCCTTGCACTAAATACCATCAAAATGCGTATATTAACTAATACACATTTTCTGGTAAGATTAGTGAACTAGTAGTAGGTGAACAATAGCTTTATTTAATCTCTTTGGCCAACTATAAATGTATTTGTTTAATGAATGAATGTTTAATGAATGAATGGGTTATTTTGGGACCAAGACTGAGCTGGACTGTGGAGGCGGCTGGCTGTAGCCTGTGGAGAATGAGTCAGCAGATTGTGTCCCTGTGGCTCCTTCAGCTGTCCCACACTAAACATCCCCTCCCTCAACTGTTGGAGGTTGTCACTACTGTCATAAGGCTGTCCCAAACATCTATATGACTGAAAAAAGAGAAGACTTGTATATAATTTTATATCACTATTCAAATAGAGAATGGAAAACACCTGCCATTCAGAGGTGTTCATTAGTGACCTCAACAGCCATGTGCCTTAAGAGCATCAACAGCTGGACTCAGATGGCTCCTGTACTGGCCAGACTGGGTAAGGAAAAATCCAACACATAGCTCCAATCAGAATCTACTGAAAGGAGAATGTGTGTACATCAATTCCTTTCAGGGCAGAGATTGTACGTTGTCTTTTTAGAATTATCAATCTTATTTTTAATTTATTTTTGCTGCTACTGGACACCTGAAATTCTCCTATGAGGGTATTAATAAAGTATCTATCTAGTATACAAAGTCATCTTGATCATGCACAGGGTTAGGTTCTCTTAATTCTTGAAGCATGTAATTGAAAGCCATCATACTGAAGTGTTATGGATGAGACTACAGTCCAAGGCTATAATTATGCACAAAGAGGTCTGCTGTAACAGCTCAGCGCTTCAGCTTATTCAGGGCAGTGACAATAGTGTGGAGAAGCCCAGCACTTAGGCCTACGCTCAACAAAACACACCACATTGCTGTGACAGCACATGTGGTCGGACAGAGGAGGCCAGTGACGCAGGTGAGCCCTTGTCCACAGCTCAGGACACTGAAGAATCATCTAAAACACACTGTGTTTCATCCCAACTAGATCAAGGGGATATTACACATACCAGAACTTGGAATTAGAACTAGTCCACCCAGTTTGACCTCCTTTGTCACATTCGCACAGCAAAGTGGAAGAAAGCAGCTCTAACTGGAGCCCAAATAGCATCTGTTTAATGTACCACAATTTCATTGGAGAATGGAGATCTGGTGGAGGAACATTTAATTTTCATCTGTTACCAATAAAGCAGTGTTGGTTTGGATAAATATTAGTGAACAAGTAAACCTATAGTTTTGCCTGAGAATGAATGGTGAATGTTGATGTTTGAACGCACACTCTAAATAAAGTTTGTGTTCATATAGTTGTCTCCGTAAAATGTTCCTGGTCTTGTTATGCCTCAGAGCAGGAACTAAGTTAGACCTCACAGTGTGGCTCTTTTAAGTCCTATTATGTGCTAACGAGCACAAAATGGGGACATGATTTGTGAACCAAAAAAGTACCAAAAATGCTCCATATACCTTATTTCATTGGAGCAGGAAAGTAATGTCCTTTAATGATAACTCAAGGTTTGGTGATTGTATTCCTTGAAGACAGTTGTGATAGAACTGGGTGGCCACTAACTGGCCCTTGAGTGATACAAGAACAGACATTTTGACATGAAGGAGCAAGAAGACCGGCTTTTGTTTATCTGTCCCTAAGTGTAGAAATGGATTACCTAATGGCTGTCACATCCTTTAAAAAAGGTAGATTAGACTTCAGCAGTCAATAGAGAATCATTGCTCGGCAGGACCTTTTCAATCCTTATAATCTTAAAACAAAGTATAACCCTCTAAAGTCATAAATTTGATTACAATATTTTCCTCAACACATGAACAAATCGTCTAATGAAACGCATGGATGTTTAGGAGGTGGCTCTATTAATATTTGGAAAACATTTTGCACCAGTCCTGGCCAAGTAAAAAAAATGCTTTGTGTCATCACAGACCCGCTTCCTCACTAATGCTGTATGAACAAAACAACCCTGTGGAAATACTGATGTTAGGGCATGTGTTATTTAATTATAACTGGACAAAACAGAATAGTCAGGGGACATGAATGATAATCAGAACTAGTGTTTAAGAGGCACTGGCACAGGATCAGAATCTAAACAACACCTAAAAGCTGTGCACACACACAGAGGCTAACGCTAGCAGATGTGGTCACTGATCAGAATGGGGCAAACGAGTATCGCATGAACAATGTAATATACAGCTAATAACAGTAAGACAGCCGTGACAATGTCTCCAAGATCTTACCTTTGGCTTGTAAAGCCATTTGCGGAAGCGGTTCATTGTTCCTTAGTGCGCTTTGTCCAAGAAGCCTCTTTTCTTGCAGCTGTACCTGTACTGTAACTACTCGAGGCTAGGCTAGCCACGCTGGCAACCAGGAGAAGCACAGATTTAACAAAGAACCCAATCGAAACAACATACGACAAAGCTAGCTATCAGACAGCCACGTCTCGTTTCCATTGGGCCGGTGTAGAATAGCTTTCCTGGTCCTGTCATCCTCATGTAGTCCCGGGTACAGTCCAGTCTCTGTCTGCGCCTCCAGCGGCTCCTCCTTCGGCGCTCCCCCTGCGTGTTTATGCTCCTGCCCTCTCCTTCCTCTCCTCTTCAGGGTCTCCTCCTCTGCGTGTTGGTGTTGGTCTATGCTAAGTCTGGACCCACACGCATTTTGCTTGCGTTCCGGTTCTCTTGTGGTTCTGGGCCCATAAAGCTGAGAGCTGCACTGCTGTGTCCCTCGGTCCCTCCACTACTGTCTCTCGGTTACTTTCCCAGGAAACGATGCGTTCACGGACAATTATTGGCATCAGAAAAACATGTTTACCCTATGAGGTTGTTATTCCAATGGGATAAAGCAGAGATTAAGGTTGATCTTTACACCGAGGTTTCAACAGTAGGATATTGTTAAGAAAATGACATGTTGCCCATATGTTGTTTATGTATCACTTTGTAGGTCAAACAACATACGGGACGGTCTAAATAATAATGTTACATTCAAATTTGGTATGTTGTGGTTGAATTGTTTATATTCTTTTTAAGTAATTAAGCCCGCAGATTTCTTTTTAGGTTATTGATGTTAATTTTTGCGAAAAAATTAATTATTTGTTCAGGTGTTTGGTTTGGTTGCTATGCAACTTGGTAATAGCAACATAAACGCATCAGCCCAGGCTGGGGAAAGTATGAATACAGATACTTAGTTACATCTAGGTAATTTTTTACGTTTCTTTTGAAAAAATGTCCTCAAACTATGTACCGCTTGTGAGAGACGCCATCAGGCTGCTCGATAAGTTCAGCGAGAGCAGACAGTGTCTTGACGACTTTGTAGAGGACAGCTCTAAAGATCTGCAGGTTGGTTTTTTTAGAACGCTCATGTTAAAGAGACGTAGGTTAGCTTAACCTTAGCTTGTTAACTAGTTTGTTAGATAGTTAACTAACTCTCCCAGAATATTGTGTAATGTACTAATATGATAAAAAGACAAAAACATAGTTTAAACTTTAAACTAACCCAAATAAACACGAGTAAATTTACACTAACACTAGTTAATGTATTATGTTGGATTCACTTGGCCAAGTTGAATCATTCATAATATCACCATTCATATACCAAACCTAATCAAAGTGTTTATTTCTGCAGAGCCTGGATCCCCGGCATAAGCACTTCATACTTGACACTGTATCAGGTTGTATTGAACATAAAAACATCCTTGATGTTGTAATCAACCTATATGAAAAAGCTGAAAGTGTGCCCAAAAGAGAACTGAACATGTATCTGAGTAAGTCACAGTACACAGTGACATTGTTATGTACAATGGTACAATAACCTTTTACTCTAAATTACATGTTTGTATTTTTAGTTGTCTGTTATCTCACCACATGCTTTTTGGATAAACTGGGACTTAAGTGTTTCAGCAGCATTGTCAAATCTCTTGGTGTTCACAAATTACAAAAAGTAAGTTCCCTATTTGACAATCTTCACAAACTTGGCATTATTTAACAGGTTTTGTTTGCAGTTTTTGTTGTTCTTCTTGTCAAACCTCACCACACTGGTACTGGAGAAGTGGACGGCTATTTATGATGCTGAACATGTCCAGAAACAGTGGATAGAGCCTACTCTCAGGTGGTGAAGAGTGTATAGATATTTATTGTTTTGTTTATTTGTTTTTAATAATTAATCTTATTATCTTACTTTTTACTGATTATAGGATTATATTGTACTATATTGAATCCCAAGTTAAACTTTTTAAATGCTCATTAATTATGTTTAGGGACAAATTTTTTAAGAATTGTATCCAAAATCATAATGATGATTGATTTGATGGTTATTTCCTTTCCATCTCAATCAAATTACTGATGTTTCATATCTTTTATTGTTTTGCGTTACATTTTCCTCCTGTTAGGTGGCGTCCTGAGATAATTGCTCTTCTTGAGAAGTTGGCTGTGAAAGTATCAAGTGGGAGTCAGCAGAGGAAAGCTCCAGCTAAAACCACTGAACCTCAGGAGTTTGCTTTGACCAAACCAAAGGCCAGAGCCTTGCCTGTACCTGAGGTCATCCCAGTGCTGGAGAAACAGAAGCCGGTCAGTCATGTCCCTCTGAGACACTCTCTCACCATCTGCTCAGACTAATACAGAATGGTTTGTAGGTGCCCAGAACCACATATACGGCTCCAAAAGAAATGAAGATTATACATGATGTCAAACAAAAGAATAAACAAAGGACTGAGGTCAGTTTCACTTGTTAAAACGGTTTCTTGGATAGTCACAACCATCTGCCAATGTGCAGCACTGGGCAAAGAAGCAATCACACTGGTTTGTGTTTTGTTTTTGTCAATCAATCACGGTAATATATCTCGCTTATATAATGTATGGGTCACTCTGATAGATAATAATACTGTGACATTTGTCTTGTATTTGTTTCCTGGGATAGACACTGCTGTACAAGGCCAATCTTCAAATGAGCCCACTCAAGTCCCAACACTATCAGGTAAAAGTGGTCATTTTTATTCACATTTGTTCTTTTGTTTTGGTTTTTCTGTTTTGTTGATATTTTGGCCAGTCTTGAGATTGTATTCTAATGATACAATGTGTTTAAAGGAAATACTGTCTTTCATGGAAGACATAATAAACTTTCTTGCATGAACTGGCTCCAAACTTGAAAAACTGACTTGGGTTTAGTGGAAAACCTTCTTCACATTGAAAAAGTACATTTACTTACTGAATCATGATATTGTTTAGTTATCAGTAATGCTCAGAGCTCTCTTTGAGGTCAGAGCGACACAGAAGCAGAGATGATACCTGATTGATTTCATTGCTCCTTATATAAGAAATATATATTTCTTTATGAATTACATAGTTAAATTATATCACTGTCCACTTATTCATTATTGGGAGAAGGCGCTTCCTGTATAGTTTCCTTCCAAATCTGTTTTGTTTGTACCTGAATGAACAGTTTTTGATACATGAATGCTACATGGATGCATTATATATCGTATTTTTGGCTCTGGGCTGTTTGGAATGAGCACTTTTCTAGTTGAACGCAGTGGGTTAAACATTAAAGTCTGTGGTCATTTTCTGCCTGGCCAAAACTGGACCACTATCAGACACCAGTGACGCACATGCTATGGTCTTGTGGTGTGTGACATTATATCAGGGGAGTGATTACACGGGGAGAAGTAAACCTGTGGTGGTGATGGTAGTATGAGACTTTTACTCAAACACTTCTGCTTTTGGTTCATGACACGCAGACAATATTATCTAACAGTTATCTGTACTTCCAGGTATTCGGTTGAATAATCTTTACTGTACATAATCTTCATCTGACTTGTGCCATTGTTATTCACAGGAAGTGGTGTCTAAGGAGAGCATCCCTTCTGCTGAAAGGCTCCATTCCTTTAAGTCTACACCACTTCCATCAACAACAAGACAAGTGAGTTATTGATAGATACACCTCACTTAATGAAACCCAAACCCTAACCCTGGTTAAAATGTGGATGAGACAATGCTGGAAGTACCAGATGCCACAGTGAGGCTGCTGATGCCCTTAATCAAGACTATTGCCTTGCTCCCATCAGCCTGTCCCAAAGCAGCTGTGGCAACAGTAGCAGTTTTCTATGCAAGGCTGGGTGGTATGGCAAAATTTTCATTTTTTATTATATTTTTTCCCCTTTTGAATGATAACAATTTTAATCAAACTATTTCAATCAAAGTCAAATAGAAAAATATTTCTAAATTGGTTAGTGTACAGATGCTGACATAAGACAAAGATATAAAACAAGTTGTCTTTTCTGGAAATATACTGTCCCTTGTGGACTAACCTGCTTACCCTGTTTGCACAACTCACCTAAGCTGTAGAGAAGAAGCAGGCCTGGAACCAGAAGAAACACTCTCATCATCCTAACCTCAATTTCACAATTGTCATCAAAAAGGCTCATTATATGAGTTATATTTTAAATGAAGAATTCAATGGGAAGCATTTTTTGTCCAAAAGAGCTATATTAAACCAAAGAATAGTATAATTATTATTATTACCTGGGGTCAGTCAGCGGACACCGGTATAAGGGCAGCTTCCATGAGAGAACAGACAAAGTGTTGTTGTCTTGTGAGGCCCAGCGAGGGCCATGAGTCTGGACTGTTTTTCTCACCTCAGGGATCAGACTGCTGTGTGATGGCTTTTCATCCCATCCCTGTTTTTCAATTTAGTTTGAATAATATTTGTTGAGAGATGTACAAGTACCGTTTCTTTTCATTCATGTTTGTGTTTGTGTTTGTAGTCCCATTGGAATATTAAATTAAACAGTGCAGCAATCTTGAGACAAGGGGCTCTGGTTGATCGTCAGCTCAGCCAGGAGTTTGTCAGGTTCTATTTCCCACATTTCTTACTCTTTGTGGCCTTTATTCATGTTCCTTGAGTCAACGGACTGTTTATGAACAGAATGGAGTGTCTTGTGGAAGGGGCGCTGGAGCCGTCAGCTTTCCTGCAGTGGCAAAATGAAATGCGTGAGAAGGATCTGCAGGAAGAGTTGGCTAAAGTGGAATGCAGACGCCTAGAAGGGCGCATTAGCCGCGAGGAGGCAGCACTGGCTCGCTCACGTCTCATGGCTCAAAACCAGGCAGCTGCAAAACTCAAGAAAGAGGAGGTAATACAAAGTGTACATACTGAAAGTTCTCCACTGTGGGACGAATAATGGATGTCTTAGTCACAATCTTAATGGACTGTTTCAGGAGATTTCACAGCAATAATGCACTGCAGACAATACACACACTGTTCTCACTAAAACTGTTGTTCTTTGAAGGCAGCAGAACTGATGCGTCGATACGCTGTCAAGAGATTCCAGGAGGAGAAGGAGATGAAGGAGTTGGTACAACAGGTGTCAGACGGCCACAAGAACGCCAAAGCTGCCAAAGAAAAGTTGTTTGAAATGAAGCAAAAGATTGGTAGGTCTTTGAATATGCTTGATGAACAAAGTGTCTGTTACCGTGGTAAATACTTTTCATTTGTTTGAATCAAATCTTTAGTGACATGAGGCTTTTCTTTCAGTGAGAGAGGTGTCCAAAGAGAGCCAAGAGCACCTCCGCAGAGCATTGGCAGAGGCCGAAGCCGACATGATCAGAAAATGTGAAATTATTCGTCAAATTCACGCTATAGAATCTGTTTCTCGTACCAAAAGTTGCCATTTTGATGACAGAGAGGTAAGTAGGAGGATGACTGTGAACATTTTACCATTAAGTAGAAGTTCAATTGTGTGTTCCCCAGACTGGAGGCCATGATTTGCTGGGTGAGATGTCTCTGTGTGAGCTCAAAGAGCGCCTGGCTCTTTTGAAGGAGGAACAGCTCACTGAGAGGCTCCAGCGACGCCAGGACATCCACTCACAGAGAGACAAGAAAAAACAACTGCTTCAACACAAGCTGGACACAATTGACCACCACCGGAACGCACAAAGACAAGTCACAACCAGCAGGTCCGCAACGCCTACGACGTTCACACAAAACACCTGAATGTGGCTGTCTGGTGTGTGCTTCATCTTTGTGCCATAAGTCCACTTCCATGTCACTTCCATGTCACTTCTATGTCACTTCCATGTCACTTCCATGTCATTTACATGTTACTTCCATGTTACTTCCATGTCACTTCCATGTGACTTCCATGTCACTTCCATGTCACTTCCATGTCACTTCCATGTGACTTCCATGTCACTTCCATGTGACTTCCATGTGACTTCCATGTCACTTCCATGTTACTTCCATGTCACTTCCATGTCACCTCCATGTCACTTCAACGTTACTTCCATGTCACTTCCATGTTACTTCCATGTCACTTCCATGTCACTTCCATATCACTTCCATGTGACTTCCATGTTACTTCCATGTTACTTCCATGTTACTTTCATGTCACTTCCATGTTACTTCCATGTCACTTCCATGTCACTTCCATGTCACTTCCATGTCACTTCCATGTGACTTCCATGTGACTTCCATGTGACTTCCATGTGACTTCCATGTCACTTTCATGTCACTTCCATGTCACTTCCATGTTAGCAGGATGAAATCTCTATATTTGTGAGTTCACAAATTCTTGAGATTCTGTCTTCAGCTCCAGCCATCTGGGTTCAGCCAATCACAGAGCAGCATTGTGGGCACCAAGGGACAAAAGTTGTCTATTTTTCAATTGAGAAAATTGACTCAGATTCACTCTTTACATTGTGGAGAGAAAACTATGAAGTGTTAGAGAAGTTCATAGCACATGTAGCGGCAATTTGTCCGTACCTGAAATCTTAACCAACTTAAACCAAACAAATCAAAAGGCCACTTTGAAAATCTAAATATGGAAAAAATGCTCCAGTACCATATGCATGATTATGACTATTACGATGGTGTACTATGTAGTGTACCATGTAAAACAACATTTTAAACAACTAGAATGTTGCATACATCTGGAAATTGAAAGCAATGGATATGTTTTCTGGTAGAACGGACCGGACAAAGCAGCAGACTTGTCGGCAGGTGGTGGCTGTGCATGAGTCCGTCCTGGCTTTGCAGAGGAGGCTGGAGGAGAAGAAGCAGGAACGGAACTCTCTGAAACACAGAGAACAGATCAGCAGCCGACCATCTCACTCTGAAGACGTGTTCAGCAAAGTCAGTCAAACAGAGACACTGAAATAAGACTTAAACCGTTCACTTGGTTCTGATGTGTCCAGCTCCTCGAACATGTTGACACTGACGCCTCATTCTGCTTTTGTCGTTCAGCAGACGAGCTGTGAGCAGAGAGACTGGGGGGACCTGGAGCAGACCCTAGCACTCCAAATACAAGAGCTGGCCTCTGTGTCTCTTTTATGACTTCAGCCTGGAGTTTATTATCATTTGTGCTGTTTATTCTTGGAAAAGAACGTACACCTGGCTGCATCATGGTAGTAAACCTTTTTCAGATCCCAAGGGTGACTTTTCTAGAGGACGTAATTGTAATTGTAATTTGTAATTTGTAGAAGTATTGTTATGTACAGTCTGTAACCATGTGCATTTGTTCAGAATTCTGGTGCGTATCGTATCTTATAATGTGTTGACAGACGTAATTTACTCAGTACTAACTTGTGTATGCTGATATCTGGTAACTTGAGAGTTTCATTATTTAGATTACTTTATTATGAGGAGGATCGGTGTCGCGTCCGAGGCTCTCGAGGGCAACGTAAATGTATTAAATAGATAATAATAGTTCTATGGTGGGCTAAAACAATGTTCACAAACAGCATTGCTTCTGTAAAAAGATCTGTGTCATAAAATAAACTGCTCTTTACGCCTGGAAAAATCAGTTGCCCACCATTCACCAAAACATACGGTCAAAAACGCGGAAATAAACAATAACAGCAATCCAGAGTGTCCGTGTGGCATTAGCATTAATTAAATTAATTGTTAATATAATTAAAATAATTAAATGGAGCTCCAACTGGTATTAAATCTAAAGTTTTTGAGAAATGTTTGCATTGCTTGTTAATTTTTGCTGCATAATTTGATCAAATATGTAAAACATGTCCGTAGCACGTTAAACTGTGGTGCCATTGTATTAATATACAATTATTTGCTCAAAAGTTGCTCTTTTTTTCCAATTTGCGTTTGAATATCTACATTTATTCTCATTCTTCTGTTTAATGGAATGCACAAACACAGCAGCGTGCCATCAAAGATGGCGTCTCCGAGGAGGTCATGTGACATTCATTGGTCTGTGGGAACTATGTATAGATATAAGGTTCAAGATGAAATAAAATGTCAATCAATTTAAAGAGACATTTTGTGGAAATTTGGATTGTACGTTTTGGTAAAATTAATGATAAATAATAAATGGTGATACATTTATTAATCAATTTTATTGAAATTACAAAGAAAATGATATGCATGATGTTGATGTTTGTCAAATGATGAAAAAAAAAACAAATAAAGACTGACAAGCCTTATGTTTTGCTTATTCTTAGTTTTATTTCATGGAAGGTTCTTTTACACTAAGTCTTTAAAATGGTCTATTGTTTTCTGTTCTGAGCTAATATTGTTTTGTGTGCGTTTCTTGTAAATCAGCAGGTGCATTTATCTCCCCCTTCTGGTCAGTTTTTGTACTGTTTCGGTCAGTTCAGGGTTTTTTTCTCCATTAAGCAGAATCACATGATGCGTATTTGTCATATGACTGATGCGGGAGAGAGGCCGGCGTCAGAGCGAGCTGCTTCCTCCGCGTCCTCCGCTTCTTCCACACTGACCCGGGATCTACAGCTCAGGGACGGGATGAGAACCCACAGCGGGTCTCTGGTTGGAGCCGGAGCTCGATAACGGGATGAGAGTCCGGGGACCTCTGCCTGCGCTGCTCGCCGCGTCTCTGCTCGGTCAGTACAACTTTGAAAAACCTCTGACACTGATCTTTACTCTTATAAAGAGGGGCTCTGTCACTGTCAATCTGTGTCGTTGTTTTTGTGGACTTAAAAAGATCGAGATCGTGAGTTTCCGTTTTGTAGAAGCAGAAACACCAAAAGCACATGACTTGCTCCTGAATAATTGCACTGCATGAGGAGGCTCATACTCAAGAGCACATGGCTAATGTGATTAGGACCACAATATGGACTTTGTGGCTGCACTGGGTCACGCTCCTGGACTTTTGACCAACAACCAAAAAGGCCCTGCCCTCAGTGAGTGTCATTCTGTGAGGAGCCTGGGGATGCCTCACCATTTGGCACACATCTCTAAGGTTAAAAACTGGTTTGTTCGAAGTTCATGTTCTTGTCTTTCTTTGCCCCTTTAAGGACCTCTCTGTTGACTTTCACTTTTCCACTGAATTAGACTTGACACTTGCATTTAAAAAAAACAATCTTTAAAACTTCCAGGGACACTACAATGCAGTCCTAACCTTCTCCAAACCCTTCTCCAAACCCTGAGCCAAACCCTGAGCCAAACCCTGAGCCAAACCCTGAGCCAAACCCTGAGCCAAACCCTGAGCCAAACCCTGAGCCAAACCCTGAGCCAAACCCTGAGCCAAACCCTGAGCCAAACCCTGAGCCAAACCCTGAGCCAAACCCTGAGCCAAACCCTGAGCCAAACCCTGAGCCAAACCCTGAGCCAAACCCTGAGCCCTGAGTGGAGTTGTCAAATCTATCACCTGTTTATCTGATTATAATAAATTAGATAAAGATGATATCACCCACGAGGATACAAGTGTTACTGACAATGAAACGAACTAGAATACATTTGCCTATGGTGATGTCACATTCAACACCAGAATATTTCAAAATTGTTCATATTTTGTAAATTATGGGTAAAATATATAATCTTTCTTCTAGTTGTTTTTTATTATAGTTTTGATTATATCCATCCATCCATTTTCTTCCCCTTAATCCATTTCTGGGTCGGGGGGGTGGCAGTCAGAGCTGCACCCAGTACACTTAGCACCAGCCCCTCACTGATCCTCCTGCAGGTGGTGAGTCCACAGGAGCTGAGATCTTTCAGTGGGAGCTTCAGGCAAAGTGGGGTTAAGTGTCTTGAATGGAGTTTTGATTATATTCTGCAAATATTTAAACTGCAGTGGAACAAGTGGGACATGTCCCTCTTGTCTTCTGGGCGTCAAAGAGCTGTGTTGACTTGGGAGGCTGTTGGCTGTGCTTCCTTCTGTATACTCAGGATTAGGTCTTTATCTAAGTGTTCTAGATTATTGCCATGCTAAACATCAGCACTCTGTTGAAGACCTGTGGGTGATTTTGTTTGTTTGTGGACATTGTAAGACTCTCTAATGTCTCATTATGGTTTGGGTGTTTATTAAGACACATCCACAGACAATGTCAAATGAAGGCAGTCACCAAACTGGTTATTTCACTAACATTGCTTGTGCCCCAGGCCTCGTGCTGAGTCAGACCACACTGTCCCCTCTCACTGATACCACACTCAGTGACAATGTGACTGCTCTGACCACCCCCCTGGACCTGCTGAGCACCACCCCCAGCCCACCCATCAGCACCACCCCAGGGTGCTCTGCCTTCAACACATCCTCATGTGAGCTGTGCGCACCAGGATCACAGTACGACAACAGTGAGCCTCTTTTCTTCCTCTTACACATCTTGAGACGCAGCCTGAGGGCCAGGGGCAGGACCAGTTTGGGCACTTCTAATCTCTGTGTGGTGTTCTAGACACGCTGTTGTGTGCCTGCTGCTCTGAGCCTGGCCTCTGTCTGTTCCCTGGGGCCTGCCTGCAGTGTCCTGTGGGCTCCTTTCAGCCTCTGGCAGGACAGCAGCAGTGTCTGCCCTGTGCCCGTGGCTTCTACTCTAAGTAATAACTTCATTATAAGTAATGGTGATATTGTGTGAGCATCAGACTCTCAGAACTCTCCCTCTTTCAGTCTGACAGGGAGCCCCCTGTGTCATGGCTGTCCTTTAGGCTCCTTCAACAACATCACCGGAGCAGACAGCTGCATCAGCTGCTCACCAGGTCAGACTTTATCATTTCAACCTCTCACACCTGGTCCTGATGGTGTCTGATGGTTCTGTCTCTTCAGGCTCCTTCTCAGCTCTGCAGAGCTCTACATCTTGTTCACCATGTTCACCGGGAACCTTTTGCAAGTGAGCGTACCAGTCATGTTTTTGCTCTTACCAGTTACTGCAGTCCAAATATGTGTGTTTGGAAAATTACTTATCTAAGTAGTGCATCAGGCATCACATGCCTCGATCTCATGGGTCTGTGCTCTTCCATGCTGCATTAATCAAAGAAACTTTGTAAAGACGAAAATAATTGTTAATACAAACAAAGCCTTTTGTAAGATACGTTTGCATCATGACTCCTTCTTGTAGTAAAATGTATAATATTATATTATATATAATATTATAATATTAATATTATATTATAATCAACATCAGATGTTTCCTTGGTCTGTATTGCCTGACATGAAAGACATTTATGATGAGAATAAACAATGATTGTTTGTCATTCCTTCATGTGCTCCGATGTCCTTTAAGTAAAATATTCCCACAGGGGGAAATTACCAGTGTTGCAGCGGACATACAGGACATTGATAAGAGATAAGAGGCTGTAAAGGCTATGAGTAAGCAATAAGTATTTATAAAAATGTCTCTCTCTGTCTCTGTGTGTCTGTGTGGTGATATGGGGAGAATGTATAAACAGTGACCTTCAGTGGAAATTGCAGTATTGCACATGATTGCAGTATTTACTCTTTACAGATGAGATGACATGTACAGGCTCACTTCTCATCAGTGTTAATACAATGCTCATTCCCAGCTCTTCTGGATGCCCCAAGTGTCAGACATGTCCTGCCGGTCGGGAGGCTCTGCAGAGCGCTGCCACAGACTGTACTCTGTGTCGTCCAGGTAAATCCTCAACCTCTTCCTTCATCAGTGTCATTAGGATAAGTCAGGAGGCTCTGTTCTGCACAGGCATGCACAAGCCCGCTCACCTGACCATGTGCCAAATCTGCAGCAGTGGCTCTTACCAGATCCACTGGGGCCAGGAGCAGTGTGACGTCTGCCCAGAGAACCACTATTGTCCCGTAAGCTCTGGAAACAAGAACATTTTCTCCTTTTTTTGGGATGATTACAGTCATTCTTTGGTTTTCAGAGTCCAGATGTGACTCCCATCCAGTGTCCCAGCGATGCCTTCTGTCCTCAGGGCAGTCTGGCCCCTGGTTACTGCATGGAGACCTTCTTCAGAAAGGCAGGGGACACTTGTGAACTGGCCCCTGTCACTATAGCTCTGCTCGTTGTTGGAGGAGGAGGCAAGTGCAATTCACACATATTTATTTAAAAAAAAAAAAAAAAATACGTCTCAGAAAAGGCCACAATCATCAATAATATAACAAACAATGTCTATTTGCATGCAATGAGTCTACAGTACATCATATATTAGTTTCCCATTTAAAGCTGAATTACAGAAATTAATTAGCTTTATTTGTATCATCATTCAGTCAAATGTATTTATAAAGCAGAATTCATAGAGTGTAACCTGAAGTGCTTCACAAGCAATTAAAAACTGACAAAAACTCAATCCGATGATGTGTTTTGTTTAAATCTGTGAAACCATTGCCCCAAAGCACGCCTGCGCAAGTCACAATTGAACTCAAAGCTTCCTCCTGTTGCAGTGGCCCTACTCTTCATCATCCTCATGCTGCTGCGTCGCCGCAAAGACACTGACGGGGAGCTGTCTGTGGCTCGGACGCCTCTGCTGCGGAAAGAGCGTCCTCAGGGCCGATACTACGGCATCCCCTGTGACGCGGAGCCCGTGTACGCAGGCTGGTGATGCCTCATGGACTTTCCATAATGAACTTGTCATGACCGGAATTTTCTCCAGCTTTGATTTTATTAAAGTACAGATGATCGCATTGTGTGCTACATTGGTAAAGGTTATTGGATTATAAAACTATGTTGGTGCAAACATTTCTCTCAAAAACCTTTTTCTTTGAGGTCATTGTTTTGCACTTGAGAGTTGTCTGTTTGTTGATGCCATGTTTCCTAATTGTGTTCACATTTTTTATGTTTTAACAAAAAATAATAAAAATGCCGATAGAAGTAATAAAGGTAATCTGAAGTCAAAGTCTTATAAGTTGTACATAGTTTTTTTTAACCTCTTTTTAAATTCATTTTCACACTCTTATGCTAACAAAGCTGGCCGTGACTAACGAAGCAAAACTGTGGAGAAACCTGTTAGTTAGTCTGGGAACAGAAAGTGAAAGTACAGGAGAAGGCTTGGTATAAGCGTGGGATGCAGTTTATGGAATTTTTAGTTAGACATTAACCAAATGTAGTGGATTATTCTGTGCTATAACATTCTACGATCATGATTCAATAGGTTTGAATTGTTAATTTCTGTGGTAGCCGCCCAAAATTCAATCTTTTGAGTCTGGGCACATGATCATGTAAAGGCAAGGCAGGTTTATTTGCGCGGTACAGTTCTTATGCAACAAAAAGAGACAAACATAACAATCACATGAGGCTTTACAATTTTAAATAAATAATCACAGTTGATTGAAAAGAATGAGAATACAACAAGAAAAACCTGGATTTTAACACTGAGAAGAAGCCTGTCTTACATTTTTCACTGTTTCAAATGTTAGTGTTGATTCATATAATCACATAACCATAGTGATTCATTCAAATGTTTGATTTAGCTATCGTTAATATTATCATTATTAGTAAACACTTATTATTACTTATTATTTATATTAGTGTTTACTAAGGTTAAATTCCTATTGTCTTATTACTATAATAAAATAATATGACCTGCTTTCATAAATATGTATAAAGTATGTATGGGTGATTCTTCAACAATGGTCAAATCGGGGTCTCCAATTTTTGGAAAATCTAAATTCAATTTTCAAAAATTTTGTTGTAGATACATGTCTAGTATTTCTGATTAATATTCAATTTTATTCTTACTATTATTTTATAATGGGATGGAATAGAATAATGTGATAGAAATGACCTTGATGGAAACGTCACATTTACAACAAAATCGCAAGCTTTGTAAGCATGCTAATTTCTAGTTTTAGCTCATTAGTGTACTGTTAACCCTTTTATGAGTAAATTCAAAAGAAATATAACATGTTTGGAAATGACAGCTGAAGAGTTTTTTTCTTGAATTTTCAATCTATTTATAAATTGTTTTTATAAAATATATAAAAATAATCCAGAGCAAGGATTTGTCCATAGTTGAAGAATCACCAATGTCAGGGCAACAACAATAACAACATCCCCCGCTAGATGGCACTATAATGTATCTCCTACAGTCTTCTCACTGTTTGGTCTTGACTTGCAGGCTTCCGTTGTTTCTAGATTGCTGGAAAACATGGCTGCCACATTTGGAAGGAGAGTCTGTGGTTCGTATTTCATGTTTAAATGGACTTATGATGATAACATTTGACACCATGATTCTAAACTAAACATGGGTTCAGTGTTGATGGTTGTACACATGTTGTTGTTGCGCTACAGAGCCTCATGCTGTGTCCGGCTGCCTTCCTGCTCCTGTCCTTGAATGTGACCACAGTGTATTTGACACATGGATCTATTTGACACAGGTTTGTTGAGGCCGATCGCAGTTTCTCTGGGCAGGAGGGTGGATCGAGTGGGTCATCTGTCCAGCGCTGTTCCCCCGCGGGTGTGCAGCTCTGTCTACCCCAGGACATGCGACCCTCTGCGGGCTTCTCTCCTCACTGTGCAAACCAGCATCCTCCAAAGGTAACAGCTATTGAATAAACGTATCGGCGGTGGTTTCTTCTGTTATTGCATTGAAAAGGTATACTACAGATATTTCAGATGGAATTGAAGCCTTAAGTTGTCTTAAATATGGTGTATTTAGGCAAGGCAAGTTGATTTGTATAAAACAGTTCATACACAAGGCAATTAAAAGTGCTAAACAAAACAAGAAAAGGAATATACAAATCACAAGGCATTGATAAATGATAAATAATCTCGTTACATATAAAAAGAATGAATATACAATTATGCAGGTGTATGCACAGCTAACCTGGATTTGATCATTCTTAGGAAGACTGTTCCAGATTTTTGTTGCATGAATTCTGAAACACTGCCTCCCCATGTTTAGTCTTGACTCTGGGCACCAGCAGGATGCCAGTCCCTGTGCTCCTCAGAGTCTGAGTTTGTTCATATGGCACGAACATGTCTCAGATGTACTTTGGTACGAGGCCATGGAGATACCTGTACACAAGCAGAGCTTGGATGGTAATCGTTTTTTGAACCTCCCATAGACTTAAACATGTGGAAGGAGGATTCTACAATACAATTCTATGGGGATTGCAGAATTAACTAATCTACATCTATGAATATGTTCTCCAGTAGTAAACACACATTCACTTTCGGGATCAAAAACAGCTATCAAAAATCATTAATTACAGCCCTTTTGTATTTTTGCTTTCAGAGTGACTGCTCTTGTTCCCAGCTTGACTCTGCAGCCCGCCAGAAGTATCACGTACTACAGCGTGACGACAGGGAAGAGGAAGTCGTGCAAGTCGGTCACAGAACGATTCATGAGGCTGCACTGTGGCCTGTGGATCCGTCGCAAGGTACAGTAAGAAATATGGGGATAGAGTATAAATGAACTACATGTGTCATTGGTAGGAAGATTCTGGCAACTTAAGTCGGAATAGTAATGACTTTAATAGAGCGCTAAGAGTGCATACTACATACAATCCCTTTTTTTAAACCTCACCTGACCAAACTGCAGCTGTTTTCTAAGGACTCAGGTTCATCTACTGAGGATGTCGAGTGTCCAGGATCATTGTTGGTGATGATCCAGGACACTTGACATACATGGATGGTCATCTGCCCCATGTGGACCATCATTGTCTTTGTGTTTTTTTTTTAAATTGTTTCTCTCATCTGTGTTGGTGAATTTGACTGTTTTGTGAAGAGATAACTGTTGGGATTTAGGGCTATACAAAAATAAATTGAATTGAAAGCTCTCAGTCCTCTACACTTACTTACATGTGTGTGTGTTGATGCAGGCCGGGTACAAGAAGAAGCTGTGGAAGAAGCTCCCTGCCAGACGGCGGCGCCTGAGGGAGCATGTCATCTGTAACAAGACCCAGAGCAAACTTCTGGACAAGATGACCACCTCATTCTGGAAAAGGAGGAACTGGTTTCTCAACGATCCATATCTGACCTATCATGACCGGAACAACCTCAAAGTCTAATGTATTTCCTGTATATGTGTAAATATCTTCTAATAAAACTGATCACATCCAAAGAACGAGACGAGACCGGTTTGAGTCACATTTAATGATTGGATCTTAATTTGAACAGAATCATGAGAAATGATTTCCACCACTCTACAGTCACAATGTTGAAGTATGTTTTCACTTTATATATGTGTAATTCTGGCCTGCCAGAAAATAATGTATTTTAAGAGTGGTGCCTCTAAATAACTGGAACAAATGGACACTTAGAACCAACATAATCGTCCAAAGGTGAAGAGGCTCACTTAAGAAATGATTTAATAATGAATCAATAATAAACATGCAGCTATCAATCAGTCTATGCACAGTTGTGTAAATACGTAACTTTGCTAACTTGGACTACAAATGCATGTTTGTGGCTGTTTACCAATGAGAGATGATGTGTAAACACAACAGTTGTACCTGAGAAATGTTTGTTTCGGCCCCAGAACACACAGAAAGTGGGGGCAACATCAGGACAAAGCTGAGGCTCCATAAACAGAATCTCTGTCTATCTGTTAGGACGTGCAACAAACACTTTATTTGTTAAGATTGAATCAGTTTTTCCCCCAAGTAATCTTCCTCCAGTGATATTACTTCTATACTAAATTGCACAACATATATTATAGCATCAACTTAGTCACTATATTAAGGCTTTGTAGCTGAATATTGACCCCAGCTCCCGTGCGTGACATCAGAGAAGCCAGAGTATGACTTGTTATCAGTACAAAGGAGAAACCGCACATGCAGATGCCCACGTATGACATACTGTAACTAAAAGTGCACACAACTGAAGATACATAAATACACTTATTCCGTAAGCAGTTGACTTGATGACCGTCAGGGTGGATCCCATAAAGCCTCGTTCATTCACACAAGTGTCTCTGTACTGGAACGGGACAGCAGTCATCAGCACTTTGGTTCTTCCTTTCCAAAGCCAGGTGTTTTCTGAGCCTCACTGTTGGGACGAGCAGCGAAGGCATCGGAGTGACCGGGCGCACACGGTCAAATGGCTTCATTGTGGGAGGAAAGGGCACTCCTGGATCTGGTCAGGGGTCTCAGCGTTCTAAGAGGAGGCTACAGGAGGAGACACAACATGATCGTAAACAGAACGGATTTAAATAGTGCAATTTCTCCTTCTGCAGAAAATCACTTCAAAATCAATTCAATATTAGTATCATTAGATGTCAGGACGTTAGTGACTTTTCAAACTGAAGAGAGAGTGAAACTTGTTTCAAGACATGCACTGATTAGACCCGCCCATACTCACCCTGCTTCCTGATTGGTTGAAATTAATTAAAATCCTTGTGGAAATATTTACTCGAGAATAGTTAAACCAATGAAAAGGGAGGAACAGTTTTAACTATTATTCTTGGAAAATTTCCAGTGTCCTAATGTTTAAATTAAAATAATACTATTTTCATTAGCAAAAAGGAACTTTGTACATGTCAGAGTTGTATAACTGCACAGTTTACTATTGTCCTAATAAAAACTTTAATAAGAAAAAGTAAAAAAATAAAATGAATACAATCCGACATCAACTTTAAGGCGTGAATTAAAAGTGAATCTTGAAATATTAGCCAAAAACACAACAGGTTTTAGATGGGAGTTTCTGCCGCCTGCTACTTTATTTGTATGGCCTGCGCCATACAAATAAAGTTGATTGATTGATTGAAATAGGTTTGATTTATTCAGAAAGTTCCACTGTAGGGCCTTTAAAGGAATATGGTAATAAGGCCTGATGATTATGGATCACAGTCCACTTCATTACAGAAGGAAATGAACTTCACTTGTACATCACAGCACAATCGTCGGACATGCTATGAAACGTCTATTCAGCTAACACTGTCTGAAGAACAAAATTTACCGATGCACTTAAATCTTATCAAATCTAGTTCATAATCATATCATCTATAGTTGTGGGGTGGGACTCCCTGATGGCAGTGCATTGAAAAACCCCTTCAGGTTAGAAGCACTGTGGAGGACTGCGTGTTGGGATATTGGGACAGTCATATTTTCTGTTTAAATCAAATTACATCAACATCTTTTATGCATGTCCTCAAATGACAGGTCACGTGTAAAAACCCTGTTTGACATTTTAAGAAAAACAGATTAAAGCAGATTATTCAACCAGAGACTAGAATGAGTCATTTGGGTTGCCAGTGTGTAAAGTTAAATTATGCTGGTTTTGGCTTTTCTTCAAAAACAAAAAGTAGCACCACACATATCTAAATGAAAGCAGGTATAAAAGTAAGTCAGTTTGTTGTTATGGAATTTTACAAACGCATAATATTTGTGTTACCATTTGACGCAATCTTCTATCTTCAAATGTTTGTTCTTGTTTGCTCTGGAGTCAAACAGACTAATTACATAATGCACAAAGCAGATGCACGTGTTGTCAGTAAACAGTTAGAAGCTCACACGCCACAGTCGCAAACACACTGATGCGTGATAATCAGTATTTCTCACACTCTCCAGAGTCAGGATTGGGCAGCAGTCCACAGTACCTCTGGGGCCTTCCTCCTACTGAGCCTGAGCTGTGGGGAACTAGAGGCTTCAGGGAGCTCTGTGGCCGGCTCCTGGGGGGGCTCAGGTGCAGAAGGGGAGGGGGGCGGGGAGGGGGTGGAGCGGGCAGAGGACTGGGGGCTGAGGGAGAAGATCTGGGGGTCACTGTGTGGAAGCTCTTTGGACCTCCACAGATCCAGCAGCTCATAGTCCATATCCTCCTCCTGTCCTGTGCGAGGAGAGACGGGTCAGACCACACTGACCCCGACTGTTTACTTTTAGTGTGGGTTTAGGTTTGTATTGTTGTGCTTTTAAACTTTTTAACCTGAAGCTGAAACACAAAAACTGAGACATATGGTATAAAATATGGAGTTTAAATATTGTTACATCTTCTGGATGGGAAGTGAGTACATATGAAGAATATGTATTTCCTCCTGTAATTCATCTTACAATCAAAATATGATAGAGATTCATTACTTATGCCACTATGCTTCACCTGTAAATCTATAAAATTACAAAAAAAATGATTTGCTATGTTTTCATACATTCAAGTGTTTAACATATCGAAACGCATAGCCCCAGGCTAAAATTAGATATTTCTACACACACTGTTCTGCTGACAAAATTCATATTTTAAAACATATTCATGCCAAAAATCAACAATTTGGTGTTTTGTAATGTAACGTGAATATTTATATTATTCAATCAACAATAATTATGGCATCTAGTTTGTAAAATATGAAAACGAGATGAAAGTTAATTTCCATGTGGCGATAAAGGTTTTTTATGATATAATTGTAGATGAAAGCATGATTTTTCAATGGAAAGAATATCCTTAAAATTTTGCATAATAACAACAATAAGGAAATAGAAAAGGCATGAAAAACAAAATATTCAATAAAAAAAAAGATGTTCATCTTTTGTTTTATAATTATCAGAGCATGCTTTTCATCAGTTCAAATAAATGTTTCTACTTGGAGTTTGAGGCGGTGTTTGTTTTTATAGGACAACTTTGAAGTGAATGATTGTGATATCTGCTGATTCTCCGGAGGAAAATTGAATCACATGAAAAGAACAAATGGTAATTCTGCTGCTGAATATAGAAGGGGAAGTTCTGGTGACTGCATGAGAGTTTGATCATAGGACTGAGCAGATCAGGGGTTTGAGGTGTGTCCTGGGTCCAACAGCCACATGGCCTGTCTGTCCACTGATAATATGCAGTGAAAATAGTATAGTATAATTTATATTTCTACAGTGACGATGTACAATAAACATTAGCGTAAGGGACAGAGAAAGTTGTAGGCTATATGTATTTGGTACCACAGTGAAACAGACACAAGACCAAACCTTACACCTGTGCTCATTGATTGTATCAATCATTTCTACATGTCTTGTGTTGAAGTGAGAGGAAACTGTTAAAAATCTCACTTACAGCCTTTAATTAACTCAATCCATTAGGATGGTCCACTAATATCCACTATAGACCTAATTCTAATCCACTCTTCATAGATTTAGGAGAAATTAAGAACAGGAGAACTTTCTGGCTCCCGATGTGAAAAACCTGCTCCATGATAGAGATGCACACCGCAATTACAGACTAGAGGAAACTAAAAACTGTATGAGGCTATATTTAGAACCCTGCGGCTGATACACCAATGCGGCCAATGTATGTATTTTCATTTTGTTTGAGCTTCCCCCGGCTCTTTCTATCAGCTGTTAATCTCTGGAGCTAATGATATAGCACACATTCCCACTTCCTGGTGTGTTTATGTGAACAGCAGACAGCCGCGACACAAGAGTATAGATAAATACACTTGTTTTATATGCCCTTGTCAAAGCAGAGTTAATGAACTCATTATTTTTACATTACAACACTTATATTCAAGTGTGGCCTATCAGTGGACAACGTTTACTTTATTTTAAAATGTACTCGCGATTTATGCACACGCAGCTTATGCAGCTCAGACTGTATTTTATAATCTCTGTATGAGTATCTCAGAGCCTGGAACTGCTCTATGGAATAAAATGACAAATGATTTAGAAAGATGTTTCAAACCTGATTTTATTCTAATGTTTTTTTTGCAGAATTATGTGGAGTAGAGCTAGTGATGCCTTCAGCACTGAGTGAGGAGAGAGAGAGGTGTAGGGTCGGAGAGTGTTTGGGCCTGTGGTGTGTGTGTCTGTCTTGTGTTTGTCTCATACCAGTGGTAGTGTCATGTTGTAGGGCAGTAATTAAGAATTATTTGCTAATCAACAAGCTGTTAAAATAAACTAAACATGGACATTTTTAAATACTTGTACAAAACAGAGCTGTAGCAATGCAACTTAAGAACATCTCCATCGAGACTAGATTTATTGGATGGTTATTTGATGAGAAATACTTAAAACATAAAACCCTGCTGTGTCGGAGTCATAAAACCTTCTTGTTTTCGCCCAGGTAAGGCTCAAATATTGATTCAACTTGATTCAAAATGAGTTACTAGTTGCTTTTGATCAATTCACTTGTTACAGCCCTTATGTATTACAATATGTACTGTACAGTTCTGTCTTGTGTTAAACAGGTGGTATCGAGAGGGATCAGAGTGATATAATCAACTGCTTCAACAAATCCCTTTTCAGATATAAACGCATATCTGTGTCTGTGAAGAGGTGGTTCTGGATTGAAATAAATAATTCACTTAATTTAAAATACAGTTATAATAGAAGTACCCAGCTCCCGTTCATCAGTGTCTTAACAAGGTTGCGGTTCATAGCTACCTTTCTGACTCTCCGACTTGCTGCGCATCATGGGTCTGCTCCGCTGCTGGGACGCTGTGGGCGGCGTGGGGGAGGAGTGTGGAGGATCGTCTGTCTGGAGTGCGGAGAGGTCGTGCATGCTGAAACTCCTGAGTCTGTCCGATAGCACGCCCTGGCTCTGCACCAGAAGGGATCATCAGCAAACATCTAACGTGTGTTTTGACATGTTTACACATCCAGCCAACAAATGACAGGATATTATCCACCCGCTGTAAAGCACAGGGATAGGAAAGGATGGATGGTCCATGAATTAGATTTTGGGCAAAAACCTTCTTCCATCAGTGAAGATCTGCATGGAAGAATGGGCTAAAATGCCAGCTATAACCTGGTGAAGACCTAAGGGAAACGTTTGACCTCTGTTCTTGCCAACTAGTGTTACATTACAAATGAATGAGCCCCAGTCATTTAAATGAGAACTTTTTTGCCCCACAGTACAGTGGCTTGATTAGTCAGGTGCTCTACAGGATCAGACAAAAGGTGGAGCCCTGAAACTTTAGAGGTAGAGGACAAGTAGCCCATTTAGCAATTCTGACACGTTGACGTTCAAAGGGAAAATAAAAGTTCTTTATTATTACAGACATGTGGCACTTCTACGCGTTGAGCCACGTAGGCGAGTTCTGTCTCTGTAATAAAATGACTTTTAGTGATTCAGTGGTAGTGCCTTGGTGGGTTCTTTTTCTTAAAGCTGGGGTACCCAAATTTTTATCTACAAAATAGTATCTTTGTATAACATCCATGTAACCAGTTCCCAACTTTAAAAACAGTGTTTTTTTTAGTTTTCACATGCATGTATTTTGAATCCTATGTCAAAAGAATGTCCATGATCAAATTCATAACATGTCTCACTAGATGCATCAGTTTAGTTATCTTCTTCAAACATGTTAATGTCATGATTATAAAGCACACAGTGTATAAACTGAAGCTGGTGTCGGTGCTAGCGCTCACCTTAGTGGCAGCCATGACTGCTGCTGTGGCCGCTACATTGAGTCCTTTCCTCCCAAAGTGCACCAGTGTGTCATAGCTCTTGTCCTTTGCTTGACAGATGTAATCATCAATGTCCTGGAAAACAAGGAGGGGTTATACGTTATGCAACAAAGCATAAAGTCACACAGAACAAGAGGTGATTGAATAAACACATTTGTCAAGCTTCTGATTAGTCGCTTAAATCCTCAAAATATGGGAATGTGACCAAAACAACTCTAAAAGCTATAGGCCATTCAAGAACATCTTCATAGAGACTCGATGTAACATGATTGTTTATTCATTGTTCATTTGATTAGAAACACCCATAGAAAAACACTGCCATGTTTTTCCATTGTAATTATCTGAGGCATAAAATCTATTCTCTGCATGTTTTGGTCCAGTATGGTTTGAAAAAAACTATGAATCCATTACAAAAATAGTGTATACTGATATAACTTACCATATATCTTGCACTATATTTTAACAGTGCGCCTTATATTCTGGCACGCCCAAAGTGTCAAGTTTCTGGTGTTTAGCGACTTGGTTATTATAATTGGAATTATAACATTTGTAATAAAATAGTTTGTTCAATAATAGAATCAGGATTTTTGATGACTGACTGTCAAATATCCCCATTAAAATTTAAAAATATATATACACAAAAATAATCGCCCAGCTCCATCATTCCAGATTAAGCATTACCATCTCATTGATTTCACAAAGCACCTTGAAAACCAAAGCAAAGAACATGTCATTCCTTTTCCACTAAACTGGAAAAGAATGTAAAACATGTCTGCAATACGAGGTTAAGTGCAAAATGACATTAGTCACAACAGCACAGTAACTTAGCTCCAGTCGTTTTTTGTTTTCTTTCAAGTCACTTTTTCCCCCTTTCCTGGAAGCACATCAGGAAGTGGACACGCAGACACACAGGAGATGGCATTTCACCTTTTCTTTGGAGGAAAGCGTTGGATGAACAAACTTCCTGTACAACACGCTGGAACCTTTTGTGTACGGGGACAGCAGCCACACCACAAAAGCGATCTTCAGCTCATAGTAGAAAGGAAGCCTGGAAGAAAAGCCAATAACCGCTGTCGTTATTGTGTCCTCGAGGGGAATATGATGAAACACACTGAAAACATTAGAACAATAGCGTTTAACCCTGTAGTGACCAACTTACCAACATACAAATATATCCGTGAAGGCTTCTACAGTTGTGAATAGGGCATATATTATCCAATACATCATCCACTTTACCTACAAGAACAAAATCAGGTTTTAAAGAAGACATTTCAAATACAATAATAGGCATAGAAGTGGGGCTAGAACCAAAGCTGGAGTGCCTAACTTTTTTTTCGGTTTCATAAATGTATGTTTTAGTAACATTTTGTGAACAAATCAGACCACGGCATGCCGTTTTTATTCTTACATACGGAGAGCTGATTGGCTGAGTGAGGGCTGGAGGTTTCTTTGTCACTGAAAAAAGGCTGATCTAAAGATTTGTCAGAGGCCAAAAATACATGCATGTGAACACTAGAGGAAGAAGACTTTAAAGAGGGGTTATTTGTCTGCTGTTAGGTGTCCCAGCTTTAAAAATCGATAATCTATTAGTTGGCTGATTATTCCTTCGATTGATTGATTGATTTCGAATGTGAAGGCTCAGTGAATATGGGATTTTTCTACATGTGACCAGAAAACAGCTAAAGTATAGGACAAATTCATTCAGGGGACTTGTTACAAATTGGGTTGTTTGTTATAAATACTTTGCAAATATATCTAGATTTAATTCATAAAACTTATTCTCAGCTGTTTAAGAAAACCTGCCATGATTTCTACATTAATAAATGTTAGTGGGGATGAATCAAAAACTTGTCACAGCCCAATATGGAAGCATCAAAACTTACATATTCTTTGACATCTTTCGACTTCACAGCTTTATAAGAGGAATATGCAGGATACAATGTGCCGAACACAAGTCTGTAGGACAAAAGAGGTGAGATGGTAAACAGGAGTGTATTTGAGTTACCCCTATAGACGCTCATTAGATGTCTCTCTGTCACTATCGCTTCAAACATGAGTATTTGTCCTGTCTTTTCTATTTGGGAGTGACACCTGTGTCTTTGAAAGTGGACAGAGAGAGACAAGAACCACAGCCAACCAAGCAACAGCTGTGAGAAGAGCTACTCAAGTTACTGACCCACATCATGTTGCATTACCTTGGCCGCACTGCCCTGAACTCATGCACCAAACCAGGACACAGGACTTAATGTTAAAGATTAAAACACAAACATTAACGATCGGAGAAAGATGTATAGCTATCTGTAACAGTACACCCCAATCTAAATTTAATAATCTCCCTATTTTCAGACCTGGGCTGGTGTTAGCACAGGCCATAGATCTGTTGTGCTGATTCATACTTTGTAGGGGTTTAAAATATCCACAACCTAAAATACCAGCTGTTCTTTATTATTAAATCCATTCATGGTTCTAAATATGACAGGCCTTGCTCTGCTATTAAATGTTAGTATTATTCATCTTAACAATTCTGTGTCTGTAACATGAGCGGTCTGACCCATCCCTTTTGTATCTAGTATGAAGCATAAACAAGACGCCCTAGCAAAGTGCCCTATGTGGCGTTTCCAGAGACATGCGGCCGACAACAAGCGGGCCGTCCCCACTGTGTGCCACATATGTTCATAGAATATGTATGCGAGCAGATCACTTCTTTGTCTGTCAAATATAAAGCACTGCCAGTCACGGAGAAGGGCAGCCTACAGGTATACAGATGGCACCAAGGCGGCTGTGGCTTATTATGGCAAATCACCTCCCGTGATCTAAACGGCTTTAGTCAAAGATTAATAGACATCGGTTCCAGTTGCATATCTCATTATACAGACACAGTGCGGGTTTACAGGGGCGCAGGCGAAAGCACCATCGAGCGCTGCCATAACATGCACACTGTAAACGCAATAATCCCGCACAAATACTGACTCAAATAATAGAAATTAAAATGACTTACACCACAAGTCTGGAGATAATCCAGGAGACCATTGCGCTGAAAAGGCGACAGGACGCGCTGTCTGCTGGGAGGAGTTTCCTCCAAATGGCAAGCGCGTCCTGGAGCGTGCGTCCAGACGCACACGGGCTCGATCGTGATGGAAAACAGAGACGAGAGACGTGAATCCAAAACTAGTCCATAGATGGCAGTGTTGTGTTGTTCAAAGAGGATAAGGTTTGAGTTACACAACACTTAGTTAGACCTAATGCCTTCTTTGTTATGTGTAGGGTCAGAGGTGGCAAGTAAAACTGTGGACCCAAACATAAACAATGTGTGGGTCCATAATATACAAAATACATGCTTAGAAACATAACACATTGAGGACACCGTGTTTTAATTTTAATATAGTATCGTCTTTCAAAAGTAAGAAGTAGAAAATACAATTATATCGCACCAGAGATAAAAGTTAGTACAGAAATTAGAAATTAGTTGCCAATCCAAGCATGGATCTATTGTTCTATGCTTCAAACCACTGACAGGGTTGACTCTTGATAGAATATGTTTGACATGTTTGCTACACGTTTACACAATTCACACATAACATTTCATTCAAAGAGACTTTGAGCCACTGATCCAGCCCTTTAGCCTAAACGCAGGAGCCGCTGGAGAAAGGTACGGTTACAGCAGAACAAAAAGTGCTCAGGTAATCCAATCTTCAGTCAAAGGCCTGACTGAGGTTGAGAATGAAAGTTTAAAAAGGCACATTCAGAAGGAGTTGTGGAACTGGTTGAGACAAAACATCTACATATAGAGGGCTGTAACAGGTTTCTGGGTCAATCGCAAGTCATCAATAGTTGTCAGCTAACTTTTTATCCCAGATTTTCAAACCTTACATAGACCTAAACATATTCAGAAAAGGTTTTATGTCAACATTCTATAACTACTTTATTGTTTTGTGATGCCACCTGCATGTAAAAGACAAATTCTGCTAGACCTCTGAAGCTAATCAGGATAGGGCCTGGTTAGTACTATGATGGAAGACCATTTGGGACACCAAATGCCACAGTGGCGGCTGTAAAGAGCCAAATAACCTTTAGCATGACACTTAACCCACATTGCCTAATATGAATCGTGTGTGTGATTTGAAGGGCCAATGGCATATACTGGTCAATACCCCCAGGGCAACTGTGGCTACAGTTACACCACAGTGTATGGAGTGGAAGAATAATGCTATTTTAAGTATACAATAAGCACTATATAAAACCAATGCAATATTATTAAGCAAATTTCACAGAACAAGACACTCAAAGTGCTTTACAATTTAGGTATTTATTCAAAATTTAACAAGAAATTGTTTTAACTAATTTTTGTTGTTGTTCGGGACTGTAAATACACCAGATTGTCTCCATCCATTGTCTCCATCCATTGTCTCACGGTCAAAATCACAAACTCACTCATTCACCATGAACTATAGTGGTAGGAGATGGACACAAACACAGGGAGAACATGCAAACTTGATACGGAAGGCCGCCTGGAGGCTCCTAGAGAACATGTGTGGTTTTGCTCAGTTTCTTGATCAAATCCCTTATTCATTAACCCTTTGTAATCTAAACCTTCATCCATCCATTTTCTTCCCCTTAATCCATTTCTGGGTCGGGGGGGTGGCCAGAGATGCCACCCAGTCCACAGAGCACCAGCCCTGTGGACTGGGTGGCAGTCCACAGGGCTGGGCTGGTAATCTAAACCTATTAATAGAATAACCGGTAATCTTGTTGATTGCAGTCTTAAAGTAATTAATTAAATACATAAAAACAACCACTTAACTAAAGCTTGAGAAAAATCTTATATATCCAATGTGTTTATTCCCAGCGACATACAACTTTAAAAACATAGTATGGAAGCTCAACACTAGTCAGAGCTTTTTAAACAAACAAAATGTATAATAATGTGCAAAGCATTATTCCTGAAGAGCATAATAAAGCTATTGCTGTATGTAAAGAAAGACATAACATAAGTCACCATTAAAAAGGATAAATATAAGACAACTTTAAAATTCTCAAACAGACACCATGATATTTCCACCAGCCCTACTATACTCTACCTTGATTGAGAGGCTTTAACAGGCACCAGGTACTTTGATAGTACCTGCTTGGCCCTTGTTTGAACCAGGCCAAGTACTAAAGTGTTCTAGCTGACAGAGATTGGCCAGAGTGCTGCAAGAAGCCAAGGTAACCAAGGAATGTCCATGGATACAGGTTTAATGGGGGTAGGTTGCTATACAGTACCAGATACTAAGGCATAATGGAAATACAACCAGTTTGGAGTAGAGTAAAGTAGAAGGAGAACAGAGTAGGAGGAGTAGGAAAATAATAAGGTAGAATAGAGTAGAACAGAGAAGGAGTAGAGTAGGAGTAAAATAGAGTAGGAAGAGTAGGAGTAAAATGAAGTATAATATAGAGTAGAGTGGGGTAGAGTAGGCTAAACAGAGTAAGGCTGGTGGAACCGTAGTTTAAGGAGACATGCAGAGAAGAATTGTTAACAAGTCTGAATATCAAACTAAATACTGTGATTACAATTCTATTTCGGGGATATACTAGAACAGATTTGAGTTTTCTTTGTGCAATTTCCGTTCTTCGCTTATACCATCAGTGAAAACCTGCTTCTTTGAGTCCAGGACAGGAGACGACTTGGCACGGATCGTTTCGAGACTTCACGCGTACAGTGCAAAAGTGTTTCCAATCGTCTGTATTTTTCTTCTTGGACTACTTTTAAACATGGGGTTGAAGTCACAGGTGCACTTCATAGTAGCTTGTCATGTAGAGAATATGTTTTTTATATTGATGTGATGCAAAGAATGTTTAACAATATTGCATTTTAACTTCTCCCTGAGGATAAGCAGGAGGCTCCGTCAGGCCAAGTTACAGGTGCAGAGGATGTGTAATTTATGAGGCTATACTTTTAAATGAAAGATCAATGGTTAATAATATACTGTGAACGTTTTTATTGAAAAATTGTGTCAGATAATCCCAACTAAATGTAAGCAGTGCACCAAGGACTCTTAATAAATAAAATATACTCATTCACATAAGTATGCCATGTATCTGCAAATCATTTTTTGCAGATAGGTTCTGTTTTTTTTTAAGGCTTGCCAATTTCATATTCAAAATTCAGTAATATCCTTTTTCTGATGATTTTGGGTCAAACAGTAACATGTTTTTGAGCAAAGGAAATGCCGGAGTAGTAGTACTTTGATAAAAGGGGACAAAACTTCTCAGATTGTCGTTTACACACTCACAGCAGTTTTTAGTTTGAGCCATTCATGTTTGAGAGATTTATAGCATTCGCCTCCATGGCTCTCCCCTCAGTCCTGTGAATGTCGATACTTTCGGATATGTATTTTTTCTGAATTTGTGATATGTGTCGAAGGGGCAGGGCCAAGTACAAGAGGCCTGAAAGAGTAGCTACTCGAATAATATCGTCTTTATCTTCTATATCAACGTTTCATACTACATTAGCTTATAATCGGGGCTCGAATATAAACTAATGTGAGTTCAGCTTCCGGAGGGTTCCATTTTACAAAGTACTTACAAACTCAAGAAATCAGTATGTGCATGACTTGAAGTTTTTTAAAATAAAGAGAATCAAATTGAACCTCCACAATAAATAAGGGAGCAGTGTATAAAGAACAGAACCCCTTTAAAGAAGAGTGAAAGCACTTTTGCACTGTAGCGTTATTTAAATCTGGAAATACTCTCGAAACAATTCAGCATATTAGGCACAGCAGGTTATTCATACATTTCATACACCGCCCATCTTCTGTTTTACCAGAGCAAAGCAAAAAGCATTTGTTTATGTTTAAAGTACATCATTTCCCCCTCATACGATTGTAATAAATGAATAGAAGATGAAAGAACGTTTAATCCTGCACCAGAATTGTCTTTAGTGTGAGTGGCTGCGGTGAGAGCTGGGGTCACCTTAGCTCCTCAAAGCTGCCAGTCTGGACTGCATCTCCTCAATGTCTTCTTCAGATTCCTCGTCTGAGGCGGCGGTGGCTCCTTTAGACTCCATTTCAGGAAGTTCATCTGTGACTTTGCTGGGTGCTTTACCGAGGGCCCCTGGAATACAAACAGAAACAAATGCAACTTTCTGTCCTATAACCATAACCTGGAGTTACTAGAGAATTAACTGTATGAAGAAAGTCATATTCATTTATTGTATTATCCTTAATTAGTTCCAGAACTAGGCTTGTCAAAAGTATTAAAAAAAAAATGAATACTTTAAATACTTTAAAAAAAAAGATTGAAACCAGAAACTTATTTAGAAAGTGTAAAGGCTGAAAAAAGATTAAAAACATAAAAATAACTTATTATAAAACGTATTATTTTTATGTTTAAATTTGAAGTTGTGAAATTTTAAAAAATGTACATGTTTTTTTTTGTGGTAGGGGAAACCCGGAGCACACGGAGGTAACTGGAGCAGGCACGGGGAGAATATGCAAACTCCACACAGAAAAGCCCAACTTAAAAATCTTAGTATCACAATGAGGCTAGTAATAATAGTATCGAGAAACCGGCAACAAGAACTTTTCGATTTTGTGGCATAGTGACAACAAAATACTTATTTGAAAAAAAAAAAAAGACAAAAAAAAAAGACATGTGAATATTACCTGCTGTAATTTCAAAAAGAATCTTGTCAACTTCCTCCTCTGCTTCTTCTTCCATGTCTTCGCCATCCTCCATGCTTTCAAAGGTATCCTCAAGCATTTCTTCAATAATGCCCGCCTATTAAGTAAGTAAGACATTAAATAAAAGCAAGTCACATTTTGTCGATTTAATTAAGATCAACAAATCTAAGAATAACTTTGATATTAGGAAACTTGTCAAACCTTCATCATTTCCTTTGACAGGTCTCTCATTGTGGCTTGAATCTCCGGGATTTTGACGAGGTTCTGCATGGCTTTCATGACCTCTGTGCTCTTTTGGAGGGACCCAGAGACTCGCACCAAAGCTTGAAATGACATTGAATATTCTCAGATCCTGCATGACAGTTATGAGCTCTGTAAAAAGATACAATTCTGAAAAACTCACCCAACTGATTCTTCATGCTGAGCTGCACCGAGTTCATGTGAGCTTTAGATGCATACAGCTTTGTGACTGCACGCTTAGAGTGAATCATTTCTTTTGCCAAAATTATACAGACATCCCGCTCTCCTTTTTTGGCAGCTTCTTTGATGGATCTCTTTACTTTCTCTTCCTCTCTTTGGATGTCTAGAAAACATAATGACAAATACCACATTTATATACAGTAATTATTGGAATACATTACATTCTCTATTAGCAGTCCCCTTTGGTACAGAGGACTATATTATGCAATAATAATGATTAAAAACTTACCCCTGATTTGTCTGTCAATCACTCTCATTTCCTTTCGAATCTTTCCGGACCACTCATTCACCTGTTTCAGAGAATAAATTATCTTTAAAAACAGCCTTCATAGACATACCTGTAATGTGATTTGTTCTCAGTCGCTCCCTACTACAGTTACGTCAGGTCAACAAAACAAAACACACTAGAGCTTATTCAGTCAGAAAAATAATATGATATATTATTTTATACATATGTAATACATTTCCCAGCAATTTAGTTTGCTGACTCTTAGGTCAACTGGCTGCTAACTTCAACCTGTCAACACACTGAACAGGCGGCTACCCACAGCAGGGTCGACGGTAAATAGTGATTGAATCCTCATAACAACATGAATCACGGTCAACAAAGACTTTTTACCATCTCCTTCGGAGCTTTGTCAGGTGTTCTTCCGAACAGGCCCATAGTTGTGTTTACTCGCCTCCAAACGCCTTAAGTCAAGCTAACAGGCTAACCTGTGTTGTTTATTCCACTTCCTTGCCTGTTGTGCGCATGCGTATTCCAAGATCACAATGTGCTGCTAGTTACTGGGATTCAAATAGAACATAATTGTTATTTCTTACTATTTTTAAAATGTAATTGAGTTTTACTACTCTAGTTCCTCTCCTCGAAACACTCATTATATTACACTTTTTAATTTTTGAATGACACCAAGCTAATGTTTTCTATTTATGCCTTGTGTAATGTAAATTATTATTATTATTTGTTTATTTGATAGGGACAGAACAAGAAGCATTGTTACAGGAACCGATGCTGTGTTCATAGGCCGTATAGCTAACAGCTAGTTTGCAGACCTGGTCCCTAAAACCTAGAAATACATCACATTTACATTATACATACATCATTATATTAAAAAAATAAGTAATAAGTTATACTAAATAATAAACAAGAATACAATACAAAATACAAAATAATAATAATAATAATAATAATACAATACATGATTACAGTCTTGCATTATGCTCACAATGTGTAATCGTTACGCAAATTACAGTAGATTAGAAAATAAGAGCAATGAGTTTCCACACAATTTATTTTCAAAAAGTATGGAGAAAGAAAATCTGAAATAATTTATGCATGTAACTTGAGTGACTTTGATTATAACTAGTATTATGTTATCAATGGTCGGTTATCAAGGACTTTGTCGACTGGTGTGAGCGCAACCACTTGTGCTTGAACACCAGTAAGACCAAGGAGATGATCATCGACTTCAGGAGAAAACCACTTTCCCACACACTGCTGAACATCCAGGGGGAGGACATTGAGCTGGTAGACAGCTTCAAGTACCTGGGTGTTCACATTAACAATAAACTGGACTGGTCCCATAATACAAACGCCCTGCACAAGAAGGACCAAAGTCGCCTCTTCCTTCTGAGGAGGCTGAGGTCCTTCTGAGGAGGCTGAGGTCCTTCGGAGTGAGCAGGCCTCTGCTCAGGACTTTTTATGACTCTGTGGTAGCTTCTGCCATTTACTACGCTGCCGTGTGTTGGGCCCCGGGCAGCACAGAGCGGGACAGAAACAGACTGAACAAGCTGGTCAGGAGGGCCAGCTCCACTCTGGGCTGCTCCCTGGACTCTGTGGAGGAGGTGAGGGACAGGAGGGTGCTAGTCAAAGTCACCTCCATCATGAACAATACCTCCCACTGCACAGGACTGTAGAGGAGCTGAGGAGCTCCTTCAGTGGAAGACTGAGGCACCCTCAGTGTAGGAAGGAGCGCTACCGCAGGGCCTTTATCCCCACCGCTGTCAGACTGTACAATAAGTCACTTTAAATGATCACTGTGTGAAAACCTGCACTACTATTGACACTGTTTCCAATTGACACTTGTCACTTTTGTTGTACATAATTATTGTCACTTTTATTGTACATATATATCCTGCATGTAACATGTTTGCACATTTCCTCCCTTTGCACAATCTGAGTGTCTCTATCCATGCCAAATGTGACATGTAAATTTCTCCTCTGTGAGATAAATAAAGCAATCTTATCTTATCTTATCTTATCTTTGTTATAAGTTACACAGCTGATTAGTTACTTCAAAAAAGAACAAAACAACAATTCAAAACACTGGTAGTATCACAACTGTTGTGTTCTCTGGAAAGTCACCACACCCACACAAGTTTACAAGAGTGAATTATACGTTTGTGACTGAAAAAATAGGGAGTACCTGGTCCCTCACCTACATCTTTTATAAAGATCATAATCATTCGTGATCCACACAGACTCTCCCCGAGGTCTCTTTTCACTATGAGCGACACTGTGGGCGTGTTGTTGTTGTCACGTGACACAGCTGTAGTAGCCGCGCAGGCGCGCGAGTAACGGGCGCATATTTTCAAAATGGAAGAAATGGCAAAATGTTTTGGAGGGTAAATACAGCGACCGCAGTTTAAAGCACTCTTCGTCCTCATGCCTGGGTTTACTGTGGGTGCATCCCACCGACGAATATGAAGGGCGCCTCCTGATGATCGCCAAGATGAGTGCGCCCATCGGAGATAAGATTGAGGTGAGTTCCTTTGTTTAGCTAACATTAACATTAGCCAGAGACCAGGCGTCAACTATGGGGCCCTCCTCTACTTCTGCTCTGCCGTGTCGGCTGTAATGTCAACTGGTGGTTAAATAAATAATTATTCTACAGGTAATTGCTATATGCAAGACCACCCTCTGTTTTGTCGTAACTAATATATTTTAACCATTAGGCTTACTAGCTTTAGTGTTGCTTTGTTAAAATTGAAAGTGAACTAACTTTTCCAAGCCCACACGACTGTATAACCTTCTTTGTGCAATATTATTATTTAGTCTTAGTCCAATTGTTAACACACAAGACAACACATACAACTATAGCTACATTCTCTACTAAAGCGTTATTATTATAATGAGTGATTTAACACACACGCCCCTCTGCGCGCAGCCCGTGCTGTTGCTGCACCGCTGAAGTTTGCGTTCCCAGTTTCCTAGATACAGCCACAAGTGAGACCCTGGCGCGGGACAAGAGCCGGGACATGTGCACTTTAGTTGGGCAGATGACAGCCGCAGGTGTTGGGCATTGTTGTTGGTTGTTGTGGTTGCAAATTATTCCCCCAAGCGAAGTCGTTGGCATCTGCGGTGTCTTCATTACTTCCATCATGTCGGAGCATGGACGGGTTCCCTTTAACATATTACAACACTACTTTCAAAACTTTTCTTCTGATTTCACTGTCTGTAGACACAGGGACAGTGGCTTGTTTCTGTCCCCTGAGAGCTGTATAGAGGTGTAATTACATGCTTATGCTCTTGTTATGTATTTGTGAAGGGCTCAATAGTAACCTGACAAATTAATATTTTCTCTGCAGGATTTTAAAGTCCTTACACTTCTGGGAAAGGGTTCGTTCGCATGTGTCTATCGGGCAAAGTCGGCCAAGACTGGTCTGGAGGTTGCGATTAAAACGGTAAGAACACAACTGTCTTCTCCTTAATTATAGCTTATGACTAACAAGCATCTGTGATCCTGCCTGTGGCCGTTATAGTGTTATGATTAACTCTTTCTCTGTGGCTTCATTAGTCCCAGGACAATTCCCAGTTGGATGCTTTCTTTAGGCAACAGATTGGTTATTTGAATTTTGGGATACAGAACAAAAAGAAAAATCATCCACCTGTTGTTGAGATGCAAAGCTACGGTTACTGGTATCAAATATCAATACTGATCTGGAAAAGAATCCTTTATCGGTTAGCTGTTCTCTGATATGAATTGAGTTGTTGTACTGATTGGGCTTTGTAATTGATGATACTGGCTGATTTGAACTCCGAACGTCATAGATATGCAAGATATTTTGCAGAATAAATACACGGCCGCTTCATTTCAGGTTCCAAAATGTTATATCAGTATTTGATAGAAGTTTATACTCAAATTTCGATCACATTAAGCATTACAGCAGTTCACACAACCATTCAGTGTAATTGCTCTAAGTGAAACATGGATAAATCTGGAAAAAGGAAGTGGAGGGCTATGAATTTATAAATGTAAACAGACAAAACCAAGGAGGAGGGGGTGTTGGATTATTTGTACATAATTCGCTGAAGTTTAAATACAGTATAAGTATAAGTAGTATAAGTTTATCATGATCACAAGCATATAATTATTAGCTGCATATATAGGAAGCCAGGTTCTAAAGTAGAGACATTTAGAGACTGGGTTGAGGAAACATTTGCACAAATGAGTCACTGGAGATTTTAATATTGATCTAATAAATTCAGAGAATCATAAATCAACAGAAGACTTTATCAACACAATGTACAGTATGAGTCTGCATCCACGCATAAACAGACCCACTAGAATCACTTCTCATAGTGCATCACTAATAGACAATATATTCGCTAACAATTTTGTTAATGATTCTGAAAGTGGAATACTTGTCTGTGACATCACAGATCACCTACATGTGTTCACAGTTTTAAATGATTGTCACAATAAAACGAAAGTAGACACAAAGTCTGAGTATAGGAGAGTCAAATCAGCAGAAGCATTAATTTCTTTCAAAAAGGACCTGCTTAATCAAAATTGGGAAAATGTATACTGTAGTTCTGACACCAATATTGCCTACAATAAATTCTTAGATATTTTTTTGTCAGCATTTAATAAAAATTGACCTATACAGAGATACAAAAGAAGAAGGAAAGGAAATGACTGTCCATGGATAACTAAGGGTCTTGCTAAAGCATGCAAAAAAAGAACAGACTATATAAGCAGTTCCTGGAAAAAAGAACAGAAGAAGCAGATAAAACATATAAAACGTATAAAAACAAACTGACAAGTATTATAAAGAATGCAGAAAAAGATTATTATAGAGATTCATTAGAAAAGAATAAACTATATTCCAAGGGAACATGGAAAATTCTAAATGATATTATTAAAAAGGGTTCAACACGAAGAAAGAACTATCCAAATTACTTCCTTGACAAGGGTAGAGAGGAATATAATCAAGAGGTAATAGCCAGTAGATTCAATGAGTATTTTGTTAATATTGGGCCGGAGCTTGCAAGTAAAGTTCCTGATACTGGAACGTTAGGAAATGACGTAAATCATTTCATGAAGACAAATCCACATTCAATATTTCTAAGTGCTGTTGATGAAGCTGAGGTTGTGAATTTAGTTAGGGAATGTAATAATAAGAAGTCAGCAGACTGTGATGGAGTGGATATAGTGGTGGTGAAAAAAGTTATTCTTGGTTCAACAGTAACAAATTATCTCTAAATTTAAGTAAAACAAAACTAATGTTCTTCGGAAATAGAAAAATAAATTCTGATATAAATGTTGTGTTAGATGGCACAAATATTGAGAGGGTTAGTGAAACTAAATTCTTAGGGGTGATAATAGATGAGAAACGTACCTGGAAAGCACACATTAAATACGTGTATGCCAAACTAGCCAGAAGTATTGGAGTTTTGGCCAAAGCTAGACAGAAACTCTTTATTTATTATATTGTACATTAGTGTTACCGTATTTGAGCTATTGTGCTGAGGTTTGGGGAAACGATTACAAAACTGCTATATACCCATTAATTTGTCTACAGAAAAGAGCTATCAGGATCATTCACAAAGTGGGTTTCAGGGAGCACACAAATTATTTATTTAAACAGGCAAAAATACTAAAATTCAATGATCTAGTTGATTATCTAACAGTATTAATAATGTACAAAGCAAATTATAATAAATTACCTAATCAAATTAAAAAAATGTTTGTATCCAGAGATGGTGTCTATAACTTAAAAGGTAAATTCAAATTCAAGCCTGCGAGAGCACTTACAACTAGAAAGAGTTTTTGTGTCTCTATCTTTGGGGTGAGGCTCTGGAACGCCATGAGTGAGGAGCTGAAGGGATGTCCAGACATGAGAACATAAAATACAAAGAAACCATTTTGGCTCGATATTCTTAGAGAGGGCAATAACTTTACCTAGTGTATATGCTGATTTGTGTAAATGTGTTAATATATGTTTATATGCGTAGACATGTATATGTATGTATGTACATGTGTTTATGTATATGTATGTATGTATGTATGTATGTATCTGTGTATATGTGTATGTATAGTGTATATATGTATATTTTTGATATATATGTATAGATAGAGAGAGAGAGACTAAATGTATCATTATTTATTTTATTATTATTATTATTATTTGTATCTTCTAGCATAGGTTAAGGTGAAGTACGTTTGCTAATTTGCAAAAAGCAGAAAAATCTACTGATGGCTACGAGATATAGCCTACAGGGGTGGGAGTATATAAGTTTTACTTCTTCTCACTCCTTTTTCGAGTTGATACTTAGTTATTTAAAATAAATGTGTATTGTAAATCTCAGTTATGTATATTGAACTCGAAATAAAAACATTTCATTCAAATTTCAGCAGGTGCCAATACAACTCTATCAGAAAGAAACAATATTTGTAGATAGACTTTAAACATAGTGTGAGATTTCATAACACTTTTAAGCAACTTTTGTTAAAGTTAAACTCATCATTCTATCAATGTGCAGAAGCCAGTACTTTTCCCTTGTTTTGTCTATCTGAAGGCCAAGCTACATGGCACCGTGGCAGCTGCTGATTGGAGGTCTCCATGCCTCCGCTCTGTATAATACACTTGCATTCTGTTGTTCGTGTGCTTTGTTCATGCTGTCTCTACCATCGACAATAAAACATGTCTTCTGTCTGAATTAAAGACACGATCCCAGACTATGTCATCTTCTTCAATAGTTACCAGGAAAGATTTTTCAGCTTCCCTCCACCACAGTTTTTAACTATAAGCTCTTTTTAATGTTGTCGCATGAACCGTACCAATTTTAGTCTAAACCGTAATTTTCGGAGGGGGAAAAAACATTTTTTGGGTTTATATTTGGAATTGACATTTATTGAAGTACAAAGTTTGAGTTGGTATTGAATAGGAAAACGTTGTCTTGGTGCATCACCAAGCGTTTGTTTCTCTGTCGTTGTATATGCGAGTGCTTTTTGATCTATCTTTCCCATCAGTGCTCTATCCATGTGTCTGTGTGATTTGCATTCGCAGATTGACAAAAAGGCAATGCACAAAGCTGGCATGGTCCAGCGTGTTACAAATGAGGTGGAGATTCAATGTCGTCTGAAGCATCCCTCAGTACTGGAGGTAAGGGCCCTTCCCTGGATGATTCACGTCAACCAAAACACATACAAAATATATTCAAACCATTTCTGTTTTTCTCTTGTGAAGCTGTACAACTACTTTGAAGACAGTAACTATGTGTACTTGGTGTTGGAGATGTGTCATAACGGGGAGATGAGTCGCTATCTCAAAGACCGAAAAATGCCCTTTTCAGAAGATGAAGGTAATTAAGATTAAGAGATCCTTTATTTGTCCCACAGTGGGGAAATTTCAGTGTTGCATCACCAGTTACAGAACAGTAGGCACAGCATGAGATGAGTCAACAATAACTCTATACTAAAGTAAAGAAGCCGGTATAACATTTCTGACTGTGGCATAACTATTCTAGTGCAGAAATATATATAGTTGTATGTATACATCTGTACATGGTATGGGATGAAGTAAAGTGGGTACATGTGGCTCTATGTTGCACAGTCAGACACTGTTCAAAGTATTATATGTACGTGACGTGTATTATCTGTGTAGTCAAAGTACTTATATAGATTCATCTTTTTTTCCAGCGAGACACTTCATGAATCAGATTGTCCGAGGAATGCTTTATCTACACACGCACGGCATTCTCCACCGGGACCTCACCCTGTCCAACCTCCTCCTGACCACTAACATGAACATTAAGATTGCAGACTTCGGACTGGCCACGCAGCTCAAAATGCCCAACGAGAAGCACTTCACCATGTGCGGAACGCCCAACTATATCTCTCCGGAGGTGGCCACCCACAGCGCCCACGGCTTGGAGTCCGACGTCTGGTCCCTGGGCTGCATGTTCTACGCCTTCCTGATGGGCCGCCCTCCCTTCGACACCGACACTGTCAAACACACGCTCTCTAAGGTGGTTCTGGGGGACTACGAGATGCCCACACACGTGTCGATGGAGGCTCAGGACTTGATCCATCAGCTGCTGCAGAGGGACCCTTCTCTGCGGCCGAGTCTGTCTGCGTTGTTAGACCACCCTTTCATGACCCGCAGCCTCCTCTCCCGGACTAAAGAACTGAGCCTGGATGAGGACGGGTCCCTGGACAGCGGCATAGCAACAATCTCCACCGCGTACACGTCCTCCAACTTTAACAGCAGCAACAGCCGTCTGCAGAAGAAAACCAGGCACGTGATCGGCTCGACTCTGCCCAACCGCATGGCCCCGGTCCTCCCGCGGCAGTTTGTTAGCGCAGAACCGTGGCAACAGCACAATCCAGAGCGGTTTGAGAGAGAGGGCCGGAGCAGAGGGCAGCACATGGGGGACATGGCGCATCACTCCCGCAGGTCCCACTCCTCAGATCGATCTGCGTCTTCGGCCCTCTCACAGAGCTCCAGCCGTGAGGATTTCGGTCGCTGTCACTCTGAGGAGCACTTAAACAGCTGTGGGAGGCCCATGTTTCATCCTTATCCAGAAGAGGACCGGCGACTCCCCTCTCCCCCCGTCAAACAGTCAGTGGGGTAAACCAGTCCTCCTCTGCTACTTTTGTTGTCTTAAATGCTATGAGTTTTAACAGTTTTTCTCATTTATTTAGCAGTGCTCCATACTCGCGACCCACATGTGCGGCTGATCCAAGTCTCCCGTTTCAGGACTCAAACTGGCTCAGCAAAGATGGTAAAATATTTAATCTTTGTATGTTTAACTACGGTAAATCCTACCGGGCAAGTGCAATGTCTTCAGGGTAGCCCCCAGAACTTTGTAAATCATTAAAAAGGTATAACAGTTGTGTGAGCCAAGTTCAAGGCATTTCAAGCTTGACAAGGAATTACATTTGAGAATTTGTGGCATTAGCCAACTGAAATAATTAATGTTTTCTGCCATTCGCCTATTTTAGTTCGATCAAGTTTGTGTGACACTAGTAAATCTCTCTTCACAGACAAACTCTGCTTTGCCTGGTGTAGCATAGATTCCTCTCTTTATTATGTAAAACATATCTGTGTTAAAAAGATAAGAATTGTGTAATATGTCAGATGAATGAGTAACGTAGTGCCGGCCTGCTCGCCTATGTTGGCATTGTATTTTCTCTAAACAGCATTTAAAAAAATATTGTTTAGATGTAACTTGATGAAGCCTGGAGCTGCTCTACATTACATTTAAGTCTGCCAAATTGTTACCCCCTCACCCAATAGACATGCTGATGACAACCACTAGAGGGCAGTGCTAAACAAAAAATCAAGTACAAAGTAAAAGATGTTGGCTATATTTCTACTGTGTATTATGGGGACGTTGAAGTTGTTGTGAAAGTATCTCTGTAGCTTGAAACATTTATTTCTTTGTTCTGTCCAGGTTCTTGTCTGAGGACCACAGACTCCAGCGCACACAGCACTAGTGGCAGCTTTTACAGCGGGAGGGGCCCGTTTGGCGTTCACGGCTCTGGGACTGATGCTCCGGGCAGAGCAGGACACCACACTCCTCCTTTTTCACAGCTTCAAAACGCCGACGTTTACAGGGAGATCGACCCAGAGCTCCAGCCACAGCACGGCCGCAACTCCAAGCCCCACACGCTGAAGCCGGCTCTGGACAAGGACAAGAAAACACTCCGCAGCATCGTACCACCGCTGTCCACCACCAGACTGAAGCCCATCAGGCAAAAGACCAAGAATGCAGTTGTGAGTGACGCCTCTGAACTCCTGTGCTATAAAACTCATCATAATAAACTCATGGTTGTCGTGTGCTGCAGGTGAGCATTCTGGACACTGGGGAAGTTTGTATGGAACTGTTGAAACATGTGAGTGGTCAGGAGCGGGTGAAGGAGGTGCTGCAAATCTCCAGCGATGGATCAATGGTGAGTCGGCTGTAACATTGCTATGATTATTTGACTTTTCAATGGATGTGGCATTAAAGTCCCCTTAAATTTACTTTGAAAGGTAACGATTTATCAACCTAATGATGGCAAGGGCTTCCCTGTTCTCGACCACCCTCCCGCTCCCCCAGAAAACATTCTGATCTGCAGCTATGACGACCTTCCAGGTATACGAGCACCTCCACTCACGCCACAACAAATAGATGGCTATAATCTAGATGCTATTTTCTAGATGTTTCACCAGCTCTTGTTTTTCTGGCACAGAAAAATACTGGAAGAAATACCAGTACGCATCAAAGTTTGTCCAGTTGGTGAAATCCAAGACTCCAAAGGTCACACTTTACACCAAGAACGCTAAAGTGATGCTGATGGAGAACTCTCCTAACGCAGATCTGGAGGTCTGCTTTTATGATGGTGAGAGGAACTACACACACTTATGTTTTCATTTTCTGGCGTTTGTGTTTGTGCGTTTATTTATGTCTTTATTTCTGTCTATTTTCCTTTTATCAATGTGTATTTGTTTGTGTTTAGGTGTGTTTATTTGTGTGTGTGTGTGTGTTTTTTTATTTAAATAGATAGATAGCTTTATTACAGACTCGTAGTCTGGAACAAAAATAGACAAGACACAACACACTAGAAACAGAAAACATAACAATACAAGTCCCCAATTCTCTTTAGAGGAGGCAAACAGACCAGTGTTTTCACAGTGCAGAGCGAAAACAAACATTGCTACGCTCTGCTCAACAACAATAAAATCATCATATTTGCATTAGTGTTCAGGTGACACATAAACCTGTACATTAGGTTCCTCAAGTTGGCCTGCAGTGTGTTCACTTGAAACAACACAAATAGTTCAGAGGCGCTGCTCCATCTGGGCCTTTTCAGTACCAGTCTTAAGGCATCGTTGTAGGCCACTTTCAGTTTCTGTAGACTGGATTTTGTATATATTTATGTGTTGTGTGTGTATTTATGTCCATCCATCCATCTTCTTTTCCTTAATCCATTTCTGGGTCGAGGGGGTGGCAGTCAAAGATGCACCCAGTACATAGAGCACCAGCCCCTCACTGATCCTCCTGCAGGTGGTGAGTCCACAGGAGCTGAGGTCTTTCAGTGGGGGCTTCAGGCAAAGTGGGGTTAAGTGTCTTGCCCAAGTACATAACAACAGCAGACATCGGCGAGAGTCGTGAAGTAGGTCTTGTGGTGGGCTCGAACACACAACTTTCAATGCACTACCAACTGAGCCGCTGTCACCCACTGTATTTATGTATGTTTATTTGTGTGTGTTTATTTATAATCGTGTGTTAATCGAAGTGTCTTATGTGTGTGGTTCAGGAGCAAAAACGCACAAGTCGTCGGATCTGCTGCAGGTGGTGGAGAGCGGGGGGAAGTCGTACACAGTGAGGGGGGAGGTGGGGCGGGGGCTGGGCGGGCTGAGCGCAGACAGCCGCAGGTACGTGGAGTTGTCGGACCAGGGCCACAGCATGTGCCTGTCTCTGGAGGCGGCCATCACTGCAGAGGAGCAGAGGAGCACACACAAGGTCCCCTTCTTCCCCATCACCATTGGGAGGTACGAGAAATATGTCACTGTCACTTTACTTTACTCAGCTGTGCAATAGTGATTCTTTAATAATGTCAGAATGTACCATATAGAACCACATGTGTTCCTCTCACTTTACTGAGTCACTTTGTCCCATACCCTCATGCAGCTAACATGTACAGATGTGAACACACAACTACTTGCACTAGAATATACTGCATTTTATACTTGCTCGTTATTATGCTAATGTCAGAGGTTTTTGTATTCAAGTCTTGCTTCTTCATTATACTAAAGTTGGAGATTTTAGACTTATTTCCTTACAATGTAAAATATTTCTTCTTTTTATGCTAAAGTTAGATGTTTTGTATTTTTTTTATTTCAACAGTTAACATTAATTTATCTTGTGCTGTGTGTTCCTCATTCCTCCTGTCTGTACACTTTTGATGCAACACTGAAATTTCCCCACTGTGGGACGAAAAGATTGTATTAATCTTAAAAACTGCTCCTAAATCATGGTGAGTGATGATTCTGTGTCACCGTAACAGTACAATGTTTATTCACAGACGACCAGCGAACCCCGAGTCTCAGAAGTCCCCAGCACTTCCGTCTCACCCGGCCCCTGAGGCAGCCTCCCCTCCACAGGCGCCGCAGATAAATCCTTCCGTAAGTTGAATGTGTTTAACCCGTTTGTCGAACTAAAAGCGAAAGGGAAGTTCCTGCAGATATGATACGTATTTGTCCTCGTAGATGATCTCTTATGACGGCTCTGATTTCACCACCGCCAGTGTAAACAAGAAACATTCTCCACCTCGACAGAACGCTGGGAAAGTGCTCAAGTCCATATTTGTGCCAAACGTCGGCTGGGCCTCACAAGTATGTCCTGGGGTGATAGTGCTTTAGTGATTTTGAAAGTGATGGGTGCATATATGGCTGATAATGACTGTCCTATTGTCTTCTCAGTTGACCAGTGGAGAGGTGTGGGTGCAGTTTAACGACGGCTCGCAGCTCGTGGTGCAGGCGGGAGTGTCCTGCATCAGCTACACGTCTCCAGAAGGAAGAGTCACCAAGTAAGTGTCAGCCCTCAGTCACTCCTTTCAGATAATCACTTACATGGATAATACAAAAAACAAATACACACCTTATACTCTCCTACATGTGATTCATATTGTTAAACCCTTAATTGCCATATTTAGACACACCTCCATGTTCCCCGTCTGTCTTGTCGGCACTTTCTGCATTTTATTACTGTCATATGTCTGTCTCTTTTTTGTATTGCTAAATAAAATGTGAAAAAAGAAACATTTAGGTAAAAAGAAAAATCACTGTTACAGACCCCCAATATCATAAACGTGTCCTATTTGTGTGTAAATGAGTAAAAGTTGGCAAGATATGGTACATAGATAAATTCAAACACCAAACATTTGCGTCATTTCACACAGAGAAGGGGATGATACTCTATTTGCAAAAAATATATACTTTAATACATAAGTTTGTGTAAGCTCTCAGTCGTACAGGGATTAGTCAAAGCAAAGGAAGGTTTCTCACCCATCATCTGTACTTCTTAGCAAGTTTTCCCGACGTTTCGTCCTCAACCTGGGGACTTCTTCAGGGAATGAATTCTCGGACCGCGCGTTGGAGATTTACACCCTAACTCCTTAGGTCTGTGACATGCTAAGGAGTTAGGGTCGTTAGCCTCAGCAGGGTCGTTAGACCTGCTCCCTTCTACATCAAGCAGACCTGAGATTGTTTACGAGTTAGTATCAGGATTAGGGTGTGGCTAACCACACCCATAGGTTATAAATCTCCAACGCGCGGTCCGAGAATTCATTCCCTGAAGAAGTCCCCAGGTTGAGGACGAAACGTCGGGAAAACTTGCTAAGAAGTACAGATGATGGGTGAGAAACCTTCCTTTACTTTAATACATGTTTATCCCCTTTAAAAAGTAAAATATGTCTAGTTGGAAACACTTTAACAATTCTAGAAATCAAAAGAATAATGGTTCTATTATCTGTTATAGCAGGCTGAAAGTATGTCGTAACACCAGATTATGTTAAACTATAAAACCCTTTGACACTTGACAGCTCACATTCAAAATTAAGTAATGGTGAAACCTAAAATGTGCCGAGGATTGAGTAACTCACCGTGTAATGTGTGCAGCGCTAATTACGTTTTTTTTTTTTTTTCAAAAGGTACAGAGAAAACGAGAAGTTGCCTGAACATGTAAAAGAGAAGCTCCACTGTCTGTCCACCATCCTGGGACTGCTGGCCAACCCCACCCCCAGCGGGCCGCACCTGCACCCGCTCTGACAGGCCGCCGTAGCACTAGGACTTTGTAAATAAATATCCATGTTGTTTTTTACATGTACAGAAGAGTAAAATTATGAGTATATTGTTGTAAAATATCGTTGTATAGATGCCCCACTGGGATGTTTGTATGTGCCGTTTGTCTCCTTCTTTCATGAACTTATTTCTTCACTGTGTTGAAGGAATAAATACCTCTTGTGAATAGAAAACGCTAGTGTGTGCAGTCGTATGTACCAACTAACCTTATAAATATTAAAAGTTTAGTGTCAAGTTTAATGGATATGAAACATTATGTAAAAAGTCAGTTACAAGTGCTTTTAAATTGTGAAGAGAGAGAACCCATGCTCCCCCTCCCAATTGGTTAAAAAATATGAATACATTCTTAGCTAGTTTGACCAATGGCAATCAGAATAGTAAGTAAGTAAGTAAGCTTTATTTATATACCGCCTTTCACAGACCAGAGTCACAAAGCGGTTTACAATTGTTATTTTTGGGCACTTGTCTCGCACTCCACACAGAGATGGGAGCGGGGTCGCCGAACAGGAGGCGCATGCCAGACCTATTGTGCATGTTTTTAGTGGTAGGGAAAACCGGAGTACCCGGAGGAAACCTACGCAGACACGGGGAGAACATGCAAACTCCACTCAGAAAGGCCCTTGTCCGGCCGGGATTCGAACCAAGGACCTTCTTGCTGAGAGGCGAGAGTGCTATCCACTCAGCCACCGTGCCGCCCAGAATCAGTAAAGTAAAGAATTTACATATCAGTCAAAGCGTTTTAAATTGTGGGCATTTGTCTCTGGGAATGGGATAGCCATACCAGAGCAATTGTACATGTTTTTAGTGGTAGGGGAAAACCGGAGGACCTGGAGGAGAACATGCAAACTTCACTCAACATGCTGATGGCTATCCACTCAGCCACCATGCCGCCCTTGTCAAAACTAGGAATTTGCTTTGGCTCAAGGTGCTATCAAGTTGTAAGACAAAGGCATTCATAAAAATACTATTTAAAAGTGCACAAGGAACAAGACATTTAGGAAATCATGTGGTTTTGCCAAGATGAGCCATTTCAAATATACAATTGAAGTTGCAGACACCACCTTAACGAACCAAGATGAGTCAAAGATTTCACACTTTATTTCGATTTTTTCGATTATTTAATTAGAAAATGTCACCAAAATGTTGATTTCTGTTCAATTATAGATCTGATACAAAACAGCATACTGTACGGATGTAAGTATAGGGGTATAGATACAAGTAAACATTCAGGTGGAGACTTCTGCACATGTACAAGCAACAAGAACACAGAGGAGACACATATACGCCTTAGCCTTCCCACAGCCAAGACCAAAAACACCCTTCTCCTCCACGCTTCCCCTGCGCCTGCCCAAACTGCACTTTCTCTACCGTTCTCAAAATAGTGTCCAATTCAAATCATAAGCAGCAGTGATTCCAGTGGTAGAATCTGATATAAAATGGTGAAACATTAGGTCAACTAAGGCTTATGGATATGAACACCATACAATTAGTAAAGCCTATAAACAAATACACATTTTCTGGTTTAAAGTGAATGCAATTTACTTTTCAAACAGCAGAGTGTGAAGCTTATTGAAGACCCGCCCTTCCTCCCCGATTGGTTGAAAAATTGCCTGTAGCCATTTGTTAACCGTTCCCAAACTAAAAATCTCACTGGTTGTACTTCTGCCAATGGGAGGGGCCATTTTAAATATATTATTGTTGTAAAATACTTACTGTACATATATAACTTTCTGGACTATGAATCGCACCAGGTAAATTTGAAGAGAAAGTACAGTATGTCCCCATATAGGATGATAACCAACAGCTGATGGGGCAAAACAGCCGATAGACTACTGTTTTAACGCTCTGCTGACTAGGTGATGACTAAAGCACTCTGGTAAATCCAATCTATTTTGACAATAATAATCCTGTAGCTACAAAAACCTCCCAGCACTTTCTTGTATCGGCTCTGCTGTTCACATAAACACCAGGGAGCAGGAATGTCTGTGGTAGATCCACAGCTGATAGAGCCATGTCCAAATCCTTTCCTGAGCTCCGGGAGATACTCCAGCAAAATTAGAATACACACATTGGCTGCATCGCTGTATAGGCCGCAGGGTTCAAAGAAAGTAGTGGCTTATAGTCCAGCAATTATGGTAACAGTACAGTGTCCCATGATCAGAAATTATTTACAACATTATTTATCTGACATCACCTTTAAATATTACAGGGTTCCTACAGATTTCAATAAAGTCTGATTTCGACTTTATTCATAAAAGACATTTTAAAACTCCCGCGACTGATTCCATAGACCTGACACATTAAACTTTTGATGAGAAAAGTTTATGATCCAGAAAAATGGTCTCTTTAAAAAGGTTTGATTTCCACATTCACGAACGCAATGATTTTTATCCCTCTGCAGGAACCCTGTTTACAGTTCAACAAATCAATCCATGGTGAATTGATTCCGACGTGTGTTTAAAGTAGTAGCAGAAGTGCAGGTTTGGGAGCAGGCACAGAAGACGTTTACAGGCAGTGCTCGTTCTAATTCATACAGTTGAAAATAAAAGATGACAACCATAAGCCTCTGTCCCCAACCCTGCTGAATTTGTGCAACTCATCTCTTTTTAAATCATTAAAAAACTCATAAATCCACTTTGTTCAAAATCTCACACAGTTTACATACGTATATAAAGCAATTCCTCGTAAAATCTCAATAAAATAAAGTTAATCTTATTATTAGATCCGGACAAAATATTAAAAAGGAGTAAAAAAAATCTCACAGTGAACACTCATTCTGCCCCTTGTTATTAATCCACGTGGCCCGGGGGACACCTAAACAGCAGCTACAACCGAAGACACGGAATCACCTGGAAGGAGAACAAACCCGCGATATATACACACACTATACCGTGGTTAACGTGCATACGACAGAATATAAACGCAGGATTTTGGGTTGATTTCTGGTTGAGCGTCACCAGTTTTTTTTTTCCTTTACACACGGTTTGTAATGAAGATTATGGAGGAAGTTTTTGTTTAAAAGAAAGTAGAGCCCATAACTGATGCGTAGAGTAGCAGGAATAGAAGTTAAGATTAATCAAATTTGGCATTATAAACAAATACATTTTGTTTTGACACAATGATTTACTCCACTAAAATCAGCGTATATTCTTGTATTCTTTACAAGCAGGAAGTGAACTGATGCAGATAGAAAGATGGCCAAACTGGAATGAAATTTGACAAATATTTAGCATAATCATAATCCTGTTTCGTGGAAAGTCAGTGTTAGCCTGTCATAAGCACTTTAAGCACTTTAAGCACAATCGTTACCCAGTACGTTTGGGTATTTAAACATCTCAAGAATCAAGTGGCATTTATGATGTCCTCACAAAGTAAATCAACATCAGTCAAAAGTGAATATATCAGAGAGCGTTTGCCTGGAGTGCTTTGCTCCGACAGACACAGAACTGTTAGTAGGTCATTGGATTCAACTAGTGGAATATGAGAAAGAAATCATGGAATTCTCTGGAAGCATAGGCAAACAAAAACGGAATGTTGTCCTCAGTAGACTGCTTAACACAAACGTCTATACTTGAACCCGGTCCCTGCATGAACCAGAGGAGCGGACAGCAGACACCGCGCGTCTCACTAGGTCTTGGTCAAATGGGATGGACTCGTGAAAGCGGCGTGTCTGGCTCGTCTGGTTCCGCAGCGGGACATGTTCAAATGCCCGCGAGGCTGTAGGTGGGATCAGCTCAGGTCACATCACTCCTACATTAGCCTTTGGTAACCTAAGCATCTGTCTTTGCCAAACTCCCACCTCAGAAAAGTGAAATTATCAGGCAAATGTTCACATTACAGTACTTTAAATCTCATTCAACAAATCAAACATACAAAAAGGCAGAGAGAAAATCTTACACCAAATCATTGTCTATTCAACAACTAGAGGAAAAGGTCAGGGATCAGATCTAGGATCATCATAATTGTTATGATTAGAACAGGAGGCGTTACCAGCTTTGTTCAGGAGCAGTCATTGGGACGAGGCCTTGGTGGCAATAGTGGACACACAGTGCTGTTGGAAGTTGTTACACCCCAGTCTCTGCAAAGAACCCTTACGACCACTATCTCCGTCCACAATCCAGGGGCCACTGGCTTCTTTGCCCAGGAGGCTACAGCAGCCCTGGGCGGGGGGGCTGCTGCTCACCGGCACAGCAGCTGCCTCTGGACTCTGACTCTGGAGCACGCTGCTGATGTGGTTGAGCAGGTCATTGAAGAATTCTGGCACACCCTCATAACCTGCACACGACATGTAATCCACATGTATTAGCCATGAGTGGACTGTGTGGTGTGTAAACAGGTCTGACCAGTCCTCACCGGGGAAAGCGTTGATATCGATGACTGCGTGCTGGCCCGTCTGGTTGTTGATAATGACGTCGATACCAAACAGAGACACTCCCAGAGCCTGGCGCAGCGAGCGGCACAGTTCCCGGATCACCTCAGTGTTCGGGGGCTGGGACACGCCCTCTACATTGTCCCTCTAAACACATAATCACCCGGGTAAACATGTTTAACAATACACACTCTTCAGCAGGTAATGACAGAGGCTACGCACCGAGGTCAAGTCCGAGGAGGACTCTGGTTTGGAAACATTGTGGCTATTGAAGAAAATGGCTTTTCGGTCTGAAAAAAATACAAAATTAAAGAGTTCAATACATTTGTGTCAATATGTTGTACAGGTTTATTGATATTGCAGACAGACTCATGGCCAATAGGTGGCAGCAAAGCTCAAATTATTGTATTGTTTTTATCAAAGGAAAAGGCTTTAATGTGGATGAGATACAGTTGGTCTGACATGTTTTTCTTCAGAAGACATAGTGACCAGTGTTTTATTGTGGTGTCACGTTCCAAAAGGATTTCTTAGAAGTCAAGATTAATACAAAGCACAATGGTTTATTGACATCATTCCTCTTATTCCAGTGGTTCTTCGCCTAATAACACATTAGTAGTTTAAGAATGTTAAGAATAATGTAAGGTCATGCGTGCCTGTCGGTACAGGCTCAGGTCCACTGTCCTGCAGTGGACCTGAGCCTGTGCTTTATGTGTTTGACAAGGGAACAGCTTCTGCTGCTGCACTCAGCATTCCACATACTTTATACAAAACAGACTGGAGCTCAGATCAACAGGCAACTGATTTCATTTGCATCAGAACCTACGGCTTCACATGCAAAAGCTGGGGAAGACTGGCTTTAGAGAATAAACACCATCTTTGCTGTTCACAAGGACAGTTTAATCTGTCACTGTGTTGGACCATGTGTGCCACTAAGGAAATCCTTTTGTGCTGCGGCCTTCCATAAAAGGACATATGGATCTGATCGGGGAAATATGAAGCTATTTATGGGGACCTTTGGAGTCTTTATATTTGGTCTTAGTTGTGCTCACCAGCAGGTCCAGAGGGGAAGTTCTTTAGGGAGGGTCTCTCCACCACAGTGTGAGAGTCTCCCACCACAAAGACTTTGTATAGCACCGCATTGTGGTTGATGAAGCTCTGGATGACACAGGGCGGCTTCACGTCCTTCAGGTCCTCCTCATTGAAGATAATAGCCATCTGTGAAGAGGACACGCTCAATGATCATCAGGACATGTCAATATTCACATAAGTCTCAGTCTCTAACAGACACTATGCTCAAAGATGACTAAACAGTTTTAATCGATGACAGGAACAATGATTGCCAGCGTCTTGTGACACATGAACAAAGCAGGTGGTGACCTTTGAGCCTTACCTCATGGGAGTTGGTACCGTGAGCAACCCGAGTCTTACAAACTGAAGAAACACAAAGAATGCGACTTATTGAACAGATATTAGATTTCCGCAGACATGACAGAGCAGAATGTTCTGGAATAAGTGAGACTTACTGAAAGGGAATGTGAGGCCCCGCTCCTGGATCTGCCGGAGCACATCTGCACTGCACTCTCCGTTCAGGACCATGAAGAGCGGAGAGCAGATCCTGTCATCTGCCACACACAGGGACAGGTTCAGTACTATTATTAACACACAAGTCCATCAGACTCAGATGAGTGTTCAGCAGAGTCCTGACCCCAGAGGGAAAAAGAGCATTGTCCATGTTATAGATGTTGAGAGAGAAGATAGTGAACAAAAAAGAAAATAGGCAACAATTTTACAATAACTAGACATGAATGAATGCATTACTCATCCTTATAATATTAAGGATCCAGATCATGGTGACTCAAATACTCATTGTGATGTAGTGCCAATGATTCAGGACATGAGTTCATGGGGAAAGACTAATTATTATAAAGCATTACCAACTTCTCTATCTCTGTGTAGAATGTTCCATTTGTCAATTCACCATGTAACCAGTGCGCTGCCTAAATTACATCTTCACAACAAGCAGACAAAATGGATGCTTGGTTTCTTTGTGACAATACCAGATATTCAGGTTCTAAGGAACGACGACTCTCAACCATAAAGCAGTAAAAGCTCTGATTGCAGTGTTACGTAAGAGTCTGCAGCTGGAGGACTGTGGCCCGGTCCCTCTGCCCATCGCTCACTGGCTCCAACCAGATTTGTCATACTTATGTTATTCTAACAGGACAAGAATAGCACATAATGTCTTTCAGGAAACAATCTACTCCAGGGAACATGTCTGTATTGCGTCACAGAGAAGACCAAATCCTTGTCAGAGGAGAAAAGTCTATGTTCAACATGAGTCTGCAGAGACAGTACGCTGCGCTGTTTTAGTCCCTTTGAGGAACTACATCTAAACACTGAATTCTACACAGACCTGAAGGAGCCAGACTTTATGGGACGATGCAGGAATTCCTTTAAAAAGATCATTATCCACTTCTCCTGGATGAATGTGCCTCGGAGCCCACTGGCCTGAAGTCCCCTGAAGTGTTGGAACACCTACGTTCAGATCAGATCTGGCTCACCTCTCCGCGACTCACTGCTTACATTAAACTCTAAGTGCTGCACTTTTTCTGTTTGACAATGTGTCCAAGAAAACCCCAAGCAGCTGCAAAAAAAAGTATTTTGTGCTTTTCTGACGATTACTCAGAAACATTCACTAAAAGGAAACAGAGGTAGATTCAGAGCGGACCACAGCTCAGAGAATGTACCTCCATTAAAAAAGAGGAGAATGTACTCAGAGTCAGAGGCCTTCAAAGCCACGACGACATTACGGCAGCTTTTACGCGGTCACACAAAACTCAAGTACAGCCGAGCCTCTAATGGCGTCGTCATAGCAACCAAACGCTCAGCTGATAAGGAGGAGGAAGCAAATGTGCGAGTGAACGTCATGGATAAATATAGAGTCTGCCGTGTTTGTCTACGTTTTCTACAAACACTGACCGTTCTTACATTTTGCTATTGTGCATGAGATCGACTTGAAAATGAAAATAGCTCACCACTCTGCAACAGTGCAATTACAAAGATTTCAATTCTCTTCTATACGTCATACACAGAAAGATGGTTTGGTTATAAGTTGTGCTTGTACAAGTTGTCCGGCCATTGTTATGGTCATATTTTGCCAACTTCTCGTTAGTGGTTGTGATAAGTTGTACATTATATCCTCATTGAGTCACTCTGGGGGGATTTCAAGTGTGCAGTTAATGCAAGGTGACCCAGGAATTTACAGGGAGGGGAGGCTTTAGTGCAGCTTTACCATTAGAGAGACTAGACCACTAAAGATTAGGGCTGGGAACTTTTTTCTCTCTGCCAATATAGACACGTGAAGCGCAGGAACTGCAATCGGTACATAACAATCCACACATTAGTTTGGAGAAAATTCGATAATAAGCAATCATCATTCAGCCAACTTCAGCAATCTTATACTCATAACATAACTCATGTGAAGTGGTTTTATAACCCATAAATCAGGTTGTAAGACATTAGTTTTACTCTTTTGAAGTTTATTAAATTAATACATTTTAAGATGCATAACTAATTCACTATCCATCAAAGAACTTTTTTCCTTTAATATAAAACAAATATGAGGTTCTACTGTGAAAAAGAAATTAGCTTTTAAATTGGTAGTCAGCAGAGAAAAATCCCTAATAATCAGTGTCAGTTTAAAATAATTCCCAATTGGTTGTTCCTTATTGTTGATGTAAAGATGCATTAAAATAAAATAAAAAACATTGAATTCAAGACACCAAACTCGCCTCTAAACAGACTCTAAACTGTCATACAGGTGAGAGTCGGAAAATTAAATATTCATTCCTTCAACTTAAAATGTGAAAAAAAAAAAAAAAAATCTGAAATAGACTTTTTACATGCAGTGACAAAAATCATGCCTTTGTTATAACTGTAATGATTATGCTTTAAAGTCCATTTTCAACATAGAAATATCAACAACGAAAACAAATACACTTTATACCAGGGGTGCCCAAAGTGGGGCCCGCGGGCCAAAGTTGGCCCGCCAGACCATTTCAGTTGGCCCGCCAGACCATTTCAGTTGGCCCGCCAAACATTGCCCAAGTTTCTATCTGCGTCCCTCAGCCTCCCTAAACAAACAGTGACATGTCTGAGGTCGCGCGGGCGCATAGTCGGCCTCTGAATACCGACTGTCCAGTACTTAACTCTTGTATCGAGAAACACTCCTCACTCATGGTTCACATCAACTTGCACTAAAATGTTTTTTAAAATCAAACACATCTTTCAAAACAATTGGGTGCAAGGCACCTTTATGTTCTTTTTTTTCAGCCTACTATTATTATTTTTTGGAGCTATTTAATGTTTTATTTAAATTGAGAGGATTGTGCTGCCGAACTGCCACTCCCCCTCCTCACCGGAGGGAAATGGTGAGTGGAACTATTCACCTGCGCAATCCGCACCCACCCGGTGTGTTAAAAAGGACGGACACAAACACTTCAGAGTGAGTTCAAGCAGGACAAGCAGGGATCGCAGCGCACGATTCACGCAAGTAGAAGCAACAAATACTGTGCAAAACAAACCCTTCTACAACCCCATGAAAGAAGCCGGTAAGCGCCGTCCTCACTCGCGATCATTGAATGTCAGAACTTACGCGGAGTTTTATGATGCGTTCAAGAGCCCTTTGGAGGAGCGGAAACTCGGACTCTTTAACAGTTACTTTGTTTTGATTGTTTATAAATGTTGTACTGTGTTTAGGCAAAACAAAACAAAACTCCAGGAACAAATCATGGTTAACTAGTCTGATTTTGTTAGTTTAATATTCAGTTACAGTTACTATTTACAATATACAAGTGCACATGGTGCACACAAAATGTATGTTTCTGTTCTCTTTTTGAGGTTTTTTATATGATTTTAATCTTTAAATAAGCCATGACAGAAAATCTCCCTCCTCTGGACCCTGATTACCCGGCCGGAATCTTTCCGTACTGTAGTCTCCTCAAACCTGCATATTTCCTTGGAGCCTCCACTTCACTAAGACTGTGTTGATTTCATTCATTCAGCTGTGATTTTCACTGATAGACAATAATTAATGCATTTAAAAGAACTTGATCAAATCTACATTTATTTGTGTTTCATGCATAATATTGGTGTATTTGGCCCGCGGCCCACTGGCAAATTTTTACTTTGGCCCTTGGAAGCAAAAGGTTTGGGCACCCCTGCTTTATACTGTATTACTGTCTATGATTTGCTTTTTATTTATTTATTTTTTGATACAAGGGAAAGCTAGTGGGGGAAAAGGATTAAAAAAAGGATTTTTTTTTTATTACTAATGAAAACGACACCAAGAAGTAACAAAAACAAAGGCTTGATATATCTCCATTTGATTGTATGAGCCGTGTGAGTGTCAGTTTCCCATTGTGCCGTGAACAAATTTGGAATATTTTTGAGTTTCACCAGTACATTTTTCTTCATGCACATTCACCTTGCATACTGTTTTCTATCCGGTGCACCAGCTGGTAGGACTTGCAGCGGTCCAGCAGGGTCCGGATGGCCGGCAGCGGGTCCAGGACAATGGTCTTGGGGTGTGCATCGATGTAGTCCTACACAAACGGAGCAAACATCACAGAACCGAAGTGCGAGTTGTTACATCATCAATCTGAGCCAGAGTGGAGCTGACTCTTACATAAGGCCGTCTCCACATCCTCAGCTGACTCATTCCACACACACCTGTTCATGACTGCAGCAGCCTCCGGGCCAAAGCAGAACTGCCCTGACTAACATGTCCTTTTGTGGCTTCCGACTTTATAAATAGACGCATTCAATCAGGGCATAAACAAATGTCTGAGCCCTGACATGTATAGGATTTACTTCGGATCTATCAAGAATGCTGCTGTGGTTACGCAAGCCAAACGTGACTCTCCTCGGAGCGGGACAGGTCTCTGCTGTCGGGGAGGATCACGGATGGGGAAAGAGCACACAGACTCTGCGTGGGCGAGTGTGATTGAGCTCGGATAAAACAGTTCCACTTATAACAGAATCATAAACTCTGCTGAGAAATACTGGTCTAGTTTATTATGACAGCACTAGTCCACATGAAGGAGATGTCTGCTCCTTAAAAATGTGTTATAATAATCTAATTACTATTTTTATCATTCGCTTTTATTTAAAAATTTAGTTAATGGCTAAATGGTTGTATTATTACAAATACAAGAGTAATGAGTACATACATCTGTGTATGTGTGTGTCCGTTTGTGAGTATACTTAATGTACAGTTGTTTTATCAGCTAGTTTGTCGTATTGTATTTCTTAAGCAAAAATAAGAGCATTAATGCAAAATCCAGACTTAAATTCTCTACTTTATTAGAATATAATGTTTAATATTTGAGAGCACAAGGAGTTTTCTCACTGTCAAACACTGAACATGCACAGCTGGTCTGGGGCAAGACCAACTCAGTATAAAAAGGACAGGATTTAGTTTCTCCATTATGAAAGCAGTTTGTATGTGACACATTAATGACGTCACTGTTCCTCTTTTGAATGGTCACAAGTGATTCATTTGAAACGGGCACAATGTGACCCCAACCCGTGTATCGCTGAGACTGGGATCCCTCTTTCAGCTCTCAACAAAAAGCCACTTCGTCCACAAGGCTTTATTACATCAAAGTTTTCATTTATTTACATCTTATTCTGTTGAAAACCTGCTCAACCGTCATTACAAAACTCAACTCAACAAACATGTGACGCAAACCAAATTAAAAGTGTGACGAAAGAACAAATCCAGGGTTTTTCTAAAGTCAAAATATTTATCCTCTGGTCTCACATTTGGACATGAAGAGAATCCAATCCAATCCAATCCACTTTATTGATATAGCACATTTTATAAAACAAGTTTCCAAAGTACTGCACAGAGATAGCACTTTGGAAACTTTGAAAATTCTTGGATTTAGGTCTCAAATCCAAGAATTTTGAGACCTAAATCCAATTAACAGTCTATGAAAAGACCTGAAAACAACCGTTCACAAGCACTCTCCCATCTCATTTGACAGAGCTTCAGTTGTTTTGTAAAGATGCATGGGCAAAACCTTCAGTCTCTAGATGTGCGAAGCTTGTCATGAGCATGAAGATGAGACATTCCCCAAAAGACCTGCGGCTGTGTCCTCATGTTCAAAGATAGATTGATAACATTCTGTTTAGCTGAGTGTTATGCACAATACTTTCATGCTGCGCTGTTTTAATATATTTTGTATGCGTTTTCTGCATGTTGATGTGTGTTTTAATTCTATTTTTGAATTGCCTTGTACATAAATTGTGCTAAATGAATACATTTGGGGTTTCACATATTTATGCAAGTTGGTCTTTTCAGATTTGCTTTCACAGTTCATAGTTACTTTATTGTAGTCTTTCAGAAAAACTAAACTAAAATTGTAACGATTGTGGTAATTATGAAAAAATGTGCAGAAGTTTAAGTTTTATTGTCTCTGTAAATGACGAATCTAATCGCACTCACAATGTTTATCAAACAAGATGCAAAAAATTGTTTTGTCTTGTTCAGCGCTATCTATACCATAGAAGCACATTTAAGGACATTTATTAACATTTATGAACATTGGTCATCCCGCTCCTTATGGACCAAAGGCTTATAAGCCTTTTATATGATTGCTTTTCTGCTTTTTAAGTCCTCCGAGCTTGTTACTGTTGTGAATTAAACTTTTAATGTTCACTCCTCAAAGAAAGCAATGTATTTTTTTTTCTTAGCACAAATTACACAAATATATATGCTTATTTAAATTATTATAGCCTTTTCCCAGATGCAGTTTGATGGCAAAAGTGCCTAAAACCAAGTGAGATTCCCCAATGAGTAGATTCCAGTAGATTGTGACTCAAAAAGTGACCCACCTGTACCCTCTGCACCAGCAGCATGGCCTGGGAGTCGTTCTGGTCGGCCTCCAATATCAAATCGGTCAGTTTGTGGATGATGACGTCCAGAGGGCCCTGCTCCTCCAGCGGCTGACTCAAATCCAGCTTCAAAACAACAACACGTACAGTTTTATTCATAGTAAGTAAGGAAGAAAAGAAGAGAAGAACATAAACAAGATTAATAGCCTTTGAACAAACTTGTTTTTCCCCAAGACATGAAACTGTGTATAGTGAAACATAGTAAGTAGTGGCTGTTTTCGAGTCCTGCTTCAATGCCAACAGCCCTTTGAGCAAATCACTTTTCTTTATGCATTTCCAGATCAAAGTTTAGCCTGGCAATAACTTCAGTCGTTGTCCAGGTATTTTGACTCGCCGCTTGTTTTGGCATACAGGACTGTGGTTGAATTACAGTTAGCCCGATAGCTGCGCGAGGGCCTGCACTTATACTTGCATTCCACACGTTAATATACAGCCACTAATTCAATAATGAGTTTTCAAAGCAGCAATTGTCAGGAGAATTCCCTATTGAACAGACATAAGGTGTGCCAGCCAGTTCTGTATCTAATCACCGTTTAATGATTTGCTCAAAAGCAGTGACAACCCCAGGATTTATCAAGACTAGATGGAAATTGCTCATAATAATAAAGGAGTGTCAGATGGATTCTTTGCTGATAAGAGCTCTAAAGCAGGAGTGGTAGGTAAAACGCCCAGCCCATAGTACAACACAGAGGAGAGGTTTCTTCAAATATTCGTCTTCAGACCGAGCTTGCATCGACACGCTCCCCTGTGCTGTCCACCCGACTGTATAGACATGTGTTTGCATGTTGTAGATTGTATGCGAGGGCACTCCCAGAGAGTAAAGCATAATTAAGACCAAGAGATCCTTTATCCCAGGATAAAGGATCCACTTGTCCCACAGTGGGGAAATTTCAGTGTCTCGCAAGTATAGCATGAAAAAGAAGCACGTATAAAATCTCTAGCTTTAGCATGATAAAGAAGCAGGTATAAAATATGTAGCTTTACTGCTGACTATTGTACTATTATAATCTATTATTTTGTTGTGTCTATCAGCCGTATGGGCCGATATATTTTGTCTCATCTACTGCACTTTGTGACATCTGAGGTTGTGTTTTCTTTTTATTGTTTTCTATAAAAAATGTATATTATACATTTTGATATTTGAGCAAGTAAATGTATATTTGTGTTTGCCTATCAATAAATATATTAAACAGAAAATATGTAGCTTTAGTATAATAAAGAGGCAAATAAACAATCTCTAGATTTAGCATAATAAGAAAACAATTCTAATATCTCCAACTCTAGCACAATGAAGAAGAAAGTGTACAATCTCTAGCGTTAGCATAATAAGGAAGCTATATAAAATCGATTACTTAAGCATAATAAGGAAGCAAAACTAAAAATCTCGAACTTTAGCATAATGAAGAGGAAGAATTAAGTATAACATCTCTAGCATTAGCATAATAAGGAAGTACATGTAAAATATACAACTTTAGCATAAAGAAGAAGCAAAATTAACAATAATATTTCCATCTTTAGCATAATAAAAAATCAGAATAAAAAGCAAAATATGTAGAATAACAAAAGCAGTGAGCGGCGCTGCTCCTGGAGCTCAGACAGAACTGAGTCTGTGATGTCTTTGCTAAATGCTCTGGAGAGGCCCTGTGGAGTTGTCTGCTGACGGACTGAGCAGAGAGGCCATGTTTGAATATTTTTAACTTTGATGCTGCTCTGCCCTCTCAGGGTCGCTAAGCCCTGGGGAGATGTGGGCTACAGCAAAAGGACAAACAAGCTTTGGGCTTGTCTCATGCACAAAGTTAAGTTTTGCGTTTCTCATGTTTGTCATGAGAGGAACGAATGTAGCGAGACACACAAAATAAGACAATGTTTCTGTTCTGCTTTCCTCTACTGTACAACTACAAAAAATGAGCCAATCGCAGAGGGCTCTCCCACAATGTAATGTGTAACTTGATAGCGCTGTTGAATGTCCATTTGTTCTGATGTTTGTGTTTTAGGGTTAGAATGACTACTTGTCTACTGTGTGGTCCAAACCGGCTAATGCACTTCCCGAGAGGAGCCAGGGACAGGGCCGATAATAACACCAAGCCAACAGTGCACACACAATATAGTATAGTCTTTAAAGGTGATGTCAGAAACTTAAATAAGATTTCATTTTTAAAAGCATGTATATTTCCAAGCAGGGGATACGCAAGCATTTTCAACAATAATATATTTAGTCCCCAACTTTGGCAGAAGTACGATCAGCAAGATTTGCCGGAGGAGAATTGATAAACCAATGGCAAGGGGCCTCAAGGATTTGAATGGATCAGGAGGCTGCGGAGGTGAGCGTGGGCAGGTCTAACCAGGGCAAGTCTTTAAAAAGTTTCTCTTCACAATTTGAAAAGTAACTGATATTTAATTGATAATAAATTACAATAATTTCACTTATATAGCGCTTTATTTCGGAGACTCAAAGACGCTTTACAAGAGGACAGGTTAATAGAAAACAGTTATAGAAGCAGGTGGGTTTTCAGCAGTGATTTGAAGTACGAAATTTAGTTTATTTTCATTTCGTACATGCCAAGTTGCAAAACTTAACAAAAACAAGATACTCAATGACAAAAAAACAAAAAAACCAAAAAAGAGTCAAACTTGCCTACACTAAGCAGATAAACCTGTCTTTCTGTGTCAAACTATATTTACACAAACTTTCACGTCCAACGACCATTATTGAAGAGGAAAATAAGACTCCACAAGTTCACACTATGTGCAAATGGAGATTATTATTATAAGTCTGGGTCCTGAAGGTTGTGTGGTGTTTGCGCTCATGACGGACAAGGTTACTCACTTAGATAAATGTGCTTCTGTCCTGTCCTCGCCCTTTCACTGATACAACCATTTATCTACTGCACTGAAACTAAAAGACAGATATCTGGATTTGTGGGGGTGAGGTCGACATCTTGACTGAAAGAGCCGTTTAAAAAGCAGAGGAAAAAAATATATATACATCGCAAAAACCAAATAACTACTTGGGCTGTAACAATATATTGCATAATGGTGAGCCATATTATACAGTATCGCAATCGACAGCAGTTAACAGCAGTTACAAAGCATTGGGACTTGTATAAATATAAGAAGTATATTCATTTTAATTTACACAAATGTGTCACATAGTTTAATTTAAACTATGTGACACATTATGTGACAACTTGGATGAGACTTTGTTTATGTTTTGCTCACTTGAAAAGCACTTGAGTATATTGTGTTACTTGATATACAATGATAGTCTGATAAGCCAGATCCTCTACTTTGCGCGCAATTACTAGTCCTAATGACTACTTTCCCCCGTGTTACTATTCACGTTCTTCTGAGTCGTCTCCAATCAACAAAGAAACCACTTTTGAAATTGGTTAAATGAAAGCTTTTCTTTTTCCTCTGACAGACACAGCTCCTAACAAAGATGCAGCTGAACAGGGCCGCAGGAGCACCAATATAATTACAGAGCAGAGACTTCTGAAACAGCCATGCCATCAGCACTAAGCTCCAACATGGAGGCTGTCAGACTACAATCTACATAATAACACTCGGCTAACACAGGGATACAGGGACACCAGGCCTGGGCTTCATCTGTGTTGACACAACAGACAATAGGATTGAATATCTCTGTTATAAAAATGCAGGTGTGTGTGTGTGTGTGTGTGTGTGTTTGTGTTCTACCTGCACAACTTCAATTCCTCTTTTCCTGTGAAAAAAATAAAACCAATGGTCAGTACAGCACAGTAACAGTAAGTAAATGACAGAAAATAATAATAATGATTAATATTCTATAATATTCTATAATCAGTATAAAATAATACACCTGGAATGTCGTCAAACTTGAAAGATAATATTGTCAAGTTGAACAGGTAAAAGAATCAAACACAACACTGCTTTTTTTCTAACAAAGATCAGTTGCTTAGAAACGAGCAGAAGCTCAGCAGAATAAAGTGTCACAGATAGGAGCTCATGACGGTAACGACTGTGTTTCAGATGACATCACAACACACTAACCTTAACCCAGTAAAAGGCTGCAGTATCAAAGAATGCAGGGAAAGAGTGAGTGAAATGTTTTATTGGACTTATTTGGTTTGGGTGAACACCTAATTTTATGATTATATCCCTCTCCTTAATTTGTGGAGAACTAGGTTACAACAGAGCACAGAGCTGGCAGGGCAAGTTCCTGGTCACATTTTTGACACACAGAAACAGGCTGATCTTAAAGACAGAAGCTCACAGGTTTGGCTTGTCTGGCTATACGCTCGACTACTCTACACCAAAGTGGGTGGTGCTTTTACTACTGTTAAAGAGGAAACTAAGACAAATCAAGATTTTTTTTTTTTTTTTTTAAATCAAGCAATGAGTAATCAGCTTTGCCATAAAGTTACAAACACATATCCTTGAGACACAGGCTCAAGAGGAAAGAAAAATCCTCGAGGGACTGGTTTGAACCTAACTTTGGACTTATTTTAGCTGTCAATATAGTTTTAGTTAAACTAGAATTGTAGTTATGTTAGACTAACCAGTCATTGAATTACATGAAGGAAAATGATATTAACGGCTATTTAAAAACAAAAACAAAACATTACATTTTCACAGAAAACAGACTGGGGCAGTAGAGTCAGAGGGAAATTGATATGACCAGGGGGCCATAAAGAAACAGGATAGTGGTTTTGCAATAGCCACAGTCACACCTATGTCAACATAAAATGAGACTCTGAACGACATTGGTCTGAAGCAGGACAAAACACTTGTTAATAAAGCAGATGCAGCAGCAGAGCATACCGCCTGCCCTGGCATGAGCATGTGTCCCTGTAGTTAAACTAAGTAAATTACCTGCACATATCCGCGAAACATTGGAAATTGAGTTTCTTGAGTTTCTTCTCACTGAGCCAGTAGCCGACTCGTCGGCCTTTGAGAAAAGTCTGCATCTCCACTTTGTCCTGGTTCCCTCGATACTGCTTAAGATGAAGTGGGGCTCAACCTGCACAGAACAGAGCCCACAGTCAGAACAGCAGCTTTGCCGCCAACAGGAGGAGGCTGTCCGTGTCCAGCAGCAGCTCTGGGCTGGTCCTCAGCTCAGGTGTTTAGTCCTGTGCCACTACTACCACACCGGGTCAGCTCTCCCTCTCCCTCTCCCTCTCCCTCTCCCCAGCATCAGCGGACTACACACGGAGCACTTAGCTAAGAGGCTAACGCTAGCAGACTAGCAGGCACCACAGAGCTGTAGTTCTATGGCAGGCACATACAAACTGCTGTTAGCTCATAGCATGTACTCAGACACTGCACTAGCACGTCCATCACAGCACACATGAGCTGAACATTTAGTCACGTCTGAACAGAAGCAGAATGGACAAATGACGTCTTTAGCCACAGCTACAGTCCAGTCTCCAAACAGCCTCCGTGACAGGCTAACAACAGTGCACTGACCTGCTGTAGCTCTGGACCTCTGGATGTTCACACTAGCTCTGCTTGTTTCCCATCCTCCGTCCATCCACAGGCGGAGAAAAGAGCCAGCCCCAGTCCGGGGCAGGTGACAGATGACAGAGACAGTCCCAGCGCTGTCACTGATGTGTATGTGTGTGTATGTGTGTGTGGTAAAGCCAGGAGCATACGCGCACACGCACACGCCCAGAGGAGGCGTTCACGAACCCTCTCCACAGGCTGCTGCGTCAGGACGGCTTCACTCTCGTCTGCGCACTAGAACTCTGTGGACAGGAAACAACTGGAGCCTAATGCCTGCTGGTAGAATGGGCAATAATGGACAATACTGATAAAAGAGCGATTTTAAACAAACTAACTCGATAGGCTATAGACCACTTTTCCAGCGGTATCTCTAATTTATTCTTCAGGTTTGTTCATATTTACTCTCATGTTATCCCTTTATTTAGAAGCGCTGCTCTCGTCTACACAAGTTGAAAGGAGTTGTCTCAATGAATCTTTTGAGTTTTGGCGACCTCTGCTGGTCATACAGCGCTGTACAGCCTGTATCCTACAGAACAGTCCATGTAAAGAACACAGTCAGAGGAGCGCTTGTCTTATGTACTTCATCCGTTATTACGCTCATACTTTAATAGTTTATGTCAATAACAACAAATAGTGGGAGTATCTCAGTCTTGCAGCGTTCATTACATACAAGAAGGCTAATGAATGAAAGAAGCACTCAAAACAAGATCATCAATAAGGGTCATGGTGAATTCCAGTAATCTCTGTTTTGTCTGAAAAAAAAATAGATTTAAGTGGATGACAATCACTATTTATGTTGTATGTTGATATTGATCTGATTTCAAATATTGGGGACTGCAAATGGAAAAACACCTGTCTGACAGCTGGTGCGAACATTTCTGTCGTCGAGCTTAATGTTGCTGTGCATGGTTCCTCTCAAATAAAGATTGACATTTTCTGTGATTGGTCGGGCAAAAGTGATGGCAATTTCATGAACCTGGCCAAAGGCCCAGAGGTGACTTCACAGAAGTAGATTTTGACTGAGCTTTATAACTCTGCACAATGAAAACGTTAAATATTGAATACAGAAATATAAGTGAACCAAGGTCCCCTGATGGTAAAGTGAGAGAGAGCATATGGTCAAGTTAAACATACTTAGTCTATTCAATAGTTTATATTAGAATATGCAATATTTCCCTATTGATAAACATACACATTAGTTTTACACACGTCACTCACCTTTGGAGGATGCGCTTCTGATCCAAGAAAAATGAAAAATGTTCTGCTGTCTCCATCCCACAACACACTTTTCATCTCTTTCCACTGGTTTGGCCTTTCTGATTCTTGTATTATATTTAACTTCTATAACTAAAATGAAATGTGTTTGGATATGTTTTAATTTAAATAATGATTGTAGACAGATCCCATAAATACCACCCAAGTCCTTCGTGATCACATGACTGGACCATGATGTGAAGGATTTGGGAAAGACAGGGGGTTAGATGACGCCTATTAAAAAGATGTCACTGTTAAATGTTTAATTTTTTGGTGATGGGACCGGTCCGGACAGAAGTGGGGCCTAATGTGGTGCTTATGAGAGACTGTACATATGCACCAGGGCCTTTTCAGAGGTATCTATTTAAGTAACTGTAGGTGTAAATCAAATACGGTCACGCTCAAACAGACACTGCAAATAATCAACAACAGCTCGGCAGGGCAGGGCCTGGTCAGTGCTGTGATGGGAGACCTCTGGGAACATCAAAGAGGGTGAGAGCCACACTGTTGTTTTTTGGCCTTGGGCAAGATACCTCTCAAAGAAACATATTACCAAGTCACTATAGAGTCACCTTAACTCAATGACGTGTGATTTTTTCCACTGTAACGTTGATCCAAGCATCTTTAGGTGTCACAAAAAGCGCTGTATAAATACGATGCATTCTTCTTACAAGAAATATCTAACAACTGAAAAAGCACATACAAAAAATACACCGATGCAACTTTTTGAATGAATACATAAGTAAGTGACAATACTACCAACTGGTCTTAAGACTAGTTTGAACTCTGACAAAAATTTGAAAGTTATGGCCAGCAGGACGTCGGACAGTTTAGAGGACTAATTTAAAGATGCCTTGTTGACACCGTTTTATTAGTTTTTAAGTTTATATTGTGAATCAATGTTTAGACATGGGCTGTAGATGTGACATGAAGTTATGAACTTACAATTAGGAAAGTGAGACTCTGTACACCACCACAATAGATTTGAAATGAATACCGATGAGCTCAGCAACACCAACGTATGAGGAACACTGCGGAAAACCAAAGTGGAGGATGAGAGGACAAAAACTTTCCTCTGGTGAAAAAAAAGCAGTTGGACAGAGAAGAACCCCGATCAGGGAAATAGGCTTATGTCGGCATTGATGATCAAGAGAAGACTGAATCCAGCCTATCTAAGAACTATACAGTTCTGACTAAGAATACTTCAAGTGCAAGGGTAGTCTTGCACAGTTTTTCCTATGTGGTTTTACTGCAAATGGCAAATAAATGAATCTGAATCTGAAGTGTTTTTAGTCAAAGAAGCAAGTAAAAAGTTAAGCAATGGCAAAGTCAGCTAATAATAAAAGACAAAACTGGGGAGAAGTTGGGAGAAGCCTGGAAGTGTGTAGAGACACGCACATCCAAATGTAAAACCATGTGGTACAATAAGTGAAAACTAATTTCAACCACAAAGTAGAATGACATTTTGGCCCTTTCCTGTCTTGGGGAAGTGGGATGAACAAGCACAACCTGAACACTATTGTTCCATCACGGGATGGAACTGTGTCTGGTCTGTATCACCTGGAAAAGGATTTGTAAACACCATTCTTTTTGTTTGTCCTCCAAAAGTAGTCCACTCATAAAAACAGATGTTATTCATACACTGATTTGGATGGAGATTTAAACTCAAGTGAAAGCTGACACACAGTTACACATTGTGGTGGTGAAGGGTCAAACATTTTAGAAAGATGTTGAATCAGTCTAGGGACTTGGAGGGAAATGGTCTCAGACGGCTGCAGGACGACTGAACTGTCACTGCACAAGACGTTTGAATCTTTGTGTGTGTGAAGGATCGGAGGGTCTTGTGACCACTTCTCTGGTCCATTTCTGTCATTCTGCCCCAGGGCAGATGTGGCTAAAATAGTAGTCATGAAGCTTGACAGCCTCAGATATTGGGTCAAAGCTGCCTCCCTGAATGTTTTGAACTCAACATTTAATATTCACACAACTTTAAGAAAAAAAGATACCTCTAAGCTAACAATAATCTTTAATAAAATGTATGATATTCCATGAAATAGTTTATGTCTGCCCCAATTAACATGTTTTCTTTTGAAAGTACAATGGCAGGTAATAAATTGTGTAAACAAAGGTGTGGTTTGACACAGTTTACTGTGACGGCAGATAGAATAACACTCTACATTGTGTGTACATATCTGATAACAGTGCTTCTGTAGAAAAAGAGTTATAGGCATTGATCCAACATACATTATTTTTTCTAAAAGATAAACCACCATTTGCTGTGCATTTTTTACTCTTTTACACATTTGGCAGTTCAAACAAAGTAAAGGCTCTGATCTAAGAAGAACAGTTTGATATGCATTTAATCAAAAGTGATTGAAAATAAATATTTCATACTCTATACTGTACAATATTTTAGATCATTTCCAAAAAGACTTTTGGTCCGACACTGGGACTAAAGTGAATTAATGCCAAAGTTAATTTACTTATATATTTCTTTTGATACAATTCTATTGTTTTGACACCACACCTGTATTATGCATTAACCACATCTGACTACTACAATGACTGTGTCCTGACCCACTCTTGTTAAGCACAATATGCTGCTTACATGCCAAAAATGATCAAGAACATGAGCCTTTCAACAATTTCACAAAAATGTGCTTTGATGGTGAGGATATAGTGGTAAAAGTCAGTGAGGACGTGGTGGGGCATGATCGACTGCTATATCCATGTCTGAGCAGAGGAAGTCTCTACGGTACTATTGAGCTCAGATTATGCTTACAATAGTAAGTGTGCTTTTTTACAGTGCATCAGTGAAGGTTCAGTGTGACCATAGGTCCATTCAAAGAATGTCTGCTGCATTATCACACATAGTACTCTTTGTCCTTGTTCTTCTGCTTCTTGTGGCTGCCTTTCAGACTCTGCTGTTTGTCCTTCATGATGTTGCCATTGCTCTGGACAGCGGAGTTGGTTATGTAGTGGCGGCTTTCGTCCACCTGGTAGGAGCCTTCGTCCCTGTTCCTGTACTTGTACATGGCGTACAGCAGGATGAGGATGCACAGGGCTGCAGCGGCTACTATTCCGATGACCATCCCTGTGGTGCTGCTAGACTCTCGAACCACCTCTGAGGGCCCTGGGAGCTGCCTGACGCCCGGCTCTGTGGGGAGTGCTGTGGGTATATCATGGGACATGGGGGAGATTATTAAAGCGCCCCTCGCATTGTGCTCTGTACCACAAAGGGTGTGGGCAATGGAAGCAAAATAGGTCAGGCTGAACTGGAGGCTATTCATTTCAGTTGTGAGGAGGTTGCGGCGGAGGCAGAGGTGGTGGTGGTGCGGCTCTGGTCGGCTGTTTGTGGCAGTAGAAGAATAGTTAGGTCTAAAGTCTTGGGAGCTTTGGAGCCAACTTCAAAGACGTAGACCAGGTCTTACGTGAGGTGTACAAATCTTCTTATCGTCAGAAGGGAGCAGGTCTGACTTGAACGCTTTGCCAGAACCATAGGAGCCATCATCATCACAATCATCGCTGCCTCGGTCCGACAAGCACGGGGCCCGCACCGCACTGGCCTTGGCTCTTTGGTGGTCTCATTAATGGGAGGGGTGAGTGGTGGGCTGAGTGACGGGTGGAGGGTGCAGGGAGCTAAAACGAGGGGTGCTAATGGATCCTGAAATATTGTGTTGGCTAATTCACCTCCTGGACGGAAACACAAGGGGCAGAAAGGTTAGATTTCTAACATATAAACGCTCATAGACGCTTTTACTGATGCCCATCTACTAGACGCTTTTACCACTCCATCTTTCAAATGTTTTGGCCCATAGCTGAAATCTTGGAGAATCTTTGAATACTAATACTAATAATAACTGGGGGCTGAGTAGATTACCCAGGGCTGTAAAAGCGACTATAGCTGTTTGAATACACAGACATCACATTTGGATAATTGGAAGTCAAAAGGCCCAGAAATAGTTTCAACTGAACTAGCTTCTGTTTAGGTTTGGTGACACTCGGCTGGAACTCGGGTAATTAGAATGACGTTCCAAAGTTCATTTAACATTTCACCGCAAAAATAATTAAATATTATGGTTATAAAAGGTTAAATTGATGAGAGTCAACTTGACTTTTGAGTTTTTAAACCATCCTACAAAATTGTTCCTTATCATAAACAGACCTGGAGTGGTTTTTACATCCATCCACGCTAACATCAGGAACTTCTGGTAAAAAAAACATGTCATAGTAATGTAACACCACACTTTACACCACACGTTTTTTTTTTTTTGTATTTCCCGTAAATAAGTTTTGGCAATTTCTTGGGTGAAATATTGTTCTTTACAATCACATGGCTGAGTTTGCAGCCTGTAATTTTGGAATCCGTAAAAAAGCAAAACAAAAAGCAAGGTCTACCACTCACTCTGGTGGTGTCGTAGGGACTGTGCAGCCATTATTTATTTTCAACTTTCCTAAAACACGATTTGCACATCCAATGGGACAAGTTTTTCTCATTCCGGAAGATACTTTTCTAAAAGTGTTCTTGTGTATTTTAAAGCAAGACATTTTTGCTTGTCTGATTGGTTAATCTTGTTTTAAAACAGTCAAAATGCACTAAATTGATTGGCCTAATTCATGCAATTTTTATGGTTGCCTTATATTTATATTCCATGTAATTGCCAAGCCTTTGTTTATTATCACTTTGATGATTAACATTTTCTGAGCTTTGAGCCATAAAATGAGTCATATATTAGTTTCACCTTGTACATTGAATTGCAGAAGAAACTGGACTTTTGAACCATATTCTCACTCTCTGAAGTTTCCCCACCTATATACATATAATACTAATTCTGAGCCTTTTGCCTCTTGTAAAAAGCACTACAAACAAATGCAAGCTCATAAACCGGGGTAAATAAAGAAGCAGTCTGAAACCGTGTTAGTTCGTGCAGAATACATGCATTCCGGTGCTCTACCACCATCGTCCTCAATGAACCAGTGACTTTATACAAATCCATTCCAGGACAAAAGAACTTGGGGTGACTGTACTGCGGCCTACAACATACACACAACATCGAAGTCTTGTGTAGAGAGGGACAGCTCCACTTGTCTGGATACACGGCCTTGAGGTATCTACGGTAACCACAACTTTTAAAAGCAATGTTATTACAATTACACAAGCGCAAAAATCACAATATTTCACAAGATTCTACCACATTGACACAGAGCCTTCTGTTCATGCACTTAAGCCTTACTTCTACAAGACTTAACGACACAGAGTACATCACAGAAGAGTATATGTAGGCGATATTAGATTTTGCATTTTGTGAAGTTTTCAAATGATTATCAACCCTCTGATTGGTCGGCAGGGGACCAATCAGAAGATGTCGTCGTAGTGCCACATGAAGCCAATGTGTCACAGAGCTTTTTTTGAAAATTGTTCATGTAGCAGCAAAATGGACGTAGCTTAGGTTTCCGGAAGTAAAATTCACTGTTTAAAATTCCCAACCTTGTCTTTTTTTTAATGATTTAGAAACATACATTATAGTGTAGTCTATGCTCTGCTGGAGATTAATGACTGACTAACTACATAAACTAAGTAAAATAATATTAGTTAAAAAAATATATATATATATATAAATGTCTTAATTTGTAAAAAAAAAAAAAAAAGAAAAGAAAAAAGGGTGGGATAAAACAGTTGCAATGATGTGGAAACCCCCTCATTCATCTGTCTCGGTTAATATGTGTTATATACAGTATGAGGCCTATTAATATAGATCCTGTGGCCACTACTCCCCATATACCCCCCAAACACAATTTACATACTGTACAAGAATTACTTCTCAAAATATTTGCATGAACTTTACTTCCGGAAACCTAAAGCTCTGTCCACAGGCGCACTATGCAGCTTTCCAGGTGACGAGCCCGCTTTCTGCTTGCATCCATGTAAATGTTGTTTTGCCGAGAATATTCCACAGTATGTCACTATTTTGTGATTAAGGAGAAACAAGATAAGCTTTTTGAGTGATAAAACATCTGTAATTTGGTAATACTCTTTCACATCATATTGAGGAACATTCCAAGCAAAGAAACAACATCTCCGCGGTACAAGTGGGCAGTGGACCGCATCCGAAAAGGCATTCACAAACTGCATCATCTGGTAACGGACGGACATAAAGAGGGCATTTATTGAAAACTTACAGCAACAGTGGGCCACAGTTTTTGGCATGAAGAAAAAATCGTGAAGAAAAAAGTGGTTTGTAAGATATTAGCTATTACATTTGAACCGTTTGACCTTTTTAAAAGGCTCAGAGGAGTGTGTTGTCTCCTTAGAGAGATGACAGAGTGAAGCAACAACACAAACATCCACACCACATACATAAAAACCAACAGGGGGATTGCCTGCTAAATGCTGAGTGTACAAAAGTCTACAATTCTTCGCTGATAACTAGTCTTCAGCAGAATCAAAAATCTATACAGGTTTTTGCTTTAACTGTGATTTGTACTTGTGTAAAATGGAAAATACTTGTTCAAATCAAAATCATAAAAATGCAAGAAGGGCGAGGCCTATGAATGGAGTACAGAGGACATGAGAGAGATGAGGATGAGCGATTGTGTCAGTTGCCATGTCCATGTAAAGGCAGTACGAAGCGGTCGGGCAGCATTAGCGGTTTTAGCTGTAAGGAAGGGATGGGATATACAAACAATGAGCATAGGAATGCCCATCTACAGAAACACCAGAGTCTAACATCCAACAGTCTGACACAGCCTAAACTGCAACTACTTCACATGCAACCCCTGTGTACAGTCCTTTCTCTTGTCACTATAGAAAACGGTCAGTGAGGGCACGTGGAACTGCTTATCGTGAGGATTAGTACAATACACAGACGCAAACACTCCAAATATTCAAGTAGTTCCACATCCCAGGTGTGAGATATCTTAAGTGGATAAATAACCCCTGTAACATTATTGAACCAGAATAAAAAAAGAAAACAAATCATAAATATAATGTAAAAATTTCTGTACACTGCAAGCAGACACATACACACAAAGGGTGAGAGAAGCAGCCTTAGATCCCATGTTAGTTAGACCGAGATGTGAAGCATGCTTAAAGTAAGTTGCATTTAGGGAAAATAAGACAACAAAATAAATCTATGGCGCACAAACGTGAAGAGAAAATGGGGGCTGGTTATTGTCTGCTTTGTATGAGGCCTATGTAGTGCTCTCCAGTCTGAGACCGTCCCAGGTATGTGTATGTATATACGAATATGTGAACTCTGGGACAGATTATCATGGATGAAATAAGCAACATTGACTTAGAAAATAACACATTCACAAAAATGAAGAAAAACAAATACATAAAAAAAAAAAATTGATGTATGTGAGTGCTACTATAATTAACCATCAACATGCGCAACCACAGCAGTGGTTTATGCAATTTGTTTTACAGAACAGAAAAAAGGAAAAGAGGAGTTTATTATCTTATCTTATGAAAAACACATTGACTAAACTGAGATGAGAGCACAAACCACCAGTGGAGCACACACAGTCCCAATAAACATGTATAGATTATTAAAACCTTTGCTCCAAAGAGGCTGAAACATGGTTTCACACTGTCTCATGCCCTGAGGAGGACTGAGCCTCTGCTGCTGATGGTTCCACTGAGGCTGGAGTCAAATATCATAATATATACATTAATGAATTGCTGAATACAACTTAGACAAATATTCTGAGTATTGAAGGTAAAGACTTCACTCCACACTCTACAGTCAGTAGTGAATTAAGGCCATGGATGTGTTAGTGCCAAATGTATGCTGTATATACAGTAAACATAATCATAATTGGTGCTTTATATTTTTTGGGCTGAGTAGAGCTGGTCAGAGCTGTGATGGGAGACCTCTGGAAACACAGAGCCACACAGGGGCGGCTGAGGCTGTAAAGTGCCAAACAACAGTTTGGTTTTCTAAAAGAAACGAGTTCTTTTTTAAAGACCACTCTGTGGAGGACTGCGCACCAGCAATCAAAACTGTCAAGTACAAAAAAGAATCAACTTGTATGAAAGTAGTATGCATCATTATTATTAAGTCCAAGAATAAATCAACAGCTGATTGGCCGTCAAGGTCTACAGTATGTATTCAAAACAAATCATCTGACATCAGTCAAACTCATAATATTATTATTAATAATAATAATGATAATAATGATAAGATATAGATGTAAATAAATACAGAGTTTCTGATAGTATAATCTCTAGACTAAGCACAGTGGCTACATTTAGTTTGTCGTCGTTAAAGCACATGTTGAGATGATTTTGATCAGTGTGACAGCACGTCTCAGTCTCAGGCTGTTGTCTCTTTATATAATGATGTGACTTTGGTATAAACTGTGGGTATTCCACTCATCGGTGCTTTGAACATCACACACACTGCAGTCCAGTTCAATAGGCCAGGGCCAAGTCTGAGAAATCAACAGTACATGCACAAATGAAAGGTGAGAGAAGAAAACCTGTCCATGCTATCAGCTGTAAGCCATAGTTTAGTTCTGGAAACACATTCAGGGCCTAAACACAGATGTCTGCTTTTGAGTGGAGTTGTGGACATTATGGATACTTTCTGTAGGTGCACATGTGCGAGTGTAAAGCTCTGGGACCACTCTGAACCAGAGCCACCACTGTCCTGTCAGATGAAGTTAGTCAGTGATGTCATTTTAACAAATGGCTGAATGGCGTTGGCCTCATCATTTTCATCTTCAGTTGAACTAACTAGAGTGAGTTTGAGGAGGTAGAATAGATGGATAAATCAACATCAATTTTTCATATGTTTCATGAATGTTTGGCCCACTGCTGAATTGTTCTGATGTGCAACTAGCTCTATAGTGTGTGTAGAGCTAAAGACTAACGAAGAATTTAATCTTTTTAAATAGTAATACAAGGTTTCCCCAACTGGATACTAATTCATATGGTGAAGGAGCAGAGGTTTAATTTCATGTTGATGCCTACGCTACTACAGAATGTGTGACTGTTCTTTTACTTATTATATAAATAAAGAACATTCTGTGATACATGTTTCAGCCAATTAGAGAAGGCTATAACCTTAATGAAAGGATAGTTTTATATATTCCCTCATTCTTTTCAAGAAGCAAAGATGCCCTTAAAGGTGTGTTTCTAGTGGGACGTCCTTCACCTGTTTTTAAGAACTTCAACATTCAAAAGCTGAAGGAAGTGCAAATACAACATCCGCAAAAACACCTACAATTCTAATCTCTGCTTTGACGATAACAATATTTCTGTTTTCAATGAAAAATGTCTTTCTCAAACTGTGTTAGTTTAATATTGAATAAATCAATATGAAACAGGTTGATCCTTTGGCACAGTGAATGCATGGGGTTGTATCAATTGTGAGTTTCTGATGAGAATGTATGGACAGACACACAGACATGCAGAGAAAGGGACGACTGCCCACCTGCAACGCTGCTCTCACACTCATCCAGGTCTTCATCATCACTGGAGCACTCTGCCGATGACACCATGTCATCTGTGGTATGCTGCAGCAAACACAAACAATATCGTTTAAAGCTGGTACCTAGTTGTAGTAGTAGTTTATTTCTTCAAAACCGTTGAACTCGGCAACACATATCAGAGAATCAAACAGTTCAAACACAAGAAATAAAACAGATAATACATTTGTATTGGTCCATAAGGCGCAGATGATCAATGTCCATAAATGTTATCAAAATATGCATCAGATCTTAGTTTTGTTTTCAAAGGTCTTATATTTTTTACAACAATAATAATAATAAAATGTGTACACATTAAGAATTCCAGTGCTAAATCAGGCCTGAACGAAAGGGGTGTAGGCTGAAGTTGTGACTTATACTGCCTAGCCCCTATTTCTGTGACAATATGTCCAAAGATGACACATTATACAGAATAGATTCTCATAGACCAACGAAGGTAACATGTAGCACCAAACCTGAAATTCAACAATCAGAATTATTAAGCATTATCCAATTTTCTTCCAAGTATAGAAGTTCTTTACTTCTATTTCATAATTTTGTAGATCAACTCCTTTGACTGAAATACACCTCATCACCTCAAACATACATGCATGTTAAAACTAGTGATTGAACCGTTTAGAGAGCAATGGACGACCATAGACTTTGAGGTTAGGTAACTCAACTTTAATGTATTGTTTCACAGACTTCTAGTGCATTTCTTAAAACGATATCAATCAATCAATCAATCAACGTTTATTTGTAGAGCGCCTTTCCTACACAAGGCAACGCAAAGCGCCTCACAACCCATATAACATCATGCATAAATCATCAAACATTAGAATTTAAGTAAACATAAAAAGACAGATTAAGAGCACAAGATATATAAAATCACACAAGTAGTTAAAAACCGTAAAACATTAAAATCACACAAGGGATTACAATCATAAATAGTCATAGCGCATTAAAAAGATTAAAGATAAAAACAAATATAAAATCATTCACTTGTATGCACAGCTAAAAAGAACTGTTTTCAGTTCAGTTTTAAAAACTGCTAGAGTAGACGCCTGTCTCACATTCTCGGGAAGACGGTTCCAGACTCTAGCTGCATGAATCTGAAACGCAGCCTCCTCATGTCTAGTTCCGACTCTTGGCACTAACAGAAGTCCAGTCCCTGTGCTCCTCAGAGCCCGAGTTGGTTCATATGGCACCAACTATATCCACTATTTCAGCTGAACTCAAGTCCAGGTTTATAGCATATATCAGAATGTCCACTAAATGTAACTTTGTCTACTTATTATCCTGCCCTATATGTTTATAACTTTGCAATATATACTGTATATAGAAAGATAGAAATATGATATTGAAGCATTTACAGTCAGCTAAGACAAATAGCAGCTACTTATATTGTATATGTTGTGTGCTCCCTGTGTGCTCTTACTACTGTCCTGTATGTGCGCTGCAACATTGAAGTTTCCCCACTGTGGGACGAATAAAGGTTCTCATATCTTATCTAATATTCAAAGACTCTCATGTGAGAGTTGGTTTCCAGGGCCTCTCACCTGGGTGGTGGAGGATGAGCGGTGTTTGCGGGCAGTTGTAGTCGACATCATGGTGGTGGTCTCCATGAATGAACTGGATCCATCCGGGGGCGTGGCCGTGCTCCTCCCAGAGCCGGCACTCGAGACGTCCCCCACCAGCCGCACACTGCCATTGATGCGGATGTGGGGGTTTCCCTCGGCTGCCATGCCCAGAACTTTTAGGCTATTATAGTACAGACCGGAGAGCTGGCCCTGGAACGGTCGACCACGGTCACTGCCCCCAATGGACACGGTTGCCTGGGTGTTGAAGATGGTCAGCTGACGACCTGGCAGAAGCACAAGCACACATTTTACACTTGTTTTTTCAAATGGACTGAAGGATTGTGGTTTTCAATTACCCTTTTCTTGAAGCCACTCTTCTACAGGTCGAGTGTATTTAAAAGGAATTTTCTTATTTGCCATTTGGTAGCGTTCCGAATCACTAGTTGCTGGAAAAACCAAAACATCAAAAGTCAATAACATTCTTCAAAGTAGTCCATGGGCCTGCTCTTACAGTCTCAGAGCCTATTTATACAGACTGGCTTTTCATACTTTTAACACTCATTAGTGCGGTGGTACTTTTTTATTGATTGATTGATTACGTTGGGACTTGCCTGTTGGGAAGTGTTCGTTAATAGCCCAGTTGTCCACCTGGAGCGTGGCATTGCCCCCGTTCCTGGTAAAGCGCACCACATGGTACTTCCCATCATTCACAGCGATGGTGCTCTCCTGCACAGTGATGTCCACCGTGCCGACGTTGAACGTCACGCCGATTTTACCTTGTTGCTGACCACACAATGACATCCTAAAACTGACTGAATCTTAATGATTGATACTTTCAAGAATCCTTAACTTACTATGTGTAGCATGAGATAGTCTCCTAGACCCGCAGCACTGTCGATCCGAACCAGGATCCCCTCTTTCAGGGAAGTGCTGAAGCCCACGGTCAGCCGGTCTGTCCTGGTGCTGGGCCGCTCGTTGGCCGGCCAGTTATAGGTGATCAGGCCCCCTCCTTTCCCAAAGATGTAGGTGGTCCCAGCTGTGGTGTAAACAAAAGAATAGGCAGGTTTGACTGTATCTATCTCACGTTTAAAGAAAATGGTGAAATAAAAGAGTAAGGTCTGTGGTCTTTTCGATAAAATAAAATGTTTGTAGTTCACAAAATCCAAACAACAGTCACAGAACCCGTCCCCTCCCCAACAGCAGTAGGCGAGAGGTTCACCGTCCAGGGTTCAGATTCCCACCAGTACATTCATAGAGCTGATACTGGTATTGCAGACTTTATATTCAAGTAACATTGTATGCTCTTTCCTGAAGCTGTGATTTATGATTTTGTTCTCCTAAAATTCATAATTTTCACTTCTCTAGAAAAGTTGCTTACGTGACAGACAACACACATAAAAATGTCGAATATTATAGTATTAAGTGTACTGTATGTTAAAATCATTCATTATTTTCAACAATAAGCCTTTGTCACGACCACATGAAGTTCTAGGACTTTAGTAAAAGTATGTTTTTGAGTATTTGGTGTAAGACTCACGGTCGTTGCACTGGGTCCCTGTGTAGGAGGTCATGGAGCAGTCGCAGGTGTAGTTCTCCCACTGCTGGATGCAGATGCCCATGTTGGCACAGGAGTCCTCCTGACATGTGGTGCTGGGCCCTGCATCAGCAAACACACTTTACAGAGCAGCACACACATGGCTGTGCAGACACACACACACACACACACACACACTAAAGCCACTCATGTCAAACCACACACAAACAGTCTTACCTGAGGAATGAACATGCACATATTCTGCTTGTCAAAAAATACACAAGAAGTCTAGTATATTACAACAGCCTTGTATCTAGTGTGGATATATAGACGGTGCGTAGCCAAGTACCAACCTGATCCTTTTGTCCCTATGTCACAACAGACAATGACACAGTGAAAAAAAACAATGTAAATGATATTTATGTTGGATGATTGTTTATTGGGAAAAAGACAGACATATTGTATTAATACAGCGTCAATCACAACATCATCGTTCAGTTCATGAGTAAATCTCCAGTCCTTCATTTACCATGACACAGATGTGAGTGTGATTTAAATTAAAATAAAATGGAACAGAGTCAAATGATGGCGAGCAACTGGTAAAGACAGTTCTCATCATATGTGGAAACATTTTGAGTGAAAATGTTCAAAATGTTTCAACAGTTTTATGAAATCAAGGCATTAACACAAATGTATGGACAACAAGCAAACGTCAAACATTTGGCAAGCTTTGGTCCGCAGCCCTGTCTCAAAATGGAAGCAAGTAGCCTCCTGTTTCTCTGTAGCTTCACCTCCGGCTTTCAATCAAATCAATGTCTTTGGTGGTGCCCAAATTCCCAACACAAGTTGTGAAAATGTTAAGATACAACAAAGAAAACAGTCAGTTGTTTGACTGCGTTCTCCTCACTGTCACAACTGTTTCAGAGATCATCTTCACTAACACTAACACGGTGCATAGAATAATATGTTATCAAATCTGATCCACCCCTACACTTTAAAACCACATTGGTTACAAAACTATAATCTCATCTACAATCCCAGACCTCTGCATCTTTTGTCAATTTCTTTGGTATCTTTAGCTTTTCCTATAACTGCAGCAGCATTTGTCCTTCGGTCTAACAAAAGAATTGTTTGTAATTTTCATAATTTGAATAAAAAATACATTATATGCTTCAATTGGTAAATTTATTCTATGATAAAAATATCTGTTTGTTGTTGGCCAACCAGTTAAACCAATATGAAGATTGACAATATATATAAATCATCCATACATCTTCTTCCCTTTAATCCATTTCTAGGTCAGGGGGTGGCAGTCAAAGCTGCACACAATTCACTGAGAACCAGCCCCGCACTGATCCGCCTGCAGGTGGTGAGTCCACAGGAGGATGGCTGCTCCGTCAGTGACAATGCAGCCTTGATTTTTTTCAGCAGGGGCTTCAGGCAAAGTGGGGTTAAGTGTCTTGCCCAAGGACACAACAACAGCAGACATCAGTGGGAGTCGGTGGAGAAGGTTCCGTGGTGGGCTTGAACCCACGACCTTCAGGCTTAAAGGCCAGTGCTCTACCAACTGAGCTACTGTCGCCCTCATATATACATCAATATACACCAAAATGGACTGACTGAAAACACAATCATAATACCTGCATACATTCCCTTTTACAAATTGTGTCTATCATAGAGCAACCAAGTCTGAACCCATCAAAGCTTAGACGCTAAGCAGAACATGGCTTGGGTAGTACTGAGATGGGAGAAATCTGGGAACACCTCAGTGCCTCAGTGGGATGGCTGCAAAGTGCCAAACTGATATGTGCCTTTGGGCAAGACATCTGCTGGTTTGACACACCATAAACAATTGGTTGAAAATGCAACTATTTACAGACGGGTGCAACACATCACCACAACTATATTAACAAAAAACCAACAAACTGGTGAAATGAAACCAATCTGTTTTTAAAGTGTAGACCCTTTTCCCTGAGTGAGCTGCATATTATATCATCTTGTTGGACAGTATAGAACTGTCCAACATAAAAACATTTTTCCACATATGCTTTACCGGTTTTGGTACGATTTTATTCATCTAAAAACATCTAGGTACTTAGTAAAATAGTGTGACACATATCTTCTTTTCCTTTAGAACGAGCAGGATTAGACGGTAGTTTGATTTTTATGTGTGTGTAAAAATCAAACTAATATTTACAAATAAACAAATCAATACATACATGAAGTTACACATGCGTCAGAAAATACATTCTGACAAAACATACAACAAAGAGGATCAGACAGCGGCACTGAACTGGTAAATCCCAAAGTATAAACGTGTACAAATTTAAAATAAAATATAACAAAACAAAAAAACCAGGGTTCTTAAAATGAAAGTAACACCTTCAGAAAGCCTGCAACCGTCTGCCGTCACTAGGGCTGCGAGATCTATCAACAAACGAAATGAAGGTCTGTATTATGAATCTTATTATTATGGAACTTTTTGTGCAATTATGAGTATGTGTGTGTGTGTGTGTGTGTGTGTGTGCAAAACTGAGCTCTTCGATACAAGAGTCTGCACAAGAACTTTTCCACTTCATGTAGTGGTTGTTTGAAGGTCTAAGCAAACGTATCTGCTGGCACCATGGTCCGTGGCAGATGCTGAGGGGAGCTATCGTATGTTTGTCTTGGTATAAAACCATGTGAACGCTGTGAATCTCTGGTTGTGTTGCTTCCGCTGTGAACCGACTCTAGCACATGTCTTCTGCTGAGACCAGACCTCCTTATTTTTTGTCAATTTCTTTGGTATCTTCAGCCTTTATATAACAGCAGCAGCATTCCTTGAGTGAGAAATTGCTTGCCCTGTTTAATAATTCAAATAAAAAGATACTCCAAAGGTAAAACTTCTCTAACAATCTATTGAGTCATATTTGTTTCATTAAAAAATTGCACTTGAAAACGCTGCAGCCCTGGTGGTGACAGACGGACTAAATGACCGCTGGAAATGGCAGTATCGTGTGAGCTGTTGACATGAAGCACATCTTGATAAAGTCTGGCCTGTTTTGGCTCGTCAGCTGTGTGTGAGTGAGGCTATGGCCAGGGAGACTAACATGGTCCTTCCGTACACGGGCAGGATGCTGGCGCTGCTGTTGGGGTTCCGCAGGTAGGAACTGGAGTTAAAGTCTCGGTCCAGGTCTAAGGCTGGCTCTGATCTGAGAGACTGAGTACCTTCACATCCACGCTCGATCTGCCCACTGCGGAACTTCGCGTCGCTGAGCAAGTCCGGCAGCCGTCCGTTCAGGTCCACTGAGGCCAGGCAGCCCTGGAAGCCCTCTCTGGAGGCCACCAACTTGGGGAGGCTCCCGTACATGCCTGGGCCCAGTCCTGCGATAAAGAGGTCACCTGGTGGAAAGAGAGTTAGTTTCAAATGAACATTGTGAGAAGTTTTAGTTTTTGGAAGAATCCATATTGAATGCCTATTTGATTTACCTAACTGGAGTTCTAACTGGAGTACCTAACTTTTTCATAAATGTATGTGGTTTGTCCCAATAGTCTTGTTTAAGCAACCTATTTGAAAGTATAGGTATTTTACATACTTTATTGGCTGAGAGGCGGCTGGTCCTCTCCTTTTCACTGAAATAACCTTGGAATTTTATTTTATTAAGATCCTGCCCTTGACTTTTATGTTCATTAAATCATAATTTTTTGCATTCCTGCATTTTGAGTCCTTCCATAATTTCACCACATGACACCTTGGAACAACTTACCAGATGAACATGTTCAATCAGGATTACGTTTAGAAATCTTTCGCTCAATTGCTGTATATACCCATAAAAAATATAAAAATTGTCAGCTCTACTGTGTTTATCCCAGTGAGAGCAGAGCTACCTTTGAGGTCCAGGTTCTTGGCTCCGTTGATGCTCTGGCTCGTGGTGGTGGCGTCCACTTTGAGTGTGTGCGTGTTGCTGTTGTCTCGGGTGATGGCCACGTTGTGCCACTGGTTGTCGTTCAGAGCCCTCACACTTTTGCCCTTGATCAGGTTTGGCCCGTTCCCTAGGTCGAACACGTAGTGAATGTATCTGGAATACAAAAGAAAGAAAGAACTGTGATTAAACATGTGGAGTCTCTCATCACAGACGACCTAATCTTTTAGGGAACACAGGTGACATTAAAAGGATCAAAAGTATCAGAGCAGCAGCAGGAACTCGGCTTCTCTGGGCACAGTCTGGAGCCTCAAATTTGAAACATTCATTTCAAATTGTGAACAGGGTAAAATACAGTGTCTATTATGGTCCAAAAAACAGAGCTGTAATGAACAATTATTTCAATAATAATGGATAAATAGATTAGAAGTTTGGATCAAAAAGAGTTTTGTAAAAATTGAATATATGAAAAATATTCAACAAAAACTAAAATGATTCTGAAATATCTTGTTATTATTGATTTTTTAGTTTTAACAATATCAAGATGTTTGCTTGATCTACATCTTTTGTCTTCATTTGATTCTGCAGGAATAAAGCTCTGTTCAAAGACATAAACCTTAAATCTCTTGTTTTAAAAAATACAAAGACAATTAAACTAGTGATTATTAGCTTGATGTTGTGCATGACGTAAACTGCACACTTACCCTTTGACCAGCTCTACAGCTATGAAGTCATTCCCATCTCCAGAGTTGAAAATAATGAATCCGTCAGCGGATGTGGTCTTGAACTGAAAGAAAAGGTGCATGGAGGCGTAGGCCTGCAGTGTGGCCAGACTCAGGTAGCTGCTTTTGGTTTTGAAGGTCACTGGGTCAGCGATAATGGAACGGACTCCGAAGCGTGCGTTCAATTCGCAATAATCAATGTCTCCATTCTTGCACAAATCAATATACAGCATTCCATTGAATCTGCAGAGGGAACACAAACACTGGACACTTCAGTTTAGGAAGCTTCATATTTTCTTTGTAGATCAAACTATTTGGGTCTTCTTCCAAAGAATTGTCTGGTATAGAAGAACCAAAAAAATTGGATAGTTCATATGATCGTGTTGTCTTAAAGAAAGGCATTCAAACCACCTACAGTAATGGCAGGGAGGTGTATGACCAGAGAGGGTTCGGGCCGGTGTTGTGTGTGTGTGTCTGTGTGTGTGTGTGAGAGGGGTTGAACGCAAATAAGTGTTTACTTTGTCAAACTGTATTTCTTTATCTTGCTAATTGCAGTTTTACCAAATAACAGAATGGTATGTGTTATTTCAGAATAATATCCACACTGTTCGGGACAATGGCCTTTTAGGTTTTGCAGTGTGCTATAGCACGTTTTCCACGGTTGACTCCCTGACCAGCTAGTCATAGATCGGGGAGGCAGAGGATGGCACTGGTTAGGTGGCAACGGACACCAGAAAAGCTTTATCAGTGAGTGTGAATGATGGTGCACCTGAGGCTCTGCAGATGTCCGATGAAGCTGGACGGGATAATGGACACAAAGCGCTTCTCTGTCATGATCCCTGTTTCAATGTTGTGGAACTCCAGCCGAGTGTGGTCTCCCACCATCTGACCTGCAGAGGGCAGGGCCAGGGGAGGGGTTTGAACAGAGAGACAAACCGAAGGAAAGAGAGCACAGTCTGACACTAACACAAAAGGGCTGATTTGAAGAGACAGTATTTTAAATGCAACATCCACCAGCTGACTAGATGTGCTATTCTCTTTAACAAAGAAAGACAGTTTTAAATCAGGAGTTAGTCAAATACCTTCGGCTACATCATCGTCAACTGTTAGCTTGTAGGTTTTGCCACGACGCACCACGCGCACTGTATGCCATTCATTATCATTGAGCTTTTGCCCGGCATACAGCGTCTCCGGTCCTTTGCCTATGAAGAATGGTCAGTCACACAGTTAAAATCATTTTGGGTCTACAGATTTGGACCTTCATGACCTGTTACTGAAGGCCTACTATACACCACAAAGTCTATCATATATCCTAAAGCAGTTACCAGTTAAACCAGTTATCCCCTAACCCCGTGATTCTATACCATAACCAGGGCTCAAGATAAATAACATTGTTGTATTTCATTCAGTATTTCATATCATGCATGAAATCAACTTGGAACCAACTCTGAGACAAACTTTTCAAATTCCTTCCCTAAGCTTCATTATACTTGTTCTAATGTGCTCTAAATAAGGATTATGTATTTATCACTTCTTGAAAATGTAAGCATTGGTGTTGCATTGTTATTGTATTTCAACCAGAAGACAACAATAGACAGTAACAAAATGTAATATTTGCATTTATGCCACTGGTTTCTGCCCCTGCCCTGATCAGCATTGTATTTCTATTTTAGTATCTATTCTTTTCAAACCTGTGTATGTACATTCAATGATAAATATAGATCAGGATTTGACTGGATATTTTTCGATTAGCTATGAGCCCAACACACTATCTACTGTAACCCACAGACAGTATTCCAACATATTAATGATTACACTGCTTATTAGAAACAGGAAACTTTTAAATTATGCTAGAAAAAAACAATAGTTAGACAAAAGACAATTTTAAAATACAAACAAAAAACCTATTTGCATACAAATTACAATTATACAAGGCATAGAATAAAGCTGGGGTACCTTACTTTCTTTTTCTAACCCTAATACATAATACACTCAACAGAAAGTTTTAGAATGTGAACAAATCAGAAAACGACAAACCGTCTTCTTCGTCTTATTATCGTTTTCTATTACTCTATTACTTATAAGAGCGCTCCTTGTGAGTCTTCATTGGACTATTTGGGCTGAGAGCTGATTGGCTGAGTGAGGGTGGATATAACTTTTTCCCTTTTCTCACTGAAAAAAATGGTCTGAACATGTGACTGAGGCCAAACATGAGAAAACTTGTGATAGACTGTTTTGAGAACAAGAAGCTGCTTAACGTAATTGAAAAGCTAGGTACCCCAGCTTTAAGCCTAAAGTAAGAAATAAACCGAATGTATATAATAGCTGTTTCTAACCACCAGCTGCTAATGTAAACTTCCAACTTCCTTCAAATCCATGTTATTTTCATTACTCTTTGCATTCATTTCTATAGGTTTTTAAACAACAGTATCATCTGCAGAACACAGAAGTAGCTAAAAGTTTAAACACATCATCCACAATCAAAATGAAACTTGAGTGTAAACTTACTGGTGTTACAGTTTATCCTGACACAGTCTAGATGGGGAAGAATAAATGACAGATGAATTGCATCCTTCAAGGTTACTGCTGCAGACATCCAAAAAACAACAGTTCCACCCTTCCGGGGACGCACACATGCACAATGCAGCCATTTTAGATTTTTTCACATCATCAATAATTAGCTTGTACCTGCTATGTTCACTTAGTAGACACAAAATTTGGGGTACATTATTTGTCAATGTAGGATTCATTTTGTCATTAACTTTTTGTGAGATTTTACAATTTGTCTGTTAACATGTGGCTGCTGAATTCATGTGTCGTCAACCGCAACAGAAAAGTGGGAGCAAACAGCCACGATTCAGTCAGCACCAGCACCATGCAGAGGCGAGGGAACCCCTACCAGTCTTCTAACCTGACCTATAGTTAGGGCTGGGCGAGCTGGGAGAAAATGCATCATGATTTTTCTTTCCCATATTGGATCGATTTGGATTTCCAATCAGATGTTGTCAAATATTTCAATCAAACACAACTGGTTCAGATTCTGATTCAAAATGAGATTCAGGCTACTTTATAGGTCTACATGTGTGAAACAATATATTTAAATGTGTGTTAAAGCCAATCCCAGTGAAAGCCAAGGACACATGAGTGAGTAAGAAAAAAACACCTCCTGATTTAAATTTTGTCATCAAAATTTCAATAAATTTGAATCCAGGTCAATCTACAAGATGTGAGAATGTATTTAAAAACCATTTCCTTTTATAATTTGATTGGATTTTTTTTTATTTTGATGTTGTTGGCACAGCTCTACCTATAGTTCTGAGCCTTAAACAAATGTGTAAAGTCTAAAAAATTCCCTGTGTGGAGAGATGTTTGCAGTGTGCTGTGCTGTCTTGTGTCGTAATATTTGTTAGAAAGGTAAATGAACATATTGTATTGGATGGATTTGGGTGCACGGGGTCGCAGCCAGCTGTAGGTTTGGCTGGGCTCTGTTCTCGGGCTGTTCGCCTAACGGGCCGCAGGTTTAGGGCCTTTGAAGGGGTGAATACCATCTTTGGACAAAGCATCATGGACTAGGAGTGATGGATGAAGCACAACGAAAGGTACAAACAAAAGAACATGTCAGAAATGATTGCAAACGGAAAGACGTTTTTGAGGAATACATTTGAGTCTCAGCACAAACTTCAATGTTCAAAAATAGTCCATTATTGCTGTATTATTATTGTTTGGCAGTTGTCAAGCTCAAGATCATTGTCAATTGTACAGCAGCTGTTAAATATGTGTTTCCTGGTCTCAAAATACAAAATTATTGCCAGATTATTCATTAAAAGCTTGGTGGCTATAGGTGGGGTTATAACAGAGGTGGCAAAAGTACTCGACTAAGGTACTTTAGGTAGAACTGTAGATACTAGTATTAAAATCAAGTATGAAAGTCATTCACAATAATTATTCTGCATTATTTTGCCTGTTAAAAATTATAATGCGACTACTCACTTTTGTGTTTTAGAATTTTTTTATTTTTTGTGAAATAAAATCTTCAGTATAAAGTATAGGGTAAATGAACCGAGGGTGCCCTATCCTTATGATGCCACCAGAGGGAAGTGTAGTGAAAATTAAAAAAAATCACTTGAGAAGTTGTCAACACTAAATCTTATATGGCTCATCTTGTTTTAGAAAGACAATATCAATTTATAAACACCAGGATAATAGAGAGCGCTAAACCAAAGATTTATTCTGACTAAAATGGTGAGAGTGACACAAACAAAAACTGTTCATTTTTCATCTATATACATTCTTTACACAGGACTGAGAGGAAAGGGGCAAAGTTAAATGTTTGTGCCAGTAAATTCGTGATAGCAGCATGGATGGATCTGTTTTAAATAAAATTATTTTCTGATAGTTATTTGCCACCTCTGTGTTTTAAAGATGAACCTGACCAGAAGTATTTCAAAATGATAAGTCACATTAGTGCATCTGGACAGTTCTGGTATATATTGTGCTGAGGTCTCTGATGGTCTGAAAACAGAAATCACACTGACTGTGACACAAAGGGTTAAAGTCTGGAGAGCTCCTAAACGTGGTACAGAATCATGCCCAAACATTCGAAAGAGAATATCCAACAGTCAAAGAAAATGGATGAGATGACAGAAAACATGAGGCTGAGGTGGCTGCATACGATACCTAAGTTGACCGTGAGTTTGACCCGAGAGCCGTCCAGCTCGACGCGCAGAGTGTCAGCGGAGTCTCTGGAGGTGGTGGCCATGAGCAGCCCGTAGGCCCGCTGCGACCGGAACCTCATGGACACATCCTCCGCCTCCGTGTGCATCACCGTGGGCATCACCACTTTCATGTACATGCTGCCGTCGTAGGACAGGATTGAGGCTTCTGCAACAGACCACAACTGCACTCAGTCTCATCCAATTCAACAGACCTCACCCCACACTGAGCCCAAATGGTTCCTCTGTTCTTAGCTTCTGAAGCCATAGACTGCCGAGCCAAGGCTAACCCTGTGTATCTATTTTTATTGTATGTCGTGTGCACTATGACTATTAAACTTCTGCTGGAGAATTCTGCTATATTTAGTGTGTAGGTCAATTCAGTTTCCTGTATTTTGGTATAGCTCTAAATCATAGTAGTCTTGGATGATTTAACAATTAACATTCCTCCACAACAGAGAATCAGCTGGAACACAGGAAATGCAATAATCACAAACACGCTATGTCCATAAATGTTAATAAATGTCCATAAATGTTAATAAATGTCCATAAATGTTAATAAATGTCCCTGATTTAAGCCTTGAGAAAGAAACTCAGGGTGAAAAAGGTTGGAGACCCCTGAACTATACCAAAGATATCTCTGTGTGTATGTATTGTATGTCTATGAGTAAGGATAAGGACTAATGCCTTTTATGCGTGTATGTTATGATTACATTTTTTTTCTTTCTGTGTTAAATCTAATCTCCGTTGGTCATCCTAATGTTTTGTTTTTGCAATATAGAACCCCATCAATAATCTTTGATAACTTCCTAGGGTGTCCTTTTTTCACAGCAAGAATATTCTGGGTTTGATTCCAGAGTTCTCTCTGTCTGTGTAGGTTACCACCAGGTGCTCCAGTTTCCCCTAACACTAAAAACATGTACAATAGGTGTAAATGTAATGGACGGTGATGGTCGGAGGCTTTGATGCGTGTGTGACGGGAAAACTTGAGTTGAGTTGATTTGAGGTGAGCAGTAAGAACGTGTGGATGTACAGTAATTCTCACCCCTCTCACAGGTCCTGGACCAGTAGCCAGTTCCAGTGCAGTCACAGACGAAGCGGTTCCAGCCCTCTTTGCAAACGCCTTTGTTCTTACAGGGGTAGCTCTCACACTGCTTCCCCGGCTGTTTGGTGCAGGAGGGTTTGATCCCCGCACCCTTCTGGTCCTCCGCGATCTGCCGGATGTCTTTGCTGCGTCCATCGATGAAGAGGTCGCGCACGCAGCCCACGTAGCCGTAGTTGAGCATGGCGGTCCACAGCTCGGTGGGCAGGATCAGGTTGGAGCGGTCAGTGGGCAGACCCCCCAGATACATGTCGCCCTCCAAGTCCAGGATCTCACTCTCCCCACTGGCGGTGAAGGGCGTCCGCCGGCTGTTCACTGAAATGGTGCCTGTCAAAGCAAGAGAATTCAGGAAAGTTCAAATGCATGTGTTTTGTCTCAAGAGAAAGAGTCTTAGGCCCCGACTCCACCGGGCGCGTAAAACGGACGACGGATCCGTCCAAACATGTCCGTTTCATCTCCGTCTCCGTTATCTCCATGAGAGTGAATGGAAGTGGCTCCACTGCCTCCGCATGCGTCCGTCCAACGCACGTCGGACCTATTCCGTCAACGGAGGGTGCAAAAGACGTGGACGGACGAAATAGAAACAATCCTATTTGTTACGTCCGTCGACGCGTGTCGGGTCCGTTTTCCATTGAAAATGCAATGGAATAATATATTTACAACATTGTTAAACATGTATTGATATGCTGTAGTCCTTGGTTATAAGTATTTTTTAATGACAATGATTATTAACAAACGTGTGTAATGTTTTTCATGTATTAATTTAAATAATTGTTTCCTGATCGTAAATCTACCATTTATTTTTCGCGTAATGTTAATACACTAATCTTTACATACACCTCGCTCTTTTTTCTCTCGCTCTGTCCCGTCTACCTCCGAGGCGCTCACACACACACAGAGCTGCACTTATGAGAGACAGATCTCACAACACTGGATATGTTGGAGTTCTTTTCTCTCTCCCATTTTTCCCAATTGCTTTCAAATAAGTTTTGCTTCATCCATCGCGACGTCCTCAATGCTTCAATATGCTGTGCTTTGCACTGATCATAGCCACAGCTCATTCAAATCACACACCGCTTCTTCTATTTAAAACTATAGCGGCTGCCTGTTGCCTAAAGCCGCGGAGAGGCGAGTTGGGTCCGATAAAAGTGTATCATGCGCTAAATAAGTAGAAAACAAACGAAGAGGCTGGATCATAATAAACGCTGCAGTCACAGACCCAAACACACATGCACGCACACACACGCGCCTCCCACCACACACACACACACACACACACGGGCGCTCTCACGCACACGCTCACGCACACATGCACGCCGACAATACATAACTCCTCCATCAGCCAAACATTCATTCATTCACACAATGCCCAAACATGTCTCCTACAAAAACAAAGCAGGCTGATAAACGCACAGCCAGAGCTGCTGCAGCCGGTTTGACCACTAGTCCGTTTTACGGACGGCTGACGGACAGCAGCCAACGCGCGTCAACGCGCGTCAACGGAGACGCGCCCGGTGGAGTCCAGGCCTTATGCAGCACATGTAAAATTAACGAAATACTAATGAATTGTATTACTTGTAAGAGGTTAAGTACCCCAGCTTTAAAGCGTTTTAGGCTGCAACTAAATAATAATTTAAAACAATAAAAAATTTAAAACAATAAAAAAGCCATTGTTCCATTGTCCCATCTGCGGGTGATTGGAAAATCAAAGTGAGTTGAGTGTGAGTGTGACTGACCGGAGCGACCGTCTCTCTGGATGTCCACATGATACCAGGAGCCATCGTTGACTTTGGACTGGGTGGCCTTCACTTTGATGGTTCCTGAGCCCATGTCCAGGAGCAGGTAGAGGCTGCCATCCAACAGCTCCACGGCAAAGAAGTCCACCTAAACACACAACACACAGCAGACAGCGACCTGTAAATGTGAGTGAAACTGATCCAATCATGAGATTTTATCATTGTCATCATTAACGGCAGATTTTCTAAACAAGAGCAGAAGTTAAGAGGGTAGTTAAAAAATGTTCCTTGAACATTCAGGACACAGGACCTTATTTCAGGACAGTCTCTGAATAGCAACCTGTCAAATGAACGTTGAGCTCCCAGCATAACATAAAATAATTAAAATACTATAGACTAGAGTAATCAAAAAGAGACATAATAGAGTAACAAAACCAAAGGTAAACTCAGGGGAATAGACAAAAGTTTAACAGTGAATTATTTAATTAAATATCACAATACTTTGCTACTGTATCGATTTCCCCCCAACACAATTAAACACTAGACTAGACCAGAGGACGATAACTTTGTTTAGCTGTTCTACAAAGGCTTAATAGTTTCTTCATAGAAAGTTTTGGTTTTGTATTTGGCTTCTTATCGCATCCGCCAGTACAGACCTTGGTGTTTTTCTGGCTTCGTGCGGCGTCCTTCCTCTCCTGGGGCGTGCCGTGGGTGAAGAGGATGAGGCCGTTGGGTTCTGTGGTGCGGAAGTCGAAGGAGATGGAGCCCATGCGTTTGGTGTTCCACTTGGGCAGGCTGATGAAGGACTCGGGGGTCTCGAAGGAGATGGGGTCCAGGGTGGCCACGGTCTCACACTTGTACGCCACCTCGCCCTGGATCTTCATCTTTGGGTCCACGATCCGAGCCAGACGCGACAGCTCCAGGCGAATGTCGTTGTTTTTGTAAACCACCTACAAAAACGGGTTTAGAAATGAATGTGAAACTCGGAAAATTAGAATAGGTCTAAAGGTCAAAAGTGTATTTATTTATGTATTCCAATTTCATTAAAATCAAGATATTTTTATACAGCCTACAGGTTCGAAAACAACAAATTCAATAATAAAAAAGATATAGAAGCCATTTTGGTCTATAAATCATAACAAATGTCCTTTAATATCCCAGACCAGCACTGTTCAACTCAAAGAAAAACCAAGTGGGAAACAAGTGGGAAACCTCGGGGAGGCCCATGTTGAGCGAGGATCCGTTCACACCAACGGACCGGCTGTGGATCCAGGACTTAAGACTGAGAGCAAAGACTCACATGCAAAGTGAAATATGGCGAGTCTTTGTTTGTTATAATGTTGATTGTGGCTTACAGAGCATTTGAAAATTATTCTAAAATCTTCCTGAGTTGTTTAATTTGGGTTTTTTTCAAACTATGACCTTATTATCAACATTATAACGAATCTCGCTTCAAGCATTTGCGTCATCCAAACCCTTAACAAACCAGTATGGTATTCTGTAAAAAAAATTAATCTGGATTGACTGGTTGTTCACACTGGTAATTTACAATCACGAAAATGTAACCCAACAGCACGTTTTTACACAAAATCTATAAGATTGTGCTATATATATGAGTGAGAGTATATTAAAAAACCTGATTAGTTCATGTAAAAGAAAATGCATTTATATGCAAGTATCTAATATTCTGTAACTAAATAATTTTATAAAGTTAATATTATATGTAAAAGGCCTTTGAATGGCTCCTAAAGTATCACCATTCTTTCAGTGCCTCTCAGTGGCCAGCAGAGGGCAGCTCACAGAACTAAATAGGACAATGAAGTGAATAATGTCAAGCTGGCTGATTGAAGTACTGCAGCCAGAGAGTATGACATTTTTTTTTTTTTACATTTATAAATGAAAGAGAAAAAGAAAAATATATATATTATAACCATACATATATCAATAAAAAGAGCTGTGCCACTTTCTGAGCAAAAACAGCAATAATATGATTTTTTGTTTTGTTTGAAGCCTGTTTTATGTAATTTTTGCTCTGAAAACTTGAAACTTGTCAGCTGCACCAGTGATACGGTTTCCCCGGCCCAGACCTGTGAGCTGCATCCCTCTCCCTGCCAGGGAGGCTCCTCAGTCCTGCACCTGGATCTATTAGTCTGTACATTCAGGGGAGAGGATCCCTCTCTCAATATGGTCCGAGGATTCTCTATTCCTCCCACAGGATTTTTTTGTGTTTCCTCGCAGATGCAGGAGGTTCTAAGGACAGTGATGATCCGGGACATTTAAGAACCTTTATTGACATTTCTTAACGTTTATGGACATTGGTCACCCCACTCTGTATGGATCACTGGCCCCTACTGTATGTGTTTGTTATTATTGCATTTCCTGTGTCCAAACTGTCTGTTTCTCTTCTCTGCTTTTTAGGAATCGACAATGTTGTAAAGTTCTCCGTGACGACAGCAGTTGTGATTTAAGGGTATAAAAAATAATTTACTTGAATTGAATTGAATCACAGTAAGCTTATCAATAATAATCAGTGTATCATTTATTCAGGTTAGTCTTATTTCTAGAGAACTAAAATAGTACTTTTACTCAAACCCTTTCCAGCACTATAGAAAATTCAGAAATTCTACTGTCAAGTCAGTTATGCTTCATTTACTAACACTATTTGTGTAGCAAAAGTGACTTTTTAACATCTTATGAATAAATGTTCTCAAATATATGCTCACAAATGCACAGGCAGCAGTAAATATTTGATTGTTAAGGGTTTAACTTGTGCTAAGCCAGTGCCTTTGTGTGTGTCTTTGTTGGCTGCTCTATACGAGACATCCAGAAGGCAGCACTGGCTAATGGCATTGACAATTACATCAATTATGTGTTATTGTAGGCCATTATGTGTTTTGTAGGCTTTGAAACGTAGGCTTTCCATGTAAGTGGTGTCTTATGAAAAGGAATAATAGTGTGAGGCCGGGCGGTGAGGGCCGACCAGGGGTGACCGTACCTGGTGCCATGGAAACAAAGCTTTTATCCATAATCTAGCGAGGATGGCAAGTACAAGAGCATGGAGCAGGCAAATTAGCAGTAATGGAAGAGAGTGCAGCCACAGAGACAAGCTGCACGGGTTGATTAGACCTGCACTGCTTCTCATGTCATCATTTTAGGACGACATGTATGAAAACTATCAGGGAGATTCTAATCTCTGTCAAAGCCCGGCCGCAATTATTGATTATTTTGATAAACAGTTCTGTTGATTAATCTTTAGTTCAGTGAATAAGGGATTATTTTATACAAGTGAGTTCCCTGACCAGTTCAGGACCAGTCCAAGACCAGTTTAAGTACTAGACCATTACCAGTCCAGGATCAGTCCAGGATCAGTCCAGGACCAGTCCAGAACCAAATCCAGAACAAGTCCAGGACCATTCCAAAACCAAATTCAGAACCAAATTTAGAACCAGTCCAGGATCCGTCCAGAACCAGCCCCTTGGAAAACCGGAGATAAAATGTCCTTTGCAAAGCAACCCAAAATGGCTAGGAGCATTTCTAGCATTAGCCTCGGACTAAAATTCCGTAGCGTAGGCCCTTACTGTAGCAGTTGGAGCTCCCAGGAGGCAGTCAGAGTTAATTCTACACGTGTGAAAAGGGTTTAAACTCAGAGGTAAACTGTTTGACAGAAGACAGGTGCGTGAAGCGCGACAAACGCACATACCTCTTTCAGACAGCCCATGAAGTTGTTGCTGACAGGAGATCCGGGCAGGTCCGCTGTGCTGGGACTGCCTCCCACGTAGAAGAAATCATCCGAGCCCAGCATGGTGTAGTCCTCCTGGGTGTAGCCGGTGGTGGTCAGGATGCCGTCCACAGATATCGTTACCTTAAGACATAACAGACATAAGCCTTTACACCAGTGGAACATGTGACCCATTTTATGTTTGCTGTAAAACATCTGATCAGATCAGTTTGGAGGTGCCACGTGCCCACTGGGGTTCTGGAAGAAAAGTCCTCCAAATCTAAATCTTAAAGAAGCCATATGATGAACAATTTTTGACAATTCAAATGAGAATGAGGCTGTTCACTTTGATGTGGCATGTTTTAGAATGGGGAAAAAGGAAATATATGAATGGTTATAATAAGTAACCACAGGGGTAGCAAGGGGTTTCAAAATTTGAAAATTACTGGTTGCAAACTCAACCTCGTGTATATGAAGAGTGTAATTTTAGGCGTTTTGAAGTTTCATAAACATGCTTTAAAATAATAATGTGGCCATGACAAACTTCCATGATATGGGGATCTATGGGGCGGCACTTAGCAGGTCCATACATGTACTAAATATGAAATAAAGTAGTGAAACAGAGTGAAATCAGGAGAGTCAGTAGGAGAGAACAGAACCAGCACCAGCACCAGAACCAGAACCAGAACCAGAACCCACACAAGCACTTCATATTTACCAGACAGTGGAGTGTGTTTATCACATCATAGCGATTCCCTAATTGCTTTTCAAACAAAGAAAACAAAGTCATACAGTTACATAGTTACAAGTGCGTGAGGTCAAAATTAAAATATTCCTTTTTCAAGACATTTGAAAAATAACTGGTCATAAGGCCTCAACTTTGTGCAAAAAATGCATAAGTGACAGGTTAAGATAAAATAAACTTTTTAGATCTCACAATGGAGAAGAATTTGTGAGGAATTGCAATTGTTTTCACACTGTAATAATGGTACACTGTAAAAAGTGATTGAAAAAAGGCAAAACGTTGCTTAAATTCAGCAACAGTTCTTGAAATAAGATTAAATGGTTTTGTCCTGTTGGAAAATCTTGTTTTAAGACATTCAAAATGTACTCAAATTAAGATGCAAACCACTCGATTCAAGCAATTAAAACCTATTACTTTATCACTTTTTGCAGTGTATCATGTTGCTTTCTCTGTTGGCATGTGCTTTAGAGCAGGCTTCTCCAACATTTACCTTCCAGAGTGCTACGTTTTAGGGACAAAATGGAAACTGGGTTAAGAAGACAGACACCCTAACCTCTGTACGTTTAGATAATAACAATTTTAATAACAATAAAATATCAAAAGAGTACAAAGTTAAAGTACAAACACATTGGTCTAATTGAAACCTAATCAAATTGGTTAAACTAATATTGGTCAGAATGAATAATTCCCATTGATATTACCAAACTAGATAAGCTAAGCAGAGCAGGGCCTGATAGGTACTATGATGGGAGACACCAGGAACATCAGGTGCCACAGTGGGATGGCTGTGGCTGTAAAGAGCTGAACTGTTGTTGTTTCCTTCAGCAAGACTAGCCTGATTTGGTCAAGTGAGATTTAAATATGTTTTTACTGACACATAATCTAATTTTGCAGACTGGCACAAAGGTCAATAATAATGATATGGAAGGACGAGAGGAGAAACTGTAATTAAATCAGATGCAGAGTCTGAAATCTGTATCTCGGGCGATTTTCTGCTCGAGGTTCTGGAAACAGACAGTCTCAGTCCTTTCTGCTTCCACATGTGTCTGGAGTTATAGGGTCTAGCCAATCTGATTAATGTTTTGTCTGCGTTTTAATTAAAGTAGTTCCCCTTTCTCTTCACAACGGTTGCTAAGTTTTGTTTTCAGAATTGTTAAATATTCCCTTTACTTAAGAATATTTGGCCAGTTTAGTAAAGTCCAATAACATTTGTAACACAGATAAATTGACCGGACCATGGTATAAGTGTAATAAACTAGGAGCCGTGCATCATACAGTTATAATGCACTTTGCGGAGGAACACCTAGACTCCACGGTGTGCATTATAACTGTATAATAGACGGCTCCTTGTTGTTTAATCCTTACATATATTTCCTTCCCCTGTATAGTTACCTGCCGGAGATTGCGTGTGACTTTGACATCGTGCCACGTGTTGTCGTTGAACTTGCCGTTGACCGGTTCCACTATTGCCTCGAACGCCCCGGAGCCCAAGTTTATGACCAGGGACACGCCGCCGTCCTTCAGGGCCAGGTTGACGTAGTCTGCGGACTTTCCCGTGTGGAGGATCAGGCCGTTCCTCTGCCACGTCTTGAAGGAAAGCGTGATCTCGTCGCTGCTGCTCTGGATGGGGTTCTGGGACAGGTCGTAGCAGAAGTACTCTGCGCCCCGAAACGTAGCCACATTCTCCTCTCTCGCTGCGGCGGCAACACACAGGGTTTGAGAAAGCAGCGGCCGAGAAGGAAGAGAAAGATCAGACAAGAGATAATGAAGAGTTGGCTGTGTTAAAACCCTGGGGACACACGGGGCATTGATGTTACATGTGCATAAGACAGGTTTTTAGTATTGATTTAGCAGAATGATAGATTATAGTTTTACACCAATACTAAGTCACAGTTTGTGAAGAAAAAATATGATAGCCCTATTCTTTATACTTCTGTCACTTTATCTGCACTGATAAATGTCTATTTTGTGTGTTTATTAGAATTGTAATAAGAGGTTTTATGGATTCATTTACATCTATTTTTGACTTTTATTTAACTTGTCTGCACTACTAACCTGTCATACACACTTAAAATTGAAATTCTATTCTCATTTTTTGATGAAGTAATGCCAAGTGTTTTCCAATACTTTTTCAAACTTTCTCAGAACAAAAGAGGGTAATACCCATGGCAGATTATTAGGAATTTTGGGGAGGTTCCTGGAGGTTGATACCTTAGGATACCTTAAAAATTGTGCTACCATCTGATGTTTTAAGGATGACTCTGATTTCATGTCTAAACCAATGTTGTTCATCCAAACAACTGAACCTGAATTGTCCTAGGACTAAACAATGATCAAGTTTTACACCATAACCAACCCAGAATGTATAATTATAGACTGTACTAGGGTAAAAAATTGGATTATTGTGTATGGGAACCAAGCCTGGACCAAGACCAAACCGAGAGCCAGGTTGTATTGTACAATTTATAAATTTACATCTTCAACTTTTCTAAAACATTTGCAAATACATTAAAACTGCAGAACTTTTCCAAAGCCTGTAAATACAATTCTAATTTCTCATGGCCTTTAATCTGTCAGTTTGTCTGTTCAATCTGAAAATAGACAGCCTCTATATACTGTACATCATAACAATTACTGAGTTTTATTTTATCTTACACTGGATAAAATGGACTAAATTGGCACTATTTGTACGACTGTATAAAACAGATTTTTTTTGTTGAAAGAAAACGGTAAACATTTGAAAATACAATTATTATGGATTATTGCAATAGGCTTTTGTAAATCAGTGAAACATTTCAAGTAAAAATGCTCTTTGGGAAGGAATGTAAGTGTTTTTTTTCTTCCACCCCACTTGGTAAAGATAAATATTGTAACATTGAAAAAACAACTTCTGTTATAATCTCCAAAACAAACAAGTAAACTATAACTTTCCAACAACCTACCACAGACAGCATTCAAGTCATAGAAGAAAGAAAAAAACTTATAACACACAACACATAAACACATGCATATCATTTAATTTTACCAAACCAGGCGAGATGGCTTTATAATAAAACATTACACCAGCCATAAAACCATTTTAATCACTCTGCAGCAGACGTCTAAATGTCAAACACACATCAAGAGACGGACGAATGAAGGACGGCGAAACACGGTGTTGGCATGCAGACACAGCAGCCACAGAACTGACATCAAAACACTCGTTCTCTCTGGGTTTGGAAACAGCTCCCAACCACCACCCCCCCATTCCTTTAAAAGAGAAGGACTTTCAAAGTGTTAATTCTGGGGTACCTAACTTTGAAAGGACATAAATTAACTATGTAATCAAATCAATGTAACTCGTTCCTATAGCTATCAAAATGGTTTACTTCCATTGCTATATTTTGTCCATGTCTTGATCAGAAAAGCTTTAGCATGTGTTTCTATCCTCCAAAAGGCTACTTACAATGTTTCTCAGGTTAATGACATTGGAAATTATATTGATGAACACATTGAATGGTGTTTGGTTTTAAGGCAGTGAAATTCATTAGTAAATATTTAACTATATTAAAGTAGTTAAAGAAATTTGTTTACTGTTTTATTAGTTTTTTTCTGTCTTTTAATGTTGTTTTATGTCTGTATTTGTCTGTGCACACTGGAGACTTTTTGCTAATGTATTCCAATGTGTTTTTTCTACTGCAAATGGCAAATAAACTGAATCTGAATCTGATCTGAAACTTAAACTCTATGTAACTAGTTTATAAACTAATTACTAGATTTCATGTGCATGTATTTTTGCCATCTGTCACATTTTTAGATCAGCTTCTTCAGACAGAAAACTGACAAAGAGAGGGGTTGGTGCTTTAACAATAAATAAATATATAAATTACCTTAAATACGTGACCTCATTTAAAGTTAAAGCTGAGGTACCGCACTAGTTCCTTGCTCACAAAACAATAGACTTCTATCACTAGTTTTTCACATCCTTAGATTCGCTTTTACAGCCAGAAAACTGAAAGAGAGGACAGCTCTCACTCAGCTTTCAGAAAGTAAATATAAATACTGTAATTTCCCCATTGTGGAACTAATAAAGGTATAATTCATTCATAAAACATGTGTTCTGGCAAGATAAAGAAAGATATTGTGGTCGGATTTGTGCACAGAATTGTAGGAATAATTAGCTGTGATTAATTTCTCGAACTATTCCTAATCAAAGCAAAGGAAGGTTTCTCACCCATCATCTGTACTTCTTAGCAAGTTTTCCCAACGTTTCGTCCTCAACCTGGGGACTTCTTCAGGGAATGAATTCTCGGACCGCGCGTTGGAGATTTATAACCTATGGGTGTGGTAAGCCACACCCTAACCCTGATACTAACTCGTAAACAATCTCAGGTCTGCTTGATGTAGAAGGGAGCAGGTCTAACGACCCTGCCCAGTATTTATGGCCTCCCAAAAATACACAAACAAAACTTTCCACTTCGACCTATTGTATGTAGCATAGACTCTATCACCTACAACCTGGCTAAACACCTCAAAACCATTCTGGCTCCTTTGGTGGGTAACACCCACCATCACATAGAAAACACAAAAGAATTTGTGAATAAAATCAAACACCTCCAGTTTGACACAGATGAGACAATGGTCTCGTTTGATGTGACATCGCTTTTTACGTCGGTCCCTATTACAGAGGCGGTGGAGGCTGTAAGAGAAAGCCTACAGAAAGACGCCACACTAGGGGAGAGAACGAAACTAACAGCTGACCACATCTGTGAAATACTTGAAATGTGTCTTAACACCACGTATTTCCAATTTAGAGGCACCTTCTTTAGACAGATTCATGGCTGTGCGATGGGCTCCCCAGTCTCTCCTATAGTGGCCAATCTGTATATGGAGAAACTGGAGGAACAAGCCCTGGGCTCTTACCAAGGGACAGCGCCAAGCCATTGGTTTCGATATGTAGACGATACATGGGTTAAGTTAAAGAAACAGGAAGTGGAACCATTTTCAGCACACATTAACTCGGTGGACCCGTTTATAAATTTCACTCGCGAGGATGCTAAGGAGAGTGAACTCGCCTTTTTAGATTGTAAGGTCATCATACTGGAGAACGGACAATTAGAGACTGAGGTCTTCAGAAAGTCCACTCACACTGACCAGTACTTGGCTTTTGATTCAAATCATCCGCTACAACACAAACTCGGGGTCATTAGAACGCTTCAACACAGAGCCCACCAGGTCCCCACGAGCTCGGAGGGAAAGAACAGAGAAACCAAACATGTTCAGAGAGCACTTTCCAGATGTGGCTACCCCAAGTGGTCTTTTACTAAAGCCCAAAGGACGAGAAAGGCCAGAGACACAGTCCAACAGACAGAAGAAAGTAGGAGGAGAGGGGTGTCCTTACCGTATGTGGCGGGAGTTTCAGAGAAACTACAAAGAATCTTTAGGCAACACAAAATCCCTGTGTATTTCAAACCTTTCAACACGTTAAGACAGAAATTAGTGCATCCCAAAGACAAAACACCCAGACACAAACAGAGCAATGTGGTGTATTCAATTAAATGTAGTGAAGAGGAGTGCACTGACCACTATATTGGAGAAACCAAACAAACTCTACAGAAACGACTTTACCAACATCGTAGAGAAAACTCTAGTGGGCCACAGTCGGCTGTTCATCTCCACCTCAAGGCCTCCAACCACACGGTGGATGACACAGAGGTTAAAATTCTGGCTCGGGAGAAGAATTGGTTTGAGAGAGGGGTGAAAGAAGCTATTTTTGTGAGGAAACAGAAACCTTCTCTTAACAGAGGAGGAGGGTTAAGATTTGTTTTGCCTCGCATCTATGACGACATCCTAAAAACAACGCCCTAACTTGGGACAAGGTCAGTGACATGCTAATGAGTTAGGAGGGGTGAAACCTGCACTCCACTTGAGCATCCCAGCAGACAATAGGTCTGTGACATGCTAAGGAGTTAGGGTCGTTAGCCTCAGCAGGGTCGTTAGACCTGCTCCCTTCTACATCAAGCAGACCTGAGATTGTTTACGAGTTAGTATCAGGATTAGGGTGTGGCTTACCACACCCATAGGTTATAAATCTCCAACGCGCGGTCCGAGAATTCATTCCCTGAAGAAGTCCCCAGGTTGAGGACGAAACGTTGGGAAAACTTGCTAAGAAGTACAGATGATGGGTGAGAAACCTTCCTTTGCTTTGACTAATCCCTGTACGACTGAGGGCTTACACAAACTTATTCCTAATCAATTTGAGATTTATCAGTTAATTTCCTTCATTGATTCCCTAAAAAAATAAAAGAATAAAAAAGACATGCTACGGAATATTTCTGTTATTGTCTGCACATTGTTATAGGAATAGTCCCTAATATGGCATAAATAGATACCCATGTGTATCCATCTTCAATAAAAATCTTTTTTTTCCTGCAGCAAACCAGCAATACATCATGTGTTTGGTTAATTTGTTATTGTGACAGGCCGGGCTTCAAGTTGGCTTTGGAGAACAGATAAAAAATAAAATAGAAAGACTAAATGTGGTCTGAAAAGGAGGATGGGAAGAGCTGGATCACAATTCAAGCAGATAAGCATCAGCCATTTCAGAGAGAGGCTGCGTTTCCATTTGCGCCTCGCTGCGACCAATGGGGTGTGCACGTGGATCACCGCGGCACCAGCATCTGCATAAAACACTGCCACGCTAATACGATAAAACCAGGAAATATTACAAAAATGTTACATGGAAGGGAAAGGGTTGAATAAGAAATTAAATTGCTCTTGAAAATCACTTTGAATGATCTTGTATATTAATGATACAATACAAACCAAATGTGTCTTGTACTTTGCATTGAATACATTTAGAATAACATTATGGTTTTGGTACTGGGTTTCATGCCTGTTCTTTGGCCAAATCCCTCCTTTCAGCTGAGGAACCCGCGAGTAATCATAGCTGGGGAAACTGCAGAAAAAGGTGTGTGATATCTATTCTGTAAATATGTGTGTGATATGTGTGCAATGGATTGAAATTGTAATTGTAGTGAACCGGAGTAAGAGTGAACTAGAACCACAACTACTATAATGTTCCTTTAAATCCAAGATGTACTGATGGAAAATGAGCAAAGGAAGCTCAATAGATATGATCAAAGCCCTTTCACGGCGCCTGTGGTTTGTATTACAGCCATATGAAGCCAGAGCCTCCTGAAGCATGACAGCGGTCTGCTCCGGTCCCCGGGGGCTGTTCATTTACTGCCCCTGGTAATGACTGAGTGAAGGGGCCCCTCCTAACACACACACACACACAGACACACACACACACACACACACACACACACAGACACACACTTACATACACATGCGCACACTATATAGGGCTGCCCAATGTTGGAAAAAGATCCAGTTGCCGTTTCTTGTTGCAAAAAGATTTGTGAGTTTCTAATTTATAATTCATTTATATACTAATATACTTTTGATCTGACACAATCTCACACATTTTAAAACCAAAATCACTCAAAAAGCATTGACAATATTTTAACACTTAAATGAATTTTTCCAACGAAACATACAGATATCATGTTGTACATGAAATAAGGACTTTTAAAATTGAAATAATGAAGATTTCAATTTGAATGACACAAAACCTTCTTGTTACTTTGGCAATTACAGTATATGCTTTGACGCAAAACATTTCCCTAAATTTTTAATAGATATTTGTTTTATTTCCTTTTCTTTCGGTTATGGTTTTTAGAAGGCCTCTTATAAAATATTCAGTGTCCATAAAAACAAGCTTAAATTCCACTAAGATAAATAGAAATAAAACTCCTTACTAGACTTTTTGTTTAGCCAAAGAAAACTAAACATTTTCAAATTGTTTTGATAATTCAAACACAAACACAGGCAAATACACACACACAAAAACACAGGCAAATACACACACGCTCAAACACACACACACACAAACACAGGCAAATACACACACGCTCAAACACACACACACACAAACACGCACAGCTCTTATTGGCCATTATGTGGGCTGTCAGTGCGGCGCTAGTACCTAATGAAGGGCCACAGTTGCCATTTCTCAGCTGACAGTTGCCATGGCTACACGGAACGGAGGAGGCGGAGGAAGCACGGTCGAGTGCATTTAAGCGCGACCAGAAAAAAAAGGTACAAAATCCAGGATCAGAGACGACTCCTCAGACACAATAACTAGTCTGGGGAATCTCCAGGTGAAATAAAGGACAACTATCTTGCTTTAGATTGTGTTAAAGAAAGTAGGAGTAAAATATGTTTTGTGCAAGCCCTATTTGCACTAAACTAGTAAAAATATTGTCATACATGAGACCCTACTGAATTAAAGCTGGGGTATCTAACTTTTCTCTTCATACTGTCCACCAGCACGCCATCCCCTTTGCAAGCCGCTCCTCAAAGCATTTAGAAATTCCATAAATACACAGAATATTACAGAAATCTATTTGCCCAAAACAAATGTACATGCAAGCTAACATAGTAATGAATGACAGAGTTCTCTTACTATAAAAAATAATTATTTATCTAAGGCAAGCTCTCACCATTGAAATTGTCAAAGCAAAATTGGCCCAGAAATTGCTGTGTAGCTTTAAAGGAGTAGTTCTCTGCCATTTTAGACCCAAGGAAACAGTTCTCCAGCTGAAAAAGGCTGGAGACCCCTATCTCCAGACAACAGAAAGTCTCATGAAAGTAAAACATCGTGAATAAATCAAGGCGACATCATTCTGCCTCCATCTTATTAGAACACATGTTGCAAACTTGTAAGAAAGAGCCCTGTGAGTCACTATTTGACAGTTTGGGCTGAGAGTCTGAAAAAAGCTGATCTAAAGACGTGACAGAGGCTAAAACATACATGAGAATGAAAACTAGTGGTACAAGCAGAGAGCGAGGAACTATCTGCATCTGTTGTGGTTTGAAAGTTAGTTAAGGCAAGAGAAGGTGAGTTTTTTTGTATAGCACAATTCATAAACACAAGGTAACTCAAAAGGCCGAATAAAACAAGATCGAGAGTCACAGGAAGCAATAAAATAATCACAGGTACTCCAGCTTTAACAACCAAACGTCTATTGCAAGCAGAATTCCTGTGTATATTTTACGTAAGCATTCTGAGAACTTTTTTTTTTTGCGTGCATATGAGGATTTTATGATTTGAAAATTTAGACTTGAGTTGAGTGGGACAACAGAGCCACAAAGTTTTGCCTAATTAGAAATGATATTGTTTTGCTACAGTTTTATTGATCAAAAATTCCACAATAGTCTTATAATTGTATAAACTACATATTATTGAGTTGTATGTAAATGGTAGCAGCACTGTTAGCTTGATGGCAAGGATTTAATGTTAAACAAAAACCTATTATTAACAAACTATATTTCAACATCTTTACTATATCAGTAAAAGTTATAAGCATTATTACAAAGATAAAACCAACTCTAGCATTTGCACTACAGCTGATCAAATCTCAGATAAGTCATAAGCGATGTATCAACAATGGTGTTTTGAAGCTGTATGAAAAAGGGTGTGGTGATTTATCCTCATTTTGTGGATCATTTTCCAGTCCATTAGATTTTGAGCTATGCCGACTGAACTGTGACTTTTACGTTTATGGCACAATTGTGATGGATTGACTGGATATGATTTTGGAATTTTGTGGAAAATACAAAATAGATATTGCAGTACTCAGATGTTGGTGTAGTCACGCAGCTGGCTTTCACATGGGTCAGGCTGCCATTCACTCATTCATTCAAAAAGTTGTATTAAAGCTGGGGTACCTGACTTTTTTGTTTTATAAAAGAATACATTATTTGTTATTAGTTATTTGTCGCAACAGATAAGGTTAAACAAAACAGTCCACAATATATAGACTCAGTACACTAACTTAAATTACAAAGATCTTGGTGTCATCTCCTTTATGGTTACATTAAGTATTTATTATTATTATCTATTTAATATCAATGACATCCAAAAATATCATTGTCTAAAGTAGATCAATGGGCCAAGAAATAATATTACTCTTAGGGCCACATTTGAGTTGTGTGTTGATTTTCTCATCTAGAAATATTTTCAATTTTAATAAAAAAAAAAAAACTTGATTCATGAAAAACATTATATATTTAATGCTTGTAGGTGCATCAGCATTAGAGAACAACAAATATTTATTTTGTTTTAAAGCAATTATCAACTTATCAGACAATTTTCGCCGAGCCCTACCCTGGTGTCACAGTTAACGGGCACAGCTGTATCTGCGCTTGCTTTAATCCTGAATGAATTAAAGTCCATGAAGAGCCTTCTACACATTATGCCGTTCACAGCCAACGTCCAGATAAACTTTGTGTCGAGTAAAAACAGCCGGGTCACAACAAAGTGACGTTCGTTCATGATAAGCAGAGTGTGTTATCTTGAAGCTTGTATTCTTGAAGCTTTGTATTCAAACTAGAAGACTGCAAAACCTCGTACGACAAACTGAATCTTAGAGATTCATGTTTTGTTTTGACAAATACTGTGATTACATTTGAGGTTTCAGTATTTATGAATCAACTAAAACAAGAATAACAGAATTTAATTTTGACAATATTCTACTTCTGTACAACCATAGTTCTATTTCTAAAAAAGACAGAATGATTTTGTTGTTTGCACAGAAAAAATAGTCAGTTAAAAATACGACCAACAGAACCAGCTGTATATATTATAGGGTTATAATAATACTGTGTCCTTCGCAAAACGAGGTTAAAAATGTTGCTGTGCTTGAATAGAAATAAACTAGTAACAAAAATATTTGTTTTTGCGTCAAAATATCATAACGTTTATGAACTTGACATAGAGCATTGAGTTTAAAGCTGAGGTACCTACTTTTTGTATAAATAAATACATACTACTTTGTCCAACAGAAAGAGTCATAAAAATAGCTTGCATACTTGGCAAGAGCCCTGAGACTCACTGTTTGACACTTCAGGCTGAGAGCGAGGAACCAAAGTGACGTGAATTTTGGTTTTATGTTATTTTTTGTATGGTTTGAAAGTTTGGTAACCCAGCTTTAATCCATGAATGAGATTAAGACATGAGACTATGGTCTGTGACGGATGAGTCCTTTTAATTCAGTCATTTAACCTACTTAATTTATTATTGTCTCATTCGCAATTAAATCTGACAATCTTTTTTTTCCCTTTATCAATTTAACTCAATCAATACATATTTTTTGTCACTTCAGTTCTATTACACAGTTACATTTTCTTGTCCTTAGAAAGCCATATACCCGTTTTAAAGAACTGCATAAAGGTGAGAGTTTGATTTAGATTCCTATTTTTTGCTGCCTGCTGTCAAACAAACCTCTTTTAAGTAAATCACATTCATGCAATCATTTGGGCACGACCCTTTGTCACGGCGCCAGAGTTTGCTGAGCTGGGTCTGTGACCACGGTGAGCTTTGTGGTTTTTTGGCTGTAGGTGCTTGGCTGTAGGTGCTTGGCTCGTGAGCACGGCGGCACAGTGGGAGCCTGCTTCAACAGCTTGAGGCCGGACTCACCCCACTAAAATACAACGGTCTAAACATGAACTGAGAGATTTGAATGCAAGGCTTATTTTAGCAAGAAAGCGACATTATGAAAGCATTAAAAAAGGTGATCTCCAAGTACATGTGGACGATAAAAATGTCATGGTACCACTTCATTTCAACAACTGTGGCAGCAAGACAGTGTTTGGTGGAAAAATTGTGTTTTATGTATTTATTCATGTTTGTATGAAATGATGCGTTTTCTGCTGCTGGACACCTCTTTTTATCCTAAGGGGGATCAGTAAAGTATCTTTCTATCTACTGACAGCCTAAATGTATCCTCCACAAACAATATAAAAACAAATACAATAGCCTATTTAATCCATATTTATTTGCCGTAAAAAGATCTGGTTTTGCTATTTATCTGGACAGTTGTTGTTGTTGTTTTTAAGAAGCCCTTTGTTGTTCTAAAGCAAAATAAAGAACCCTCCATACTATCCCATCATATAACGACACAATTTGATGTCCTAATTGTGGTCACAGCCAGGTCCATTAATTTCGGGACGCTGATACAAATTTCTTTTTAACCTACCACCAAAATTGATTTATAATGAAACGTGAAACATAATGAAGACCTAACTTTTAAACCACAAAAGATAGGACTATGTAAAATCCATCCGGTTCCTTGCTTCTCTAATCTGTTGTGTCACTTTTTTTCTAATGGATGCATTGTTGGGCTCTGTCTCATTTTTAGCTCAACTTTTTTTCAGTGACAACGAGAAAACCGCTCATCCAGTCAGCTCCCAGTCCAAAATGTAAAATAGTGGCTCAAAAGAATGATTTCTGGTAGGATAAAGACAGTATCTGATTCTGCTTTGTTCACAATGTTATACTTTTGAAGCTCTCCTGTTGGGACAAACATGTAACTCGATCTTTAACTAGTGTCAGCTTTCTTGAGGTTTTATGGTATTTTAGACTCAATCAACTGATAATGTCCATTGGGGGCCCCCTTTGACCCAAGATCAGACCATTGCCCTATACTGTCCTTGGCTCACTCCCCTGTTCAGGCTGCAGGTTGGGTGAGGGTTTCACCACAGAACAAGTAATTTTTGGCCCTAAAGCTCTAAATGTTAGCGTGGAGCGAAAATAATAACTTTCTGCAGGGTCAAGCCACGCTGAGCACCTGACTCTGTGTGTGAGCAGGAGGAGGCTGATGAGGGAGCCAGGCTGCAAGGACAGTGAGGTGCTCCTGGAGAGACTTGTAAGAGCTCGGCTTATGTGGAGTTTGCCGAAAGCATGAGGACGGAGTCAGGAGGACTCTGAGGAGCTGTGGACAGAACAGGGCCTTTCCTCCAGGTGCTCCGGTTTCCCCTGCCACTAAAAACATGCACAATAGGTATGAATCTAATGAGTGAGTGAATGGATGGTGTTTGGTCAGAGGCTGTGTGGAGAGAATGAAACAATATTTAAACTCTGATCATTCAAAAGCACTTTGGGTGACTTTGGTCTGTAAAATATGCTGTATAAATAAACATAACTTACTTATGTTTAAGGCTTTCGTCAATTTTTAAGAACCCTCTCAGGCATGTCCAAACTCCAAACTCTGCCTTGCTAACCCAAAGTAGACTTTGAGATCATAAAGTTCACTTTGTCATCCATCCAACTTCAGCTCAGCCAGTATAGACCTTGTTCTAAAGCCCAGTATTTTTCTGACTTTATTTGCACATACAGTACTAACATGGTTTTTGGATTGTGTCACTTCCATTAATGGGGCAAATGCAGCTGTGAGATGGTAAACATTTGTCATTCAGCCAACTTCAGCTCTGTTATAGATCATCATAAATCTCAGAACAGCCCGAGGCCAGTAAAGTTTTTCAGTCCGTGTTGTCGGAATAGTCTGATGAACCAAAGTGACCTTCTTACTGAAACGTTTGGACACCTCTCTCAGCCTTGAGATGTTTGAGCATCAAATTAAAATAAATAAACGTATGATGTGTGTGGGAGATTAGGTTGATGAATTGACAATAAATTCTTTAGTCAAATCTAACCATCCTGTAAGTGCTCAGCAGCAGCAGAAACATATATCTTTTATCTGCAGCAGGAGACAGTGGTGACGCATGCTTTAGTTTTAGATTGTAGTGCCTCTTTTGGACCGCAAGAGCAGACCTTACACACTCTCCCCCTGTTAATATTAGGGCATGAACTTGAGTCAGAGATCTGGGATGAGTCCGGTGGGCACAGCTCCAGCCGGGATGCTTCTCTCCCAGGAACAGACGGAGAGGAGGAGTGACCGGCCCCGTGCTGGCATCGGGAAAGCCATTCAAGGGACACAAGCTCTGGTTTCGATGATAACATACTGAAGGTGCAGCAATACAGGTCTTCTATATCGATTTATGGTTTGATAACTGATGGATAAAAACAATATAATGAGGTTGTAGCTGTAGAAGGTTCAATATGACTAAATATGACTTATTTCTGCTGTATATTATCAAAATGCATGCTCTTTTATATATTGAGATTATCCTTCTTTATTGTACTAGCATCAGTGGGATAGAGTAGTTTCCAATATTAGTTTTTACAACAGTCATTTTCTCAATCAATATATTGTCCATCAAAAGCAGTTATCGTGACAGTTCAATACATCAGACAGGCAGAAAGCATCCATCCATCCATTTTCTTCCCCTTAATCCATTCCTGGGTTGGGGGGGTGGCAGTCAGAGCTACACCCAGTACACTTAGCACCAGCCCCTCACTGATCCTCCTGCAGGTGGTGAGTCCACAGGAGCTGAGATCTTTCAGTGGGAGCTTCAGGCAAAGTGGGGTTAAGTGTCTTGCCCAAGGACACAACGACAGCAGTCATCAGTGGGAGTCGTGAAGTAGGTCTTATGGTGGGCTTGAACCCACAACCTTCAGGCCCAAAGGCCAATGCTCTACCAACTGAGCTACAGGCAGAAAGCAGATACAGTATAATGTGTTGTGGGTCTGCTCTATAATCTATGACAATGATTCACAAACATGTTGAACAATGTTGTCGCTGAACTGAAATTAAATCCAGTAAAGAACGAGCATCATATCACAGGATGTTTTTCACATAGACCTTTTCATAGATACCCACAAGAAAACCAAGTTCAAAATCTGCTTCTAATGATAATATTAGTTAATTCCCGTTGAAACATTATTTGATTTTGGAGGTGATCCGGATCAACGTCTGGATCCAGGCCTTTTTTTGAAGGATTAAAACTGTGCTGCGCATCTTGGTGGAGGTCTGTGCTCTACGAGTGCTTTCACAGTTTAGATGTAGGATCATAGAAAATGTTTATATCTGGGATCTAACTTTTTTTTTTTTTCCAAACTGGAAAAAAGTCAGATAAAGCAAATAAGGTTGTTACCATAACAGACATTTATCAATAAACGTTATATTGCCAACTTCACACTGGTTTTCCTGGTTCACTTTACACTGAACAGTCCTGGTTCACTTTAACTGGTCCAATCCTAGTTCACTTGGGACAAAAATGCTCTGTGGATTTGTGGATGGAAAACCACCAAACACTCCACTAGTCTCCACTGGTCACAAATGTCAGTTTTAAGGTTATAATTAACCATTATTTTGACAATCAATCAGTTGGATGACTATTCTTTTGATTAAATAGTTCAACTTTTCCCAACTTTTTAGGGATGTCACAACAGCCCAGGGGCAGATTTCATGGTTTCTAAAACTGTTTTTTTTACTGGTTTTAGACAGTTCCAGGGTTTAAAATGGGGTATCATGCCTCCATATGGTTTAGTGGAGTTGTAGTTGGCTGGATGATGCTGTGAATGGATGATGCTCAATGGCTTCTTTGTGTTAGCGAGGCAGAGGGCCACATAACATAACATGACACAGCGGGCCTTAGTTTGGACATGCCTGATTAGTTGTTACGATCCTAAAGCTCAGTGAATATAGTATTTTTCTACATTTGACCAAAACAAAGCTCAAGGAGAAAATCTTCATAAAACGTGGCACACATTGGGCTTTCTGAACATAAATACTTGCTAATACTGTTATTTCACTCTACAGTCATTAAAGAATTATCTGAGTCATACCACCTATTTCAGAATGTTTAATCCGATTGAAGGTCCAACCCCCATCCAGCCTTGGTCTAGTTGGCTTTTGCATTTCTTATAACATATGAGGCAACTGTGGTTAAAGTTGAACTCATCATTCACTCAATCATTTTCCACTTGGATGTGTTGGTTATCTGAAGGCCTAAGCAACTGGTGCCAGGGCAGGTCGAGTGGCAGAATTCTCCATGCCATAAAAATCAATCCATGCGGAAAATCTTTGGTCGTGCCTTTGTAACATCAATAACATGTCTTCAGAGCCTGTACACAACGGCAGACCCCCGCATCGTTTGCCATTCCTTTCAGACCCTTTAACACTCCTTGGAGAGATGCAAAAAGAATGTAGGAGCAGTTTGACGGTAAAAGTGCCAAAAAACCAAGTGATAGAGATGCCCCGATGAGGTAGATTTCAGTTCCAAGCTTCAAGTAGATATTGTGACTCAAAACATTAACTGGCAAATGGTTAAAGCAAACCATTCCAACAAGTGTGAAAGCGACCTTACTCAGCACCTGTCTCACAAACCCTGCTGAAAACATAACCCCACGGAGGAGCTAAAGCGTCTCCCTCTCATTAAGCACTGCTCACCTGCATGTTTGTGAGAGCAGCTGTATCCCACACACAGAGCTGTAAGGCCTGATTAGAGCGTGTTTGAGCCCAACGCTGTCAGATTAAGAGCGCTCTCCCCACACAATCCCGTCTTTACGCGCTCCCTCAGTGACTTTAGCAAAACAGGAAACACATACACTGCACACAGAGGCGCCAACGGGCACGGCACACCGGGGGGGTGGGGTTGGGGGGACATGGACACTCACAAAGCAAGCGCTGCTGTTCATACAGGCGGAAAAGAAGAGAGTCAGAGAAAGTGGTACCTTTGCTCTTAGCTACGGCAGAGGAAGCAGGTCCGAGAGGGGAGGGCAGAGACGCAGCAGGAGAGGACAGGGGACAACAACGTCAGGTCAATAGATACGCAACACACACGGCATCTATTACACACACGTCCACAACACACAGAGAGCGGTGGGTTGTGGTGTGTTTAAAAGTTTAGTCTGTGTTCGGATGTCTGAACTCTTATGTAATTACTGTACGTCTGATTTGTAGCTTTTTTTTCCCTCATTGTGCCTTTTCAACATTTAAATTCTCAGTGTTGATCAAAATCAAGACAAAACTACTCAAAGGCAGTGTATTTTTTGTTTAAAAGTTGTGCCAAAATGCCTGTGCATCACTGTTGAACCCTATGTGTATTTTCTAAGAAGACATCAGGCATTAGGATGGAATCTTTTTGTTAACAATTACAGGTTAAACGCGGAAAAGGTCTTTTATTTTTGTATTTAGACTTTAACATTGTCTCAATATATGACTAAGACGGCACAAAATTGATGATTGATTATGGCTTACAGTCAATTCAATATTCAAATTTAGTTGAATGTTTCATTTGGGGTTTTTACAGCTGTGAGCTCGACATTCCAACAAATATAGGCTTGATATGTCTCACTTTGCGTGTACCAAGTCTGTCAAATATCAGTTTCCCATTATCAGTTGAAATACAGAAATAGATGGATTTTTGAAAGATATTTTTGAGTTTCACCTTCATTTAGACGGTTATAAAACAAGGCATCTTTCAAGTGGTATTACTGATAATTGGCAGCACTAGAAAAGATGACTGTAGGCAGTGTTGGGAGCGAACAGCCTAAACTTCACTGTACTGCTTTACTGGATGGATTTGTTTCTTATGTGCTGTTTGTGTGCTGTGAACATCACACACTCTCAGTCATGTTATAATCCTCTTAAACATGTGGGAGAACATACCTTGTTCTGCCATCATATGTGCAAAGCCTTGAAAAGGAGAATAGAGAAGAGAAATCAGAACACTGCTTACAATACACAGAGTATTGTAAAGTCAAAGAACACAAGAGGGACACGGCACTGGTCCTGCTGGTCTCGAACAGGAACACATAGAGCTACACCTAAATCTGAGATATTTAGTATTATAACATATAGCTACACTTAAAATTGCAATATTTAGCATAATAACATAAAGCTACACTTATAAATCCAATATTTAGATTAATACCACGCAGAAAGACAACTCAACTATTTTTTAACTATTTCATATTTATACAGATGACAAATTGAGATACTTATTAATACCTTAAATCTGCAGCACCTAACTTTGAAACCACAAAAAATAACTATGTAATAAAATATATGTAATTAGTTCCTTGCAATATCACTAATATGCACGGGCGTGTACAGTATTACAGCCAATCAGCTCTCGGTAAAAGATCAAATGTGTTCTATTAAGGTAAAGGCAGCATGAAGTAGTCTAATAAAAAAGTTAGGTACTCCAACTTTAATAGATCAAGATGTAAATACAATACAATTAATCGATAGAGATTTTATACTTCCATTCATTTTTCTTTATTGTGCTAAAATCAGAAAATTTATACTTGATTCTTTAATATGCTAAAGCTAGAGATTTTATACTTGAGACTTTATTAAGCTAAAGATAGAGATTTTATACTTGATTCTTCATTATGATTAGGTTAGAAATGTTACAGTTGCTTCTTTATAATGCTAAAGTTAGAGATTTTTATTTTATTTTAGTATAGAATTATTGCGCTGTGTGTTCCTCCTTTCTACTGGTCTGTAACTGGAGATGAAACAATGAAATTTCCCCACTGTGGGACAAATAAAAGGATCTCTCAATCTTAATGTTTTATTATTTAACATCCAAATGAGTCTCTTGGCTAAAGGGGTTCTTCCTGTTCACTGGACTACAGCAGGACCAGAGCGATGAAGGCGACGTACCATCTGTCCCCAGTACCCCACCTGGTACTCCTCCCTCTATGTATTTTAAGAATGACAAGACAAGTGCAAAAACTCACCTGGCAGATTCTGGGTGATCTCTGGAGGGAAAGAGACAAGGGGAAACAGAGCTCACATTAGACACACTGCTCTTTGCATGTTGGCTTCATGCAAAATTATATCACACTCTGGAGAGGTCATGCAGAGGGCTGGCACACAGCACAGCCATATGCATGTTCTGCACACTCAGCGGATCCCTGATCAGAGGACCACAACAAAACCTATATTTGCACAGAAATATAGTATAGTATTTATAGTCAGGGTTTTGGTTTCCCACTTATTTTTGTCACCAAGTGCAAAATATAACCTGGTTGCTTAGAATTGAAGTAACGAGGTCAAGGCCGGTCTGACTCATTGATTGTATACAAAAATGACAATGCTAACACCCTAGCTCAATAGAGAAGTGCTCATGGATGAAGTTTTGCTCCCAATGACTCTGACACCAATTGACAATCCTGCAGCTCAGTCGCTGTTTGTGTCACACCATTTTTAACCCCAAAATGACCTGTTTTTTATTTAAACAAAAGCAAGCATGTTTTTTTCCTCTATGTATAAACACACAACACAATAATCATTATTTTGGTTTCCCACCGCAGCATAAAATCACCAATCTCACCAGAGCATTACCCACAATTAATCACAGAGCAACAACAACCAAACACGGATTATGTGTGTGAAAAAGCATTCCCCTGTGCTTATAGTAAAATGTGAGTCTAAAGTCTTGGAAAGATGGCTGTCATGTTTATATCCAAACACATGAATGATTCACAACAGGCCCATATCCAGTGTCCGGACCTGGACCTGGCCTTTGTGCCGCATACAACCGACCAAAACCATCACTATTCTCTACCTGTCATCTACTGTATGTCTATTTTTCCTAACTCTTACTTCAAAGGCTGCAAAGTTGACAAAATTCATTCGTGGGTGTCTAAATGTACATCACAACATCACTAAGGAAAGAAAAAGCCTGAATCTGACTCTAAAAACAGCATTTACAAATCAAAGATTGCAGTAGTTCACTTAATTAAAGATATATTAAAAAGATAATACAAGCTCACTACAAGCCTTTTTGTTGTGATTCATACACATACTTTTCATTCAGATAATTAGTTCACTTAAGGGATGGAATAGTAACCGGTATACTGTGATATTTAAAAGTCAAAGCACGCGAAAGCCAGATCCCATCAGACCTCTGAAGCTGAGCGGGGCAGGACCTGGTTAGTACTGTGATCAGAATAGATTGGGGAGAATACAGAGAAGTATAGTGCACAAATTTGAAGACAAATATCCAAATCCAAGACTGTTTTATGTCTTTTCCAGTTATTCTTTCCAAATTCATGAATTCAATGTTTTAAGACTTTTAAAGACCCTGTAGAAGCCCTGCTGACAGTAGAAATGTCATACACATTCGAGACAGTGTAGCTGCTGAGTAATAAAGTATGGAACAATAGACTGAGCTGCTGTGCTTTTCATTAATGCATTTGGTGAATTGAGGAAAACAAAGCTTCTCAAATGGAAGCACAGGAGAATAGATAGAGGTGCTGGCCCATCCCCCAACCTCGCCCCCCCATTATAACGGAGTGCCACAGCGGAGATAAAAAAAAGCTAATCTTGGAATTTCAGCCGCGCTCGGCCATTGTCTGTGACCGCGGACCGACTGAATTATGTATCTCTGTGGCTGCCGTCCAAATGCTTAATTACAGACAGGAAATACATAAACAAATGAGCTGTGAGTGATCAAGATCCATAGACCTAGGGCTGATCTCATCTCCAGCACAGAAGTACAGTGCATTCTCCCAACTGCAGAGGTGTCCGCCAGGAGCACTGAGCACAACTGATTGACAACAAAATGTAAGAGAAACCAGACAGCCTTTGATTGGCTCCAAGAGATGGGCTGGCTCCTTATCAGCGGCTGCAGGACTCATGTCATTAACCTGCAGGCGATAATCTCAGCTCACAGCTCTGCCACATGCACATACACACACACTTACACATACATATACACATGTACACACACGCACAGACACAGCATCAAGGGTCTCTGTGAAAAAGAATTTGCATAGTGTGCACCCCAACCTTCTTGCAAAATCTCTCTCTAAAAAAAACACATTGATTGATCTTTTGCTGAACCATATAAACAGCAAAGTAGCCTGAAAAACAATAAAACACGAGCCAAAACCAAACCAAAACTGTAGAGGAGGGCCTTTAGCAGAAAGCGCGTGAACTATAGGCAGAATAGATGTAACTTAGACACAGCACTGGTCAGATGATGATACAAGCTTTAAGCCGACTGTCACATTGAGTTCCACATCTTTGTACAATGTATCGTCATGTTTTCTTGTATCTCAGATCTGTCATACACATATTACTGACACAACATATTTGCATATACAACCCTGAACTCTGGGATTCAGCCTGGAACACTGCAGCACATAAGCAGGTCTTTGGTCTGAATCCTACAATAGTAAAGAGCAGAAATGTTACCTTGGTTGCAAAAGCGGCCCATGTACGGAGTTTTGGAGCAGTCGCACACTGGCTGTCCGTCCACCACAGAGCAGCTGCCTCCGTTCTCACAGAGGTTCACAGAACAGCGGCCTTCAGTTTCCAGGGGGACTTTGAGGCTTCCCAGCATTAGAGGGGCACTGTTCCCATACTTAAGTTCACTGATGCTTCCTCTGAATGGAGACATGCTCCTGACTGTGGGCAGGGTGAGGGCCCCATTACGGATGTCCTGAGGAACCCCTCCTACGAACAGGTCACTGACGATCTTCATCAGCTGCCTCTGAGGCCGCACCTCGTCTGCCTTGGCCATCCCGTCCAGAGCCACCACGGTGCGCAGGTTGTACCGGCTCAACATCACAAAGTGCCAGAGGTTGTCGTCCAGTCGCTTGTCTGAGACCACACTGGTTTCTGCACAGTCAATACTAAATCGCAACTGCAGCCTGCCCTCCACCACAGACAGCAGCAGGAAGTCACAGTAGCCCCCATCGTCAAAGTAAAGCAGTACTCCATCAGGGGAGGCAGTCTTAATCTGAAACCTTAGATCACTGCGGGTGCTGGCGTCCCAGCGGAGGTAGCGTGCCCACTGTCCTGGAGTTCCCAAGAACTCCAGTCCCAAACATGTGCTCATCAGAAGCTGCAGATGGATACAAAAATGTACAAGATCCATAGCTGTGAAGAATTAGCAGGTCTTTTCAAATATTTAGGGATCTGAGCAGATCCAGTTAAATTTCAAATCAAATGAAAAAAAAGATTTTCAAAAAAATATCTTTTATAAAAATATGATTATTAGGGGAGTATTAGAACAGTCATTTTAACAGTCTAAAGCCATTTCTGTTCCGTTCACTGTCAGTGAATGCAGGAGGTGCTTTGGGAGTGAAGGCAGAAGGTGTGTGGATTAGTGCAAGTGAACTTTCCTCTTCCGTGTTGTCCATTGGGAAAAGCAGCTGGACTGGAATCTTTGAGCCTGTCTCATGCCCATCTGTGAAAGAGAAAAACAAGGTTAAAGGCAATGCTTATACTCTTATGAATCTTTTCTAACACTTTTGATGCAATTACAGTAAAAGTTGAACTTGTCATTACAAAGTCAGTGATTTTGAGATGTTTTGGTTTTCTGAAGGTTGAAGCTAACATAACTATTGGCGCCGTCTCAGATTCTAAGAGGAGGACTTTGATTCACCTGCTATAATATCCCATGCTGCTGTGACATGATACCAGACCTCTGCGTCTTTTGTCATTTTCTTTAACTCCATACATTTATTTGTGTCGCTTATAAGTTAAGACTTTCAAAGAAGTAATTTAGAAGGTGGAGGTTCTGACCAAGGCGAAGTCACTATTGACAGGGCAGCCATCTTCCCGTGGACCCACCACCTGCAGGAGAATCAGCGAGGGACTGGTGCTGTGACTGGTGCTATGAGTATTGATCCAGATATGGACTAATAAAGGGGTAGAATATGAATGAATGAATGAAAGGTGCAACCCAGATACTTTGGGTCATTGATGTACAGTAGGGTCCCTGTGGTAAGTAAGTAATCCTTATTTATAGAGCGCATTTCCCAGATGCAGGTCATGGGTAATACAATGGAGCTGGATGTCACTGCAGCCGACATGCACCGAACAGGACGATGTCAGCCATACTGATGCAAAAAGGGGGATATTGTAATATAAAACGAATACCTAATTTTCAAACCACACAAAATGGAACTATATGTAATAAATCCGTCTAACTAGTTCCTCGTCCTCAAAACAGTTTGGTTCTTATACTAGATTTCCCATGCATGTATTTTAGGCCTTTGTTGCATGAAAAACAGTGAAAGAGAAAGGACCCCTCCCCTCTCCTCCCCTCACTTACTCAGCCAATCTGCTCTCATCCATCCTAACAGGGCAACTATTTTAATACTTATAAATAAATCTTGCTGAAAAACCGTTACTTTTACAAACCTCTATATCTAAAGGGCCAAAGTAAATATTTAAGGCCTATTTCTAAAACAAAGAAATTAGGTACCCCAGCTTTAATGATGCATCCTGGCTCAAAAACCAACTGTTTTTTTTAAAGGTATACAGAAGGATCTCCTACTACTGGGTGAATCATCAAAACTATTGGTCCTCCTAAATGTAAATCATGCTGGTGATACGTGCTCGTCAAAGAGGACCAGTGAGATTATTTTTATTTTTTCAAAAAGTGGAGAGGACGGTTTTTTTACTAAAATTCGGGAAAATCCTCTTACATACCTTCAAAACATGCTAATCTCACTTACCAAGAAGTAGATGTAGGCTTTTTTTTTTAGATTGCACACAATTATTGAATGACCCCGTAAATGTATTTCTTTGCACTCCAACCTAGCTTTGGTTCAGTGATAAGATTAAAAAAATACTCATATACAGCCTTATTTCTGTAATTGTGTATTTCTAATAAGGTGCTAATGCTAATGCTAATGCTAATGTGCCATAGCTAGCAGCACGTGGATGAGGCGGATGTCCTTCAGTGCGCCTCTGTTATCGGTCATCTCCGCAGTAAATTAAAGTCATTATTCTCACAGACAGACGCCTTATCTGACGCGCGTTTGGAGAGACAGCCTTCCACACGCCTGCTCCCAAAATGCATTCTGTTTCTGTTCACCTTTGCTAGGGGCCACGGACCATCCACTAAACCAGGAGCTTCTCAGACTGGCCCGCTCATAATTCACCTGTCTGTGGGAATCAATTAAATTCTATGTATTTGTGCATAGACGTAAATCACAACAGCAGTCGTCTAGGAGGACGTTAACGCAGTTGTCGATTCGCTAACAACAGATTAGTGAATCAATGTTCGAACGCAGGAAATGCCATAATAACAAACCCTCAAGAGCCATGTTCATAAGTGTCACGGATTGTAAATATACGTTTTATAAAGATGAAAAGGCCTAGTTGCTTCAGATCTTTTACACGATTAAATCCCCAAAATGTCTATATGTAAAAAAATAAAAACATCTACGAAATATCAAAATTGATGAGTATACAATCTCTGTGGGTTGTGTAAAAAAAAAGATTAAAACACACACTCATGTTTGTTTCAGACCAAAGTTACTTGCACAGTTTTATGTTCACCTTAGGCCTCATACACAATCATACAAATCCTATTTCAACACAAAGGATAAATCCCAATGATCTAGACAAATTCTGTGATATAGATGGTGCAGTCTGTGAAATAGGGGGTGTATTCAATTGACTCTTCTAATGTTTACTCTGTTTTTTAACTAGGTAGGTACAGTCAATTTCACTTCAGTCGGAGCATCTGTCACTCTGATAGAGTATACAATTCTTTACTCTGACATTTCGACTCCGGTCCTTTTACTGTGTAGGCCATAACAGTAATATTGAACAGTTATTGAACACTGACGTTTGATTGGTGGGCTGACAGCCAACGCATGAGTTGATTCTGATTTGAGAGAATGGCGCTAAATCACAACATTAAAGGTATAGGAGGATTTTCCCAGATTTCAGGAAAGAACCGCTCTTTTACAATTGACAATTGGGAGGACCAATATTCTTGATGATCTACCCTGAAGTAGAAATTCCTCCTATAAATACCTTTAAATTGAGGGGATATAATATATTTATAAAATAATATATGCCCAAAGCATTATTTGCTGTTTTGTTTGAGACCATCAACAGGAAACGTTAGGCCTAAATATATGCACTTGTAAATGGCTTGCAAAATTAATGTTGGTAAGAAAGTATAATAACATTGGCGAGGACAATTTAACCAAACGTGTGACAGATGAGCCGCTGGAGCCATGTATCCTCTGTATCATGTCTGCACACACGCCTTTATTCCACTGCACTTGTGTCGCTGTTATCAGCAGCAGGCAGGTCGTTCTCCGGGGATTATGGTGCCAGATCTCCCCGCAGATAACTTATCAACACAACGCTGCATGCGCATTCCTTCTGCTCCACGATGGAACTAATTATTTTCCTTATATTCCGTAACCAAGTGTTTTTTGCACTTACACGAGTCTTACTGTTGGGAGATTCTTCAGAGGCGCTCTGGTTGTGGTTATAGATGTGGTGATGTGCCTGTGCTTGTGCCTGTGCGTGCGCGTATGCGTGAGCGAGAAAGAGAGAGCTGCAGGTTAAAAGGCTAAACGGCCCGATCATTGTTGACCGTGAAAAGGCTCTTTTGAAAAGGCAGCAGAGACAAGTCCACATCAGCGCGGACAAAAGGCGGAGCGCTCTGAATCCTATTAACACGAGCGGCCGCTGCAGGAGCGTGTGTTGATGCAAATACAGCGGCACCAGGAGCCTTTGTGCTATATAGAGATGTCACTTACCACTGGGTTTATAGCAGGTGCAGCGCTAACACACACTCATACACACACTCACACACACACTCACACACACACAGACACACACACCGGATGTGTGACAAAATGTCTGCTCTCAGATCATATCAGCTGTGCGCGCGGGATGTAGTGCGTGTTTCGTGTATTCACTCAAGCATGTCATCACCGCTCCAGCCGCGCACGCGCCTGGCGCTCCAGGCCATTTATCAATATGCAAAATCTATGCATTGAAATATAATTCAATAAAAAACGAAAGTAGGATATAACAAACAGTGACATTGGTGTAGGCCCGTGATAACAGAGTGAGGAATATGCCAATGGTACATGAGGAGGGGACAGTGACATCACAGGCTGTTCTCAGGGTTTGATTTGATCTGTGACACACGCACGCCGCACCTTACGCTCAAACACGCTCACATTTAGAAGCATGAGAGCCAATCGCATCTGGTCTGGAGGTGTGAGAGCCGCTTCTGCTGCAGAGCCTTGACGGCATTACATCACCACATAGAGCACCCACTTCACCTCGCTGCACGCGCACGTGCACGCCCGCCGCCAGCTTCATGGAGAGCGCTCACGCGCATGCTTCACGAGTTCTACACACGAGGCCTGATCTGAGTTTATGCAAGTGAGAAACGATGCAAGTGAAGACTCCAGACACACCCCACCATGCGCACGCGCGCACCCACGCTCCTGACAATTATGTAACATCCTTATGTCCACTCAGACATGTAGCATTCTGCGCACCATCAGCCAGGGCTAACAGGCCTTTTACAACACCTTTTAACGCCTTTTAATTTAGAAAATCACAGGAAATTTGTCACATAGATTATATGTGTTTGTGTGTGTGAGTGTGTACAGAACACATAGAATCTATATATATATATATATATATATATATATATATATATATATATATATATATATATATATATATATATATATATATATATATATATATATATACATATGTATGTATGAATATGAACATATAACTATATTCATACGTACACACACATATACTTAAATATACATATTTATGTAGATGTATAGACCCAATATGTACATGTTTGTACAAGCACTTACATCCCATAAGTGAAAAGATGATGGAGTAAGGCCCACTGAGGACCACACCTTATGTAACGCGCCACCACCGCCACTCTGTGCAGTTGTAAGGAGCCATGCAGGGTCCTGTTTTGTATTTTCTCACATATATCAGATGTGCACATATATCTGACCGTGCTTGAATATTAGCCTTCAAATGTGTCTTTTACGTTGACACTTCCATAATTATACAAATAATTAAATTGTTCATTAGAAAAATCCGTGAGGGCCCCTGGTGTGGAGCAGGCTGAAGGAACGACAGGCCTTGTGTTTGTGGGAGAAAGAGAGAGGAGTTGATTAGATTTGTGCAGATGCCATTTTGTGCGGGATGTTGGGCCTGCAGCGGAGGCACGCCCGTGCGGAGAGCCCGAGCAGAGAATCCCTTCGCATTAACAGCAGACTCTAATCCCATTAAATCCTCAATCCGACACACGCCGACGCACGGTCAGTGCGCGCGGAGCTGGAGACCAACCTCACGGGCCACATCTGCTTTTACGCTGAGGAAAGGGGCTGGACCCAATCATGTGTGTGCAGGAAACGTGACAAACGCATCAAACAAAATGTCTATTTCATTTGTAATTGCCTCGCTCACTGCACTGCCACTAACACAGCCATGTTCTGTCAACGACAACGAGCTCTCCTCCTTGAGATTGACCTAACATTAAACGACGTCTAAAATATATGGCCATCACCCGTCATATTCATACACTTGTTATATCAATCTCTCATAATAATTGCCCTCTATTTACTACCGCTGTCTTGGAGCGGGTGTGCGCGGATAGAGACACAGCCTGGTGTTTTACTATCTGCCCGTGCTGTTCCATCAGTGGAAATGGCTTCTTTAGGCCTTACGTTTGTAAAAGCAGCAGCTCAGAACAATGCAGACATTCGACACCTGCCCAACGCACTATTTATTATTCATTATCACAGAAGGTAAAGGCAGCGCTTCAGTGCGGTCCAACACTTTAACGACGACTTTCGACGCATTTCTGCATCAAACCTTTTTCTCCAAAACGGACAATTACGCAGAAATGGATTCAAACATAAAACACATCATGAAACAAACGAGATCCCTGCGTAAGTCAAGGCCGCTGTTCCTCACATGAACACACCTGGCAGAGCTCAGACATGACGCGTTTTCCGTGGTACGGGACGAAACGGGCTCTGTAAACGGACTGACAGGTCTTTAGCCCAGTCCGAGACACACGAAGCCTCGATCTCGGATTTCTGTGAAACCGGATCCTCGCGTGCATTTGGCCCAAATGTGTCTAACGCAGAGAGAGAGCTGTGCGCACTGACCTTGGCTCCAACGCATCCAGAATAATCCACAGAGTAAAATCCCGGCTACATTTCAGTGATGTGCCTGTCATTAGTTCCCAGTGCGGAGTGGAACTGCGGGGGAAGGGCGAAGCGCGCGTGTGGCTCCGTGTTCAGCCCCGTGGATCCCGGTGCAGAGGATGCCCGTGTGCCGCTCAGAGGTGCGTGCGCTGCTGCGGGCAACATGAGAGTCCGCGGCCCGCCCTCCTCCGCGCGCTCGCTCGCTCCTAGTGCTCGGGCGCGTACGTGAGCAGAGCCAATACACGCGCACGCACGTCTCAATTTTGGAGCGTACGGGACAAGATAAGGGCAAAACCATTTCAGACGCTGTGAACACCCGTGGCCTTATAGTGTGTTTTTGTGTGTGTGTGTATGCGTGCGTGCGTACGTATGTGTGTGTGTGTGTGTGTGTGTGCGTGCATGCATGTCCATAGACCACATGAGTTAATTGACGACCAGGGATAATCAGCCTTGGCTTGTGCTTTTCTGCTTTCTGACGATTTAACCGCATGTTAAATACACCTAAAGAAAAGAACATATAACGGCCTTTTATTCTCTACTCCATTATTTCATGATCAGGCTGATGTCATAAGATGATTTCACCGCCACCAAGAAACTTTTTATACTATTATTTTCATTGCATTTTTAAACATATATTCCATATATCCATGCATCCCCACAGATACAGTCAACAGTCATATACTCACAACCACGCACGCACATGCACACAATTTTTACATGTGCAAATGTGCGCTTTATTGTTAGCAGGCACCCACACAAACACGCACGGTGATACTGGCATACATCAAAGAGACTATACACGGTTTGTGTAGTCTCACATCATGTTCTTCCAACACACTTTCCGTTCACATTTTTCATAAGGTCTCACTCAGAGTTCATGGTCCAAGAGTATCAGGCAAAAACTGCACAACTGCATGTTTTTTTTCGATTTTAGGCGTTTGTTTAAAAACTAAAATATTCTTCCCTTGGAAAATACTTTGTACTTTAAGATTTTTAAAGCTTGGGCTAAAGATTTAACCCCCCAAAGTATAAAGTTATTATTATAGTTCCATGGGCTATACTTCATATTCAGTGCTCCTCATTCCTAATGTTTTGTAACCTGTGATGCAAGGGTTATACTTTATTCTAAGTCTGTTCGGCCGTACAGTTAGTCACTCTTATAAGAACTTATAAGTTCAAAAGCACAGCAGCATTGTTCCTGCTCTCAGTCCCACCTGGCCGTCACTCAATCGCAATCAACCTCCAGTCCCCAGCTCTGGTCCTGGTCCACTTTCTGGTCGAGCAGAGGCCACAGTTTGTTGATGCTCAGAATATAGAATATCGACAGAGTGGAGCCGAAGTTTAAAAGCGATGATGGTCAATAGTGGATTTCTTTGGGGATCACTAGTCTTTCAGTTTCAATTATCTACTATATCTATATGTCCATCCATCCAACTGTCAAGTGAGGTCTAGAGTTGGTCAGGTCCAAATTCAGTTCATTTTCCATGCCGTTTAGAATATATACAAATATACCACCATCGCACCCTGCACATGTTTATGATAGGAAGTTTGACAATATTTCCTTCTCCGGAAGTGTTATGAATTCAGAAAGTAACAACACAAAATGAAAAACACTGTCAACATCATGACGCAGCGGTTAGCAATTGTGCTTCTCAAACTCTACCTCCTTTCTGTGAGGAGTTTGCATGTTCTCCCTGTGTCTGTTTCTTCCAGTTTCCACTATACATGTTCAGTAGCTCAGGATGAATCAGTGTGTTTGTAAGAGCGACCAATGGAAACCAGCCCAAGGATAACATCCAGTGTATTTACAGCCTCTGTTTATTAGACTTCACCAAAAACACTAAATACTTAGGCATGAAATAAATGTTTTATGGAGACCACTTCACATGGCATTAATCATCTCCATACACACTGGTGGTAAACTATACTGCTAAAACCTCAGCTGCCCAGGGGCAGGCAGACTAAATCTGAGCCATCTGTCCTTCTGACCATTCACTACCATTCACGCTCAGACTCGGGCAATGTGGGTCAAGTGTCTTAACTAAGGATTCAGTTTGGCACTTTACAGCCACAGCCACCTCACTGTGGCAATAGGTGTTAAGGAGGTTTCCCATCACCATACTAACCAGGCCCTTCCCTGCTTAGGCTCTGCGATCTGACAGGAGGCCCTTCATTTGCAGGTATAGCCACTTGAAGGTGCATAATTGAGTGCGATGAAATGTCTGAAATATTTTGTATTTATTATTTTTTGATTTGAATGCCTTTTTAACACTCTGGCCCCGGGCTGCCCTGATCCATCATCAGTCCATCCATCAGGAAATCAAGACACTAGTTCACTGGACAGAGGACACATTATAGTGCTTTCATTATAAGCAAGATGAGCAGAAACAAAATAAATATATTTGTTAAAATTGTTCACCTTTATTTAGAACAAATCTGTTGCACAGATATGTTTGTTTTACTTCTTTCCAAAAACAACAGTCCCATTTCTAACGAATGCACATAAGTGAAAAAGACTGAATGTTGCCGCCTGGAGAGAATGTGTGGGACAGGAAATGACTTTGGGGTCACCTCTATCACAAAGCTTTTTCCTTGAGGTAGATCTCCATGGAAACATAGACAGAATAGTTCCTGACGGAGGTTCACGTATGAGCAGTCAGTATGGGACAAACATGTGGCATTTCACATAACACTAAAAAAAATACCCATAATGACAATATATTAAAAATCTGATGAAGAGCGTTAAGAGAGTCATGCTTGTGTCGTTTGCAGAAGTCCGATAAAAGCAAAGAGCCACTGTCCCAAGACACACGACCGGAGCCACACACACATCTGGAACAGGCTGAGCTTCAGGAGGGTCATGTTCTCAGAGAGAGAGAGGTGCAGGCGCCTCAAACGGGACCGGGCCTTACTCCGCTTGTGCCTGAAACACAAACAACAGATACACACGTTTTAGATTTGATCCATTCAGACGTGCAGGGGTGTCAAACCGGTCTTCAAAGGACCTCGGTGGAGTCTGGTGTGCTCCTACTTGGTTGGAATATTCTAATGTGGTTTTTCTGCCGTTTTCAAATAATCTGAATCTGAAGTTAAACCTGGCCCTGTGCTATAATATTGAGTAAGTATCAAAATAGGCAATAATCCCATAATCCTGGTTAAGCCAATGAGGAGGGGCCTGGCCTATCCCCCCCGGTCTTCCTAGGTGGGCGGCACGGTGGCTGAGTGGATAGAACTCCCGCTTCTCAGCAAGAAGGTCCTGGGTTCGAATCCCGGTCGGAACAGGGCCTTTCTGAGTGGAGTTTGCATGTTCTCCCCATGCCTGCTCCAGTTTCCTCCAGGTGCTCCGGTTTCCATTACCACTAAAAACATGCACACAAGGTAAAATCTTCCAGCTCCAGTAGTCCTGACCAAGCCGAGCATCTACATCTGGAGATGGGTTCTCCCGGGCGCTGTTACTACGGCGACCTCTGCTCCTGATGTAAGCTTTAGTGGCATCAGGATGGGTCAAATACAGAGGATGAATTTCCCTACGGGGATTAATAAAGCGCACCTTTACCTTTACCTTGCCTCACATCACAATCACAACCCTTACTCTTACACCACACTCTTGAAATAATCAATGACTTCTTCCCTCTGGCAAAAGATCTTGTTTCCGCAAGCTGTTATCAGTTTCAAAGAAGCACTTTAAAGATCTTGTACTTATCATTTAAAATCGTTAGAATTTGATCTGTTTTTATTGATTGTTTCACAGTGACAATCTTTTGAGCGTCAACCATCAATTCCAATGACAGAGAGGAGTTAAAAAAAAGTAATGTGTGTGTGTTCTGAGAGGGGAGAGGGAGTCAGAAGTGTGAGGTCTGGAGCGTCACGGACCTGGCCAGAGCGCGCACACAGCAGCGAGACATGTAGATTAAGGAGGAGGACGAGGCTCGCGTCTGCAGGCTGCTCTCGATGCCTCTGAGCAGGTCGTTGGTCTTCAGCAGCAGCAGCATCTGACGAGGGATCTGGTTCAGCAGCGCGCTGATCTGTGGCAGGTACAGGGCGGCGTTGGTGCGGATCTCCACGTCCTGCACACAGAGGAGGAAAGAGGACGTTTGTTTGTATGGCACGATTCATACAGGGGCGCAACTCCTTTCCTTATTATGTCAGAGATTTTATACTTGCTTCTTTTTATGCTAGAGATTTTATTTTAGTTTAGAGTTATTCATTTATCTTATGCTGTGTGCTCCTCATTCCTACTGTTCTGTATCTTGTGATGCAACACTGACATTTCACCAGTGTGAATAAGTAGGTAACCTTTATATACATAGCGCAATTTTACAGACCACAAAAAGCTTTGCAATGTTCAGAGTTCAGATATTGTTCCATTCTCTCCACTGGCAAATCAAAGCCCCCAACCAACACCATCCATTCCCTCTCTCTTTGCTCGATAGGTATGAATGGCGCCGTAAAGATGGCGCCGTAGCAAGAGCTCTGGTGTGTGCCGTCTGGTGCACACTGGGGTAGTCTTGCACACTTTTTCCAATGTGGTTTTACTGCAAATGGCAAATAAATGAATCTGATCTGAATCTGATGTATGTTTTTTGTGTTAGGGGAAGCCAGAGCATCCGGAGGAAACCTACGCAGACACGGGGGGTTGTATGTTACACATACATAATGGAAGAAAAAAACACGTACTGATACAGCTGGCCAGGATGGGGAACTGCATTCACAATACAAGTCCTCCAACTTTAATATATTTTTCTGATTTTAGAGGTTAAACATTTATGTAATATTCCATTTCACAGAGGACCTTGAAGTGCTGGAAACAAAAAAAAACTGATGTGATGAAAATGTTAAAAAAGAAGCAATTGTCTTCATCAAACCAACATTGGCCAGAGATTTTAAAGCTGCTCCAGTCTGATCTCATTCCTTACCCGAGTTCAGGTTAAAACAAACTACAGTAATGTGTAACAATCTATATAGGAGGTACAAATATACATGTTATATTTTATACTTATACTGCAAATAAAATTGTAGTACCTGCTATGAAGTAAAATCTAGCCATAATAGCAGCATGACAAATATTGAAGACAAAATAATTTTGTTCCAGTGAGGAAAATTCAGTGTTGCAGCACACGTTACATGCTGTAGGACTATAGAGCGCAACAAAAACACATAACACAAAAGGCTGCGAGTGCTTCTTCAGGTTCAGAATTTAGTATAAATCTATAATTCACTCTTGACCAGCCCTCCAGATACAGTAGAGCTATAGATCTAAGTGCTGCCTTTGACACCGTCGACCATAAGATCCTCTTACAGAGACTAGCGGACTGGGTTGGCGTCGCTGGCACCACCCTAAGTTGGTTTAGGTCTTACCTTGAAGACAGGAAGTACTTTGTGGAGATTGGAAACTGTGTCTCAGATCATATAGCCCTGACCTGTGGAGTACCACAGGGGTCGATCCTGGGACCTCTTCTGTTCAATCTCTACATGCTGCCGTTAGGTCAGTTAATACGCAGAAACGAAGTGTCCTATCATAACTATGCAGACAACACTCAGATCTATGTCTCACTGACTGCAGGAGAACATGGACCAGTGGACTCACTCCTTCACTGTATCCAACAGATCAGTGAGAGGATGCAAAACAACTTCCTTCAGCTAAAACTGAAATGATTGTCTTTGGTCCCCAGAAACAAAGACAGCGTCATCTGTCACCTCCAGTCCCTCTCCCTAAAGCCTAGCGTACATCGACAGAGAAACTGGGGACAACTAGTTGCAAGGCGGCTTTTGGCAACTGAGAGGAGATGATGGGAGATGATCAGTTGCCAAAATCGGTCGATGTGCGCGCTCTTACAACTGGAGATAAACAGTCGGTCTCCAGTTTCAGTCAGTTGCCCGTGTTCTACTTTTCGGCAACTAGTTGTCCTCAGTTTCAAAGATATGACCCGATGTGCGCGCTCCATGCGCCGCTCCGACAACGTGTGTGTATTGCGTGTATTGCGATCCCGCAATAGTTTATGTCAGAAAACACACTGTAGTTGAGACCAGTTGCTGTCGATGTATGCGCTGTTATTCCCGAGACTGGTCTGCTACTGGGAGTTGCCCGTTTTCGTCAGATTGTCGATGTGTGCGGGGCAGCAACTCATATGCGACGGATATAATCACTTGCCAGTCTGATGTACGCTAGGCTTAAAACCTTCAAACAAGGTCAGAAATCTAGGGGTAATACTGGACTCTATTAAATTTTAATAGCCACATTAAATCAGTAACATCAGCAGCTTTCTACCACCTAAAAAACATTGCCGGGATGAAAAACATAGTGTCTAAAGCAGACTTGGAGATTCTTATTCATGCATTTGTCTCCAGTAGGTTAGACTACTGCAATGGCCTGCTCACAGGTCTGTCCAAACAGGCTGTAAAACAGCTGCAGTACATTCAAAATGCAGCAGCTCGAGTCCTGACTAGAACCAGGAAGTACGACCACATTAGTCCAGTTCTCAGGTCTCTGCACTGGCTTCCTGTGGCTCAGAGAATAGACTTTAAAACAGCTCTGCTTGTGTACAAGTCTCTCCATGGCCTCGCACCAAAATATATTAGTGACATGTTAGTCCCATATGAACCAGCCCGGACTCTTAAGGAGCACAGGGACTGGACTCCTGTTAGTGCCCAGAGTCAGAACTAAACATGGGGAGGCTGCTTTTCAGGTTCATGCTGCTAAAATCTGGAACAATCATCCTGAAGATGTGAGACAGGCCTCCTTTTTGACAATGATTAAAACCAGGTTAAAAACAGTTCGGTTTATCTGTGCATACAACTGAGGGATTTTATATTTTTTTTATTCTTTTTAATGGACTGTGATTATTTATGATTTTAATGCTTTCTTGTTTTGTTCAGCACTTTGAGTTGCCTTGTATATGAATTGTGCTATACAAATAAACTTGCCTTGCCTTAGACAAAGATGTAATTAAGTATTGTTTTTTTTCCCTTTTCTTTTAAATCATCGATAAAGCAGTTCTATAGGAGATTTAGGACGGATAAGAAAGCAGATCAAAAGATAAAACACTCTGTGGTTCCAAATGTGGCCACTTGAAGCATTTCACTGCTGACACTAAATGCGCTCTCCAGTCCCTCTTGGGGGACAATAATTAGTAGCAATTATTGGAGGCCTGGTTAGTGAAGCAGCTGTCAGCGGGAAGGGAGTAGGCGACAGTGGCTCATTTGCATAAGAAAGCCTCCATAAGCACAGGCTGTAAAGTGAGGACTGCAATAGGCTCACCGAGGCACTGGACGAGGGCGAGAGCGAGTGGGAGGGAAACACTGGGACAATACCAACACAGCAGCAGGATGATGAGAGGATGGGAGACTGTTTAATAACCTCATATATTAAGTGATCCACCTTCATATGTACGCGTTTTACAAAGGGGTGGTGAATTGTCCATTTTGTAGCGAAAAGGGACTCTGAGGAGCACAGGGACTGGCCTCCTGCTGGTGCCCAGACACAGGACTAAACATGGGGAGCCAGATTTTCACATTAATGCAGCTAAAATCCGGGATGGTCTTCCTGAAAATGTGCTAAAAACAGTTCTGTTTAACTGGAGGATTACATCTTGGGCATTTTAATGTACTGCGATTATCTGTGTCTGATTTTTATGTTATTATTGTTTTGTTCAGCACTTTGAGTTACCTTGTGTATTAACTGTGCTGTAATAATAATAATAATAATAAATTGGTTTTATACGCCGCTTTTTTAGACACTCAAAGACGCTTCATTATTGATTCACTCCATACACCCCATTTGCCATACAAATAAACGTGCCTTGCCTTATGAGGTCCCAAGACGCATGCATTATATTGTGTATGACAATACAAGCTTAAACATATCCGAGCTGGGTGAGATTAGGTTAGAGGGTTAAAAAGGGGCATTATCTTGGGGGACCGAGCATTCGCCATCGCTGCTCCCACTCTTTGGAATTCTCTCCCCCCTCACCTCAGACTCACTAAACTCCTTCAAAAAAAACAGTAAAAAACTCACCTCTTCCTTCAAGCATACAGCTCTTAGTTTCAGCATTGCACTCTTTTTTCCTGCTTTTAGATTTTTAGATTTGTGTTTTGGTTAGTCTGTCTGAATGTGTATATCGAGAATTATGAAGTCTTTGAAAAGCGCTATATAAAACCAATGCATCATCATCATTATGTATATCCCAGATGTTTGAAAGTGAAAGCAGACAGAGCATGAGAGCAGCACCTCAGAGTGAGTGATGGGGGCGGAGCTGATGCCAGAGTTGACCGCGGTCCAGGAGCGTGCGGTCAGCACGCAGGCGAACAGCGGGTACAGGTCTCCGGCTCCCAGTCTGCGGCTCGACTGCTCCATCTCCTTCAAGTCGCAGTTTATGAGCGCCTGCCACAGCTTACAGTACTCCACCCTGAAGTCGGTCTGCAGCACCTGACGCACAAGGAGAGGTCCAATTACAATCTGGACGACAATAGGGCCCAGACTCAATCAATTATTCTCAAGTAATAAATCAAAATAACTTACTTTGTTGAACCATACATAGACTTAAACATGCTGAGAAGTTTTACGACATCCACACTCATGTGCACGCCCAAACATAATTTATTTTCGTTGTTTTAACAGTATTCCTTCTCTTATAAACAGCCAAAATGCAGCCAAACGCAGTGCCCTGCATTTTGGCTGTTTCACAAATTTTTGTAAAACCCCTTAAAAAAGGTATATAGGAGGATTTTCTACTCCCGGGTGAATCCTCAAGACTATTGGCCCTCCTAGTTGTCAATAATTCTGGTGATACATGCTTGTTAAATAAGACCAGAGTTTTGTTGTGTGGAGAGGGCGGTTCTTTCCTAAAATTTGGGAAAATCCTCCTATATACCTTTAAGTCAAATATTTTTTGAATGATCCTTGGCAGTTTTGTGGGGGTTGTGAGATAATTTTGATATTACAAGTTATTACGATATTAAAATGTATACATTAGTTGGGGTCATTGGACTGAAAAGATTGGGAACCCTTGTCTTCATTTAAGTAACTATAATGATGGTGAACTGTGTTAAGTCTCTCTGGTCGGGGGGAGCACTGACCCAGAGTGTGGAATACTGCGCACAAACCGATGGAATCATTAGGGCTTAGGTGCCACTCAAAACAGCGCACTTTGCTCAGACCGACGTTAAATGACTTGTTTATCAGAAAGCTTTTAGTGGTAATAAAGTGCGCTGTGTCTGCGTGGCGTTCTGGTGCACTCTGCGAGCCGACCAAGGCCCCGCGGCATGACAAATGGACTGCATTATTAGAAAGAAAATCATTTGTGGTGCTGCCGCTGGAGATTTCTCACCTGATAGAGGCCGTGGTCCAGGAGGATGATATGAGTTTTGCCGCTCTGGGGGCATTTTCGCACTAGCACGTTTCCAGGATGTGGGTCGCAGTGGACGAAGCCGTGGACGAAGATCATTTCGCTGTACATCTTTCCCAGGTTCTCAGAAAGCTGCACACCACACAATGCATTAGGATTGACTTTGCTGTTTTGAATAGAGATGGCTGTGGATCAGTAAACGGGGCACATAAATGCAAAACCTTGTTACATTGTTCCCTGATCAAAAACATACCGGTAAATAACGAGAATTGTCGAAAACACTCTGTGCCTCATTATCTGCCACTTTTAGCTTCAAGTCTCTGCTCTGACGTATGTATGTTATTATGGTCCTTTTTAAAACAAATCTACAGTCTCTCAATAAATATTTTTTATGGTAAATTTCATTTTTGTTTGGCTACATATGTAGACCCAGACAAGCAATATAAACTAGGGGTGTGCAAAATCCCCAAACAAATTAGGTAAATATATATTTTGCCGTTTATTCAAAATAGTGAAACGTAACACATGTGCTGCTCATGACTCATGTACAGTGACTTAGAAACACACACACATACACACACAGATGATGATGAGCAGCCTAAGGAGCAGTGACTACACTTAAATGTGTATTGATCGTGGGCTGTAACCGCTGGCCTCTGCAATCAGAAGACACAGGCTTTTCTCCGGGATACACCTCCATCACACACACAAACACTTATAGTGGGACTTTACTCTCTCCACAGAAGAACCGTTTATACATATCATCATGTATTTTCATAGGAGTCTGATTGTTATCAAGCAACCGTTTCGTACAGCGCTTTTATGGCACTCAATGTCAACATATGTCAATGTTATATGTCATACAATAAAGCAGTATAATTCTGTAAAGCACATGATCAATTTCATCTTGGTTATCCTTAATAAAATAATAGGCAGGAGAATTCATTAATATTTAGACATATACACCTTGAAACCTAAAATGTGGACTGATTTTAGCCATTTTCTTTGTAGAGACAATACTTATGGAGAAAACAATGTATTTTGGTGTTCACTATTAATTGAGCAATAGGTCAATATAGTAATTATTGTGACAGGCGTCTATGGGACATGCACAGATGCTTTCCATTGGATCATTCATTCACTCCACACTGTGGTAAGCTACAACTACAGCCGCAGCCGCTCTGGGGCAGACAGACGGAAGAGAGGCTGCCAATATGCACCATTGGCCGATGGCACCACCAACTCTTAACTGTCACGCTAGACAACATGAGCAAAGTAAAAACACAAGAGGAGTGAGTGCATACGGAGATAATAATAATAATGTGGAATAAAGTGAGTCTTGTAATGTAGAACACAGAGGAAAGGTCTGAGGCACTTTAACTCAACTTAAAAATCCTTTCATGTGGAAGACACATAGCAAAGCGTTTCGAACACTCTAGTCTTCATCAAGGCAAGTCCATGAGTGAAGTGTCAGAGACCAGGGTTTATAAGCAGGTGTAAAACATGAAAAAAGCAAGACCACCCATTTTCTCAAGTGAGTCCAGCCGTAACCTGGACAATTGAGGAAATGGTATTCAACCATTCCCTTGATATTGATGAAGGGCATTGTAAAATTACTCACATGGACCATACACTATAAAAATAAAGATAAAGTATGAGGTCATAATTTTTGAATAGAGTGGTTTTTATCTTAATTTGAGTACATTCTGACTGTCTTAAAACAAGATTTGTCAAAGGGACAAAGCCATGTCTTATTTTAAGAACTGTTTAAGAACATTTGTTGTACTATTCTAAAAACAATAGAATTTCTCTTGTCCCATTGGCAAATCCTGTTTTAAGGCAGTCAAAATGTGTTCAAATTAAGGCACACTGTCAAATTTGAGCAATTTCGGACTTATTTTTCATCACTTTTTGCAGTGTAGTTAAACAATGCCACTGTCTCAACGATTGTCAAACATTTTAAATCAGTTGTGAATAAAAATATGATTTCAGCCACCACCCCTCAGCATTAGAAGTGAAGATTACTCTTAAGACTGTGAGAAGTGATAGCTAGAATGTCAACTGAAAAGAAAAGTGTAGAAATCTGGCAGGAACAAGTGAAGTGAGAGTAGTACCTGGTTGACATTGATGCCATTCTTCTGGATGTACTCCTTGTCATTAACCTGTCCCCCATCCGCAAAGTCCATGGTTAAAATCCTCTTAGTCGACAAATCCCAGTAGATTCTAGGCACCTGCGTCGTTTTGTGGGAAGCAGAAAACAAGCCTGTGACGGATTACATTTGAAGCGTTTGAGCATACAGTCTTCACCATACCTTCAGGAAGGGAAAGTGAGACAGCAATTTGGCAACTTTTTCTGCGTTCTTTCCCTCGTTCAGGAAGTCCAGCTCTAAAGGCATGTTCTTTTTGGCCTCTTCCAGCAGCCACATGAACGCAAAGTCTGGGAAGAGCCAGTGGACGGCCCTGACCAGCACCTGGGGTAACAACGGTCAGATAGAAAATGAAAAATAATAATCCTTTCGTTTAGAATGTGTGTTGTCAGCACATCAAACTGCTGCACATCAAACTGCTTCAGAGTCGAGGGGAAATACTTGAAGTGAAAGTCGCCCGCAGGCTAGTAAATAAAGGATTAGATTGCTACTTAGCATTCATCAAGTCTCACTTTCAACAGTAGACAAGCAGGAAGAACGACAAGCAGCGACTGGGGTTACAAATAGTGCATTAAAAATCTAAAACTATAGTTTGATTTTTTGTCTGTATGCTCACCTCCATAACCAGGATATCCTTTGAGCTCTGCGTTTGCACTTTGGGGTGTTGCACTTTGACGGCCACGGTTCTCCCATCATGCAACACGGCCTTGTGGACCTGGGCCAGAGACGCTGCTCCCTGAGGGCACTCGTCAAAGGAGACAAAGATCTCTGACAACTGCAGGGGACAGAGGGCAGAGAGGCCTGTCAGATCAGCACCAGATAACGGGCCAGCCACACAAACACGGCTCCTGGGTCTAGGAGAGAGCCGACGGAGAGGGGCCACACACAAACAGGGATCCAGGATTTGACTGTGTATAGTAAGTGGTGCTGACACGTAGTTTAAGTAGCGTCTTCTCTGACTGGTTTTCGTCAAGTCTTTTCAGATTTGTACACAAAGCATATACTGTTTACTGAATAGAGTGATTATTAGAAGTGAGAGCAGAGAGAGCAGGACCAGAGAGAGCAGGACCAGAGAGAGCAGGACCAGAGAGAGCAGGACCAGAGAGAGCAGGACCAGAGAGAGCGAGACCTGCTCTCTGGACCAGAGAGAGCAGGACCAGAGAGAGCAGGACCAGAGAGAGCAGGACCAGAGAGAGCGAGACCAGAGAGAGCAGGACCAGAGAGAGCGAGACCAGAGAGAGCGAGACCAGAGAGAGCGAGACCAGAGAGAGCGAGACCAGAGAGAGCAGGACCAGAGAGAGCAGGACCAGAGAGAGCAGGACCAGAGAGAGCAGGAGACCAGAGAGAGCAGGACCAGAGAGAGCAGGAGACCAGAGAGAGCAGGAGACCAGAGAGAGCAGGAGACCAGAGAGAGCAGGACCAGAGAGAGCAGGAGACCAGAGAGAGCAGGAGACCAGAGAGAGCAGGACCAGAGAGAGCAGGACCAGAGAGAGCAGGACCAGAGAGAGCAGGACAGAGGGCAGAGAGGCCTGTCAGATCAGCACCAGATAACGGGCCAGCCACACAAACACGGCTCCTGGGTCTAGGAGAGAGCCGACGGAGAGGGGCCACACACAAACAGGGATCCAGGATTTGACTGTGTATAGTAAGTGGTGCTGACACGTAGTTTATGTAGCGTCTTCTCTGACTGGTTTTCGTCAAGTCTTTTCAGATTTGTACACAAAGCATATACTGTTTACTGAATAGAGTGATTATTAGAAGTGAGAGCAGAGAGAGCAGGACCAGAGAGAGCAGGACCAGAGAGAGCAGGACCAGAGAGAGCAGGACCAGAGAGAGCAGGACCAGAGAGAGCGAGACCTGCTCTCTGGACCAGAGAGAGCAGGACCAGAGAGAGCAGGACCAGAGAGAGCAGGACCAGAGAGAGCAGGACCAGAGAGAGCGAGACCAGAGAGAGCAGGACCAGAGAGAGCAGGACCAGAGAGAGCGAGACCAGAGAGAGCGAGACCAGAGAGAGCGAGACCAGAGAGAGCAGGACCAGAGAGAGCAGGACCAGAGAGAGCAGGACCAGAGAGAGCAGGAGACCAGAGAGAGCAGGACCAGAGAGAGCAGGAGACCAGAGAGAGCAGGAGACCAGAGAGAGCAGGAGACCAGAGAGAGCAGGACCAGAGAGAGCAGGAGACCAGAGAGAGCAGGAGACCAGAGAGAGCAGGACCAGAGAGAGCAGGACCAGAGAGAGCAGGACCAGAGAGAGCAGGACAGAGGGCAGAGAGGCCTGTCAGATCAGCACCAGATAACGGGCCAGCCACACAAACACGGCTCCTGGGTCTAGGAGAGAGCCGACGGAGAGGGGCCACACACAAACAGGGATCCAGGATTTGACTGTGTATAGTAAGTGGTGCTGACACGTAGTTTATGTAGCGTCTTCTCTGACTGGTTTTCGTCAAGTCTTTTCAGATTTGTACACAAAGCATATACTGTTTACTGAATAGAGTGATTATTAGAAGTGAGAGCAGAGAGAGCAGGACCAGAGAGAGCAGGACCAGAGAGAGCAGGACCAGAGAGAGCAGGACCAGAGAGAGCGAGACCTGCTCTCTGGACCAGAGAGAGCAGGACCAGAGAGAGCAGGACCAGAGAGAGCAGGACCAGAGAGAGCGAGACCAGAGAGAGCAGGACCCGAGAGAGCAGGACCAGAGAGAGCAGGACCAGAGAGAGCGAGACCAGAGAGAGCGAGACCAGAGAGAGCAGGACCAGAGAGAGCAGGACCAGAGAGAGCAGGACCAGAGAGAGCAGGAGACCAGAGAGAGCAGGACCAGAGAGAGCAGGAGACCAGAGAGAGCAGGAGACCAGAGAGAGCAGGAGACCAGAGAGAGCAGGACCAGAGAGAGCAGGAGACCAGAGAGAGCAGGAGACCAGAGAGAGCAGGACCAGAGAGAGCAGGACCAGAGAGAGCAGGACCAGAGAGAGCAGGACCAGAGAGAGCAGGACCAGAGAGAGCAGGACCAGAGAGAGCAGGACCAGAGAGAGCAGGACCAGAGAGAGCAGGACAGAGAGAGACAGGACCAGAGAGAGCGAGACCAGAGAGAGCAGGACCAGAGAGAGCAGGACCAGAGAGAGCAGGAGACCAGAGAGAGCAGGACCAGAGAGAGCAGGAGACCAGAGAGAGCAGGAGACCAGAGAGAGCAGGACCAGAGAGAGCAGGACCAGAGAGAGCAGGACCAGAGAGAGCAGGACCAGAGAGAGCAGGACCAGAGAGAGCAGGAGACCAGAGAGAGCAGGAGACCAGAGAGAGCAGGACCAGAGAGAGCAGGAGACCAGAGAGAGCAGGACCAGAGAGAGCAGGACCAGAGAGAGCAGGACCAGAGAGAGCAGGAGACCAGAGAGAGCAGGAGACCAGAGAGAGCAGGACCAGAGAGAGCAGGACCAGAGAGAGCAGGAGACCAGAGAGAGCAGGAGACCAGAGAGAGCAGGAGACCAGAGAGAGCAGGAGACCAGAGAGAGCAGGACCAGAGAGAGCAGGAGACCAGAGAGAGCAAGACCAACAATTCTGGGTATCGTAGTTCTGGGACAAAGATAACTAGATCTCTCTAGCGTCTCTGAAATGTGCTCAGATGTGTCACCTACATGCGACTTGCTTTATAACTAAAGAGCAGATTCCAGACTGAGCCAAAATCCATACTGCCTTGAAGCAACTTGGATTTTACTTCCTGATCCTGGCGCTCTGCCCACTTCCAAGCTCAGTTCTCACGGTCATGTAATGTGTGCAACGATGACACTGACATTTCCCCCACTGCAGAAACAAATAAAGGTTTCCTCATCTTCTCTTAGACAGAAGGGGCGGAGCTACATGTTTGTCCCAGAAGTTTCTTAGCATGGATGGATCAAAACAACTGCTGGTCCATTTTTGATTAACATAGTTCAGTTTGCAAAATATGTCCCATGTATGTAAGTATGTATAAGAATTATTAGTTAAAGCCGGGGTCGAGTTTCAATTAAATCAGTATATTGTCCCTGTCTGGTGTGTGTGTGAATGGTTGGTGTTGGTCGAAGTGGCACATACTGGTTGCCTCGCTCTGTCAGTCTGCCCCAGGGCAGCTACAGTAGTATATCACCACCGTGTATGGAATGAATAAATAATAAAGGGAACCATCTTTGAGTGTCCAAAATGTGCTTTATAAAACTGATGCATATATTTTTAAAATAATAATTAATATAACTAATAAAAATGATCATTATTATGAAAAACACTCATAATAGTATTATTAATAATCATAATATGATTATTATAACTATTATTATTATCATCATTATTTTCATTATCAAATTTACTTTGAAAACACTTCCATTACCATGAGCTTTAGAATCCTCAAACTCTCCACATCAACAATGAATCAATTATCTCTGGTCCTGGAATAGTTTTCAGTGTTTTATTTAAGTAGCTTTCAGTTCCTGCAACTCAATGTAAATATGTAAAAATGAGTACGTTTATTATGATTCTGGGTGTAGTAATGGTCTTAAGTGATCCTTGATGAAGGGTATAATGTGTACAAATGCCCCGCTCCTGTGTTGGTTTCCATGTGGTGAAGTTCATAAAGATGCTAATGTATGCTGATGGAGGCGCTCCTCTGGGACACGGCGCTCTGTGATAAGTTCAAATGAGTTATGGAAAACACTACGGCCCCGGGGCCCTTTGGTGGGGGGCCAAACGCTTTTCTGTCAGCGCCAACAGCACACCGGACATCATCCATAACCCCAGCTGTATGGAGCTGGGAAATTAATTGCTCAATTCATGTTTTCACTGGAGAAATGCCCTTTAAGCTCTTTGTGTAGTAAGTGGAGCAGAGTGCAGACCGGGAGTTTATGTAGTGTCTTATTTGACTGTTTTTGTCAAGTGCTTCAGATTTGTACACAAAGCACACAGTGTTTTCTGAGTGGAGTGTGCATTAGGAGACGGACCAGAGACAGACCAGAGACAGACCAGAGACAGACCAGAGACAGCCCAGAGAGAGACAAGAGAGAAACAATAGAGTAAGCAAAACCAGAAAACAAATGAATACATTTTGAGACTAAGATTACACTCTAGATGTGTTGATCTTATTTAAAAAAAGAATAACACATAATGGTAAAAAAATGCATATGGCACCCAAAAAAACACATTTTAAAGTAGACTTTTTGGGCTCTCAACCAAAAAGGTTCCAGACCTCTGCTCTTGTGTATGACTGTGGCCTCTTCTAAATGATAATTCGACAGTTACTTACGCACAGAGCCACAATATCTACAATGACCGGTACATAGTTAGATGATATATCATAAATCTATATTCATGTTTTAGTGGGGGTTTGCTACAAAACAAACAAAAACAATTCTTTGAGTAATCTTGCACTTTCCATGCTCAAATATTGAAACGTGAATGTGTGTTGCTCCCACCTCTTTCCCCAGGTCCTCTTTGATGACCTGCTTGATTTCCTCCATGCTGCTCTGGGGGGCTTGGCTGTGCAGGACCTTCAGAGTGGAGGTGTACTCTGGAGGCAGCAGGTAGTCCAGGGCCCCCAGGTGCTGGCCCACTTTGATAAAGGTCCCACGATTGGCACAGCACAGGTCCCGCAGCCGCTCAGCCGACCTCTGATGCACCTGGGCAAAGCATGTTTGTAGAACAATTCATTCAAAAGAAAGACCACCTTCAAAACAGTAATGGGACTATACTAACATATGCCAAACCAACATTTAAAACTCAATTTTGATCAAGTTTTGATTTGAGATGTAATAAATTGTTACAAATAAAAAAAATACTTTCATGATTCCCCCCAGTTTATCAATTAAAGTTCAACAATAAACACAGCAGATATAGAGCCACGCAACAAAACAGGCTCAAACATCCAAAAAGAAGAAACAATATTCACACACTCACATGAATATGGGGAGTTACCGGATCAAAAGTATTAAATACACTTGCTCAGTATCTAGTTTAAATATCAGTTTCAGAGCCGAAAATCGAAAAATGAAATGTCAAAGACGGCAGATTCACCCTTATTTAAACAATTAGGCCATAGTACTTTTTTCATGTAATATTAATTCAATATTAATTTTGCTGATTAATGTCAAGCAGAACCACATTTTTAAAGAAGAATAAGAAAGAACCTAAAGGGACAGTAGTATTTGAGTGAGTGATTTAGTTTTGTGATTTATAAAATAACCCCATATCCTAAATTATTTATTCTGCTGCTTTACATTTACTTTTGAGCACTGTATATTATACTGTACTTGTGCTTTTACTGTACTGCGCATTGCAACCATGACATAACACCACCATGGAACAAAAGGATCTTGATGAGATCTACAACATCAACCGAATAGGCAGTCAACATGCTGTAGCCAAAATAACACAAAGAAGCCAAGTAAAACGGGTTTTGAAGCTGGGGTACCTAACTTCTTTCCCCAAATATATAACACATGTTCTTAGTCCCAACAAAAACGGACTTGAGCACATTTTGTGAACAAATTGGACCACATGTCATTCTTTGAACAGTTTTGTTATTGTTTGTGTGATATTTTTTTTGCTCAAATTAATTGCCTACAGTGATTTAATAAAGTAGTCAGAATCTAGGAATCTAAGAAGAGCCCTGAGAGTCACTATTTAATAAGTTGGGCTAAGAGCTGATTGGTTGAATAAGAGTGGTCCCCTCTGTTTCACTTCCGACTAAAAAAGCTGTGCAACAAAAGGCCAGAAAAATACATGCATGTGAAAACTAGTGAAAAAAACTATTTTGAGCGCAAGGAACTTCAGTTTAGATTTTATAGTTTATTTGTTTGTGGTTTGAAAGTTAGGTACCTGAGCTTTAATATTTGTGTCCTCAAATTGGACAAAAGCAGTACGAGAGCAGTTTGATTGGTATAAATATAATTAACAAAGGGACTAGTGGTAAAGTGGTATTGGCAAACCCTATAAAAGGACTAAACAACCTAAGTGATGGAGTGTAATTGATTGGAATGAGGTGTGCGGCCGGCAGACCCGCAACCAGCTGCTTACGGAGCCCCTCTCTCCTGGGACCGCTGCAAATAAATAGGCGTGAAATTAGCTCCCCTTAACCTTGGTTCCCCCCCCAGCCCCACCAAAAAAACACCACATCCATCCAAACACAGGCCGGGTCCCAGGGGGGGGTTTGACACGAGGGCTGTGTGGCCAATCAGAGCAGAGCATTCGCAGGAACAAGCCACGAGAGAGCGGTGTGAGCTCCTGTGGCCCCGGGACACAATCTCATCAGATCGCCTTTACATTAGTGTCACAATGTTTGGCAGAGGCGACTGGGAGTGCGGAGCCACCAGGGAGGGGATGGAAGGAGAACTGTTCTACACATGCAGCGTGGTAGAAAAATTGCACAAGGAAATATTGTCAGCATACCTTTGTAAAACAGACCAATCATATCATGTCAAATATTTTTAAAGAGGGGGGAAAAAAAAGTATTAAGTCGCCAATTGTGCAAGTTCTCTCACTTAAAAAGATGAGAAATGTCCAATATATTAATAGGTATACCTAAAATATGGGAAACAAAATGGGAAAGATATAACCATAAAAATCTCATTCTCTGATTTTTAAATAATTTATATAAAAATGATGGTGGAAAATAAGTATTTGGTCAATAGCAAAAGTCTCCATCTCAATATATTGTCATTTCCAACAAAAGGGATATAACAGAGGTCGGGTCTTCACAAGGTTTTCCACACACTGGTATTTTGGTCCATTCCCAGTAGTAGTAGACTAAACCAGTTGGGGCAAAACCAGTAAAAAAAATAAAAAGATATATTGTATACATTATGAGTTATTGTCCAAGATCAGATTGTTTAGTGGTCCAGATATGGCAGCTGAACGTTCAACCGACCTGTGCTACAGTGTGACATCAATAACCTCTCCATGCAACAGACTGCATCATGACAAGGATAAACGGCTCTAATAACGACTGCCACACATGCGTTTGATGCAGCCACGCCCCTGTGCAAAACTCAAATTATTTAATCTTGCACATTTTTCTCCTCCTCTGTAAAACCCACAAGCTCTGCAGATGTGGGAGAGCCGAGCAATGGAGTAAATTTGCCAAGGGCTCGTGCCTAATCACCAGATCTGTGTGGCTGTGTGTAATCAGGCTGCCTTGTCCTGAGGAGGCATCTCGCAGCGGAAAGAAGACGCCGTGAAGCTAATGACGATCTGTGCTCTCAATACGAGCGCTGCAGCCTCACGGAGACAGCTGCTCCAAACACCGCTCTGCTGACTCTCAATCACCTCGTCCAGCTATATCACCGCCTTATTGATTTACATCTATGAAGAAATCACACTCTATAACATTGGCCATGGAACAGATGTTGAATGGCGTAGCTCAGCTTGCTTTGAGTGTGCGCCGTATATATGTACGCACAAACACTAGTTCCTCGCTGGGAAAGTGGTGGAATACTCACATGTTCAGTTACAGATCGGTCTATAGAAAGCTGGGTGCGTAATATTTGATGCATACATTAAGTTTATATTGTGAATATAGTGTAGGGCTGTAGAGTTAATTTGATAATTTTTGGATCCTGAAATGTTCAGTGAAAATGGGATTTTCTTTATACATTTGACCAAAACAACTCTAAAGTGATGCAACGTGGTGACTTGATACACATTCGGTTATTTGATTAAAAATACTTTGTGAACACATTTTCCCTTTTACTGTTATTATATAAAATGATAAGGGTTATAAAACCTCTTCTCAGCATGTATTAGGTCTATGTAACGTTCAAAACACAATTATTGGTCACTAAAACCGTTGACAACTATTTCAATAAGTGACTAGTTGTAATTGTTCAATTAACTTGTTACAACCTTAATACATATTCCACATTTCCACAAATAATGACATTGTATTGGATTTTTTTGTGTGAAAGGCCAACACAAAGTGGCAGAGTGAATGCTAATATTATACATGAGTCACGCATGAGTCAATGCATTGCAGAACCACAATTTCCCACAATAACAGCTACCAGTCTTTTGGGGTAGGGCTCTATACACACCTGCAAACTCAACCTGAGTAAAAAAGTCAAATCACCAATGCTCAGCCTAAACAAACGTCTGCTATGGTCAACATTGTATTCAGATGCCCTGGGGTAGACTGGCAGAATCAAGGCAACCAGTATGAGCCATTGGCCCTTTGACCACCAATCATCCACGCACACACCAAACTCATACTAGATGATGTGGGCGAAAAGTCTTGCCTAAGGACACAACGACAGCTGGCATTTAACCACCACCCCAATGTTGCACCTGGTGTTCCCGGAGGTCTCCCATCACATTACTGGCCAGGTCCAGCTCTACTTCTAGGTCTGCCAGGATTAGTGCAATCCTTTGTGCTTTTTGGGTTTGAAGGCATGTTATCCATTCAGTTAACAACATGCAAGGGAGGGTGATGTCATCTCCTTCAACAATCGGTAAATAGTTTCAAATCTGAGCTAATTTACATTAAAGCAAACATGTTTTTGTCAAATCCAGATGTAACAATTTCACCAAAATAGAAACTCAAAGGGATCAGGTTACAATCACATTTTTATTTCCATATCATCCACAGACTTTAGAAAAGCTGTTCATTCAAACTGATGTGGAATTGATTAAATCTGGGGTGCATTACACAGAGAACCACAAAAGTGCACTGTACAACAATATTTTGATTGCGAGATTGTCACAGGGTCATGATTTCATGGAAAGTTAAAATCAAACGTCAGAGCATTCCCTGAGGGGATTGTTTTTATACCATATTATGGCAGATTATAACAAAAGGAACAACATTTCCATGGAAACAAGCCGAACAAGTCAGGCCTCTGCAAATGCAGTCTCACTCACAACAAGGCACATACATATTTCTATACCATTTTATATCTACACACTATAAACTATTCAACGCAACATGATGTATCATATTCAAGTAGAGGAAAAAACTACATTTAAAAGAGATCATATGTAATATGCACTTCATGGGGTTTGCCAAAACCACTTTCCAAAGCACTGATTATTGATGCAATCCCAGGTGGATTGCGTCACCTGAAGTTTAGCTAGAAACAGTTCTAGTTGTATTACAAAGGACTACTTATAAATGTTTAGCTGAATTAATGAGAGTATGTGCGGTGCTTTTAGTTAAAAAAAAATTATATAAAAAGATTTTTTTTTGATGATCTACTTGAATATCATAAACATTAATATCATGTATGTGAGTTTCACTGTACTATTTTGTTAATAATAACTATTCTTCAAACATTTATTTAGAAAAGGTGAAAATTGATTTGTAAATTCAACTTGTTACCATGGGGACACATAAAAGATATAAATGTAATTTAAAAATCGAAATTACACATTAGTGTAACCATTTTACTACATACTGTGTATAATATTGCACTAAACCAAAGTCCAAATGTTCAGAATTATGCACAAAGGCTAACAACACTGTTCCAAGACTTTATATTCATGTTAAAAGGTAAGATAAATGTTCGAATGGCTGCAATGGAACTGAAGCTACATGTTTTTTTGTACACTGATGCAACTCAATACATTCATTAATTGTAACAAGTCCACATCAGATAAAAGACACTCATCAATACGTTTCCATATGGATTCCCTCCATC